>OY728155.1:1547615475-1548345475 GCA_963277665.1 Viscum album | reverse complement strand
TTATAAATATTATAAAATTCCCCTAACCGTTTTTATAATTTTATTGGATGATATTTTTGACAAAAATCATCGTTTTTTCTAAATTTATGACCTCTTGGAGACAGTTGGATGACTTTAAGCCTTTTAATGTATTTTATTTTAAGAAAAGTAATAAAGTTCATAATCATATTTTTAATAGGTTTTACATTTTTAATATGTGGTTATTTAGAACATATATTTGACTATAAATAGTAATTTGAAAAATATTTTTTTTATCTTCATGATGATAATTTTATTTTAAATTTTTATGAATTAAATAATCATCTTAAAGGGTTACACAAAGATGATGCAATAATTTTTTAATTAATAAGAATATTAAGTAAATGATTATAAAAACATGAAAATAAATATAATTTGAGATAATTAATATAAAAAATTACTGATTTTTGTAAAAGTCAAAGTAATGAATACTGTAAAAATTGTCATTAATGTTATATTAAAATATATAATATTTTATTGAATTATATTAATTTCATAAAAATATTAAATTAAGAAAGATTATTTGGATAAGGATTTTAATTTCATAAATTATTCATTTATGGTTTATTTATTATATTATAGTAACAATATGAACCCTCAAAAAGTAAAAATATATGTTTTCATGGTAAGAGTTAAAGTGATTAAATAATGGTTAAATCCAAAAGATATGGGTATCAATGTGACCTAAACTTCTATAAAAATTATTGGTTGAGAGGATTCATACCCGTAACAATATTATATTCTAAATAACTAAATTTTGATCCATTTTTAATTGATAATTAATTTATATTAATTTAATATTTTTTGAGTTTCCAAAAGTGTATATCACCTCAAATATAAAAGGGAACCTCTTCCATCATTTCCTGACACACCTATGATCCTTATATATCAAGAAAACATGAATATTTTTACATCCCAACATCCTTATACAAGTTATGGATGTATTGATCTTTCAAAAACACCAAACCTAGGTCTCCTAAGAGAAGTTATAAAGGCGATCCTTCATAGAAGAGGTAATAATCTTTACTGACTCATCCAAAAATATTTATTCTTATACTTCCTCTTCATAGATTGTTTCCCTGATAAACTAATAAATACAGTATCATCTATTTGGTGATATGTTATTATGATTATGGTACAACCATATTCCATGATTTATCCATCCTATGAAAATGAAATCACCATGCGTGAGTATATACGACTTACTATATTCACACCGTGGTGTAATTTGATTTTCATCACCACTTCACTGGGATGGGTGTAGTGATGAAAATAATGGGTATATATTATACTTATAACATGATATTTATTATATATAATTAATATACCATCCACTTCCTTATCCTTTCACTGTTAAGGGAATGATACAGTCGCACATGCGTACGTACAACCTACCGTCCCCTAGATGCAATGTAATTTATTTTCCATGTTAAAAATTTAATAATGATTACAAAATTGCCCTTAATTATTATAGTTTATATTTATGGAATTAATATTATACTTAATATGTTTTTTTCTATATCCTATGAAGTAGAACTGTGAATTTAAAGACAAAACAAGCTCATGAAAACATGACATTTAACACCGGAAATAGTGAAAAGAATAAAATATTTTTCGAGGTTGGCACCATTGAATGAACTTCTTTATAATTTATTATAAACATGTATTCATTTAGTTTAATATTAATAAACTAATTATCACATCATGATTTTTCTTCTATGTGACACAGTATGTGATAATTTCCTAAGAGTAGTTGTCGCACTAAAAGGTCAAAGCAGTTCCCTGCTATGATGTGAACCCAAAAGTGATACGACACTATTCGTGAATATATGTTCTATATCTGGATGATATCAGTTGTGGGAAAACAATGATCTAGGATATATGGGGTAGAGAATCATAATATTTTGAGGCATATTCTCATGGTGTATTCCCTTGGTAATATCTAGTAGGATATTATGATAACGAGACCCACCAGTAGGAAATCCACATTTATATGTGTCATCGGATGTTCCTATCTTCGGATGTGTGTATTAGTCTTTAGACTTTAAGATTATAATTAATGAGTTTTATGAGTCACAAATTTATATATATTGACAAAAATTGTGATGAAATATGTTTGTGATGAGATAGGATACGTTGGTTGCATCACAAGTAATATTGAATTAATGAATAATGCGATAAATGCTTTATCTTTTATATTATTTAAAGAAGTTAATATCTCAGGACATTTGAAGGAAATGACATAGCCTAAATAAATCAATCGGCATGGTATTCTATAGGCAATTTTTATTTCATAAAATTCAAAGAAAGAGACATCGAGCACAAAGTTTGATGGCACTGGCATGCAACCTTCTCAATTTTAGGTATTTTGATAAAGGTATTATATTACATAGTAAGCTTTAATATGTGATGGCATGTTATTAAGGAATTAAATTATTTCTCTAGGGGTGAATTGGTGTGTTTCCAGATGCAAACCTTATACTCTAGGCTACTCTACATAATTTTAATGAGAAAGAGTCCTAGAGGGTCACATACTTAGTGTATGTAGACTCACAGTTAAATAATATATTATTATTTGACATGTTGAATAAATATTATTATCACACATAGTTTAATAATTATTCATATATTGTTGATTGCATATAAATATTTATTTTCTATTTATGAATGTTAATATTTATTTATTCATGTAAAATAATGTAGTGATATTTATTTAATAAATAAATAGACATTATTCAAGGACTGATAAACATTGTGGAGGAATGGAAGACATAGTTTAACTGTCTGGTGAAAAATGATAACATTGAGAATTATTTAAATAAATAATATTTAATTATAATTCTCAATTTAAGCATGCGTCGAGAAATATTAATATTATTATTATTATTTGACATGGGGATTTTCTAGGATTAAAAAAATAACCAAGGGAACTTGTGAAATTATTTTTTTAAACCCTAGTAATATAAATACCCAATTATATTATTTTTTTATTAGCCGATTCAATTTCCACAACAGTATTAGAGAATACGATTAAGCCTAAAAAGACCCCTTTATCCTATAACACTCTCAAGAACAGAGATCAATCCTCCTCCACTAGATTAAGGAGAACACATTTGATGTGATTCTCGAGGCGATCAAGGTGTACACTTCAAGCCTAAGGATATTATGTGCTATCACACAAAGAATCCTTTTAAGACTTTTACAAATTCATGGAACATGTGTTGATCATCTCTAGAGAAAATCTAAAATTGGTTTCTACAATGCAACGACGGTGCATTATAGATCTATCACCTAACTCATCAATAAAGAAAGAAGTCTGAGTTATTATTTATATAATTAAAATAATTATAAAAAATATATGTTGATCTCCAATATCTTGGTTCCAGTGAAATTATTAGTTTTCTATTTACTTGATTCGATTTTGTGGATCACGTCTTTCATCATTGTATAGATCTCAGATTGATCATTGTTTATGACAAAAATAAATTTCGAGCACCGCCCATCGCACACTTCCATTGTATCCAAAACCTAAAAGTGGTATTAGAGTGGGCACATTATTGTATATAATTATTTAAAAATCATTGGTAGTTTATGGATTTTTAATTTAGATTTTTAATTCAAGTATAATTATTCTTTTAATCTGAATTATGTGATCTATTTCTTCCTCATTAATTTCTCTTTGATCTAATTGAGATTCTTTAATTTTTTAATTAAAATAAAATCAAGGAACTCATCTAAATGGGACAAGGATTCTGCCCATATAACATAGTAGTACACACCATATAACTTGTATTACAAGCCATGTAGTTGGGTTCAATGCACTAGGAGTTAATTCAGAAATTACTCAACCTATGTGAATTAATGACACATGGTGCAATTAATTCTTACCCCACGTGTTGACCAAAACAAACAAGTGCATGGTCAACTGAAGTATACATCGTGTAGCCCATGTACATGAAATGTAGTCCCTTTGTGTTAATGTTGGGCGATGTATTAAATACATGGCGTACCTGACTGGTGACCATGCAACTTAGAGTCAACACAGTGTTGCCCATTGGACCCATCATGTAATCCAAATTTTTAGAGGCACAAACTACACACTGAGTCCCTAGGCGTGTGTATCAGATAGGCGGTGAGAGTTGTACAATACGTGTAGATCAGATCTACACACGTTCTACTTATACCAAGTTACACATATTTAAAATTTTTATATTTTACTATGAATACCTTTTTACATGTACGTACGTGTGGTCGCAATGACATGGCACGCGATGTGATAGGTTTTAATATACATAAATATTTAAATATTTAGTTAATATTTGTGTAATGTTTATATTTGAATATCATGTATGCGTTGTATTTCTAGTTGTTACTCTATGTGCATTTAAGCACAACATGTGACCGGAATTTCATGTAATTTGTGTAATCATTCATGAAATACACATTATAAAAGTACATGATAAGTCATGTATTCCAAATGTCACAAGAGTAAAATAGTATACGAGTATAATACATGTTGGGTAGATTTGGATGGGTATTCACCGTGTTTCCTCCAAGGTTACTTTATGTACAAGGTTAATTTTAGATTAATTTTCTTAAATTGTTTTAAATTATAATGGATGATAATATCATGGAAATTCAGATAAAGATTAATTTAAAAGTATTTATTTATTAAAGATAATAAATGATCGATTAAAATGAATTTATCATAAAT
This sequence comes from Viscum album, assembly GCA_963277665.1. NCBI lineage: Eukaryota > Viridiplantae > Streptophyta > Magnoliopsida > Santalales > Viscaceae > Viscum > Viscum album. Next base: position 1,548,340,743 of record OY728155.1, on the reverse strand, counting down.
AAGAACAATTAAGAATTTAATGATAGTTTTTTTAAATGTGTAATTCATTTCTTGCCAGTGGATGATCATGAGATAGACCATAACTTTTATTATGTGATTGGTTTCATTTAATTTATTATTAAATAAAATTGTTGTCCTATGTTCCTTCTCTCTTTATTATATTTTGGGTTCATGTACCCATGGTTTCTTTTATGTAAACCCAATTTCCCCTCACTTGTGTGTGAATAAAATTCATATGTAATGGATAGAGCTCCCAAGCTAGAGGAGGTAGTTCAATTTTAGAGCCAAGGTGAAACCAATCCAAAGAGACACATAGTTGGATTGGTGGAAAGCTGCAACACGAACCTCAATGGTTCAAGGTTTTTTCCACTAGAGTTATTTTATCAACTGTTAGATAAACCAGCCATTATTATAATCTCATGCTCATACCCTTTATTTTATTTCTATTAGTTTCATGGTTATTTCATTTTGGATGTCTTGTCATGATCACATAATTAATTAATTAACAAGAATGCAATATATAACTAAAATAAATCAACTTATGCGTAATTATTATCTAAGACATGGTTAATCACTTAAGTAATACCACTTAGTATTAACAAGCATTAAATAAAGATAATAAGTGGGAATTTACACATAATAGATAAAATCCCTCAATAAAATATTAAGTCAGTATCGCCTTCCATTACTTAAGTTAGAATCAAACCACAGTTTAAATTTATTGACCAACCAAAGTTGAGGTACATTCAATTATTAGGGAATTATAACTTGGGATTTTAGGTTGAATTAACTTGGTCCACATCAAGGGTTGATAACCAAATAAGGGCTTTGTGTAACTGAGTTTCACAGGTTTAAAAAATATAAAATTAAGGATTTTTGGATTGGGGATTCCACTCAATGGATCAAGGAACTGTGAGTTAATGTAGTTAGCATTTGGAATTCCTACCTAAACCGATTAAAGATTGTATACCAAACAAATTTGGGGTATTGAGAAGGTGAATTTAGATCCTTTACACTAGGATGTCCAACCAATATGATATTTCGAAACCAATGGTGAGTTCTATTGGGGTTTGATAAAATAGTGGGAGAATAATAAATATAATATTTGTTTGTTTGTTTAAATTTTATCAGATAAAGTACTAAATTTTTTATTATATTACTTTTTAGAAATATAAAAAAAATGAAATGAAACATATCATTATGATCCATACTTGAGAAGGAAAACATTTTTCACCATCACTAATTTCCATGAGTGGAAAAGGTTCCCACAGTTCATCCTTCTCCATGAAATGAAATTGTATGTGCTGGAAGAAACTTTACTAGTTGCACTCAAAAATTAGGTAAGTGATGAAGAACTGCCTCTCTATGAGAAATATCAAAATGATGCTACATATTTTTAGTGATTCAAGCTATAATCCATGTCCCCTGAGCTTTTACAAAACATTAGTATACGGATTTCTATAGCATGATGTCTCACCTTCAGGATCTCTATTAAGAGAAAGTGATATAAGAGAGGTATCATATCTCCAATTCTTTGTTCACAACTAAGCTTGGATATTCTATGATTTTTGGACCTCAGGTAGTGAAGATTATTGGATTCATTGAATACCTAGACATCATAGGGATTAAATTTCCAAATGAGTTGCGTATATATCCTATACTTTTATCACCTCGCAAGAACTTATCTAAATTTATTTTGAATTATAATATGACCAATAATGAGAATATTTGTTTGTAACTTATAACCTTGATTATCCAAGTGGATAAGGACATGGTCCATGAAAAACCCAAAGTCCTTGGGGTGATTAAGAATAAAAGTTACAAGGAAAAGGGACCAAGAATTATAAAATTATAAATCTCCCGAGCACCATCATACCAATAAGAAGAAGATATAGTAGTGGGGAAAGTAAAAGGAGGAAATGTGTTTTGCATGTGGTGAGCTAGTCCATTGGAAGAGGAACTATGCCATAAAGAAAGGTGAATAAAAAGGTGTGTTCGTTTTCAAGTGAAATATTTCCATTTATAATAATTGAGTATTAGATACAACTTGTGGTTCTCAAATCTATATGAAAATGTAGGAACCAAGTAGATATAGAAATAATTTGAATGGAGAGGTGGATATGAGAGCTTCCAATGGATTGAGGATGGCTACCCTAACCATTAGTGACTACCACATTTCATTACCAATGGGAATTATTTTTGTTTTAAAAGATTCTTATTATGTACTTAAAATTACCCAAAACATAATTTCTATGTATTGTTTAGATACACATGGAATTATTTTTAAATATGGAAATAAAATTTGTTTTGTATATAAGGACAACATATGTTACGATATGAAACATTTAAATAATTATCTTTAAGTATTATATTATGAAAATCATGTTTTTTCTACTAATAATGAATCATGTTCACAAAACTCATATAACACCCAGTCGTGGAATTACCATCTTGGTGATGTAAATGAGAAGTGTTTGAGAAAGACTTGTAGAGATGGTTATTTAAACTCTTCTGAGCTAAAACCACTTGATAGATGTCATTCTTGTTTACAAGTGAAAATGACCAAACCACTATTTGGTGGATAGGGTGAAAGGGCCATAAAGCTTCTAGGATTGGCACACACCGATGTGTGTGGAAAATTTCTAGTAGAAGTTATAGGTGGATATTATTACTTCATAACCTTTACTGATGACTTGAGTATAAATGGCTATTTTCAATTAAGGAGTTATAAGTCTAATTCCTTTGAGAGATTCGTGGAATTCAAGAATGAAGTAGAGAATTAGATTGGTAAGAAGATAAAGAAGCTTCAATCAGATTAAGGTGGTGAACGTATTAACCAAGAGTACATAAACATTTTACAAGAGTTTGGTATTAAATTTCTACTCACTCCATCTTATACACCATAGTGTAATGGTGTTTGTGAAAGGAGGAACTGTACCTTGTTATACATGGTAAGGTTGATGTTGTGTCATGAAGATCTTCCATTATCCTTTTGGGTATATTCATTACAAACTAGAGCTTACACATTAAGATAAGTACCAACTAAAGTAGAAAATGGAATTCCCTTAGAGATATAGAGTGGAAAACAACCCATTTTATCACATACACATGTATGGGGTTGTGGGGAATTTAAGGCCTTCTCATGAAACAAACGGGAACCCCGAGGAACAAATGGTATCTTTATAGAGTATCCTAATGAAATAAATGGATACTACCTATACAACCCCCATAGATAAGAATGTGAATGTCACCGGAGAATCTATTTTTATTGAGAGGGAGAAAAAACTCAAAAAGGATAGTGGGAGAAAGATTAACTTTGATGAATTTGATGCTCAAGATAAAAAAGATTTGGTGCATGAATATATTCTAAAAGTCCCCATGGAAGAATTAGTTCCTAAAATATAAGTACTACATAAGATCATAAGAGAGGTAAGATAACTAGGGAGATTTGGTTTTCTGGCCACCGAGGATGGTGAATTATTATTGGATGATAATGATAAAACTATATCCTAAAAGGAGGTAGTAGAGATATTAGAAGATTCAAGATGGATAAAATCTACAAATTCTGAAATGGATTCCATGTATCATAAAAAATTTAGGGTAATGGTTGATGCTCCAGTTGATTTAAATCTTATTGGATAAAAATTGTTATTCTAGAGAAAACTGAACATAGAAGGTAATGTAAGTACATTAAAAGAAAGAGTAGTGGCTAAAGGGTTAAAAAAAGTCATGGAATTGACTATGATGAAAACGTTTTTCCAGTTTCCATGTTTAAATCTATTAGAATCATACTTTCTACAACACATTACCATGACCATGATATTTGGAAGAAAGATGTGAAAACTATATTCTTTAATGGGAACCTTCACGAATATGTCTATATGAAAGAACCAAAAGGGTTTGACACTCTATATGATGACAAAATATTTTCAAGTTGCAAAGATCCATTTATGGATTGAATAAAACATTGAGGTCATGGAACATTCGATTTGATGAAGCCATGAAATAATTTGGTCTCATTAAGTATGAATGTGAGTCATGTGTTTACAAATGTTTTGATGGGAATGCAGTAATTATATTTGTAGTATATGTTGATGCCATATTACTTATTGGAAATTATATAACAGTCATACAATCTAATAAGGACTCGTTAAACAAGTGTATCTCTAAAAAGAACTTAGGCAAGATATCTTATATTCTATGGATCAATATTATTTATGATAGATCTAAGAGGATGCTTGGACTATTTCAAAGTATATATATTGACCAGATACTAAAGAGATTTAGTATGGAACAATCCAAGAAGGGATTGGTTCTAGTGTCACACGGTTTACATCTTTCTACGAAAATGTGTCCTCAAACACAACATTAGAAAGATAGAAGGAGTAAGGTCTCATACTCTTTGGTGATAGGATCAATCATGTATGACATGATATGTAATATACTTGATTTTTCCTATGAACTGAGCATGGTTGGAAGATATCAAGCAGATCCCTGACAATTTCATTGGACTACTGTTAATGATATACTTAAGTATATGAGAAGAACTGGGGATATGTTCCTGGTGTTTGGAGGAGATGAGAATTTGGTCTTTAGGGGTTATACTAATGCTGGTTTTCAAATATATCAAAATGATATGAAGTCGCAATGAGGATATGTTTTCTATATCAACGGAGGAGCTGTGAGTTGGAAGAGTTCAAAGCATCCAATCTTTACTGATTATACAATGGAGTCCGAGTATATAACAGCTTTATAAGGAATCCTGTGAATCCTTTTGGATTACGAACATTATCTAGGATCTTAATATGGTACCTAGAAGTAACAAACCTATCACATTTTATTATGATAATATAGTAGTGGTGGATCTTGTAAAATATCCATGGTCACACCAACAGAAAACTTATATACTCATGAAGTATCACCTCTTGAGGGATTTCAATCATAGAGGTCAATTTACAGTGAGCAGAGTACCCATGGAAGAGAATGTGGTGGACCCCTTACTAAAGGCCTATCATAACATAAGTATGAATATCATGTGAGAGCCAAAAGACTGAAGGTTGTTAGTAGTTGGATATAGTGAAAGTGGTAGTCTGTTGGAGTTGGTTCCCTAGAACCAACTTATTTTCACTTTATGATAAACATGTATTCATTTATTTGAACATTAATAAACTACTTATCACATCATTATTGTTCTTCTATGTGACACAATATGTGATAATGTCTTAAGAGTAGCTGTCACACTAAATGGTCATAGTAGTTACCCTCGATGATGAGAACCTAGAATTGATACGACATTATTCTTGAATATATGATCTATAACTGAATGATATCATTTGAGGGAATAAATGATATAGCCTATCATATGTGGGGACTCATAGGAATTTTAGGCACATTATCATGGTGTACGACATCGGTAATATCTAGTAGGATATTATGAAAATGAGACCCTCTAGTAGGGAATCCACATTTATATATGTCATTGGATGTTTCTATATAAGGACATTTTTATTGATCCTTAGACTTTAATATTATTATTTATGAGTATTATGAGTCACACACTCCGATGAATTGATGAAAACTGTGATAATATATGTTCATGGAAAGGTTGGATACATTGGATGTGTCATGAGTAAATTACATTAATGAATAATGTGAGAAAGGATTTATCCCTTCTATTATTTAATGGAATTTAATATCTCAATGTCACACCAAACTCTTAAAACTATTTTAGTTTATTATTTCTTGGATTTGGTTACTCTCGTTGAGGTTTGGGTTGAGTGCTGGTTTATAATTTTTGAGGATTGTTATTTTTTTTGAGTTTCAGGACGGTGCATAGGCACCACACGGTTAGTAGTAACCATGCGGTCAGCCCAGGTGACCGCACGACTACCTAATTCATAAAATAAATAAAAATTTTAATTTTTTAAAACCTTGATAAAAATAATATTGTAATAATAGATAATAATAATAATATTAAATTATTGTTATTATTATTATTATAAATTTTTTTGTTAATATTATTATTATTTAAGATGAACTGAATATAATTATTATTGTAATTATTATTATTGTTATTATTACAAATAATAATGTTATTATTATTATTATTATTAGTATTATCTTTATAACTTTATTATGTTTTCCTTTTTTTACCCAAGTTTCCCCCCTCCATTTGTTACGACGCAACCCCCCTCGTGTTTGCCTTGTGCGACCCCAACCCCAGTCGGATGAGCCCCTTCTCGGCATGACCTACTCTATACAACGGCTCCCTCTATAGTAAAGACTTAGTCTGGTGGTCCCCTTGTCGTTGCACCCTACTCCATTCAGTGGCCCCCCTCTTGACATACCCTCCTCTGTCAAACGACCACCAATTCTAGCGCACCCTCATCCTCTGGCCAACCTCTTCGGCATGTGGCCCTAGTCTGTCCGACCACCTTGCCGAATCTCTCCCTTGTGTGAAACATCCAGTAATTCTCCCCTCATTTTCCCTAAATTTATATGATTTTTTCAGGTGCGAAGGGTTTCCTCGAACCCTAATGGTCAACTTGGGTGTGATAGGGTTTTATTTGGACTTTAGGGTGTGTGGGTGGTCCGTAATGCATTGTTCTTCATCCCTTTAGAGAATTTTTTATTTCAAATGCCACTAAGGTAGGAATTTCAATACATATTTATTTCCAAATCGAACCCTTATTTTATTATGTTTTAAATTAATTTTAGAACACGATACGCACCTCCATAACACACTTAGTTAGTTTGTTATAGTGTTTTCAATTTAGTATATATTTCTAAAAATAGATTTGAAGTGTTTTCCTAATTATGCTTATACGTGTATATAGAAAATATGTTTTATTAAATGTCAAATATTTTTTTGATAATTTTTAAATGTGATACACACTTCAATAAGGTATATAGTTATCTTATTGTGGTGTTTTCGTGTTGGTATAAATTGTTAAAAAATTTATTTTAATAGATTCTTTGGATATGTCTACGTATTAGTGCACCAATTGTTTTTGATAAAATATTATGTGTTCTTTAAAAGTTAAATAAATCCTTGTCAGGTTATTTGACCCATGAAATATTTTTGGCAATTTAGTATAAATAATATTTATTTAGATTAATGTGAAAATGTGGTGCCTTTTTGGTTTAGAGGCTATAGTGTAATATTTTAGAACGGGTATTCATCGTTTCAAAGAAAGGGTGGTTGGATTGTAGATTGGGAATTCCTTTTGTGAGTTGGTAATTTCTATGGCCCAATTTTTTGGATGTAAGATGTGTGGAATTTCATTAAAATTGGTTTTGGGTGTTTTCATAGACTCTTGGGAAGTGCCATTGGATGCCGACGCATCCGTGGATGCACAAAGTTCATGCATGGATGGGTGTTAAAATGAATATGGTACTTTAAAATAGTGTTTTCCTTACACATTGGGTTCTCAAATGGTTTTGGTTCCCTTGTGTAATTCCCATTTTTTTTTAAAAATGAGTCTTAAAAGCTAATCCCATATGGCACATGGAGTATGTTTTGGTAAATGTTTGGAATAAAGGCATGTTTTATATGATTTTATTTTTCCGTAAAGTTTAGAAAGGGTTTTGTAAAAATGTTTTGGAATTTGGAATTTAAGGCTCATTTGGTATTTCAGACATAAACCTGGTGATTGACATTGTATAAAAGAATGATGGTTTCTAAATAGTTTGAAACCCCATTGGGAAATCCTTGGATACTTCGTATATGTTTTCAACCTTGGTTTTCAAATGGTATTGGATACTAAAATGTATTTGGAAAATAAGGTCTCAGTTGGAATTATTAATGAATTTGTGAACTTCATATTGGTTTTGGAAATGATCTTTGAAGTTTTTTTGAGTAAAATGCATTAGGGTGTGTAAATCAAAAGGCCCATTTGGGAACTTGAGGGTTTTGAGGAAAAGGTTAAACGTTATATGATGTGATGTCCCGGTTGAAACTTTGTATGTTGTGAGATATAAATATACATACATATGTATGTGTATATACAGGTCACCCCTATTGAGGATTTCTCTTTTATGGGTTATCATATGGGTAATGTCCATGTTTGGGGTACTCAAGTGCGGTGGCGGTAGGTAAGGTGAGTCACATGTTCATGGGCCTCCCACTTACACAGTATATTCATATTTACCATGGGTTACTAGGAATTTTTTAGGGGACTGAGTGATGGTTTATTATCAGTCCTGATTAGACAGGTTGGTACCCTTGGATGTTTTTTAGGCCAGGTGGGTTGTGCCACTGGTGAGCGTGTTTGGAGCAGCCAGTTGGATATTGACTTATAGGCTTCACCTTACACCGACAGGTGTTTCCAAATCGAGTACATCTAGAGGTATTATAGGGATGTTTAGGATCATCCATGGTTACTTTATTTATTTTCTTATTTTTATCTATCTGCTTTTAGTTTTCTAATCACTCTGCTAGTCTGTTTTTTTCACCTGTCAGTTTATTTTCAGCTTTCCCTGTTGATTTTTTTCTTGATTATCCTGTATTTCCTTGTTTGGCATTTTGGTTTTATAAATGGTAAACTCATCTTTTGAAAATTTAAGTGTGTAATGTGTAGTTTTAGAATAAAATCTTTATTGGTTATTAAAGTTTGAAAATCTATTTTTATAACTGTAGTTCAAATTAGTGTTAATGGATTACTTTGGGAAGAAAAATACATAGATTCTAAGATTTACTTTTGGAAATACTACTGAGAATTTAGGTGCTCAAACCAAATTTATATTATCAGTTTTTTATTCCTCTAGTGTTTCATCACTCTTATATCAAGCATGGTTCTATGTGAGGTGGTGACCCACGAGGTCACTTGGAGGTACATCTAGTTGTACGACTTTATTTTATTTACACAGTTAGAGTTATCTATTTGTTCATTTTTTTTATATTTTTTTATTTCATTTATTGGTAAAATTGTTCCCACTTATTTATTTGTGATTCCCGAACCTAGTTTCTAGCTTGTGGGGATCGGGAACTCCCTTAGGGCCATGCTACAGACCATCTCGGGTGATTGGTTTAGGGTCAAACTAGGTTGGTTTGTGAAAAAATGGCATCATAGGAGGCCCTTGTTATTTGGAGTGTCTGGTAGTTTGAGATTAGGACCTTTGGGACTTGGGATATAGGTATGTAAAGGAAGTCATGAACCCTTTCTCAAAATGATTATCAAGTTTCTAGGGGTAGTCCATGAATTGTGTTTTTTATTTATTGCTTTGGATTGAGGGATGACAATGGAGGTGAGCAGGTGCGATGTTGTGATTCTACATGGATTAGTGACCCATGTGATATCCAAGTGCTCGATTCATGTTCTTATTAGTGTTATTGACTACCCGAGTCCTGGCTTACTACCATGTCACCGATTTGGGTATAAACACTATTCCCACTCTCTCATGTAGTTTGGTGTAAGTGGTTTTTTTGGTTTCATTCGATGTAAGTGTGTTTTTGAAAATGAAAATGGTTTTTAAATATATATGTTTTCCTTTAAATGGATTTAAATTAGTGAAATTAGTTTTTAAAGAAAAATATCAGGTTCAAAAATTTGGTATCGGTTTGGAATTGGTAGAGAAATGGTTTGGGTGCAACCTTGGGTACTGCTTATGAACCTTCTCACATGTGAGGGCATGTATGAAAATTATATGTTGGCACATTTGGAAGAAAGTATATGAAGACATGTGTAATGACCCAAACTTTTATTAATGAAAATTCTTCTTGATCTAATTAAATGTCTTATTGTGGTTATATAACATATACAATTCTTCGGTTATATGATTTTGGATTTCAAAATACCGTTAATAATTGTTACCATTTATAATATAGCCGTTGAACATTGATCACATGATTAATATAAATATTGGGCTTTAACAAATCCAATTAACTTAGACAAAGTAAGTGATGGACTCATCTTGGAGACATTCCTCGTACGAAGCCCATTTATCGGGGCTTAGAAAGGAGGTGGCGTCATTGGGATTCACTCTTGACCAATCCAAATATGAGCTTCAACACTTTAAGCTTGAGCGGAACTGCTTATGGAAGAAGTGGAAGTTGGTAGACATTACCACCCAAGAGATGTTATCGGAGCCACCCCAAGAGTCTGTCATCATCGTACACCTTACCCCTTCAGTCTTATGTGGGTATTATAAGGGGTTATGTAACAATACCTTAGCACCATGACAATGGGTATTATTTTTGTATATAATAAAGAGTATACCTTTATAGTTTTTAAATCATAAATAAAATTTTTAGTTAATAGTCCATTAATAAATATATTTTGACGAATTAATGGATTTTGGAAATAAATAATATTTTAATAAAATATTATTACTATATTACTTTTATTAAATATAAATAATTATATAATGAATAAAATTTTAATTTTTATTGTTATGGTTTGAAAGCTATTTTTGTCAAACCCCATGAATTTTTTATAAATGTAGGTTTTTTATAAAATTATAATTTCATATATTTAGAGAATTATTTAGATAAAATTAATATTATTTTTGGAATCAGGATGTCAAAATTGTCCAATGGTGAAATTTTCATAATTTTTCAAGACAATATAATTTTTGGGTAAAAATTAAAAACCGTTTAAATATATAATGTTTCTCATGAAATCATAATGACTTAATAGTGATGGAATAAAATACTATAAAAATTATTTTCGGTAAATATATGTTTTACCATTAAAATAAAGTGATTTTAGGTTTTTATGATTTATTTTACAAAGCTTTAGTAGACCCTTCAAGACATATAAAACATTTTAACTTTTTAAATTAATTTCCTTGGGAGTGTGACTCACCTCCACATAAGAAAACCAATTATTTTAAGAATTTAGACCATAGGCCTTGTAATATATTTTTTTCCACTCTCCTTTGTCAAAACCCATGGGCAAAAACCAAAGGCTGGTTTGTGGTTTGAATTAGTTTAATGTGTGGTGACCCAAACATAAATAATAAAGAATTCCCTCTCCTTTCCTATATAAACCCAAAAAACTCCAACTTTATCATCACTCAAATCCTTTTTAATTCTTAAAATCCCTAACCTCATCTATCTATAATCCTTCCAAGGTTCCAAAATCTCTCAATAAGCCGCTCTCAATCCCCTCCCAAGCCTTTGGTATCGCACTTCGAAGTTAGGGATTCCTTCCTTTCTTATTTTTATCCAGGTTTCTTTATGTTGTAATACCCTTTTACTTTTAATTATAAGTGTTGGGGTATAATTTATCACCACCCTTATATAGACCTATTTATGTTATAATGATGATATTCCACTTTATCTCTCATTAATTTCTCTCATGTACACCTATTACTATGCTGAAATTCCATAAGGGATTCCTTCCTTTCTCATTTTATCCAAGTTTCTAAATATTTTTATGTCCTTTCATTTTAAATTATAATTTTTAGGGTATTATTTCTCACATCCCCTATACTTTCATCTTTATTTTGAATGATTATATACCCCTTTCTCCCTCATCAATGCCTTCCAGGTATACACATTACCATGCCGAAATTCCATAAGGGATTCCTTCCTTTCTCATTTTATCGATCTTTCTTAATATTTTTATGCCATTTTATATTCAATTATAAGTTTTGGGGGTATAATTTCTCACCTTCCTCATACTTTCCTATTTATGTTTTAATTATGAGATACCCCTTTTCTATCTCATTAATGCCTCCCATGTACACCTGTTAACATGCCGAAATTCTTTAAGGGATTTCATCTTTTCTTATTTTTATCCAAATTTAATTATATTGTTAGGCCATTTTATATTCAATTAAAGTATTTGGGGTATGATTTATAACCTCCATTTTAATTCCCTCCTTATGTTTGAATGATGAGATACCTCTTCTCTCTCATTAATTCCTCTCATGAACACCCATTACCTGCCGAAATTCTGTAAGGGATTTCTTCCTTTATCATTTTTGTACAATTTTCTTAAAGTTGTTATGACCTTCTATTATCAATTACAAATTTGGGGGTATGATTTTTCATATCCCCAAACTTTCCTTTTTTATGTTTTAATGATGAGATACCCCTTTTCTCTCTCATTAATTCCTCCCATGTACACCCGTTACCATACCAAAATTCTATAAGGAATTTCTCTCTCCTCATTTACATTCAAGAAATTATATTTTATTATGAATCCAAATTCCATTAATTATTTTGGTATATGTATCTATATGACCCCATTACTGTATATTTCATGTACATTTTATGAGACACCCTTTTCTCTCTCAAGAACCTATTTTTTGAATTCGTATGTCACACTGTTATGCTGCCGAAATTGCACCGCCATTTTCCAAGACAAAATCATTGTGTAGTGAATACCATGCCCATTTATATATCAATGGTATTCATATTTATTCATATTTACTTATTTATAGAAGAGATTAATGATTTCATTCCACATTCATTTACCATGGAATAAATTATGATGTTTAATGAATCTATGTTGTATGATCTTGTGGCTGACTTATGCATGAAATGAAATGTTTAAGAAGGGTGTGCCCTGATAGCGCTACAAGGAATTTAGTAAAGATTATTATTGTGATATATCAAGTGAAATTATGGTTTAATCATGTTAATTCATGTGAAATGAGGGTTTACTCATGCTCCATATTCAATGAGCCATAGCTCATGCTAATACCATGTTAAGTGATGTTTCCACATTTCCATGTTGTGATAATCATGCTTTATCATGCCTTTATGTTCATGTTTCTTTTATGCTCCATTGATATGACTATTTCCAAACATGTATTGTATTATTCATGTTATTCCTATTTTACTCCCTTAATGCCCTTTATAGCTCACCCTTTTGTTATGCATGTCCTCAGGTTATCCCATGAAATGATAAGTACGAGGGAATGTAGTGGTCATGTAAAGGAAGTTTTTAAAATAGATGTTATGTTTCCTATTTTAATCCATTGTGTAATGTTCCTAACCCCAAAAGACACTAGGCCTCTCTATATTCTGTGTTTTATAAACGGAAGAGTTTATGTAATAAATCATGTATAAGTGTGTAATAAAGAGCAGATTTGTTATAGTTGGTTTCAAAGGATTGGTTTAGTTATTTTTGGGATTAGGATTAGAAAACCCCAGTTAAAGACTTAGGGATAAGACTAAATATAATAAAAACATACCTAATGTTTTGTGTGTATTGAGTAAGTGGTTTATCAATAAAATACATCCCTATTTGGATACGAGCAGATAGAGGCAGCTCTGGCACAGATGTACGTAGGAGTGAAAACTCTAAAAAGGGGTTTTGAGCTTGACCCAAGGAATCCTGGTACCTGACAATGGGCCTTGCTGCACACTTTTTTATTACACTCTCAGGGGATATGATTTTGTAAATTCACAAGCTTAGTATAAACCATTATTGAGGGAATAAAAGAAATCCCCTAAGAATATATGTTAGAAATTAGATCATGGATAACATTTATTGAAGCCTATAGATTCATAAGTTATGGAAATAAAAGTTATTTACAAGTCAACCGTTTTGTCTTCGAATTAACCTTTAAGTGTTACCCCTAACATTCGTTTTATTCCAGCCAATGGCCGGTAATAGTAGGACTCCGACTAACAACTGATGCGAAGATCAATGTGATGGCAGTTTTAATGATATGCCCAATATGATGGGAGCACGAATCACAAAAATTTTCATGATACTCTCTCAGTTAACTCAAGTTTTGAATAGAAACATGGGTCAAGAGGAACATTCAACACCCCCTATGAAAGAACAAGTAACTATCGAGAGCTTCAATAGGCAAAGTCCTCATAATTTTAAGAGATCATTTGATCCCTCAATCTCCAAACAATGGATCAACCCCATTGAAAATATTTTCTCCATCCATCAATGTTCTAAACAAGATAAGGTTCTTCTAGCTGCTTATCGTATGAAGGGTGAAGCCAATCAATGGTGGACATTGATAAAAAATAAGAATCCTAATGAGTATATCGAGGCGTTGGAATAGAGGATTTCTAGAAGATGTTTTTTGATAAATATTTTCTGAACCACCTCTAACTAAAGATGGAAAGGGACTTCCTTTCCCTCAAGAAAAAATATTGTGAATCCATTAGAGCATACGAGGAAAAATTCACAAGGATTGCACGATACGCCTCTAGTTTTTTAGTTACCCCTAAATGAAAGGTTTACCGCTTATTTGGTGGGCTGAAACCTAGCCTCTGGAAACCCCTGGAGATTCGTGACTTCAACAGCTATGGGGAAATTGTCTGATTTGCCCATAATTTCAAAATGAATATTGAAAAATATCAGGGGTATCAGAGGGATAAGAAGTGTAAGGTGGACTTCAATTCTAGAGGTCTGATGGATATATCCAATGGTGTAAGAATATCCAGCACCCCACTTGAAAAAGGAGTTGAATGAATCACCTCAAAAATTGCCTGAAGATGACGAGGAAATGATTTAGGTGTAGAAGAGAAGTGAACCTTGTCGTTTACTCCCGAAAAGAAAAAACCTATGGCTACGATAGTGGAGAGGAATTCTCCATTCGACTCTCAATGTGTTGTTCATTGTTTCAACGACAAAGAACCACTGCACCTTGAAAATTAGTTCCCTAAGCCATGGGTTTTCGAAGGAAACCTATAACCTCCAAGGCAGAAAGGTGTAGCTTTTTCCATCACTACTGCTGAAGTGAACCCCAACTACGAAGTGTTGACAGGTATGCTAGTTATTTATTTAAGAATAGAGCATGTGTTTTTTTATTATAGTTCTATGCATTCTTTTATATCCCAAATGTTTAGTAGAGCAATCCCAAAACCACCAAAAAAATATGGAAGTAAAGATGTCGGTGAGTACAGAAAATGGGGCAATCATTGCATCCCATGAATATAACTCATCCCCTATCATAATTTGTGGGCTGAACATTCCAGAAGACCTCATCATACTCCCTATTGTGGAATTTTATGCAATTCTCGGCATGGATTGTATTTCTTTATATAGAGCCAACATAAATTCTTGTGAGAGGTAAATAATTCTCAATATAGCAAATCAACCCCTGATTTTGTACAAGTGAATGGAGGTAGAGGAATATTCTTTAGCACCATAATCTCAAGTGTGGATATTACTGCCCTATGAGCACGTAGATCTAGCCTAGATGATTGAGTACAAGGAAGCAACCATCCTTTAAGACATGCCTATTGTGAGGGAATCCACAAAAGAGTTTCATGAGGAATTGTTTGGTCTTCCACCTAGAAGAGATGTTGAATTCTAAGTTAACCTTATACCTGGGGCATTTCCAATATCCAAAAATCCATATAGAATGACTGTTTTGGAGCTTTAGGAGCTAAAGAAATAACTAAAAGAGAATATGGATAAAGGGTTTATACGACCAGGTGCTTCACCATGGGGTGCTCCGGTCCTCTTCGTCCAGAAGAAGAATGGTTCAATATTCCTTTTCATTGATTATCACGAGCTTAATAAAATCATGATAAAGAACAAGTATCTTCTTCCTTGAATTTATGACTTGTATGATCAACTATGTGGAGCACAATACTTCCCCAATGTGGATCTTAGGTCAAGATATTACTAAGGGTGAAGAAGGATGATATCCCGAAGACTGTTTTTTGTACAAGGTATGGACACTATGAATTCATATTAATTCCTTTCAGACTCACAAATGATCCAGAAATCTTCATGTACATGACATATAGAGTCTTTAGATATTACCTAGACAAATTTTCGGTAGTCTTTATAGAAGATATCTATATATACTCCAAAACCAAGGAGGATAATGAGGTGCATCCAAGCACTGTACTATAGACCTTGAGAAGGGATAAGTTCTATGATAAGTAGAGAAATTGCGAGTTCTAGTAAAAGGAGATCTCATTCTTGGTCCATATCATCACAAGAAATGGGATATCTTTAGATCCCTTCATGATAGCTACCATTGATGGATGGTTGAGGCCTATGTCAGTAACAAATATCTGTAGCTTCCTGGGGTTAACTAGATATTATCACTAATTTATGAGGAATTTCTCATGATTTTCCAACCCTCTTACCAAGATAACTTGGACGGGAGTAAATTTTTCATAGAGTGATGGATGCGAAGAGTGATTCAAGGAGTTAAAAATGAGGCTTATTATAGTTCTCAGGCTCACTTTAAGCACAAATGGGGAAATTTTTGTGGTATTTAGTGATGCTTCGAAGAAGGTCCTGGGTTGTGTGTTGATGTAGAATGACAAATTCATTGCTCATGCTTCAAGGAAATTGAATGTTCATGAGAAAAACTATCCAACACATGATATGAAGTTGGATTTAGTGATATTTTCTTTAAAAAAAATCAGAATTACCTATTTGGGGAGAAGTGTGAAATATATATAGACCACAAAATCCTTAAGTATATATTCACACAGAATGAGTTGAACATGTCTGAAAGAAGATGGTTAAAGTTTATCAAAGACTATGACCGCTCAATCCATTATGACCTTGAGAAAGAGAAAAAGGTGGCATATGCTCTATGGAGAAAGGATCCTACGTATTTATAAATGATGAGAATTGAAAAGGATCCAATATACATAGATTTGAAGAGGATGGACATGGGAATAATAAAGGTAGGAACATCATCAATCCTTTATCAAATGATTGCTCAACCATCCCTCATGGAGAAAATAAAGGATGCCCAAAGAAAGGATGTGGATATTCTGATAAGGGAGGAATCTATGAAAAATGGGAAATCCTCATATTTCATGGTGGACAAGGAAAAATTGTGAGATTTGGGTCATGATTATATGTACCATCTGATCCAGAGATAAAGAAGACTATTCAAAATGACACACATAGCTCAACCTTCTCTGTTCACTAGGGGTGCACAAATATGTATTGGGATCTCTGAGAAAACATTTTGTGGGACAATATGAAAATGGATATTGCTGAATATACATAAATGTGCCTAGTATGTCATCATGTGAAGGGTGAGAGACAAAAGTTTAAGGGGATTATGCAACCACTACCCATACCAACATGAAAGTGGGACAAAATTACAATGGAATTTGTCACTGGACATCCAAGAACATCTAGAGGAAACAATGCTATATGGGTCGTTGTGGATCATCTTACAAATACAACCCACTTTATTGTGATTTGAGAGGACGTCTCATTGGAAAAAATTGCATGGATCTACATAAAATAAGTAGTAATGATGCATGGATCACAACTATCTATTGTATCTGATTGTGATTCGAGATTCACCTCGATGTTATGGAAAATTATCCAACATGCTCTAAGAACTAAAATGAACTTTAGTATAGTCTATCATTCTCAAACATATGGCCAATATGAGAAGACTATTTAGACATTAGAAGATATGTTAAGATCATGTTCTATGGACATCAAAGGAAGATGGGACCAACATCTTACACTGGTTGAATTCTCCCACAATAATAGTTTCCACTCGAGTACCCGAATGGAACCCTATGAAGCCCTTTATGGGAAAAGGTATAGAACACCCACATGTTGAAATGAAGTCAGTGATCATAAGATATATAGGACCTGAAATGGTCGAAGAAATGTGGGAGATAGTGAAAACCATTCGGTATCATATCGAGGAAGCCCAAAGTCGAAAGAAGAGTTATGAAGATAACTGTCAATGATATCTTGAGTTCAACATTGGAGACATGGTATTTCTACGCATATCTCCCTAGAAGAAGGTCACGGGGTTTGGAAAGAATGGTATGTTGTGTCCTAGGTAGAACGGCCACATTGAAATTCTTGATCATGTTGTGGATGTGGCCTATCTACTAGCACTTCCACCCACTATGGACAAAGTACATGATGTCTTTATTGTATCCCTCTTAAGGAAGTACATACTAGACCCTTAAAATGTACTATCTTTAGATTTAGTACAATTAAAGGTTGAAATTTCTTACAATTAGAAACCATTGAAGATCTTAGATCGTAGAGAAAAAGTTCTATGAAATATGACAATTCTTCTCGTGAAAGTGTTGCAGAGAAACAACATGTTTAAAGGGGAAAATGGGAATAAGAGGAAGTGATGAAGCATAGTTACCCGCATCTATTTTAGTGTGGGAAAAAGAAATTTCGAGGGAGAAACTTCTTAATGGGGGAATATTGAAACAACACAAACTTTTAATAATGAAAATTCATCTTGATCTAATTAAATTCCATATTATGGTTATATAACATATAAACTTATTTGGATTCATGATTTTGGATTTCAAAATACTGTTAAGAATTGTTACTATTTCTAATATAGCCATTGAAAAGTGATAAAACTATTAGTATAAATATAGAGATATAAAATATCCAATTTACTAAGACAAAGGAAGCCGTGGTTTCATCTAGTAGACTTGACCCGTACAAAGACCAATTTTCGGAGCATGGAAAGGAGGTGGCAACCTTGGGGTTCGCTCTTGACCAAACCCAAGATGAGCTTCAACATGTTAAGATCGAGAGGAACTGCATGTGGGAGAAGTGGAAGTTAATAGAAATTACCACCCAAGAAAAGTTATCTGAGCCACCCCAAGAGTCTATCACAATCGCCCACCTTACCCTTCAGTCTTATGCAGGTTTTATAAGGGGTTATGTAACAAGACCTCACCACTATGATTATGTGCATTATTTTTGTATAGAATAAAGAGTATGCATTTATAGTTTTTAAATCAAAAATAGCATTTTTATTTTATATTCAATTAAGAAATATATTTTGTTGAATTAATGGATTTTTGAATTAAATAATATTTTAAAAAAATATTATTACTAAATTACTATTATTAAATATAAATGATCGTATAATGAATATAATTGTAATTTTTATGATCTAGGTTTGAAATCTATTTTTGTCAAAACCCATGAATTTTCGATAAATGTAAGTTTTTATTTTAAAAGTAAAATTTTAAATAATTATAAAATTATTTAGATAAAATTAATATTATTTTTGGAATCAGGATGTTGAAATTTCCCTATGGTTAAATTTTCATAATTTTCTGAGATAATCGTATTTTTAGGTAAAAATTAAATATCGTTTAAATATATAATGTCTTTTATGACATTATAATGACCCAACAGGGATGTAATAAAATACTATAAAAATTATGTTCTTCCAATATATGTTTTACCATTAAAATAATGTGATTTTAGGTTTTTTTGATATATTTTACAAAGCTTTAATGGACCCTTCAAGACTTATAAAACATTTTAACTTTTTAAATTGATTTTCTTGAGAGTGTGACTCACATAAACATAAGAAAAATTATTATTTTATAATGTTAGGACTTTTTAATTATAAAATATTTTTTTCCACTCCCCTTTTTAAAAAACTACGGGCAAAAACCATTGGATGGTTTGTGGTTTGAATTAGTTGAATGTTTGGTAACCCAAACCTAAATAATAAAGGATTCCCCCTCCTTTCCTATATAAACCCACCCAAGCTCCCACTTCCTCTTCACTCAAAGCCCTTTAAGTTCATCCAATACCAGAAATAATCTCTCTAAAATCCTCCCAAGGTGCCCCAAGGTCTCAAGAATCCTCTCTCAATCCCCTTCTATGCCTTTGGTATCACATTTCATAGTAAGGGATTCCTTCCATTCTTATTTTTATCTAAGTTTTTTTATGTTGTAATACCCTTTTAATTTAAATTATAAAAGTTTGGGTATGATTTTTCACCACCCTTATACTTCCCTCTTTATTTTATAATATTGATATACCTTTTTCTCTCTCATTAATGTCTCTCGTGTGCACCCCTTACTATGCCGAAATTTCGTAAGGGATTCCTTCCTTTCTCATTTTATCCAGGTTTCTTAATATTGTTATGTCTTTTTATTTTGAATTATAAATATTGTGGTATGATTTTAAAACTCCCATATACTTTCCTTTTTATGTTTAATGATGAGATACCCCTTTCCCTCTCATTGATTACTTCCATGTATACCCATTACCATGCCGAAATTCTGTAAGGGATTCCTTCTTTTCTCATTTTATCCAAGATTATTAATATTGTTATGACCTTTTATTTTCAATTATAAATATTGGGGTATGATTTATCACCTCCCTCATACTGCCCTATTTATGTTTTAATGATGAGATACCCCTTTTCTCTCTCATTAATTCCTCCCATGTACACCTATTACCATACCAAAATTTTATAAGGGATTTATTCCTTTCTCATATTTTTTCTAAATTTCATTATGTTGTTATGACCTTTTATTTCCAATTACAGATGTTGGGGAATGATTTGGAACCACCCTTATACTTTCCTCCTTATTTTTTAATGATGAGATACCTCTTTCTCTCTCAATAATGGATCTCATGAACACTTGTTACCTGCTAAAATTTTGTAAGGGATTTCTTCATTTCCCATTTGTTTCTAATTTTATTTAAGTTTTTGTGACCACCTATTTTCAATTAAAAATGTTGGGGTATGATTTTTAACCTCCCAAAACTTCCCTATTTACGTTTTAATGATGATACAACCCTCTTTCTCTCTCATTAATGCCACCGATGTACACCTATTTCCATGCTAAAATTTTGTATGGAATTTCACTCTCCTCATTTACATTGAAGCAATTATTTTTTGTTATGGATCAAAATTACATTACTTATGTTGGGACATGTATCTATATGACCCCATTAAGGTCCATTTCATGTACATATTATGAGACACCCTTTTCTCCCCCATCAACCTTTTTCATGAAGTCTTATGTCACACTGTTATGCTGTTGAAATTGCACCGCCATTTTCCAAGCCAAAATCATTGTGTAGTGAATACCATGCACATTTATCTATTAAGGGTATTCAACTTTATGCATATTTACTTATTTATGGAATATTTTCATGTATGAATTCCACATTACATTACCACGGAATAAATTATGATTTTTAATGAATCTATGTTGTATGATCTTGTGGCACACTTATGCATGGAATTAAATATTTAAGAAAGGAGTGCCCTAATAGTGCTCTAATGCATTGGGTAATGATTATTATCATTAAATGTCAATTGAAATGAGGGTTTACTCATGGTAATTTAAGTTCAATGTGGTTTTACTCATTCTCCATGTTTAATGAGTCTTGTATCATGCTAATACCATGTTAAGTGTTGTGGCCACATTTTCATGTTGTGATAATCATGATTTATCATGAATTTATGTTCATGTTTCTTTTATGATTTGCTGATATGACTATTTCCTAAAATTTATTTTATTCTTCATTTTTTTACTTTTTTACTCTCTTATTGGGATTTATAACTCACCCTTTTCTTATGCTTGTCCTCAAGTTATCTCGTGCATGCCAAGTACGAGGGAATTTAGTGGTCATGTAAAGGATGTTTTCAATAAAGATGTTGTGTTTCCTATTTTAAGTAATTTTGTAATGTTCCTAATCTCTGAAGACACTATACCTCTCTATCATCTGTGTTGTATCAAGTGAATAGTTGATATAATAAATCATGTTTAATTGTGTAATAAAGAGAAGGGTTGTTATAACATGTGCGATGGTTCATGGGATTCCATATTTGAATCCAAAGGCTTGAACAATTTTTTTCCAATTGTGATTTTGGAAAGCGGAAATGATTTAGGAAATGAAATTTTGTTTAAAAAGGGGGTTTTAGAATTTGGAAAGGAAGTCTCTGAAGATAAATGTTTTTAAATTTAAATTAAAATGGTCATTTTTTAAAGGGATTGTTTAGCCGTGATTATTATGATTTGAATTCTAAGCTAATGTTTTGGTTCAATCTATTGCTTTTGGTTGTGCTCTGTATTGATATTGTTTTTGGTTTTGTGTTTTATTTGTTGTTCAGAAAATGCCACCAAGAAAGGTCCCCAAAGTATTTGATTAGTCATTCCCAGTTTCTTGTCCTCCTCAGATGTTGCCTATTATTTATAGTGATCAATTTCTGTTAGAGGCAATTATGTGGGTTAAAGAGGTAGATCCCCTCTTTAGGATATTGGGAACTCCTGAGTCTATTAGATTTTGATCTGTCATTGGGTTGTTTGAAGGTCTAGATTTTGGTGAATGTGAGTTTTCTTCACCACCATCATTGTGATTGTGGATGGAATGAGGTGTGTTTAAGTTCATCTTCATCTAATGGTTCATACCAGATGAGGTGGAGATAAATAAAAAAGGAAGATCACATGTGTGTTCAACAAGGCCAGTGGATAGTGAAAGAATATATTGACAATTTTAAGGAACTATTTTTCTTTCCCTCTGGAGTTATCGTTAAATTATCTCATGAAGGCTTCCCTCTTCATCATGGGTATCCTTCTAGATATCAAGGAGTGGGTCCTCTCTTCTAAGGACCATCATTTTGAGAAGCTGAGAGATGAAGCTTTCTGAGTAGAATTGGTTTCCAGAGCATGTGGAATTGGTGATCTGGTTCCTCTTGTTTCTTGTGAAGGTTCCCCTTATGATGAGGAGTGCATGTATAAGGAATGTAATTATAAGGAGTCTCCTTCAATGGTTCTGGTTTCTGGTTCTTCAGAACATCCTTGTGTGTTTCATCAGTGTGGTCGGTTTGGGCACTTGAAGTTGTCATGTTGCATCCCTGAAAATACGTTCCATTGCTACGGTTGTTTGGGTAATCTGGAGAGGTTTTAAATAAATCATAACATGAAGATAACCTTATGACCAAGGGATTCCAGTGCCTGATTGTGAGGCAGGAAATGCTTCAACCATCAGAGCTCCAACCATAGGGCACTGAGTCAAGCTCTCTCATAATTAGGAGTTAATGAGGGTGTGTGAAACCTTGACACTATTCATGTATTTCACATTGGGATGAGAACATTTAACATCTTATTTCTCTTTTTTTCACTGTTGAGTTTTTACCATTTTTATAAATTAAAAATTTACTTGGAATATTATGATGAAATTGTTCTTCAATAGTAAAAATAGTCCTACTTGTCTGAAAATGGTTTTCTGAATCATGTTTTTTTCATGAAGTATGCTTAGACCTTGTATGGGTTGATCGTGGTTTAGTTTTATTCATTTGGAGATGTACGTGCCTCTGGAAGAATCAATTTTTGTTGTTGTGCTCAGGTTATCTTATTGTGTTAAGTTCTTCCCTTGGGGTTTTCCCTAGTGTTGGGGTTTTTTGTATTGGGTCATGATTTCCATGTTTTAGTGGAGGTTTTGTCTCACTCATTATATATATGTTGATTTAGATTGGTTGGGAGTTCCCGCATGGGCCCCCCTCCCAAGGGTGGTAGGTTTAGGTTCTAATTTTTGTGCTAGTAGAACCCATGTGGTAGGGATAACTCTCTCCCATTCTACCCTTTTTTTGGGTTGTGGTTTCTTCTAGATCGGTCATGTCTGACTTGGGAATAAATAATCACCCTGTTATTCCTTGTTTCTTTTAGCTGTGTTCAGGCATGAACTTATATCTTGATTAACTGTTATCTTGGTGACTTTCTGGGGACAGAAATTTTTTGTGGTGGAGAGAATTGTCACAACCAGAATAATAATTTTTAAAATTTTTAAAACCTTAATAATAATAATATCATTGTTATAGATAATAATAAAATTATTATTTAATTGTTGTTATTATTATTATTAAATTGTTATTAATATTATTATTATTTAAAATGAACTGAATAAAATTATTATTATTATTATAACTTTATTAAGTTTTATTTTTTTACCCAAGTTCCCCTCCTAATCTTATTACGGCACCAATCCCTTCGCATTTTACCTATGCATCCCCAACCCTACACCCATGATCCCCTTCTCGAGGCACCCTCCTCCGTCAAGCAGCTCCCTTCTTGGTGCAACCATCGTTCCTAGGTCCCCTTCTTGGTGCACCATCCTCCATCCAAAACCCCCTTCCCAGTATTCCCTCCTCCATCCAGTGACCTCCCATTCCAATGCGCCCTCCTCCTCTAGTGAGCCTCTCTAATACATGACCATACTCTGACCGACCTCCCTTGTTCCTCTCTCCCTTTCATGTGACCTCTAATAAGTCTCCCCCTATTTCCCTCAATTTCTATGATTTTATGGGGTTAAAATGGTTTGGATGAACCCTAATGGTTAGGGTTGGGTGTGTTGAATTTTTCTTTGGACTTATGGGTGTGTGGGTGGTTTGTGCGGTGTTATTCTTCCTCCTTTTGAAGAATCGTCAATTCCAAATTCCACCGAGGTAGGTGTTTCCATTTTTTTTCTTTCAAAATATAACCCTTAAAACATGGATATTTTAAATTAATTTTTGAATATGATACAAACCTTCATAATTCCCTTAGATAGTTTGTTATAGTGTTTTCAAGTTAGTAGATTTTTCTTAATATAGCTTTTGTAATATTTTGTTGGTTATGCTTATATGTGTCTATAGAAAATGTGTTTGATTAAATGTAAAATATTGTTTAGATAAATTTTAAATGTGATAAACAATTCTATATGGTATATAGTTATCTTATTGTGGTGTTTTCGTGTTGGTATAAATTTTTAAAAATAATATTTGAAATGATTCTTCAGAAATATCTATATATTAGTGCACCCATTGAATTTGTTAAAATATTATGTGTTCTTTATAAGTTAAATCAAGCCTTGTCATGTCATTTTACGCTTGAAATATATTGGTAAGTTAAAATAAATTTTAATGATTTTGATTAATGTGAAAATTGGGTTCTTTTTTGGTTTAGAGGATACAATGTAATGTTTTGGAAAGGGTTTTCACAGTTTCAAATGATGGATTGTTGGAATGTATATTGAGAATTTTTTGTGTGAGTTTGTAATTTATATGGACCATTTATTTCATGGTAATTTGTGTGTAATTTCTTTAAAATTTGTTTTGGGTGTTTTCATGGACTCTTGGGAAGTTCCATTGGATGTCGACGCATCCATGGGTGCATGGAGTGCATAGATAGATGAACATTCAAATGAATATGGTACTTCAAAATAGTGTTTTCCAACAAAATTTCTTTATAAAATGGTTTTGGTCCCCTTGTGTAATTTAAAAATTGTTTTCAAAATGAGTCTTCATAGCTAAACCATTTGTAACTTGGTGTATGTTTCGGTAAAGGTTTGGCGTAAGGGAATGTTTTATAAGAGTGTATATTTCCCTAGTGTTTGGAATGGGTTTTATGAAAATGTATTGGAATTTGTAATTTAAAGAATCTTTTGGTATTTCAATAATAAACGTGGTGTTTGGTATTGAATAAAACAATGTTTGTTTCATAATAGTTTGAAATCCCATTAGGAAATCCTTGGAAACTTCATATTTTTTTAGGAGAAAAAGGTGCCTAGATACCCTAAGAGGGGGGTGAAATAGGGTATGAATATTCTTTTAAAATTTACCTCTACCCCAATGGATCCTAAAAATATTTATTATAAGGGTCAATTTTTATGCACATATGTTTTACTATTGATCTTATTCTTTCCTTTTATATTTAATGATGATGCTTTGAATGCAATGTAGGAAACCAAGCAGACTGACACACATATTTTTACTTGGTTCACCCTCACTGGGATATGTCCAAGGAGTATACAATAGAGATTTGTCAATGTACCAAATCTACTAAAGATCACTGCCAATTTAAAAAATTTTTTCTAGATCACTTCTATGCCCGAGCTCACTGCCTTTACAATGTTTAGGTTCAGCTCATTGAATTCACATTGGACACTCCCTATGTCTCTCTCTAGCTAACTACTGGTGGAGAGAATCACCTTCTTCCTCTTCCTTTTCTCACTAATCTGGAAAGGATTCACTCATAGTTTATGGAACTGTAGGTCCCTTAATTATCACAAATTAATGCATCTTCCTCTATATATAGATTCTCTGTTGAAGTTCATATTTCATTCACTAATGAATACAACTTTACCATAGGTAACCTGGGAAATCTTTCATATTTTATGAAACTATATAATTACCAGCATGCTTCTCCAATCCTCGCAAAAAAGTTTCACAAAACCACTTTTTTGACACTCCCTTCTTTATCTCAAAACTTGGGTGACTCACACCCTTTTTCACCCAAACCAATATTGGCACACAACTATCAATTGGTACGTAACTTTTGAATATCTTTATACTTGCATGCCTAAAACACAACTTTCACGACCAAACCTACTTTCATTAATGGAGCTCCAATTATCTCTATGTGTTTAGCTTTTCTACAAATGAGGGGGGTGGCCCTATATTTATAAGAATTTTGGGCACCCTGAGTGCCTCGTGCAAGTTTCCTCCCAAAACTCAATTCTAGCCGCCTGAGCCTCTATCACCATAGTCACCTTGCGCGCCCATACCAAAACTTAGGCGCCCCTCTTTCATTTTCCATATTTTTCTGTTCTGGTCTTGAAAAACATATGGCACACAACTTTCAATCCTCCAATATACTGGCACACAAATCCCTTTTCCAAAAACATTTTTCTCAATTTGTGGATTTTGAGGCCCAAAAATTTGGCAAACGTTGGAAAACAACGACACCTTGTATCTTCACATTTTTTAATACTTCCAGATCAACCATTTCTTTGTTGAGGTTCTTCTATCAATCATTGATTATCAAAAAAATCTCTTGAAATCGACAAATCACCATGAAATCCCCTTTTGTGAACAAATGGAACATCGTGGTCTACTTTTTCAAAAAAAACAACACGGAGGCCCTCTTTTTCAACAACAAAATCACCTAAAAAGTGATTCAATGATACCTTGATGTATTTTTTCCCAACATATATGTTTTCAACCCTAGTTTTAAAATGGCGTTGGAGGCCAAATTTTATTTGGAATGTAAGGCTATGTTTGAAATTATTAATGAATTTTCAAAATTCAACTTGGTTTTGGAAATGATCTCTGAAGTGTTTTGAGTAGAATGAACTTGGGTGTGTAAATCCAAATACATGTTTCACAACTTGATGATTTTGAGTAAAATAATAAATGTTATATGATGTGATGGATCATTTGGAACTTTTTAAGTTGTGAGATATAAATATACACACACACATATATATATATATATATCTGTGTGTTTGTGTGTGTGTGTGTGTCTAGTGGGAACCCCTATATAGGATTTCCCTTTTATGGGTTATCGTATAGGTGATGACCATGTTTGGTGATGGAATGTGTATTGGAACAAGGTAAGGTGAGTCACACATTCATAGGCCTCTAAATTACACAATATATTCATATATACCATGGGTTCATAGATTTCATTTAATGGTTCACGTGATAGTTTATTATCAGCCCCGATTAGATGGGTTGGTACCCTGTGGATTTGTTGTTAGGTCTGGTGGGTTGTGCCACTAGTGAGGCTATTTAGAGTAGATAGTTGGTTATTTACTTAGGCGATTCACCATACACCGATAGGTGTTTCTGAATGAATTGTGTCCAAGGTCCTTTTGGGACTGTTTAGGATCACCCTTGGTTACTTTATTTATTTTATTATTTGTATCTCTCTACTTTGGGTTTTATGATAATACTTCTAGTCTATTTTTAGTATCTGTCAGTTTATTTTCAGCATTCCATGTTGATTTTTTTCGTGCTTAGCCAGTATTTACTTGTTTGGGGTTTTGTGTTTTTAAAATAGTAAACTCATCTTTTTAAAATGGAAGTGTGTCATGGGTTGTTTTAAAATAAAATCTATGCTATTTATTAAAGTGTGAAAACCAATTTTTATAAATGTATTTCAAACAAGTGTTAATGGATTTATTTGGGAAAGGAAAATACATGGACTCCTTGGTTTACGTTATGGAATTCCTTCTGAGAATTTAGGTGCTCACGCCTAATTTATCTTTCTAGTTTTAGGTTCCTCTAGTGCGGGATCACTCTTGTAGTGTGTGTGGTTCTGTGTCAGGTGGAGACCCATGAGGTCACATGGAGGTACATCTGGCTGCACAACTTTATTTTATTTCCACTATTAGTATTATCTATTTGTTTAGTTATTTTTATTTTTTTTGTCTTTAATTTATAGAACAAATAATTCCCACTAGTTTATTTTTTATGCCCGACCCTAGTAGCTAGCCCGTAGGGATAGGAAACAACATTCGGGCCATACAATTGACCGACTTGGGTGAACGGTTCAGGGTTGACCCAGGTTGGTTTGTGACACTCATGACCTTTGATGAAAATGATATAGCCTAAATAAATCCATGTCCATGGTATTCTATAGGAAAAATTATATTTCCAGAATGTAAAAGAAAGAGGCATCAAGCACATAGGTTGATGACACCGACATGTAACATGCTCGATTTGAGTTATTATGATAAAGGGATTATATAACATGGTAAGAATTTGTATGAGGTGACATGTCATTTTGGTATAAATTTATTTCTCTATGGAAGCCTTGGCATGTTACTAGACACTAATCTTTAAATTTAGGCTACTTCACCTAATGCCACTAGGAAAGTGGCCTAGAGGGTTACACACTAAGTGTATCCAGAATCTTAGTTAAATAATATATTATTATTTAATAGGTTGAATAAACATTATTATCATATGTGGTTTAATAATTATCCATGTATGCTTGATCACATATAAATAGTTATTTTATCTTTATTAAATATAATATTTAATTATTGATTAGATAATAATGTTGAGATATTTATATAATAAATAAATATACATTATTCAAGGTCTGATAAATATTGTGGAGGAATAGTGAACCAAGATTAATGGTCTGGTGAGAAATGATAATATTGAATATTATTTAATTAAATAATATTTAATTAAAATTCTAATGTTAAGAACATGTTGATAAATAATAATACTGTCATTATTATTTGTCATCAAGATTTTCTAGGTTAAAATAAAATAACCAAGGTAACATGTGAAATTATTTTATTTTAACCCTATCAATATAAATACCCAATTATATTATTATCTCATTAGCCAATTTAGTTTTGAAAAAAATCTTGGAGAATCCTCTCAAGCCTAGAGAGATCCCTTTCTCTTATAACTCTCCATAGAATGGTGAGAAATAATCTTTCACCAGACCAAGGAGAATGATTTAGAAGTTATTCTCGAGGTAATCAAGGTGGATGGTGAAGTGTTAGGATCTTTCGTGCCAACACCTAGATACCCCTTTGGCAAAATTTGGTGATTCTTGTAACATGTTTGGATCACCACTAGATTAAATCTACACATAGTTTCTACAATTCAATGATGATGAACTGCATATATATCACTGGAAACATCAAAAAAGAAATAATTCCTTGGAGGTAATTTTTTTATATAATTTAATTAATTATAAACAATATGTGTTGATATAATCTCTCTTAATTCTAATGATATAATTATTTACCTATTTTTTAATCAATTCTATGGATCATGTAATTTATCATTGTATAGATCATAGATTTATCATTGATTATATCAAAAATTAATGTCGGGCACCACCCACCACACACTTCTTATACACCAGAAACCTACAATATTATTAATAAATGAATGGTAAAATGTTATAAGGGGATCATATATGATATCATAAATATTATTATGATTATGGTATAAGTTAATAATTTTATTAGAATCACTATACTTGAGTTTCAGACACTTATGAAGGAAATCAGACTGAAGGTAAGGGTCTATTTTTCAATCTAATTATTATTAGAGATTATTTTTGTTTAACTATCCACCGAGGAATATTTCTCCCACATGTACATGTTTTCAAAAAAAAACTAGTTTTTTTAATATTATTTATGATTGTTTAAAGTAATTTTAAAAAATCAATAACATTTAAAAAATGGTTTAAAAGAAATATTTTTCATTTTCTAAATATGGTTCTTTGAGAATTTTCTGACAAAAAAAACACAGAAGGAATGTTTTTTAAACTTATATGGCATGGGAAAAATTTCCCACCACCATAACACCTTAATTATTTACAAATCCTTTAAATGTTTCCATAATTATTTTCAAATAAATTTTTTCTTTTTTAATTGTGAAAGATTGAAAAAAATGTGATTTCCAAAGTGAAAAAAATATTTTCCTTAATAAATTTCAATGATTTTATTATAGTATTTTCATATTTATAAACACCCATGGTTGAATATTATTCCTAATTGAGGTTAATATATTATAATATCATTTACCATATTTTTTTTAATAATTTATGATCAGTTTGATTTTTTATGTGCTATTTTGATACAAATCATGGTTTATGGAATAAAGTATTCACATTTTTTATGATAGTTTTTAATACACATATTTACATTGTTTATATTTTACCCCTTTCAAAATATAAATCCATTGGACTTATTAAGTGATGGTTGGGGGTCACCATATCCCCTCGATGCATTGGTAGGTCTCATGAGAAAAACTAGTTTAGGTATTGGTTGACATGTTACCTGTTTATATATGGTGTCTTGGTTGAAGCCTTAACGGTATTTTATGATGTTCCACATTTTGAATTCCCTAATCATGAAATTTTTTATATATTTTTATGACATTACTCAACTAGTATAATATCCATGGTTATGTTTTCCATATTATGTGAATTATTTATGTCGTGTTATCGGATTATCTTTTATTCCTTTTTCATTATGTTCATGTTATTGATTAAATGAAACATGTTTCAGTTATTTACCTTTCCATAATATTTTGTTCTTGTTTATGATAGTTCGCTTCGTATGTATACCCCTATAGATCATTTGATATCACCACTTAATTATGTTTTATTTTCACCAAGTTTCTAAGAGGTTTATTATGACTGATATGCAAGGTTAAGATAGAAAAATAATTATGTTCATAAAATGTTACCTATATTGTATTTTATATTTTAAATTGTAATGCAAGATTCAAGTATGTATCTAGTTTTCCAAAACTACCAAACTAATTGGTCTTTTGGGATGTAATTCCTTATATCTTATTCCAACATAAAAATGTAAGGAACCGTATCTGAGCTACTGGGATCATGGTCTTTATAGATTACATCATAAGAATCATAATAATTAAAAAATATATATCCTTGGGTGTCATAATTTATTTAATCTATATATAAAACACGCATCAATTGGAATGGAATTTCCAGCCATTAATACTCATTTTAATTAATCCATTTCATTCATTAAAGAAAAGAAAATCATCTTGAATCTATGTCGTTCAATTAAAAAGTCAAGTCAAATTCATTTCATAATAAGAAAAAAAATAAGAGGTTCTACGGTCGATTAAAAAATTATATAAGAGTGGGATGAACCATTTATAATCTAAACCGAACATTGAGAAGGTGTTTCATTAATTTAAATATTTATATCAAATGGGAAATTAAGATGGAAACCAAAAGGGGTGACTATGGTTAATGTTTATATACTCTAACCATATGGAAAGGGTACATGGGAATATAATATTAGACATATACTTATTTTAAAAGAAAATAACTCAATTTAAGGAAACATGTGGCAGTGGTTGGCATGAAACACAACAATGGATCTATGAAAAGAACATAAATTTTGTGAAAAAAATCTATATCTCATACCTTAGTGATATATATGACTCCCAGTCCAATATAAAATTCATATTTGATGTCGATAAGATGAAAAATGAAGAACAATGATATTTTTTAAAAATAGGGCATATGAGCTTGCACCTAAAGAGAATAAGAGATATGAAGAGAACCCATGAAGGAGAGTTAACTAATTCTTGATCCCGTCAATGTATATTTGATTCTTTCAATGATGAATGTTTTGGAGGTTAAATGAGCGAGTAATCTAAAAACCTAGGTTAGATAGAGGGAGTGCTCAATGAGAGAGGAAGAGCTCTTACACACTGGAAATGAGAGGAATGAAATAAGGATTCAGGTTTTAGGTTCGTTGATGTAATTTCATAAATTTTACCCTAAAAAATAGTGGTGCATGGTTTGGATTCATGGTATACCCATTTTTTAAAATTATAATTACATCACTGTCTAAAGAGGGACCCCACAAGGTTAAGGTGCATGATTTTCCTAACTATGTGAAAAATGTGCAAAATAACTTTGTCAATATTTCTATAGTTTTTTCATGGAGTGCACCTTGGGTCACATGGTTATAGAAAAACTATGAAACCCATGATTCTTAAGAGGTTTCCCATATGGTTAGAACTGACCATCTAGTATGTGAACTACTATTTTCTCCCAATTTTATGAGATTTGGGCCTCAAAGAATCCCTAAACGCTCTTGGAACCTTCATTAGGTCACAGTGCATGTTTACCATGATAAAAAGAAGAAATATTATTGAAAAAAACAAGTCGAACATTCATGAAATGTAGGGTAACTATAGATGTCTTCCAAGATAGGTATTTATCTCTCCATGGAAGAAATCAATAATGATCTAAAAGAATTTTTTTTAATGAATGTTTCATCCCAATTGAATGTGTACCTAGTTTACAAATATGACACCCTTTATTTTCCTTAATTTTGTATGGTGAATAATTTCCATAAGTAAGAAAGTCATTCATGACCCCATACAATATGGATCTCAATGTGGAATCATTATTTCTAAAAGCACTATACACGATAACATTAAAATTCCACAATAATTTCAAATCTCTGATCAATGGAGCCAAATAAATATAAATATCATTACCCAACTATTTTGGTCCTAATATAAGCATAGTAAAAATAATATATTTTTGTTTCATGAATAACCAAAATGGAAAGTTATAATTTATTGACATAATATACCATGTACTGTGAGTTAT
This sequence comes from Viscum album, assembly GCA_963277665.1. Lineage (NCBI taxonomy): Eukaryota > Viridiplantae > Streptophyta > Magnoliopsida > Santalales > Viscaceae > Viscum > Viscum album. Next base: position 1,548,308,174 of record OY728155.1, on the reverse strand, counting down.
GTTTTGAAAACTAAAATTATTCACTATATATGTAGATATCACAAGAAAAACCTTTCTCAGATCATTTCCAAATTCAGGATACTCTTGATCAATTCTGTTCTAATAAGGAGAGTCTACTAGGGGATAAAGTTACCCATATTTTATTTCTCTTATTTTCATTCCATGTCAATGTACTTACAATATCCTCACTTCCAAATAGGCATCTAAACCATGGAATGATTGGAAAGTATGATACAATTTTCATAGAACCTAATTCAAATTTCTTATATCGAAAATAACCACACTTTAGGTATTTTTAAAGTGATTTATGGTCCTTGAGAAAAAGTATAAAATCATTTATATATTCGTTTATTCTTTCAGATATCATACCCATTGAACATATCATTCCTATATCATCATATATTAGGGTAGGATGCTCATTTTTTTGGGGAGAATATCATTCAAGAGATAAAGATGTTCAGTAGATCTTTCATCAGTCCATCAATTGATGGATTTTAAATTATATATCTTTAGTAGGATGATAAATCTTTATATTAAGTATAACCAGCATACAACGGAATATTTGGACAATTCTTCAACTTTATAATCAATTTTTTACAATAAAGATGTTCATATTCAACTATCATTATCATTTCATCAATATGATCTTCATAATCATTCACATCTATAATCACATCCTTCACTTGTTCTTATTTATTTTTCACACTTTTAATCATACCAGATGATCCATAAAATGTAGTGTTATCCTAGTAACTAGATATATTCATTGTTTCCATATGTTTGTCCAAAATTTAATACTTTGATCTATTTCATGATATATCAAGTGTTATCCGAGAATTTATGCACTCATTAGTCTTAAATAAAAATAGAATAAAAATAGACAAAAAATTTTAGAAGGTTCATATACATAATATTTTTCAAACTATATGATCTCTTTCACTCCATCTTCGCACTCTTTTATCATACAATTGGAATCCATCCATTTTTTATTCATATAAAACCTATTTGATTTAGTAATATTAATATTTAAAAAAAATACACAAAAGGGGCCTTTTAAATAAGGGGAACAAAATATTGAAATTATTCAAATAATTTAAATATGATTCGAATAAAATGGTTAATTGAATTTAAGAAAATAATTACTTTTCTAGTGGTAGGTTTTTTCCTTTTAATTCATCCAAAAAGATCATAGGTACTTAGTATGTGATGACTACTACTCTGTGTAGTTTAAGAAACATAATTACATGTACATAATAGATACGGGATGAGTCTCAGAGGATAAAAATAAAATAATAACTGTTCAAAAGATGAAGTTTATTATTATGAGAGTTTTCCACCTAAATCTAAATGTTACCAGGTTGTGGAGTGGGTGATGCGCCAAAAAATATTTCTTAGTTTTTAATCAAATGTTGAAAAATGAAACAACAGTAGTCTGATCCCTATAATGGTATATTTGATTTGTGTGATCGTGAGAAGGCTCAAATCGATGGTCTTACAAGCACTCAAGCCGAAACAACCATTGAAGTTTAGACATTTAAAGAAAGCCTTCAATAACTCTATGAAAACAAAACATATTTTCTCTTGGGGACTTAATTTTGGTATCATTTATCTTTCTGTGAGGAAAAATCTATGGGATTTGGTTCATGTTGGATATGTTATGGGCTGTATGGAATTAGTGACATGCCCTTTATATGGTATTATTATTAATCAATATTATATAGTAGGTGAGATTCTATGTATCTAGGTGGTCTCTGAAAGTTAATATGATCATATAAATATTTATTCCACCATTTTTCCTTACACATATACGCATTTATAAATATATATACCACTCATCTCATTGTATTTACAAATATAGATACCACTCAACTTTTTGACACATATTTTATGGAGCGTTCAAAAAGGAAAATGAAATTATTAAGTGAGTGAATCAATAATTTAATCAATTACAAAGGTTAATTTATAAATATTAATTGTAAAAGAAAAAGCGTATCACTTATGTAACACCCCAAGCTTCTACGGTACGCTTCTCATTGAATAATGTGATAGCGTGTGTTGTACGCAACACCGAGTTCTAACACACCATAACCAATCAAACTAGCCGTTATGAATAGAAATACCTACTTTTTGAAATTATATATATTTTATATTTTAAAATGGACTTCATTTTTGGATTCGGAATATTGAATTTAGCCTATGGTGAAATTTTGGTACTTTTCGGATAACTTTTATATTTTGATGAATAGTGAAAATTACTAAATTTTAATTAAAATCAACTTTTTTATTCAAAATAATTAATATTGATAAATTATGAATTTGAGTGGTTTTAATGTATATTTAGAATATATTTTTACCATTTAATTTAATGTTTGACATTGGACATAATTTCACAATTAAACCAGACATAAACAAGTGTCAATCTTTTGATAGTTATTATCTCTTAAAAACACGCTTTTTTATTTTAACAACGGGAATTAATTTTAAATTAATTTCTGCCACTTCTATGTTTTGAATTTGGAAAAATGGATTACATATTTGGAATCAGGATGTCCAAATTATGTAAATAGGTAACTTTTATTTTTACACATTTTGAATAATTACTACGGTAAATATTTTATTTACAATGGTTAAAGGGTAAGTCCGTTAAATAAGGGTTAAAAAATAATATTATAATAATACAAAATTACCCTAAAACGTGTCCTAACCTTATTGGTGGACACATACCCGACCATGGTCATCCTTGGGTCGATTTGGGGACCCCTTAGAGCCACTTGTATGTGGTAGGGACACATTATATTACTAAAGTTAAAATAAAAATAAAAATGGCATAAGCTTACATCTTTTAGAAGAACAATTTTTACATATGGTTATACATGTTGGATTTTCGATTATAAATATTCATTAGAAAGATAAAACGATTTCCTACATAATGATATTTTATTTATAATTTTTAGACATCAAATAATTTAAATTATTAATGACACAATAATGATGCAATGTTTACCTCAGTAATAAATCATTTAAATAAATAAGATTATAATGATTAAAATATTATCTAAAACCTGTCCAATTATTATTGGTTGATGTTATTTAGAAAATGAGTCATCTTATCTTCGACCTAAATGATTTTTGGACCATTATAAACCGAATATAATTATATTATAAAGTAATACTTTCACTCTTTCCTAAAGAGCCCCTCCTCTCCCTTATAAAAGGAGACCACTTCTACTCATTCCTCACACCTCTCAAGCCACTTAGCTCGGCCAAACTCTGCCTAAATACTCTCAAAACTTCCCTCACTACAACCTATAGGCCTTAGTTTGATTATAAAGACAACCTAAGGAGCCCTTTTGATCAAATCAAAAGGAAGAGCCCGAAGAAGAGGTAATGATTTCACCACCCTTTTCCAAGTTCATTTCTTCTTCCACTTCTTCTTCCTTTGTTGTTACCATTCTAAAATAATAACTCCAGTATCTCACATATACTGTGATGTTATTATAAATATGGTACAACCATATTCAGTATTTTATCCACCCTTTAAATAACATGTCACCATACGTGCGTACGTACGGCTTACCGTCTCCACGTCGTGGTGTAATTGTTATTCAATATATTATTATTTGGATGGGTATAATAATGATGTGAAACTCATGTAAATAATAAATATAACATGTTAATTATTCTTTATATATGATATAAAATCCATTTATATATTATTTTAATATCAAAAGAATGATATTGTCGCTCGTGCGTATGTACGGACTACCGTCTCCACGAATGCGATGAGATTCATTCTCCATCATATCCATTCAAGTATAATTATCATTTGATGATTTAAAAATGATGTTTAAAGACTTGATATCATTATGGATATGAATAATATACAACCTATCCTTTACAAACATGGCTTACGTAACAAAACATATAAAATAAAACAAGTAAGTTAACACCCGAAACAACGATAATACTAAGATATTATTATCAAATCAATATTAAAAGATCATATATGATATCATATTAATGTATATGATTATTTTATAATTTAATAACAATTATTTCACCATTATACAGGAGGTTAACCTACCCCAACCAAGGAAAAGTACAAGGTAAGGGGTTTTCATCTCACTCCTTATTCCTGTGAGATTCATGCCATATTACCACCATCACCTTTTGTGTGGTGTATGTACTGCCCATAATTATATTCTTTGTGTAATACACTCTAATTTATGTGTATTTACATATTCATTGTATGATAACTATTTTATGGGTTGTATGTTTCATAATTTACCAAATTGGTAAGGGTTATTTCACAATCTCTTCATTATCCGAGGTTGTTTATACATAATTATCTACTGGGACCTCGTTATCATCCACGTCCATGTTTCTTCAAAATGTATTTCAAAACATTTTTAATATTTAAAATAATATGGGTTAAAGTCATTTATACCCTTGTTTGACTTTTTATAAGAGGTTTATAATGGAATCTTTCCGTCGTTTTCCAAACAAGGTGCTTTTTAACCTTTTCGACAGAATTAAGATAAGAATGTTTTTTTAACTTATACGGCGGGTGCGGTTATTTTCCGCCATTATAAAATCGTCAAAGCTTCCCTTACAAGCTTATAAGAATATTTTCAAAGAAAATGTTTTATTTTATAAATATATGTCTCTTAAATGATTTCAAAATAGAAAGAGATATTTCTTTAAAAAGAGTTTTGATTTCATCTATGTCAAAATCCTTTAATGGATTTTACGCTTATTTGAGGATGATATATTATGATACAAAACTTTTATATTGTATTGAAGGTTTTGTTATATGTTTGACTGTGGATGTGCTATTTTTATATATACCATTCATGGTTTATGGTGAAAGTATTGACATTTCGTATGCTAGTTTTAATACGAATGTTTATGTTATGTTTAAACCTTTTTATATGGGAATGCATTGGACTTAATATGTGACGGGTGGAGCCCGCTATAGATCCTCGATGCATCGGTAGGTCTCATGAGACAAACTAGTGTCTTGGCACAAGGCCTTGGAAAAATCTTATTTGTAGTCTTGGGACGAGGCCTTGGCTATGTGGTTATGATAGTCTGGCATTATGCATTCCATCATTATGAAAGTGGTTATTGATATTTCATGTGATTATTCGATTAGTAGAATATCCATGTGAATAAGTAAATGGCATTATTTCCTTTTATTTATGCCATACTATGTTGAAGTTAAAGTTTAAATGGCTTTTGGTTTAGTTATACATTGCCTTAAATGTTTATTCTTATTTATGAAAGTTTCCGCTATATTGTTATCCTTACTGGGCATTTGAGCTCACCCCTTTTCTATGTTTTATTTTTCCCAGGAAGTGAAGAAGTAAGTTATAAATGACCTGCAGGGATATGAGTGTGGATTATGGAGACAATATGTTGTTTTAGTAGTTTTTCGTTTTATGATGTAATGTAAAACTTATGAATATATCTAGTGTTTCCAAGGCTACTAAACCAATCGGTCTTTCAAGATTTGATCTTTCTTGTGATCATGCCAATGTTATGTAATAATTCACCGACTCTGGGTAACTGGGGTCGGGGCGTTACAGTTGGTATCAGAGAAAGTTTAGTACAAACCTTGGAAGCTAGATTTAGATAAACTCTGATTAGAGCACGTAGACCTAATATGAACTTTGAGGATTAGTATAGAAGAACTTCCTAGAATTTTGGTATTGTAGAGATTTTGTGAGTTTTCCGAGCAATACATCCATGTCTGGATACGAGTAGGTAGAGGCGGCTCTGGCACAGATGTACCTAGGGGTAAAACCCAAAAACACCGCTTTGAGCTAGACTCGAACGGGAACTGGTGCACGACAATGGGCCTTGCTGCACTCTTGGTTACGACACTCCCGGGGGATATGCTTAGGATAACTCTCATTTTCTTTACAAATCATTATGAAGGGTTTATGAGTATACACTTCCTCAAAGAAATTTTTTTTATGATTATGGATTATATCCATAAATAGTTCAATTTATGTTAAGTGTTTTATAAGTATGGGATTATGTATTTTTCATAAACTGATCTAGTTTATGCCATTGTTTAGAAATGGCGCCTAGTGGAAGAAATGGAAACCGTATCAATGCACGCACTCCATGTAGGGATTTCCCTCCTGCTCAAGATAATTATAGTGGAGCTGGTGATGCAACTGGAGCCGATCAGCTAATCACCATACTGGGACAACTTACTCAGGTTATGAATAATAACCTTACCCGTATGGAGCACCCTGATCCGTAGCATGGAGGATCAATGTTAGATTGATTCATGAGGCAAAAACCACCAATGTTCAATGGGAATACAAATCCCTTAGTAGCCGAGCAGTGGATAAATTCCCTAGAGAAAATATTTCAGGCTTTGGGGAGCAGTGAAAGGGAAAAAGTTATCATGGCAGTTTACCGCCTCACTGGAGATGCTGATCAATGGTGGTCATTGATTCAAAACATGAAGGAAGATGATGAAGTATCAAATATGGAATGGAGGGAGTTCAAAGATCTGTTTTTAGAAAAATACTTTCCTCGTGACCATCGAGCAGATATGGAAATGCAATTTCTGAGTCTGAGACAAAAGGAGGATGAGAATGTCACAAAGTATGAGGCTAACTTTACAAGGTTAGCGAGGTATGCTGGAGATTATATTCGCAACCCATGAAGTAAGATTGATCGTTTCTTTGATGGGTTAAAACCATTTCTCCGTCGAGCGTTAGTCTCACAATCCTTTTCATCGTACGAAGACGTTGTCTCATGTGCTATCAAGACCGAAAAGGAATTCTCTAAGTCTTATGACTTTAAAGAAAAGCAAGAGAAGAAGAGGCCTTCTGATCAATCTGGGAATGGAAATAAGTGGAAGAAAGGAAAGGTTGAGTATCCATCATGTGGTAAATGTGGGAAGAAACACCCCGGTACTTGCTTGAAGGGAATGGGAGTCTGTTACAAGTGTGGTGAAAAAGGCCACCAAGCTCGTGATTGCAAGGGGAAGAAGGAAGCTACCAACGTTCAGTGTTATAATTGTAGGGAGATGGGGCATTATGAAAATGCATGTCCTAAACGTCAGGAGAACTTACCTCAGAAAAGGCCAAGGGATCAAGGCCAGGCTTATGCTATCACTACTGCTGAGGTAGAAGCTCCGAAAGACGTGGTGGCAGGTAATTTAATGGTTTCCTCAAGTTTAGCAAATGCATTATTTGATTCTGGATCATCACATTGTTTCATATCTTCCCAGTTTGCTAAGAAAATTAGATATTTCCAATTTGATTTAATAAGGGAGTTGTCAGTTAAAACTTCTAAGGGAAGTATCATTGCAACAAAGTTTTGTGAATCAGTCCCCATTAGAGCACATTAATTTTCTTTATCTGCTGATCTCATCGTCATACCTATGATTGAGTTTGATATAATCCTCGGTATGGACTGGATTTCGGACTATGATGTGAAGATTTATTTTAAGAAGAAATAGGTTACGATTCTTGATGATAATGATAAGGAACACCTTATTTTTAGAGCAGAATCGTCACCACCTAATTCTTATTTAGATCCACCCCCAGTAGCTCAACATAATTCAATTATTGGGGAGGAAGAGAATGAAATAATTATCGGTGAGGAAAGGAATGTTCAAATAGAGGATGTACCTGTTGTGAAAGAATTTGTAGATGTATTTCCGGAATATTTACCTGGACATCCTCCAGAACGAGAAGTTGAGTTTTCCATTGATTTAATTCCTGGATCAAGGCCTATATCGAAGACCCCTTACAGAATGGATACTGTAGAGTTAGTCGAACTAAAGAAACAACTAGAGGAATTGAGTAATAAAGGATTTATTCGCCCTAGTGTTTCTCCATGGGGATCCCCTGTTCTTTTTGTTAAAAAGAAATATGGATCTATGAGGTTATGTATCGACTACAGGGAGATCAATGCTATAACGATAAAGAACAAGTATCCCCTACCTCGCATTGATGATTTATTTGACCAACTGCATGGAGCTCAATACTTTTCAAAGATTGACCGTCGATCTGGATACCATCAGTTGTGTGTGAAGAAAGAAGACATTCTGAAGACAGCATTTCAAACCAGGTATGGGCATTACGAGTTTACTGTAATGTCGTTTGGATTGACTAATGCACCCTCTGTATTCATAGATCTGATGAATAGAGTTTTCAAGGAGTATCTCGATGAATTTGTGGTGGTATTTATTGATGATATCTTGGTATACTCCAAAACCTACGAAGATCATGAAAATCACTTGCGCATTATCTTGAAGACTCTGAGGAGGCATGAATTATATGGGATGTTTAGCAAGTGTGAATTTTGGCTTCATGAGATTTCTTTTCTTGGCCATATTGTCTCTAAAGATGGAATCTCTGTTGATCCTTCTAAGACCAAGGCAATCCAAGAATGGCCAGCACCTACGAGTATAACTGAGGTACGTAGTTTTATTGGTTTGGCAGGTTATTATCGACGTTTCGTCCAGAATTTTGCCTGATTGGCTAACCCATTAACGAAGCTCACATGTAAAGGGGTTAAATTTGTTTGGACAAAAGAGTGTGAAGAATGTTTCGAAGACCTGAAGAGAAGATTAGTCAATGCTCCTATATTGAATCTACCATCGGGGAATGATGGGTTTGTTATTTATAGTGACGCATCAAAGAAAGGACTTGGTTGTGTCCTTATGCAGAATGATAGAGTTATTGCCTATGCATCACGACAGTTGAAAATTCATGAACAAAACTATCCTACTCATGATCTTGAGTTAGCAGCTGTGATCTTTTCTTTGAAGATATGGAGACACTACCTCTATGGTGAAAAATGTGAGATTTATACTGATCACAAGAGTTTGAAGTATATTTTCTCACAAAAAGAACTCAACATGAGGCAAAGGAGATGGCTTGAATTACTCAAGGATTATGATTGCACGATACACTACCACCCGGGGAAAGCAAACAAGGTGGAAGATGCTTTGAGCAGAAAAGACCATGGAGTTTTGAACATGATGATAATTGAAAGGGATCCAATTTTCATGGATCTAGTGAAGATGGACATGGGAATAACCAGGGAAGGTGAAACATCAATGCTTTTTCAAATGGTTGCCAAACCATCTTTACTAGAAAGGATTATGAGTTCTCAGACCGATGATGAAGAATTTCAGAAGAAGATTAAAGCTGTGAATGATGGGATATTGAGAGACTTTGTGTATGAAGATGGAATTTTGAAATTCGGGAAGAGACTTTGTGTTCCCAATTTACCTGATCTGAAAAGGGAATTGCTGGATAATGCTCATAGTTCCAATTTCTCTATACACCCTGGGAGCACCAAAATGTATAGAGATTTTAAGGAACATTTTTGGTGGGACAACATGAAGAGGGAGATTGCTGATTTTGTGTCAAGATGTATGGTTTGTCAACAAGTGAAAGCTGGAAGGCAACAGCCTGGAGGAGTCATGCAACCTCTTCCCATACCGGAGTGGAAATGGGACAATATTACGATGGACTTTGTCATGGGTCTACCAAAGACTCTTAGAAGGAACGATGCAATATGGGTTATTGTTGATCGTCTTACCAAGTCAGCACATTTTCTTGCTATAAGAGAATATCTACCCCTGGAACGTCTAGCAAGACTATACATTAATGAAGTTGTGAGACTTCATGGAGTACCCCTATCGATTGTTTCTAATCGTGATCCCCGTTTTACTTCAAGATTTTGGAAAAGTCTTCAGAAATCCCTGGATACTGAACTTCATTTGAGCACTGCTTACCACCCTCAGACAGATGGAAAATCAGAACGGACTATTCAAACCCTAGAAGACATGTTGAGATCTTGCTCACATGACTTTCAGGGTATGTGGGATCAATATTTACCACTAGTAGAATTTTCCTATAACAATAGCTTCCATTCGAGTATTCAGATGGCACCATATGAAGCGTTATACGGAAAGAGATGTCGTACACCAACCTGTTGGGATGACGTTGGTGAAAGAAAACTTGTAGGCCCAGAACTGGTGGAGGAAACGGTGGAAAAGGTGAAGGTAATCCAAAATCACATCAAAGCAGCTCAAAGTAGGCAGAAGAGCTATGCCGATAATCGAAGGAAGGATTTGGAATTTCAAGTCGGTGATCATGTTTTCCTAAAGGTATATCCATGGAAGGGAGTCATACGTTTTGGTAAGAAAGGTAAATTGAGTCCCAGGTACATCGGACCTTTCGAAATTCTAGAACGAATTGGGGCTGTAGCTTACCTATTGGCAATGCCGCCAAGTCTCTCCAAAGTTCACGATGTGTTCCACGTATCTCTGTTGAGAAAATACATGCCTGACCCAACGCATGTACTCACCTATGAGGAATTAGAACTGGAACCCGATCTGTCTTATTGTGAAGAGCCTGTCAGGATTCTTGATACAAGAGAACAAGTACTGAGAAACCGGACGACGCGTCTGGTAAAAGTTTTGTGGAGAAATCATAAGATGGAAGAGGCAACGTGGGAACCCGAGGAACTTATGATGAAGAACCACCCGAGTCTTTTCATGCGGTAGTATTCTAGAAATTTCGAGGACGAAATTATTTGAAGGAGGGGAGAATGTAACACCCCAAGCTTCTACGGTACGCTTCTCATTGAATAATGTGATAGCGTGTGTTGTACGCAACACCGAGTTCTAACACACCATAACCAATCAAACTAGCCGTTATGAATAGAAATACCTACTTTTTGAAATTATATATATTTTATATTTTAAAATGGACTTCATTTTTGGATTCGGAATATCGAATTTAGCCTAAGGTGAAATTTTGGTACTTTTCGGATAACTTTTATATTTTGATGAATAGTGAAAATTACTAAATTATAATTAAAATCAACTTTTTTATTCAAAATAATTAATATTGATAAATTATGAATTTGAGTGGTTTTAAAGTATATTTAGAATATATTTTTACCATTTAATTTAATGTTTGTCATTGGACATAATTTCACAATTAAACCAGACATAAACAAGTGTCAATCTTTTGATAGTTATTATCTCTTAAAAACACGCTTTTTATTTTAACAACGGGAATTAATTTTAAATTAATTTCTTCCACTTCTGTGTTTTGAATTTGGAAAAATGAATTACATATTTGGAATCAGGATGTCTAAATTATGTAAATAGGTAACTTTTATTTTTACACATTTTGAATAATTACTGCGGTAAATATTTTATTTATCATGGTTAAAAGGTAAATCCGGTAAATAAGGGTTAAAAAATAATATTATAATAATACAAAATTACCCTAAAACGTGTCCTAACCTTATTGGTGGACACATACCCGACCATGGGCATACTTGGGTCGATTTGGGGACCCCTTAGAGCCACTTTTATGTGGTAGGGACACATTATATTAATAAAGTTAAAATAAAAATAAAAATGGCATAAGCTTACATCTTTTAGAAGAACAATTTTTACATAAGGTTATACATGTTGGATTTTCGATTATAAAAATTCATTAGAAAGCTAAAAAGATTTCCTACATAATTATATTTTATTTATAATTTTTATACATCAAATAATTTAAATTATTAATGACACAATAATGATGCAATGTTTACCTCATTAATAAATCATTTAAATAAATAAGATTATAATGATTAAAATATTATCTAAAACCTGTCCAATTATTATTGGTTGATGTTATTTAGAAACTGAGTCATCTTATCTTCTACCTCAATGATTTATGGACCATTATAAACCGAATATAATTATATTATAAAGTAATACTTTCACTCTTTCCTAAAGAGCCCCTCCTATCCCTTATAAAAGGAGACCACTTCTACTCATTCCTCACACCTCTCAAGCCACTTGGCTCAGCCAAAATCTGCCCAAATACTCTCCCAACTTCCCTCACTACAACCTAGAGGCCTTATTTTGATTATTAAGCCAACCTAAGGAGCCCTTTTGATCAAATCAAAAGGAAGATCCCGAAGAAGAGGTAATGATTTCACCACCCTTTTCCAGGTTCATTTCTTCTTCCACTTCTTCTTCCTTTGTTGTTACCATTCTAAAATAATAACTCCAGTATCTCACATATACTGTGATGTTATTATAAATATGGTACAACCATATTCAGTATTCTATCCACCCTTTGAATAACATGTCACCATACGTGCGTACGTACGGCTTACCGTCTCCACGTCGTGGTGTAATTGTTATTCAATATATTATTATTTGGATGGGTATAATAATGATGTGAAACTCATGTAAATAATAAATATAACATGTTAATTATTCTGTATATATGATATAACATCCATTTATATATTATTTTAATATCAAAAGAATGATATTGTCGCTCGTTCGTACGTACGGACTACCGTCTCCACGAATGCGATGAGATTCATTCTCCATCATATCCATTCAAGTATAATTATCATTTGATGATTTAAAAATGATGTTTAATGACTTGATATCATTCTGGATATGAATAATATACAACCTATCCTTTACAAACATGGCTTACGTAACAAAACATATAAAATAAAACAAGTATGTTAACACCCGAAACAATGATAATACTAAGATATTATTATCAAATCAATATTAAAAGATCATATATGATATCATATTAATGTATATGATTCTTTTATAATTTAATAACAATTATTTCACCATTATACATGAGGTTAACCTACCCCAACCAAGGAAAAGTACAAGGTAAGGGGTTTTCATCTCACTCCTTATTTCTGTGAGATTCATGCCATATTGCCACCATCACCTTTTGTGTGGTGTATGTACTGCCCATAATTATATTATTTGTGTAATACACTCTAATTTATGTGTATTTACATATTCATTGTATGATACCTATTTTATGGGTTGTATGTTTCATAAGTTACCAAATTGGTAAGGGTTATTTCACAATCTCTTCATTATCCGAGGTTGTTTATACATAATTATCTACTGGGACCTCGTTATCATCCACGTCCATGTTTCTTCAAAATGTATTTCAAAACATTTTTAATATTTAAAAGAATATGGGTTAAAGTCATTTATACCCTTGTTTGACTTTTTATAAGAGGTTTATAAGGGAATCTTTCCGTCGTTTTCCAAACAAGGTGCTTTTTAACCTTTTCGACAGAATTAAGATAAGAATGTTTTTTTAACTTATATGGCGGGTGCAGTTATTTTCTGCCGTTATAAAATCGTCAAATCTTCCCTTACAAGCTTATAAGAATATTTTCAAAGAAAATGTTTTATTTTATAAATATATGTCTCTTAAATGATTTCAAAATAGAAAGAGATATTTCTTTAAAAAGAGTTTTGATTTCATCTATGTCAAAATCCTTTAATGGATTTTACGCTTATTTGAGGATGATATATTATGATACAAAACTTTTATATTGTATTGAAGGTTTTGTGATATGTTTGACTGTGTATGTGCTATTGTTTTATATACCATTCATGGTTTATGGTGAAAGTATTGACATTTCGTATGCTAGTTTTAATACGAATGTTTATGTTATGTTTAAACCTTTTCATATGGGAATAATTGGACTTAATATGTGACGGGTGGAGCCCGCTATAGCTCCTCGATGCATCGGTAGGTCTCATGAGACAAACTAGTGTCTTGGCACAAGGCCTTGGCAAAATCTTATTTGTAGTCTTGGCACGAGGCCTTGGCTATGTGGTCATGATAGTCTGGCATTATGCATTCCATCATTATGAAAGTGGTTTTTGATATTGCATGTGATTATTCGATTAGTAGAATATCCATGTGAATAAGTAAATGGAATTATTTCATTTTATTTATGACATACTATGTTGATGTTAATGTTTAAAAGGCTTTTGTTTTAGTTATACATTGCCTTAAATGTTTATTCTTATTTATGAAAGTTTCCTCTATATTGTTATCCTTACTGGGCATTTGAGCTCACCCCTTTTCTATGATTTATTTTTCCCAGGAAGTGAAGAAGTAAGTTATGAATGACCTGCAGGGATATTATGTGGGGATATGAGTGTGGATTATGGAGACAATATGTTGTTGTAGTAGTTTTTCATTTTATGATGTAATGTAAAACTTATGAATATATCTAGTATTTCCAAGGCTACTAAACCAATCGGTCTTTCGAGATTTGATCTTTCTTGTGATCATGCCAATGTTATGTAATAATGCACCGACTCTGGGTAACTGGGGTCAGGGCGTTACAACTTATCTATCACTCCTTATCATTAATAAATTAATAGTACACTATATTATTTAATTTTCCTTATGTTTATTTGGATTGGATGGTTTTCTTTGATTATACCAAGGTAATATATTGTTTCTCTTTTCTAGTTTCATAATTCATTTAAAAAACCAATACCTACTTTTATGGATGTATTTTGATAAGATGGCAGTCACTAGAGTGAAAATCTAATTCAAGTACGTGATGCAGTAAATTCATTTAACATACATCTTATCACAAGAATCCAATTATGGAATAGATAACATGGTTATCTTATCCAAAAAAACATGAGTTGGATCACATAAGGAGAAAATGTTTAGGACCTAACAATACTAAAAAGATAAAGGAATGTGATATTTTAAAGATGGCTAAAGGAAAAAATGTTAACTCTTAATAGATTAATTTAGAGATAAAATATACCCAATAACACTAGGAATTATTGTATTCATCATATATGGTATGTGGTTTTAAATGCAACCTTTAGTTTCCATAACCATGTATAATTATATTATTTTAGTTCTTTTTTCATATATATTAATTTGTGTTTATTATTGGTAATGAAATGGTGATAGTAATATCATGATTTTACTTTTTTCTAAATGCAATAAATGTATGTTTTTATATAAAATGAAATAAGCCAATTTTTAAAATAATAGTTCACATAATGAACTTGATGAATAAAAATATTAATATGAAATTATTAATGATATTACTATAAATAATATATTGGTGTATTATAAATAATTGTATTTGGTATCACTGATAGTGGTATAAATATCATTGTTGTATATCTACCAATGTAAATTTGTTTTTTGTCTAAAAACATGGTTTTCATTTTCATGATAAGTATTTGTCATTGAAATACTATCCAATCATTAGATTTGAAAATATCAATGTTTTCTAACATTTCATAATTAAAATCTATAATATTTTGGTAGATTATACCTAAAAATGTTTATCAAAGGCCTGTACAAATTATTTAGCAATGAATAAACATGTAATTTTTTTAATAAAAAATAATACATGTAAAATATATGAGATATAATAAATATGGATGAAATACATAATATCGTTGCATAAAATCATCCATGAAAATATAATTTTTAAAAATATTTGAGTTTTTATATTCTATGTTCCTCGCAATGAAAAATAATATACATAGAAATGACCAGTGAGTTACGATAACTTGTTAGTAGATAACAATTTTTTATTACTAATTAAAGCTTCAATAATTTCTAAACAATAATTATAGAATTTTAAAATTCAATAAAGAATAATACATACATATGATTCATTACAAATATTTTTTTTTCAAATGGCCGCTTTTAGGGTTAGCGGGAAACCTAACATTTCAAAAGATCACATTTCAAAGGTCAAAAGTTGCGCCAGTCCACAAATTGAAATTTCAAATAACAACCTCAAAGAAAAAAAACCATCATCAGCCCATGTGAATGTCGAGTCAGGTGCCGGCCTTGAGTCGCACACCTATCACCTCAAACATAATGCCCTTCCGCCTCCCCCATCATCCGGAGAGACCTACTAGAATCCCCATCGTCGTCGTCATCAACTTAAATGATGTATCAGAGTTCCGTATTATCATTTTCGCTGTCACTGACACCAAACCGGTTTCACTATCATCATTATAAACCAAATAAAACACCAGTCAATTGGAGAACATCGCAGATAATCGAGCTGAGAAACCAGTATCATCGCACTGCTGATCAGTCAATCGAACCACGTAAGCCATCACTATCCCCAACCGCCATAATCATACTACCGATCAGTCTATCGAAGTGCATTATCCATGACCACCAGTCCATCACACCGACCTCAAGCCGAGAAAACATGACATGTCGCACAAACACTGTCGACAGGTTCATCGATGTCATCATCCACCCCACTGGAGAGGATAACAAAAGAAAGACAACACTATTGCAGCCATCGAGAAGCTTTTTGACGCCACGCCACCGGAGAAGGCCATCAGAAGAAACATGCAGAGAGTCTCAAGAAGCACACCCTGACAAACCATCATCGTCAGCACCAAGCCAGCAAACCCACTGGTGACATCAAGAAATGACCACCAGAACCCTCCATCCCCATCGAGAATCACCCACGGAGGGAAACAATCCACGCAAAACTAGCGATTCGCCTAAAGACCACAATGCACCGCCATAGACAACCTCCGAGAAGAACAACCAAAAGAACCCTCAGATCAAAAAGCAGAACCAACGAAGCCAACACCATCACCCTCTCAGAGCTCATGAAGATGAATCCATGATGAGATGCCAGCTGCCGCTCGAACCCACTTCCCAAATCCTGGGAAGACCACCACGCAAAACCACCTCGGATAGAGTGGTGGAAATCTAGAGCCAGAGCAGGGAAGGAGGGCATAGAGCTCAAGAAAACTCAACTTCAGAACCCTAACGAAGACAGCCGCCCAACAGACCCAGAATCGACACCAAAAAAGGAAATAGAACACAAAAAAGACACCAAAAATGAAACAAAAGAGAACGATAAAAAACGAGAATTAAACCCTAGAGAAAATACAAGCAATTGGATAATGGGGAAGAACCCAAAATAAACTAGGGATGAAACCCAAACCAAAACAAAATTAAAGAAAATAGGGGTGAAATGGAGAATACACCGAGTAGAACCAACCGCCGAACCTCAATCCCCAAACCTATGTGATTCCATCGCTTCAGATCTGACCTGGATAGGAGTAATGGAACGCAAGGTCAGAGCATGGTAGCGGCGTCCAAGGGTAAAACCGAAGTGTCTTCTCCAAAGCCGAAGTGAGGAGTGGAACCAAGGTAAAACTGGTAGCGGGCCAGCTACGACGAAAATAAGGGGACAAACCCTAGGTGAAGCCATGGAAGAGATAGAGGATGAAGAATATGGAGAAGATGAACTCAGAGAAGAAACCAGGAGAAGAGAAGGATTCGGACAGAAACCCTAGAGGATTCATTACAAATTTCTTTATATGATGTTTAAATTTTATTAAATGTGTAATTTTAAATAATAAATAAAAATTTCACATAAACATAACACATAGAAAGAATTCAATATTTATAGGAAAATGATTCATGTTGTAATCCATGTTATATGTTTCATGTAATTTTATGTAGACATCAACATAGTCCATTTACTTTAATATAAAAAGTGATTTTGAATTTTACTATTTTGATTAATAACAAATTAATATAACAATTCTAAATACATTGGAAATCAGTGTATTCACCTAAAAACATTTATTAAAAAATAAAAATATATGTATCTAAGTGGATATCAATGATTTTATTAGTAATGTATTATTATAAAAATTAAAATTATTGTTTTTTGATTTCATGTTTTTTCATAAAAATAAAAAATATAATAAGTATATAATATATAGAAAGGTTTTAGAATGAAATTCCAAAAAATTGAATGTAAAATGGGTGTATAATAGAATTATAAGAAATAATATAAGATCATAATCAAGAAAATTAAATGAGTTGGTGTTTCTTGTTTCTAAATAGTTATGAATAAAACTTCTTTTGAAATGGTATTATGATCAGAAACCAATTCAATTTAATTTCTAAATTATTTATCATCATTCATAGATTATTGGAAAGATAATAATGAAACAACATTTATGATAGAGTTTTATATTTTTTGAAAACATAAAATTATTTTAGATGAATAGATTTATTATTAATTATAATTTTTTCAAAATTATATTTATTTAATTATGTTATTTATTTTTATCATTAATGGCCACAATATATGATTTCTAGGATTTTCTCCAAGTACAAAATAGTGTTGTGGAGAGGGTTCTACCCATTTCAATTTAGAGGGTTTAGATATATGTTTTGTTTTGGTTTCTTCTATTTTTGTTTTTCTTTATCTTATTTTCTAAGGTGTCTTGACAGTGGTGATTATAGGATGTTGTGGAGGGGATGAAACATCCACATTATCCCACTATGCCACATAAGGATGGTTGTGTCAAACAAGAAGAGTATCAATAAAGACTGAAAAGAATCATGATGTATCTTACCAAAAAAAACAAGAAGAACCGAATCGAGTCTCTAAGGTTGAAGAAGACATGAAGATGTGTGAGGTGGAAAAACTGAAGAACTGAGTGTGGTAAAAGGTTATAAAAAAATAAATTATATCATACCTTATATTTTGATAGGATCAATTATCCAAGAAAGTCAATTAGCGAAAGCAGTAGGGTTTGGTGAGAATAGAGATAGCAGTGTGGTTCTATGAGATCTTGAAGGTGTGAGAGATGAAACTCTATTAGGGTTCTTTTTAATAGATCAAATAAGTCTTTTATCTGTGTTTTCATAAAAGTGATGATAAATGGTACTTTTATCAGTGAAAAAATAGTAAGCACTGTTAAAACCACTCTTTATCAGTACTTTTTAGCACTGATAAAGGGGTATCCTTATAAGTGCTAAAAAAGTGGCGATAAAGATAAAATTTTAATAATATACAAATTTATTTATAATTATAATTATAAATAAATATATTTAAAAATATTTCTAGATATTTCTAAATATATTTATATTATTACTAGAAACGGTTAGGACTCTGGATTAAAATCTATGATCCCATAAAATTTATTATAAAATGAAAATTACTCAAGTGAGTAAATCAGGGGTCAATAGTGAAAAATAGTGGCATAAAAAATTCCATAAAAATAAATAAAATCAAAATTCATATTCTTTTTATTCTTTTACCACTTTGTGAGCCACCCTGACCTCTTGGGTGTCTTCCTCTCTTCCAATTCTTATATTCTTACCAATTATCATCACGATCATCTATAATTGACGAGTCATCCACCTCATCATGAATCTCAGTACATCCAACAAAATCACTTTTATTAGACAAAACACAATCATATTGATTTGATGCATTACCATTAAGATCACTAGTGATCTTTTCTATAAGAGAAATTCAAAATTACACCCTATGGACTTCCCTAATTTGAGATATATTTAGAATTTCACAAAAAGAAATTTTAATTTGTATGGGACCAAAAAGCAGTGGGCTAGAGATACCCTCCCCAGTTCTCACCTTTATATTTATTGAACCATCATTTACATGTATGTCTATTGAGTCTTCATAAACCACCATCTTCTGATCCTATGACTTCTCAGGAGATTCCTGACTAGGAATATATAGATGATATATTCACTTAGAAGTGACCATCTGAAATCCATATTTACCCATAGGGGAAGATCCCCCCTGAACTACGATGGCAACAACATTAGAGAAAAGGTTTTGAACTGATTCTTTATGATATGAATCATCAACACCAATATTAGCGTGGTGGGGAGAACTCTACCCCTTTTTCCACTAATCCACAAATTGACATGTAATTCCTCCCTAATTCTTAAAGAATCTCTTTAAACTTTGAGAGATTAGTGAATCTATCATCTTTTACTTACCTTTATGGAGGCTAGAGGAGAGTAATAGAATATCTTGATTTAGTTTTTTATCCACATCACCCTACACATATTTTTAAATGTCTGATTGATTATCAAAATCCCCTACCCCATTCATTGCCTCCTCATACGAATAAGCATCCCCCGATAGCAGTTTCAACTAGATTTGTAAAGGACTCCCATCATTTTTCAAATGATGTACTTCTTGACTTTTCTTACAAAAGTGTGAAATGATTTTTTATAACATATATGACATGAATTTAATTTCCCACCATCATGAACTCTCAATTTCTTGAAGATTCATTTACAATATTACATTTTTTTCAAAGAATATACTTTCCTTCATATTTGGAAGAATTTTATATCTTAAAAATGAATTTAAAAGTGAAAAGTGTATTTTCCATAAGATTTTTTTAATGATACTTTGATGGTATTTATATTCAAAAATTTAAAACATTGCTTTATTTTAATTATTCTACACTAGGGATATGTTGTAATGATACCATTCGCTTTCTTTATCTAGATGGTTTATGATTAATTTTATTAGATAAATTAATTAAATTTTGTATGCTAGTTCTTCCAATGTAGATAGTTATTGATTATAAGTCATGATGATAAAGTTTTATTGTTTAGTCATACAATTAATGCATTATACTTATTATGTGATTGGTGGGTACCATAGTTACCATAATCCTTTATGCATAAATAGGTATCATGCCTAAATCTAGTTAGGTAGCCTTATTAAATGGGGTTTGTGTTGTATACCTACCTATTTTTTAAACAATTTTGGCATAAGGCATTGACAGTAGGTTTTATACATTTATAATTATTAATTTCATCATTATGAAATCAGTTATTAATATCCATGAGATTACTCTGAATAATATCCATCAATAAGTTTTAATATCATGTGATTATTTATATGGAATAATTTTATCACAATTTATTCCTGCCATATTATTCTTAGTGATCATGTTTTTTATTAAATGGAATGTGTTTTTAATTATTTACCTTTCCATATTGATGATTCCTTATGTACTCATGATATATTCTATTATAAAAAACCCTTATTTATCATCTATAATTAGCCTTATTTTGTTTCTGTTCCCCTTGGTATAAAGAAGGAATCTTTGAATGATTTTAGAGATGTAGAATATTTATTTTCCCTATGTTTTGTATTTTATGATTTCAAATAAAATTTGATATTCAATTATTTATCTATTTTACCAAGACTACTAAATATTTTAGTGCTTCATGATGTGATTCCTTGTATGTTTTAGTAATGTAATAAGGTAACCACTAGCTTAGGGATACTTGGGTTGGGGTCTTAGTATAAAGATTTTACATGGTTAACCCATTAAGACAACATTAAAGGAGTATAAACTTAGGATATTCCAATTTACAAATTAAAATCAGTAACTCACTATGATTATTATAAAGTTTATGATCAACTTATTTTCAATTCTTAGTTCACTCCCTCCACTAATATCTAAAATCCCTTTTTTAAGATAGTTATATGAATAATATAATTCATTTTCCACCAAAAATGTGAATAAAATATAATAATAAATTCCCAATTACAGCTTGGGAGTTTCTGTTCAACTAAAATTCCATGAAAAATTCTAAATCTTCAAATGTGTATCAATAATTCATATCATCTCTCTTAAAAAAATTCTAGTTATTCAGTAGTTCTTTATTATCTTTAATGTATTGATTTTTTCCTTTATATTTTATTAATATAATCTCTAATCATCTTCAAATCCATTCTTAAAAAAACCCATGATTCATATTCTACATGTCACAACCTCCATGTCTTTCAAAAACACCCATTACAATATAGTCAAATTCCCAATAAACAATTATATATTTCCATATTTTAAATATGAAAAAAAATATTAAAAATAATAAAAAAATCAAGAAAAACATGACATGTCCTTGAAATCCATAATTTGGTATCTTGGTTATTATTTTGACACTATGATCCATGACATGTAAATATTTATCCAGCCAAAAATATGATCATTTTCTTATTTGAATGTCTATATATCCATCCCATGATAATACAGTGTTTTCCCACTATGTTATAGTTTTATCCTCATCAACTTAGATATCACCATTTTCTTTCTCTAGAAAAACACCTTGGACTAAAAACTCTATTATGATAACATTATATATAATTTAGTGAATTATCCTTAGTAAATTCCCTTAATTCCTTCATATCCTATTCTAGACAGAGTTTTTTTAAAATATACAAGTGATCCATGATGTTTACATTGATGTGATTATTATTCTTTGGATATTTTTTAGATATAAATATGAACCATGATCAACTATAATTATATGACAATTAAAATTTCTTATTTTATACTAAATCATGATCATAACCATGACATGGTTTACTTATCCTATAACCTCCTTTAATTTCATCAAATATTTTCCCCAAACAATAGTGACCACCTCCCTAGGGGTTTCCAAATTATTATGTGGTTCATAAAATTAGGATTTTATTTCTCCTCATAGAATCTAATGACTTTTATATCTTCATCTATCACAATCATCTCAAATCTGGGACCTATAAATAAACCTCATACCATTGGGTAGTTGTATCTAATTCATTAAAAACATATTCAAACTTCACCAAAAAATATTTAAAATTATCCTAAAATCTAATAACCTCATATTTAATCCATTATATTCACTATAAAATAGACATAACCAATATTTGATTATGATTAATGATTATATTATTTTTAATCGAATTCAGTTCTATTTTTTCTTCAATGATTACTTGGGTTAAAATATTATCCCCATTTAGGTATCATGTAAATCCAAAGATAATTAAAATAGTTTTCACCCTCTTTCAAAAAAAGAGAAGAAATAAAAATTATTTATGAAACTATAAATAACTTTTCATAATGATAAATGTATAAAAAATACATATAAAAAGAGTTTTATGCTTATCTGGAACATTAAAATATGTTTAAAACTAGTTTAATATGAATCTACCATGTATTCAAAATTAATTATTATCAATACCCATGGATTCTTTCTACAATAAATTTTCATAAAAAACTACCCCTCAAAAGTATATTGATTCCATTGAATTGAAAGTTATACACTACTTACACTTGTGGAAATCGTTCTTTAAAAATTTATACATTCTTATCTTTCTCCAAATTTCCTAATTTGACACTATTTAAAATATATTTATCATTAAATTTCACCCATTTTATAGTAAACACAATGGTTATAATTCCATAAATATACAATAATCATTAAAACGTATTGGGATAGGGATTATTCCAAACTCTCCTTATGTTTTGACAGATGGTTGAAAATCAAGATTCAACTGATTTTTCTTAAATACAACTACAGATGATGGTTTCATGAAAATATTCTACTCTTTTTTATTTAAATATGACCCCAACTTGATAAGTATTTGATATATATTTTCTTTAATAATTTATTTCAATATTTCAAGATAATTTATGAATGAATGCTATACTAGATTATTCATAAGTACATTTTCACTTTTTTCCCCACAATATCACTATAGAAATATTTAATTATTCTTTATGATATTTTAAAAATTTATTCATTAGAATTAGTTGGTTTCATTATTATTTTTTCAAAATATAATTCTTTTTAGTTGTATTATGAAAATTTATTATTTTTTTTTAAGGAAACTAATAAATTTTTTCCCAATGAAAAAGGATTCTCTACTTATTGATTTTCTATAAACATAATCCATGCACTGTAACAGCTCAAACTGTTATAAATAAAAATTTACCTTTTGATTTAATTTAATGTATTATTATATAATATGGAAATAGAAAAAATGAACTTATTTTATTTTATTTTATCCAGTTGGAATTAAAATACCCTTAAGTATGTTTACCATTTATAACATAGTTGTTGAAAAATGATCACACGATTAGTATAAATATATAGTTTTCACAAATCCAATTGATATAGACAACGAAAGCGATGAACTCAACAAGTAGGATCATAAGCTATGAATCCAATTCATACAAGCTTCCAAGGGAGATATTATTTCTAGGATTTTCACATAACATGATCATTTTTATATCCAACAACTTAAGTATGAGTGAAACCATTTACATGGGAAGTTCAATCTAATCGAGATCACAACCCAAACCATGTTCTCTGAACCGCCCCATAGAAGTCCCACCATCATAGAAATTACCCTTAGAGAATTTTCTTGTGTATTAACGGGATATGTATCAATTCCATTACAATATGAATATTTAAATTATTTTGTATATAATAATTAATATATTTTTATCCCATTATTTTTACTTTATCAATGTTTTTTATTTCGATTCAATAAAACATAAATTGTATTTTTTTTAATATTGAAATTCAATTAAATAATTTATTATTTTGAAATAAAAGATTTTTGAAATAATAATATTTTTTTAAAATAATATTATGAAACCGTATTTATTAAATATAAATTATCATATAATTTTTATGAAGTCAAATGTAATTTTTATATGGGTTCAAAAACCATTATTGTAAAAAAAATGTCATTTTCAATAAATGTTGGTTATTATTTTAAAATTTAAAAACAAAATATTTAGAAAATTATTTAGATAAAATAAATATTATTTTTGTAATCATAACATAAAAATTATCTAATGGTGAATTTTCAATAATTTTTTGAGATTGTTGAATTGTCATATAAAAATTAAATATCATATAAATATTCTTTGTATTTTATTACACCATAATGAACCAATGGTGATGTACTAATTAGTATAAATTGGATTCAAGACCAAATGAATATTTTAACTTTTAAATAATATGGTTTTAGGTTTATTTTATTCATTTGGTAAAACTATTATGAATCCTCCAAAACCTTTAATATAATTTAAGGTTTTAAAAATCATTTCTTTAAGAGTGTGACTCACCTCCACATAATTGAGGGTATTAATTTAATAATAAATTATATTTTACTTATAAAATACTAAAAACCACTCCCATTTTGTATAAACCATGAGAAGAAACCATGGAAAGGTTTGTGATTTTTTATATTTTATTATGCAGAGTCCAAAACATAAATAATAATGAACCCCCCTATTTTCATATATAAACCCACTCAATCACCAATTTATCTTCACTAAAACTCCTTGGATCATGTTCATACTCTTCCCTACACTATCTATAATCCTCCTTAGGCTCCCAAAATCTTTTAATAAGCCCCTCCCAAGCATTTGGACTCACACACTCAAGTGAGGGGCCCTCACCTTCCCCTCCTCCTTTCAATTCAAGCACCTTCTTTGAAATTTGTCTTCTTAATTTCAATTTTTATATTTTAAATTATTTATAAACATGACCTTACTATAAAAATTATGTTAATTTAAAGATATATTATTTATCCTCTAATTTTTAAACTATTATCTATGTCGTTACTATGCTAAAATTTTGCAAGTGATCTTCTAATATCCTTTTTATTCAAGCACCACTTTTATGTTATGCTACTTAATTTCCACTTGTTTATGGTGGGATATGTCCTTAAAAATCCTAAATACTATAATTTTTATATCTATTTGATAAGATACCTATCTTACTCTCATTAATCCTACCATGATCCTATATGTACACTCGTTACCATGCCGAAATTTCATAAGTGATTTCTCTATACTCATTTCAATTCAAGATATTCTTTAATTATATATCTCTTAAATTATATTTTATTATGTTAGAATATTTTCTTCTATATTTACCTTATTTTCAATTTAATTTATAAATGACTATATCCCCTTTACCTCTCATTAAACTTCCCATGATCCTTTATGTACACCCATTACAATGCTGAAATGTAGTTAGGATTCTTTTCTCTATTCAAGTTTCTCTATTACCTTATACCTTCTATTTCAAAATTTCTAATTTTGGGTATTTTTTTCCATGTCCCTATTACTTACATTTTAGTTTTATATGATTAAACACACATTTATTTCTCATTATCCAATTTTTATGAATCTTTAAGTTACACCATTATGCTGCTGAAATTTCATGGTGATCTTCTATGCCAAAACAGTTGTGTAGTGAATACCATATCGATTTCCTATCAAGTTTGTTCACATTTATGCACATTTAATTTTTATTTGGGACTTAAACATATTTATTACTTGCTTCGTAATTGTTTACTACATTATGGTGATGAATGAATCTATGTTCTAGGATCTTTTTGGCACACTTACGCTTGAGAATGAAATGAATAAGATGAGTGTACCCAAATAATGATCGAATGCATTGGGTAATATTTAATATCATGATAAGTCACATTGGGATAGGGTGTGAAACTCATTAATTTATGGTACTTTTTCCACCATGATTTATTGTAAGGTCTAGCCTTCTCCTTTATTTATGATGTAGTGTTTTAATATGTTTCCAAATTTCCCATGATGCCTTTATGATTATCATGTTACAACATGTCTCATTGTTCATGATCATGATTCCTAATCTTTTTATGTACCATTGATATACCTATTTCCTAATATGTATCACATTAATCCATATTTATAAACTTACTAGTATTTATAGATTACCCCTTTATTATTTTTTTCCCCAGGATATCCTATGCAGTTTTAAAATCCATAGAATTTTAGAATCATATTAAGGATGTTTTTAATAATGTTGTTGTTTCCCATGTTCAAGATCTTATTCTATGTACCAAATTACCAAAGGAAATATACTTATCAATATTTTAGGTTATGTTATGTTTAATATTTTTTAATAAATATCATATTAATGTGTAACGAAGAGTACTATTGTTATAGTTGTTCTAAGAGGAAACATTTAGTTATTTTTGGGATTTTGATTTTAAAACTCTACCCAAATCCTTAGGGATAACACTAAGTATAAGAAAACATCTCTAAATTTTGGTATGTAATGAGTAATTGGTTTATGAATTAGATACATCTAGTTATATATACTATAAGTGGATGTGGTTCTAGTATAGATGCACCTATGGGTAATAAGTCTGAAAAGATATCCCAGACCAATCTCCGGGAAACCTGGTACATGAAAAAATTTCTAATTGTGCACTTGGTTTGACACTCCAGGGGGATATGCTTTGGAAAATTCATAGCATCATTATGAACAATTATTAAGGGAATAAAAATACCTGTAAGAGTATATGTTAGGAAATAGATCATAGATAACATAAACTAAAACCTAGAAATTCATATGTTATGGTAATAAATGTAATTTATAAGTTATCCCTTTAATCTCATTGAATTACACTTTATTTTTAATAGTTTATAAATAATCGCCTCTAAGTATGTATTGGATAAATTAAAACCAGAATTAAATAATAAAATTATGGTTTATAATATATAGTTCTACACATTCCTTCGTATTGTGATGTTTAGTATAACTTTTCAAGCACCACCGAAAAGAATAGAGGTAGAGATGTCCGTGAAAATAGAAAATGGGGAAATGATTACATATCAAGTGTATAACTACTACACTATCACAATTTGTGGGCTGCATTTCTTAGCAGACCTTTTCATACTTCCTTTGGTATAATCTGACACAATTCTAGGCATGTATTGGCATTCCACATATAGATCCAATATAAATTTCCATGAGAAAGAAATCATTATATGTAGTGTGAATTGATTCATGATTATATAAAAGTGAAAGGAGGAAGATGAATCTTATTTAGAATAGACATCTAAATCAGGGATATTATTTCCTCTTCAAAAATCTTATCTATCTCAAATGATTGAGTGTAAGGAAAGAATCATCCTCAAAGACATTCCCATTATAAGGGAATATGCCGATGTGTTTCTTAAGGAATTTCTTGATCTTCCTCCAAATTGAGAGTTTGAATTTTCAATCGATCTTATAATAGGGGAATTAACATTATCCAAGAATCCATATAGAATGGTTTTTGTGGAACTTTTGGAGTGGAAGAAACAACTACAAGAAAATATGGATAAAGGGTTCATATCCCCAAGTGCATCACCTTGGGGTGCACCAGTCGTCTTCATCAAGAAGAAATATTGGTCAATGAACCTTTGCATCAATTATAGTAAGCTCAACAGGATCATGATAAAGAATAAGTATCATCTTTCATAGATTGACGACTTGTTCGATCAGCTATGTAGAGCACAATACTTTTCCAAAGTGGATCATTTGTTGAGATATTACAAAGTTAGGGTGAAGAAGGATGATGTCTCTAAAATTGCTTTTTGCATAAGATAAAGTCACTTTGAGTTCATAGTGATTCTATTTGAACTCACTAATTCTCTATAAATCTTTATAGGCATGATGAATATAATATTTAGATATTACCTTGAAAATTTTATGGTAATCTTTATCGAATATATTATAATATACTCCAAAACCATGGAGGGGCACGAGGAGCATTAGATCATTGCACTAAAGACCTTGCGAAAATAGAAGATTTATGCCATGTATAAAAAATGTGAGTTCTTGTTGAAGTATGTGTTATTCCTTGGTAATATCATCACATGAAATGGGATATATATAGATCCTTAAAACACAGAAGTAATTGAAGTATGGGTGAGTCCAACATCTAGGAAAAATAACTGTAGTTTCCTTGGATTAGTTAGGAACGATAGTCAATTTTTGAAACATTTATTATGATTTTCAAACCCTCTAACCAATATAACATGCAAGGGAGTGATGATTTATTGGAATGAAAAATTTTAGGAGATATTGAAGGAATTGAAAAAAGTGGTTTATCACTGCACCTATGCTCACACTACCCATAAGTGGAGAGCATTTTGTGGTATTCAATGATTCTTTGAAGAAGGGATTGGGTTGTGTGTTAATGAAGAAAGAAAAATTCATTGCTTATTCTTCAAGGAGGTTGAATGTTCACATGATGGACTACCCAAAACATGATATCGAGTTATAATTAGTGATATTTTACTTGAAAATATGGCAGAATTATCTCTTTGGGGTGAAGTGTGAAATACATATGGATAAAAAAATCCTCAAGTATATACTCACATAGAAAGAGATGAATATAAACCCATAATGATGGTTAGATCTATTCATGGACTATGAATGCTAAATTCACTATCATCCTGTGAAAGAGAACACATTAGAATAGACTATAGGTAGAAATGATCCATCAATTATACCATTAATGAGAACTAATTGGGATTCTATCTTCTTATATTTAGAAAGGATTGACATGGGAATAATAAAAGAAGGAACATAATCAATACTTTCACAAATTATTGCTCAATCATCCCTTATAAAGAGTATAAAAGATGCTTAAAGTTATGATTTGGGAATTTAGAAGAAAGTGAAATCTATAATAAAATGGAAATCCTTGGAGTTTATTATTAATGAAAAAGTACTTGTGATATTTGGGTTAATACTATGTGTACCATAAAATACTGAGCTAATAAAGGAGATGTTGGATGATGCACATAGCTCAACCTTATCCATCCTCCAAGTAATCACAATGATGTATCGAGATATTCGAGAACATTATTGGTGGGAAAATATGAAGAAGGTGATCATGAAGTATACATAAATATATCTTTTATTCCAACAAGTGAAATCATAAAGAAAAAAATTCAAGGGGATGGTGGAACCATTAACCATACCCACATTGAAATGGGAGAATATCACCACAAAAATTGTCACTAGAAATCTAAATACATCCCATGGAAATAATTCTATATGGGTTGTTATGGATTGTTTTTAAAAGGTAGATCACTTTTTCAAAATTTGATAGGATTTCTCACAGGATCAACTTGTACATATATATATTAGAGATGTGGTAAGGTTGTATGTAGTACCACTATCTATTGTATCCAATTGAGATCCAAGACTCACCTCTATGTTCTCAAAGAGTCTCCAACATGATTTGTGTACTAATTTGAACTTCATTATGGATTATCACCTTCAAATTGATGGACAATCTCAACAGGGTATCCAGAAACATAAAGACCTATTGATAACATGATCAATTGACTTCAAAGGAGGATGGGACCAACATGTTACTCAGGTTGAGTTATATTAAAATAATTTTTCCCACTCAAGCATCCAAATAGATCCCTATGAAGCTATTAATTGGAAGAGGTGTAGAATGCATGCACACTAACATGAAGTTAGGGAACATAAACTGCAAGGTCTTGAAATGGTTTACAAAATTCGGATAATATTAAGACCAATCAAGATCACATCAAGGATTCTTAGATTCAAAAAAATATTTATGATGACAATCATCTATGATACCTACAGTTTTATATTGGATAAATGGTAATCCTCTGCATATCTCCATGAAATAATGTGATGTGATTTGGAAAGAATTGAAATCTTAGTCAAAGTTAAATCAGACCTTTTTATCCATGATCGCTTTAGAGTGGTGACCTATCGACTAGCACTCCCACCGAACCTATCTCAAGTTCATGATATATTCTTTGTATCCATCCTAAATAAGTACATACCAAAATCCTCACAATTATTTGATCTATATATGGAACCTTTGGAAAATGATCTCTCTTATAAAGATCTGCTAGTGAAGATCATAGATTGTAGAGAAATAGTTTTACGAAATAAAACAATACATATTGTCAAAGTGTTTTGGATAAATCACATGTTTGTAGAAGAAATGTGGGAACCTGAGAAGGTGATGAAATCAAGTTACCCTCATCTGTATTCATGTGGGAAAAGAAAATTTTGAGGAAAAATGTTCTTAAGGGGTAGGACTGTAATAACCTAAACTATTATAAATAAAAATTTCCCTTTTGATTTAATTAAATGTCTTATTATAAAATATGGTCATAGAAAATAGATTCACTTATTTTATTTTATTATATCCAATTGTATTTAAAAGACCGATAATTATATTTATAATTTTCAATAAAGCCATTGAACGGTGATCACATGAATAGTGTAAGGATAAGGTTTTAATAAATCTAATTAACATAGAAGAAGGCATTTATGGCCTAGAACAGTTGAATCATACCCTTTGAAGACCATTTATTAGAGTTTCTAAGAGAGATATAATTTTGGGTATTTTCTCTTAACCAATCCCAATTTTACATCTAATAGCTTAATCACGAGTGAAACCATTTTTTGGATAATTTCAAGCTCATCGAGTTCATGAAGAAAACCATGTTCACCGAACAACCCCGTGAATGTTGCACCATCACACACCTTAACATTAGGAATTTTACTAGTGTATTATAGTGATATGTACTAAGACTATATAAATATGAATATATACGTTATTTTTTATAGAATAATGAATATATTTTCATCTTATTTTCATTATATTGTATATGTTTTTTATTTTTATTCAATAAAATACAAATAATATTTTTGGTTAATTTTAAAAATAAATTAAGTAATTTGTTTTGATGAAATAATGTATTTTTTCAATAAATAATATTTCAATAAAATATAATTATTTAATAAGTTTTATAAAATATGAATGATCAAATAATTTCTATAAAGTCATATGTAATTTTTGTAAGGGTTTGAAAACTATTATTGTTAAAGAACATGTCATTTTAAATAAATATCGGTTATTATTATTGTATGAACCCAAGTTTTCACACTAGTATGGATCATTTTATTCTTAGTCTATTTATTTATTTTGGTCTAAATTTGGATGGATAATGAGTTAAAAGATATTTTAGGGGTGGCCATGGCATGTTTATATCACAAAACCCATATTTTTGGGAAAACTGGCCCTGTCACATAGTTAAAGTAAGCCGTGTGGGTATGGCGCATGGTTATATCTAACCATGTAGAAGGTATTAATTTTTTTGTAGATCCACTTTTCATGGATGGTGTATGGTTTCCCTAACCATGTGACCTAACCGTGTAAGTCCACTTTTTCCCAGGTAATTGTGCATGGTTTGTGCGTGGTTTACCAAATAGTGCGGACAAACTATGCACATGCTAAATTCTGAGTAAAATGATCATTTTCCCTTAATGATCTATTTAAGAATATACTTCTTTAATGATCCAATTTCCATTGGGATTATCCTATTTTTTTGACATCCTAGAACTGGATTCCACATAATAGGTTCCCTAAGCCCGATTGACCACATGGCTTCAAGAGCATCTCCCCAAATGTCAAAGGCTTCCGACAAGCAGCGAGGGCCTAGGATGTGTCCATGGGGAGACTATTACCTCATTACCAAAGAGTAGAACGTCAAATAAATATATATAGAGGTAAATAACGGATGAAATATAAGTAAAAAATAAGGCACATAATAAAATATAGAAAAAAATAATAATAACTAAAATTATTGGAATAACATAGAACAACTGATGATGATATATCATGTATTTAGAAAAAAAGAAAACATAGATACAAGACAGAATACATAACATTTTCCCAAAAAGTATAAATGAAATCAAAGACAATTAGTAGCATCCGGATCTCTAGCTTGGTCATCCGTTATTAAGTTCCATTGTAAATATAAATCAGTCAAGTGTTCGAATCCATACGTTTCCCATTATCATTTCATGTAATCATGTAGTCTACCCTGGGTACCAAATGAAAATTGGTGAGGGTTTGAGCTAAATATAAGTGGGCCACCACCAATGGTATCTATAAAATCTGGCTCATGTAATAGAAATGTAATAGTTTGAAAGAATGCATATATAATGTAAAGCAACAAAATGTGACTAAATACCCAAGTAACTACTTGAGCCCCAGTTAGTGTATGAACATGTAACCACTTCATTATTTTATTTTTACCATTTAATAAATAAATCACACATTATCAATTTTTAAGGTTCCAAGATGTACAAGGAATCTGGTAATGATATTTAATAATGAATTTTCAAGGTAATGATTAAGGCAACGTAGACCAAAAGGGTAGCCAAATCAGTAATAATTGTAGCCTAGATAAGGGTTAGAGTGTAATACAAGGACAATATTCCAAGGTATTACACAATAAGATCCCTATAGAATCCAAGGTGGTCATATAAGGTAAACGAGGGATATGCAGTGAGTGGGCCCTATGGGTATTAACCATGGCACCTACTTGCTGATTCTGGATCCAAGAAGTGTATCCATGGAATCATTTAAATAGGGTGGGTGTAGAAATTTTTGGTGCGAGGATGATGGTTCTATTTTAATATTTTGAAATTTGAATTATGTAATTTGATGTGTTTTTGTGAGGGTGTGGCTTGATGCTCTAGGTAAGTTTTATATTGGATCCCACTAATCATAAAATTGGATTATCAATAATATCAAAAAGTGTATTGGTTGGAGGGATCCTGCAGTGTCATACCGAGCATCCAATAATAGAAAAGTATCGACATCTAGGTGGTCTCAACCTAAGAATTATTTATCCTTTAATCAGAATTTGATTCCTGAGTTCTCAAAGAATTCATTGATAAGAATCCAAGGTGAGATCAAGTCAGTTCACTCTTATTTAATAATGAAGTTATGTAATATTTCATTTTGTTTAAGCCTTTCCCTTATTAGTGTGATAAGGTCAAGAAGCATGAAATCCTTTGAACAATTAATAATTTATCAATCAGTACATTTGGTTTAAGAAACTACATTCATTAATGTGACAAGTCCAAGTAACTTTCAACCTTTGTTAAATTTATTTAAGGAATATTAAAAAACTAAGGTTAACTCCACTACCTTCCATTAACATGGTAAGGGGTTCTGCAGACATGCAACCTATAATTCATTCACATTTAATCTTTTTAAGTCAGATACATAATATACTTTTCATTTTCCCTTTCACATTTATTCATAAAATTTGTGCACTTAACTTAGGCGGGTCAAGTGGAAGTGACATTGTACTTTCCATTCAGCATTATATGATACAACAATCATTTATTAATAGGAGGCCTAACTTTAGTGTGGTAAAACTCAAGTACATCCAAACAATGGATCAAAAGTATCAAAACACTAAAAACTCAAATATGGAATATCATCCTACATGGGATGTTGGGCATTGTGGGTATGAGCACCAACAAGTAATCACATATTTTGAAGGAGCATAACCACACATATCTAGTGATTATAAGCATGGAATATAAATTATATAAACAACACCCAATGAAATCAGCTGGTCCCATTGGAAAAATTCCAAAATCATTGAGCATGAGGGACGAGCTATAGACCACCCACCTTAGGGATGTATGACTCTTGTCCTCTTATATCATCCTCTAACTCAGCTTAGAATTGTGTAGAACTAAGAAAAAGGAAAAAATGATCACACCTTGATAACTAGGTTGAGAGAAAGTGGGAAGAGTAAAGGCTTAAACAGACTT
Source organism: Viscum album (assembly GCA_963277665.1). Lineage (NCBI taxonomy): Eukaryota > Viridiplantae > Streptophyta > Magnoliopsida > Santalales > Viscaceae > Viscum > Viscum album. The sequence continues at coordinate 1,548,274,257 of OY728155.1, read as the reverse complement.
GATTACATACCATTTCACATACAACATGAAAAACAAAAGCTTGATCAGATCCTGGACAAAGGATATCACTTAATCCCTGCATTAGGCCTTCAAAAATCTCCAAATGGGAAGAAAAAGAGGATAATATCACTAGAAATAATATTAGTAAGAAAAAATGAGCTCAATTATATCATAAAGGAAAATGATAATATTTCTAAGAAATTATCCGGTGCACAGTTTTTCCAGATGGTTTTCCAAATCGTGCACAAACAATGCACATGTAACTAGGAAAAAATGGCAGTCACATGGTTAGGATGCATGGTTAGGGAAACTATGCACCAAACATACAGAGTGGATATTCCCAAAAATGCATACCTTCCATACTATTAGATCAAACCATACTCCCTACCCACACATTTTACTTTAACCATGCAATAGGGCCTATTTTACCAAAAATATGGCTTCTGGGATTTGAAAAAGACCTGGTCACCCCAAGACCTATAGAAACTCATTAGGCATCCAAATTAGGTATAAAATAAATAATAATGCAGAAAATTAAAGGGTCCATAACTGAGTGAAAAACTAGGTTCATAGTCTTCCCCACTTAAAATAACTCATCCCCGAGTTCAACATCCCAGGGTGGCGAAATAATGTCTGAGAATAACTCTGGCCACTGGGCATGTAAATTGGCCTCCCACCCCAAAGTCTCATCTGACACGCGGTTGTGCTGCCATAACACCCATACCAGAGGTTCAAATCCACCTCAGATAATATTCTTTCACTCGTCAACGATGAACACTGGATACTCCAAAAAGGAAGCATCAATATATAACTCAAAGACCTTAGGATAAAAGGTATGTGATATGTCACTGGGATATTGGAAAAGCTATGAAATATGGAAGACATTGTGCATGACACGATACCTCTGATGTAATAGTAACCAATATGTTACCCTCCAAACTCTCTCTAGGATCTCAAATGGACCCACATAATTAGGTGATAGCTTCCCTTACCTCCATAACCATATATTACCAAGTCTAGAAGATACCTAGTGTAAAAAATGATCTCCGGCCTTGAACTCCATAGGTCATCTACGACGATCGACATATGATTTCTGTCTAGACTGAGTAGTATTAATATGCTTTTTAATCAACTAAACCTGCTCTGAAGTATCCTGAATGAGATGAGGACCTAGTAAGGCCACCTCACCTGCCTCTATTCAGCATAATGGTGAACAGAATGAGCAACCATATAAGGGATCAAAAAGACGAATCTAAAGTGTCACTTGGAAGATGTTATTATAGGAGAACTCAATGAGAGGTATATGCTTCTCCCCATAACATCCAAAATCATGTAATCCTTCTTGGAGTATATCCTCTTGAACTTGTATTATCTGTTATGATTTTCCATCGATCTGAGGGTGAAAATATGGTATTAGAATCCCTCGTGCTCCCATTTCCTTCTACAATCCCTGCCAGAACCATGATGTGAAACAAGCATCCCTATCTAAATTGATAGTATGAGGACCCCATGTAATAAAATGATTTCATAGACATATAGTCTTTACTACTCATCAAATTATAAATTATCCCAAATAGGAATTAAGTATATTGATTTAATTAGTCGGTCAATAACTAACCATATAGCATCACTTCCCATCGATGACTTAGGTAGGCTGACTATGAAATCCATAGCAAAAAATTCCCATTTCCATTATGGGATTGGAAGCAATGGTAATAAGACTACATGTCTCTGGTTCTCTACCATCACCAATTGATAGTAGGAACACCACGTGATAAAGCCTACTATCTGACACTTCATCCCAGGCCACCAATACTGGTGTTGCATATATCTATATATCTTGGATATACTTGTATGAACTTAACATTGATAAGCATGGGACTCTTGCATTAAATTCTCTCTAATATCTATAGGAATCCAAAAACATCCATGTATGCATAGGATGTCTTCTCTATCCACAGACCAATCCGGATGTGGGTTATCTCCTGATATACTCTCATAGAGTACCAATCATTCAAGATCTATAAATTTTTCCCCCTTCAACTTCTTAAGGAGGGAATATGTAACTATCAAAGGTGAGAGGTGAGGCTTCTTGTGACAATCATGAAACTATAAATTTATATTAAATAAGAGGGCCATTAACCTCCATTCATCATTTGATTCTGGTACGACCAGTGTTTGAGTTTTTCAACCCAACACATCTGCAACAAGATTTCCCTTCTTAGGCGTATCAAAAATCTCAAAATCAATGTATTGCAGATACTTGAACTATCTTATCTATCTAAGGATCAAGTCACACTTTGAGAAGATATATTTGAGGCTCTTGTGGTTCGTTTACACCGCAAAGATCTCACACATCAAATAATGTATCTAGAAATGTAAGGCATGAACAATTACATATATCTCAAGGTTGTGTGTGAGGTAGTTTCTCTCATGAGGCCTCAACTGTCGAGATCCTTATGCAATGAATATATCCTCTTGTCTCAGCACTGATCCTAGATCAATGCCTAATTCATCATAGAAGATGGTATAACCTATTCCTGGATCTAGAAGAGTTAGAATAGTTGCCGAGAAAATCCTCCCTTTCAGCTCCTTGAAGTATTTATCACAATATTATGGCCATATGAACATTACACACTTCTTTGTAAGACTAGTGATAGGTAAAGAAAGGTGTGAGAAGTCATGTATAAAATAGTTGTGATATCCAACCTGCCTCAAGAAACTCTGTATATCAAACTAGTTCTTTGGCTGATCCCAAGAAACTACATCACTAAAGTTTTCCGCGTTTACTGATACTTCTGATACCAATATGATATGACCAACGAAGTGGATTTCGTCAATTCAGAAGTGGTACATAGTAATCTTAGTAGAATTATGATTTACTATTAGTGTAGTCAGAACAATATCAAGAAGAATTTCATTTTCTTCACAACTATGAGAATTCACCAATATGTCATCCATACAGACCATGACAAATGAATCTAGATATGGATGGAAAATCCTATTTATTAGATCCAGGAAAATGGTGGGCACATTCTTAAGACCGAACGACATAACAAGGTACTCATACAGACCATACCTGTTATGAAAAGTTGTACGATGCATGTATGATGGACTAAATCGTACTTAGTGATATCCCAAACTTAGGTTGATCTTAGAGAAGACCCTAGATCCTCAGAGCTAGTTGAAGATATCATCTATTTGAGGAAGTGAATAATAGTTATTGACTATAATCTAGTTCAACCATCTGTAATCTATGAATATATGAAAGGTTCTATCTTCCTTCATGGAAAAAATAATGGGTGAACCCGAATAGGATGTACTAGGCCATATAAATCCTTTTACCTCTAAATTCTATAACTATCGCTTGATCTCTTGAAGATCTATAGGAAACATCCTGTATAGAGAAATGGAAACTGGATCTAATCTTAGAACAAGCTCGATTGTAAACTCTACCTCTCTCTTAGGAGGTATGCTTGAAAAATCATTAGAAAAGACATCCTTGAAACTATCCACTATTGAAGGGAAATTATCTTATTATTAACCCTGATCCTCCTTGAATAGATTTTCAATTTTTGAGGTCATTCCACCTATCCCATGATTCTTTTGTCCCACTCTACCAGCCTGGACATGCTACTAACCCATATGTAGATAACTTCTTCCCGCTGGTGATGTAAACAATACCATGTAGGGATAATATTCTACAAAGGCATGATATAGAACCAACCAATCCATCCCAAAAATGACATTGAAGTCCATCATCTCAAGACCAAAGAGGTCCTATAAGAAAGGGTAAATTCCTACCTCAAGGGGAAAATCTATACATTGTCATATTCCCTCTGTTCATACCCCTAATAGAGTATATAGGGTCATTACACTATACTATTATTGTATCTTCAGCCTGATACTTTCTATGATAGATACAAAGATAAAAGAGTTCAGAGCACCTATATCAATGAAGGGATCACTACCCAAGGTATACTACTGTAACTACGGACTTAGATGACTAGGTATCAGTAAGTGATCAAGTATAAGATTCATTTAATTTTACATTTAGTTTACAAGTTCACTCCTTTATTGTCACGACCCGTCCTCGGGGCCTGTGTCGTGACTACCCCAAGCCCGCCTTCCATAGGCCAGGGGCTGGCGACTAGCACCAAGGCGTAATTCCCGGTAAAAAGGGAAGGCATTGCCTTTGTTAAGTAAAGAAACATCATAGAGAAAGCAGGAAGAAGTAAACATTAAGTAAAAACTAGGTACAATAGAAAGTACGGTAAAGTATGTGGGCCAGAATACAAACCCAAACTGAAAGTAAAGTACAACTGAAAAGAGAGTACAACAACGGAAAAGTAAAGCCGCAGCATCGAGCCGTCCACTGGAAGTCCCAACTGAAGGGTGGGTATAGATAGCCTCCACATCTCATCGGGTCCAGCCGTCCACTCTGAGTACGTCCCGCCCAGTGGTCCACCTCCGGGTACCGATCTGCTCCTCGTGCCTCAACCACGATCAGCGTTGTCCGTCGTTTTCAACCAACAAAACGTAGTGCGGGCATAGCCCGTGCAGGGGTGAGTATAAGCAACTCAGTAGGGACCCCGAGACCCCCGAAGGTCTCCCAGAATCCAAAAAGGATAATCCACAAAGGAAAGATATAATAATGATGTAACATCCGACATTACCTAGGTATATGCCCATACATATACCTAGGTAATCAATTCCAGTTCGCTCCAACATCTGATCCCATGTTCGATCACATCCACACAGGATAGCACAACAGAATCCACATAGGAAAGCAAGTCAAGATTTAGCTCACACATGTATACTTCTTCGTATGACGATAGAGATGATCAGATATAGCCACTAATTCATCTAAGTCGTCATACCCACACAGGATAGATAGGTACTAACACCGGCAATGACCCACAAATGATCGATAGGTGCTAACCCCTGCAATGACCCACACAAGATCTGACCCACATAAGATCGATAGGTAACTAACCCCCGAAATGACCTATATAGGATCAGACCCAAACAGGATCTGTAGGCGCTAGACCACACAGGACCGCTGAGCGCTAACCCACACAGGATCGGTAGCACTGATCCATGTAGGATCGCTGAGTACTGTAGTCTTCGCCATCGAATCCACGGAGGATTTCTGTACAGTCGTCATCGTCGTTGCAGTCGCAGCAAGCTCTAGGGTTCCCGCACACAGCAAGCTCATTCAGGAGGTTACGATCCACGAGCCGAGGGTCTGATACATCATCTGACACATTGTCCGGAGTTGATGTATCCAAACTTCTGTATCGTCAACAGGAACTCAACGTCGTAGATGGCGCGTCAATCAGACGCTCGGTCTGAGAGTTATTAGCCTTTTCGTTCCAGGGGCCCGGTTGGTTTTTAAGTCAAAGCCAACCTGACCATACTCCAACTGCGTCCAAACCTCAAGCGGATGAAGCGTCTGTCTCACTAAGAGGAATCCAACAAAGTCGACGGCACATCAATCGGATGTCCGGAGCTCAAGTTATAAGTGTTTCCGCTCCGAGGGCCCGGTTGGTTTCGTGTACGAACCAACCCAGCAAAACCTAAAGTACTAAGAAACCTTGAGTTTAATATACCAAAATGACCGTCTAGATCTAAGGACCGCTACGCAACTGACGGTGCGTCGATCATAGGTCTGTAGCCCATGTTATGGGAAACATACAGAAAAGGTCCGGTATTAGGGGGTTCGGGCCCAGTACCCCTTGGGTCGGCCCGAACCGGGTTGACCCGACCCGAGTCCGGGTCCGGCCCACTTGGGTGTGGCCCGGCCCGGCTGGCACGGCGCGGCACGGCCTGGCGGCGCGGCTTGCTGGCGCTGGCCAGGGCCCTGGTGGCTCGGCCGTTTCGGCCGAGCGGATGGTGGTGTGGGGTGGCACACTGCCCCCCCCCCCCCGCCGCCAACTCGAAACCGCGACCCCCATGGGGGGTCGCTCCTTATCAACGAACATGGCCGAGCGCCGTGTCCCGCCTCCTTCGGTCCCGCGTGGTCGCGAGACCAGTGCCCTGCCGTCGCGGCTTCAGCCGCAGCGGCCCATCCCGGCGGCGCGCCGGGTGCCGCCGCCTCCTAGCGGCTGGCCGGTGCCGGCCGCCGCCTCCGGCCGCCGGCACCGCCGTGCCGGCGGAGTGCTCCACGAACCACCGGACGAGCTCCGGTGGTCAGATTTTCTTGCCGTCTTCGCCAACGGCCCACCCGGGACCAGTCCTTCACTGCGAGGACCTCACAATGCCCATGCGGCCTGCTTCATCATCGCCTGCCGATCTGCACACCAAGAACGAAGAGTCGGTGGGTTTGGACTTGTTCGTTGGTCCGCACCCACCGTGTTAGCGGTTTAAAAAGGCTTCCAGCAAATTTTAAACACATACCGAGGGTATAATCACATAGATTAAAATGAACAAAAAACCCCTACCTCAAGCCTCGTCAAGCGAGGGTTCGCCACGGAATTGCACCTTGCAGAATAAGGAGCATTACGGAAGATGCGTCACGGAAGAAGGGTCATCGTGTCGCAGAGAAAGGATTCGTCGCGTCGCGTCGTCGATCTTCGAGGATCCGACGTCCTTGTCGACCTTCGTTGGAGGACGACATTCTTCGCGTTCTTCTTGTTCTTCACGTTCTTCGTCAAGGAAGATAAAGATCTTCAAGCCTCCCCCCTTTCTCCCAAACCCTCTCAACACCACCATCCTAATAAAAATAAGAGTTTTCTTATTTTTATTTCTCAATCCATGCATTTTAAAATTCCAAAATGAATCAAACAATTAAGTGAATTAATTACAACGCTTAAACCGCCAAATTAATGAGGTGTTTATTAACCAGAAAAAAACGCAAGGGTTGACTTCATTAATTGGGGGGTGCGAGTGCATTACTTAATTAAAGGAGGGGGTTTAGGAAGAAAAGAAACGGTGGGGATCGTGTGGGACCCACCTCAAAAATATCCTACCGAGTGGGTAAGATATTATGGGTCCCACATCATCCAATTAACTTAAGTTATGAAAAATAAAAAAAAATTGGCCGCACCAATTTTATTTTATTTCGTAACTTAACCCCAAAGATTAAAAAACATACCCGAGAAAACGCAATTACAGAAAAGGTGTTTCTAAGCAATTACCGGCACTGCGATTCCATCGGTGCCCTCAGAATTCGATTCCGAGCATTGGTTCAAAAGTTAGAAAAACCCGCTCATTCGTTCACTGAACGTACCCGAGCTAAACTTCGGAAGAAGATTTCGGGCACACTGGGCCTCATAATTAGGTGCCGTTAGAAACTGAATTCTTGTAAAATTCCAAAGAAAATTAAGAAAAAAAATTCCTTGAATTTTACGGGTCTTTACATCACTCCCACCTCAGGACTTTACATCCCCGTAAAGATACATCAAAAACTAGGGAAACAAATGTGGGTACTGAGCACGCATCTGAGCCTCCCGCTCCCAAGTGCTCTCTTGGAGGTTCTGGTGCTGCCATCTGATGCGCACTAGAGGAATCGACCGTCCACATAGGACCCACTCCTGTCGATCCTCAATCTCCACTGGATCCTCTGCAAAAGTTTCCCCATCATCAACGTCCATCTCCACATGGTCAATGATATGTGTCGGGTCATGCAAGTACCTCCTCAGCTGGGATACGTGGAAGACGTCATGCAACCGGTGCAACTGAGGTTGTAGATCCAGGCGATAATCCACCTCACCAACCTTGTTGAGGACATAGAAAGGTCCGATGAAGCGCGAAGATAACTTTCATCCTCGTCCAAATCTCCGTAATCCACGTCGAGGTGAGACCCACAAGAAGACGTGGTCGCCATCCTTGAACTCAAGTGGCCTCCGCCTCCTGTCAGCATAAGACTTCAGCCGGCTCTAAGCTGTCCTCATCTGCTCCTGGATGACCTGGACCTTCTCTGTCATGGCCTGGACCATCTCCGGTCCCACAAGTGCTGACTCCCCAGGTTCTGTCCAGCACAATGGTGATCTTCAAGGTCTACCGTACAACGCCTCGTATGGTGCCATCCCGATGGTGGAGTGGTAGCTATTGTTGTATGCAAACTCCACCAAGGGTAGGTGGTCCTCCCAGCTGCGACCAAAGTCGAGGACACATGCGTGGAGCATGTCCTCGAGATTCTGAATGGTCCTCTCCGTCTTACCATCCGTCTGAGGGAGAAAGGCGGTGCTCAGACGTAGCTGTGTCCCGAATGCCTCCTGCAACCCCTTCCAAAGCCAGGAAGTAAATCGAGAATCTTGATTGGAGAAGATAGATGATGACACACCATGAATCCATACAATCTCATGAACATAGAGACGTCCCAATCTCTCCACTGAGCCCTACTCTCTGATGGGTAAGAAGTGAGCCGACTTGGTGAGTCGGTCGACAATCACCCAAATGGAGTCGTGACCTCTAGAAGTGCGTGGAAGTCTAGTCACGATGTCCATAGATATGCCGTCCCACTTCCACTCCAGGACCTCCAAGGACTGTACCAAGCCTGATGGCACCTGGTGCTCTGCGTTCACCTTCTGGCAGGTGAGGCATCGAGAAACGAACTCTACCACAACCTTCTTCATGCCCGGCCACTAGTGCTGTCATCTGAGATCCTGGTACATTTTCGCCACTCCAGTATGTACCGCCAAAGGGGAAGTGTGAAACCCTCCCATCACCTCCTCCCATAAAGCAACTGGTACCAAGGTACGTCCTCTGAAAAGGACGTCGTGCTCTCCTACTAAGGAGAAACCATCAGGTGCTTGTCCTGAGGATATCTGCGCATGTCGCGTCACACAGTTTGAGTCCCCACGCTATGCCTCTCTGACCCACTGTAGTAGTGGAGGAGTGACTGTGAGTGACTGAAGAAAGGCTGCTCCATCTCTATCCACGAAGGATATCTGCAAAGCGGCTAGCTGCTATGTTGCCTCCCCAAGTAGTTGAATGCCCGTCCTCCTGCTGAGTGAATTGGCTACTACGTTCCCCTTCCCAGGAGTATAGACTATCTCAAATTCATAGTCCTGGAGGAACTCGATCCATCACCGTTGTCTCAGGTTTAGGTCCTTCTACGAGAAGATGTACCTGAGACTCTGATGGTCAGAATAGACTGTAAAGCGCTTGCCCATCAGATAGTGTCACCACATCTTCAGAGCGAAGACCACTCCTGCTAACTCCAGGTCATGGGTAGCATAGTTCTTCTCATGATACCTCAACTGACGTGATCCGTAGGACATCACGGCCCGATCCTGCATCAGGACACATCCGAGTCCGGTCCCTGATGCATCACAGTAAACTATGTACCCAAATCCCTCCTCTGGTAGCCTCAAGATAGGCGTGCTGGTCAATCTCTGTCTCATATCCTGGAAGCTCTGATGAAATATGTTTGGTGACACAAAGGATTTCCCCTTCTTCATCAAGGCTAAGAGTGGTGCTGCAACTCTGGAGAAGTCTGGCACAAATTTCCGATAGTACCCAGCTAGTCCCAAGAAACTCCGCACCTCCGTCACGGTCCTGGGTGGCTCCCAAGGTAGCACTTCCTCGATCTTCACAGGATCCACCGTAACTCCCACCTCAGAGATGACGTTTCCCAAGAAGTGGACCTCACGTATCCAGAACTGACACTTCAAGATCTTTCCATAAAGCTAGTTCTCTCGGAGTGTGTCAAGTATAAGCCACAAGTAGTAGGCATGCTCCTCCTCAGTGGTCGAGTATATCAAAATGACGTCGATGAAGACAACGACAAATCGATCAAGGTATGGCTGAAAGATACTATTCATGAGGCCCATGAACACTGCTGGAGCATTGGTTATGCTGAATGGCATAACCAATAACTTATAGTGGCCATACCAACATCTGAAGGCCGTCTTCTTCACGTCCTCATCCCGAACTCTGAGCTGATGATATCCTGATCTAAGGTCTATCTTTGAGAACCAACGTGCTCCCTTGAGCTGATCGAAGAGGTCATCAATCCTCGGTAGCAGATACTTGTTCCTCACTATCACCTGGTTCATGCGACGATAGTCGACACAAAGTCTCAAGATATCGTCCGCCTTCTTGGCGAACAATATCGGGGAAGCCCAGGGTGAAACACTGGGTCGGATGAATCCCTTGCCCTGCAAGGCCTCCAACTGTACCCGTAGATCTCGAAGCTTGGAGGGAGCCATCCGATATACTGGATTGGATATTAGGGATGTCCTGGGGTACAGATCAATATAAAAGTCTACCTCTCTATGAGGAGGTAGTCCTGGAACGTCGTCGGGGAAAACGTCTGCATACTGATCCTCCACTGCATGAAAACTGGGACACCGCACGTCAACTGCTCCAAGGATGAGGCTAGCCAACTGATGAGTGATGGGCTGTACTGTCCTCTGTGAGAGTCCATCATGTTCTGCGAAGGATCCATTCTCGCCGGTGAAGGTGAACCTACTCCCGTCGGTGCGTACACACCGCACCTTGCGCCTAACACAATCAATCTGAGCATGGACTGTAGATAACCAATCCATGCCCAAGATGACGTCGTAAGGCCTCGACGCCGCTACAAGAAGATCACAGCCGAAGCTCTCGCCTCCTAGAGTAAGCTCACATTGACGGAACCAATGCGTAATCATCAAGTCTGGTCCCGTAGGAGTCTCTAGCCGTAAGGATCGAGCCAACGGCTCTGTTGGAATCTCCAAGCTCCGAACAAGGGCAGCGACAATGAAAGAATGACTTGCCCCTATGTCTATAAGAACTGAAGCATGGGTGGAATAGACACAGATAGTACCTCAAATCATCTCGGGTGTGCCGTAGTCGTAGGCCTCTGCTGCCTGAAGATGTTCCTATCTCTGCCCGCCAGCTCCATGTGGTCAGGGTGGACCTCCTGGTGGTGGTGGTGGTAGAGTCTCAAATAGTCTCCCACCACCTGCTACTTGGCCAGCTCCTCTGCCTCGTTCTCCTGCTCCCCACGGACCGCCATGATCGACCCTCTACCTCTACCTGGGTGGTCCCTCAACCGTCTGATGCTCCTCGGCACGGCGGGTCGGGCAGTCACGAGCCATGTGGCCCTGGACGCTGCATGCGTAGCATTGTCTGCCTCTCGAAAGACTGGCTTCGCGCTATGTTCCCCACACCAATGAGCCAGTGTCATGAGGTTTTCTCCATGAGGGTCTAGTCTACCTGGACCCATGAGACATCCGTCGACTGCCTACTGCAGAAGACTCAACTACGTGCCGCCCTACGGCAGGTCTCACTGCTGAAGTAGGCTCACCAAGGAATCTCTCGATGAGAAGAGCTCTCTCAAGTACCCATGCCTGTGTCGGAATGCTGAGGGAGATCAGCGATGACCTGATCTCATGCCTGAATCCCTGATCAAAGGTCCGGGCCCGGAAGAATGGGTCTCGTACCATGTCCGTCGAATAGCGCGAGAGATCTGTAAATCTCGCAGAGTACTGGGCGACTGTCAAGATGCCCTACCACAGTTGTAGAAGCTCCTGGATGCGAACCACACTGAGGGTGGATGGGACGAACTCCGAGTGGAAGAGGATCTCAAAGTCCGTCCAGAGGAGAGATGTCTCTTCGTGCACCTGGAGAATAAACCTCCACCATCTTCCTGTTGCCGCATGCTAGAGGCTCGCTGCGAGGATCACCATGAGGTCTTCTGGTGTCCTCACTAACAAGAAATCCCATACAACTGCCTCCATCTAATCCTCAGCTGCCTGGGGGTCCATCTCCCAGCGGAACCTGGGCGGTCGGTGGCGCTGAAACTCGTGCAGTGCACTAAGGCGACGTGCATCGTCAGCGGCTGGGGCTGGTAGCATCGGTGGCTCGGTGGGTAGCGGTACCGCCAGTGCCTCTACTGTCAAAGCGCCCTGTACCGAGGCCTCATCGCTCGGTGGGCTGTCGTCACACACAACACTCAGAACCCTAGCTAGCTGCCATCATAGGGCCATCCTGAAAAGAAACAGGTGCTCCACGGTCAAACAATATACCTGGTGAGCTGACACAAAATAATCAAAAAGAAAACTTGAAACATACATGCAATCAATGTTTTTGTGCATTAAGTCGGAAATCAGAAGTCAGGGTCCTGGTGTATGGATACATTGGCCATCGCACCAACACTGGACTCCCTGGACTGATAACCACACTCAATACTCTTAACACTATTTCTTCCCATAGAAAAATATTAGAGTCCTGAGTTTTGTGGTAGAACCGAACTCCTTTGATACCAATTTGTCAGGACCTATCCTTGGGGCCCGTGTCGTGACTACCCCAAGCCCGCCTTCCATAGGCCAGGGGCTGGCGAATAGCACCAAGGAGTAATTCCCGGTAAAAAGGGAAGGCATTGCCTTTGTAAAGTAAACAAACACCACAAAGCAAGCAGGCAGAAGTAAACACTAAGTAAAAACTGGGTACAATAGAAAGTGCGGTAAAGTATGTGGGCCAGAATACGAACCCAAACTGAATGAAAAGTACAACTGAAATGAGATTACAACAACTAAAAAGTAAATCCGTAGAGTCGAGCCATCCACTGGAAGTCCCACCTGAAGGGTGGGTACAGATAGCCTCCACAGCTCCTCGGGTCCAGCCGTCCGCTCCGAGTACGTCCCGCCCAGTGGTCCACCTCCGGGTACCGATCTGCTCCTCATGCCTTAACCACGATCAGCACTGTCCATCGTCTGTAACCAACACAACGTAGTGCAGGCATAGCACGTGCATGGGTGAGTATAAGCTACTCAATAGGGACCCATAGACCCCCGAAGGTCTCCCAAAATCCAAAAGGATAATATACAAAGGAAAGATATAATCATGAAGTAACATCCGACACTACCTAGGTATATGCCCATACATATACCTAAGTCATCAATTCCAGTTCGCTCCAACATCTGAGCCCAAGTTCGATCACATACACACAGGATAACACAACAGAATCCACATAGGAAAGCAAGTCAAGATTCAGCTCACACAGGTATACTTTTTGTATGACGATAGAGATGATCAGATATAGCCACTGATTCATCTATGCCGTCGGAACCACACAGGATCTATAGGTACTAACCCCCGCAAAGACCCACAAAGAATCGATATGTACTATCCACCGCAATGACCCACACAGGATCTGACCCACACAGGATCGATAGTTAACTAACACCCGTAATGACCCACACAGGATCGGATCCACAAGGATTTGTAAGCGCTGGCCCACACAGGACCGCTGAGCGTTGACCCACAAAGGATCGGTAGCACTGATCCATTTAGGATCACTGAGTGTTTTAGTCATCGCTGTCGAATCCACGGAGGATTTCTGTACAGTCGTCATTGTCATTGTAGTCGCAGCCAGCTCTAGGGTTCCCGCACACAGCAAGCTCATTCAGGAGGGTCCGATCCATGAGCTGAGGGGATGATACATCAACTGACACATAGTCCGGAGTTGATGTATCCAAAAGTTCCGTATCGTCAACATGAACTCAATGTCACAGACGACGCGTCAATCGGGCGCCCGGTCTGAGAGTTATTGGCTTTTTCGTTCTAGGGGCCCGGTTGGTTTTTAAGTCAAAACCAACCCGAACATAATCCAATTGCGTCCAAACCTCGAGCGGAGTAATCCAAAAGGTCTGTCTCACTAAGAAGAATCCAATAAAGTCGACGACACGTCAATCGGACGTCCGGAGCTCAAGTTATAAGTGTTTCCGCTCCGAGGCCCCGGTTGGTTTCGTGTACGAACCAACCCGGCCGAACCCAAAGTAATCTGAATCCTTGAGTGTAATATACCGAAATGACCGTTTCGATCCAAGTACCGCTACACAGCTGACGGTGTGTTGATTTGAGGTCTATAGCCCAACTTATGGGCAACAGACCGAAAAAGTCCGGTATTAGGGGGTTCGGGCCCGGTCCGACCCGACCCGGTACCCCCTGGGTCGGCCAGACCCGGGTCGACCCGACCCAGGTCTAGGTCAATCCCACTTGGGCGTGGCCCGGCCCGACCCGGCTGGCATGGCCCGGCCCGGCCTGGCAGCTCGGCTTGCTGGCGCTGGCCAGGGCCAGGTGGCTCGGCCGTTTCGGCCGAGCAGATGGTAGTGTGGGGCAGCACCCTGCCCCCCCCGGCCAGCTCGAAACCGCGACCCCCAATGGGGTCCGCTCTTAGTCAACGGACGCGGCCAAGTGCTGCGTCCCGCCTCCTTCGGTCCCGCGCGGTCGTGGGACAAGCGGCCCATATCGTCGGCGCGCCGGGCGCCGCCGTGCCGGCGAGGCGCGTCGGCGGAGTGCTCCGCGGACCACCGGACGAGCTCCGGAGGTCGGATTTTCCATCCGTCTTCGCCAACGGCCCTCCCGGGACCAGTCCTTCACTTCTAGGACCACACAACACCCGTGCATCTTGCTTCATCATCGCTTGCTGATCCGCACACCATGAACAAAGAGTCGGTGGGTTTGGACTTGTTCATTGGTCCGCACCCACCGCGTTAGCGGTTTAAAAAGGCTTCCAAAAAATTTTAAACACATGTCGAGGGTATAATAACATAGATAAAAATGAACAAAAAACCCCTACCTCAAGCTTCGTCGAGCGAGGATTCGTCGCGGAATTTCACGTTGCGGAAGAAGGAATGTTACGGAAGAAGGGTCGTCACGTCGCGGAGAAAGGATTCGTCACATCGCGTCGTCGAACTCCGAAGATCTGGGGTCCTTGTCAACCTTCGTTGGAGGACGGTGTTTTTCACGTTCTTCGCATTCTTCGCGTTCTTCATTGAGGAAGATGAAGATATTCAAGCCTCCCCCTTTCTCCCAAACCCTCTCAACACCACCATCCTAATAAAAATAAGAGTTGTCTTTTTTTATTTCTCAAGCCTTGTGTTTTAAAATAAAAAAATGAATCAAACAATTAAGTGAATTAATTGCAACGCTTAAACTACCAAATTAATGATGCGTTTATTAACCAGAAAAAAACGCAAGGGTTGACTTCATTAATTGGGTGGTGTGGGTGCGTTACTTAATTAAAGGAGGGGGTTTTGGAAGAAAAGAAATGGTGGGGCTCGTGTGGGCCCCACCTCACAAATATCATACCGAGTGGGTAGGATATTGTGGGTCCCACATCATCCACTTAACTTATGTTAAGCCAAATAAAATAAATTGGTCGCACCACTTTTATTTTATTCCTTAAATTAACCCAAAAAATTAAAAAACACACCCAAGAAAACGCAACTCCGAAAAAGGTGTTTCTAAGAAATTACTGGCGCTGCGATTCCATCGGTGCCCTTAGAATTCGATTCCGAGCACCGGTTCAAAAGTTAGAAAAACCCGCTCGTTCGTTCACTGAACTTACCCAAGCTAAACTTCAGAAAAATATTCCGAGCACACTGGGCCTCTGAATTGGGTGCCGTCATAAACTGCGTTCTTGTAAAATTCAAAGAAAATTAAGAAAAAAATTTCCTTGAATTTTACGGGTCTTTACATTTATCTTTCATTGACATGGCAAGGAATGATAAGAATGTGAAACCATTTCATTTTATATATCATGTTTCCCTTTATAATGGATAGCCATTACTATTAAATCAATTCCCATAAACCTTATTAAAGAAAGTGACACACATGTATTCATAACATAATTTCTTGACTCAATAAACTAGTCATTCCCACCCACACAGGACCATACACCTCATGAATTGAGATATAAAATCAATCAATCAAAACCAAGGATAATATAAGAACAAGCTAACTATCAAAACATCACTCAAAAATCACAGACAAATCAAGAAATGAAAAGTATGTAAATGAACCTATATGGCATGTAAATATGCAATAAATGTGAATTCTAGGTGCCTATATGATTCATGTAACAATGCTCCTTGCCCTTATATCATCAGGCCAAGGATAAAATATAATCTCAATCAAAATAAAAATCAACAACAATACACAACATGTGTTTCGCCCAAAGGTTAAATAATATCAACTATAATAGGAAAAAAGGAATAAAAATTATATTTTGGGTGTCTTGTATTTTACCCTAAAACTAGGTTCATGATGCCCAAGCATGACTTATGACCAAGTCCCAAGAATTCCAAATCTCTAATATATTGCATTCAAATTGTAAAGTAAGAAAAGAAAACTCCTCTGATACCACATTGTGACGTCCTAGACTTGGATTTTACTTAATTGGTGCCCTAAGAATAGTGGGCCACATAGCCTCAATCACATCTCCCAAAATGCTAGAGGCTTCCGACTAGTAGTGGGGGCCTAGGATGTGTCTATGGGGAGAAAATGACTTCATTACCAGAGTGTAGCATAATGGATAAATATATACTAAAGTAAATCATAGAAGAAATATAAGTAAACAGAAGGCACAATGGAAAATAAATAAATTATTAATAATAACAGAAATAACTGGAATAACATACAACAATAAATGATGATATGTCATGTATATAGAAAACTAGAAAACTAGAAAATATGGATACAAGACAGTAGGAATAACATTTTACACAAATATTTAAATGAAATAAATGACTATCCCAAAAATCCTAAGCTCTATCTCTGTCATCTGCTATCAAGCTATATCCTAAATAGTAAGCAATCAAGTGTTTGAAGCCATATGATTCCCTTTATCATTACCTTAAATCATGAAGTCTGCCCTAGGTACCAAATGGTTCCTGGAGAGGGTTTGAGATAAATCTCAGTTGGACACCACCAACAATGTCTATAATATCCTGCCCATGTAATGTAAATGCAATAGTGTGAAGGCATGGATATATAAAGTAAGTCAATACAATGTAACTAAACACCCAATTACATGATTCATCCCATGGATGGAGTCTGAACATTTTACCAATTCATTATTTTATTGCTACTAGTTTATGAATAAATCAATACATTATCAATGGTGATGTCCCAAAGATGTACAAGGAAACCAGTAATGATATTTAATAATGAAGTTCCAAAGAAATAACCAAGGCAACGTAGAACTCAAGGGTATCCAAATTAATAATAAATGTATCCTGACTATGTATGGGAGTGTAATCTAAATATCATATTCTAGGTAATTCCGCAATAAGATGCCTAACAAATCGAAGGTTATCATCCAAGTTAAAACAAGGCTAAGTAGTGATGGTACCCTTTGGTATTTAACCATAGAACATAATTTTCAATGTTGTATCTAAGGAGTGTATCCAAGACATCCTTTAATACTATGTGAGGTATCCTATGGTGTCATAACATGCATCCAAGAATAGACATGGATTGAGATCTAGGTGGGTCTTAACCTAAGGAATCTGCATCCTTGAATCAGAATGGGGTTCCTAAGTGCTCAAGGCATTCCTTGAAAAGAATCCTAGGAGAGCTCGAGTTTGGATACTAAAATTTTATAATGATTTCAAGTAATATTTCATTTGGTTCAAGACTTTACCTTCACTAGTGTGATAGGATCATGTAGTATGAAACCCTTTAGTCAACTCATAATTTACCAATAAGTCCATTTGGTTCTAGCCTTTCCTTTCATTAGTGTGATAAGGCCTAGTAGAATGAAGCCTTTATTAAATCCATTTAAGAAATATTTAATAATTAAGGTTCACTCATCTACCTTCAATAAACATTGTAAGTGGTGCTACAGACATGAAACCTACTATTCATTCACATTTAATCCGGTCAAGTCATGTACTTATTATACTTGGAAATTTCCCTATATCATTTAATCATCAAATTTGAACACTTACCTTAGGCGGGTCAAGGGGAAGTGACATGGTATATTCCATTCCACATTACATGATGCAACAATACTGTATTATAATATGTCCTACCATTAGTGTTTTCAAGTTTTAGCACATCCGAACGATGGCTCAAAAGTGTCAAAACACTAAAAACTCAACAATGAAATATCATAATACAAGGGATTTTGGGTGTTTTGGTAATAACCACCAACAAGTAATTGAATATTTGGAAATAGAATAACCATACAATTCTAATAATTATAAGAATTACATATAAATTCTATAAACAAAACCTGATGAAATCGGCAGGCCCCACACAACAAATTTTAAAATCAACGAACATGATGGATGAGTTATAGACCACCCACATTAGGGTCATAAAAATATCATCCTCTAATGTTGACCTCGTATTTGGCTTAAAATAGAGTATATCATAGAAAAGGGGAAAACCTATACACTTTAATAACTAGGCCAAGATCAATAGAGAAGAAGAAATGCATAAAATGATTTGAGTACTTACCGTTGCACATCCAACATGAAAAACATAAGGTCAATTGGATCCCGGAAGAAGGATATCTCGTGATATATACTATAGGGCTTCAAAATTTCTATATGTGGAGAAAAAAAGGATAATCCTGCAAGAAATCGGATTAGGAAGGAAGGAGAAACTTAATTAGATCATTAAGTGAAAATTTTCATTTTACTGAGAAATTATCCTCTGCATGGTTTTTCAGAATGGTTTTCCAAACCATGCACAAAACATGCATGGGTACCTGGGAAAAAATGTCACTCGTATGGTTAGGCCACGCAGTAAGGAAATTGTGCGACAACCATGCAGAGTGGCTCTTCCCAAAAATGAATACCTTCTTCACAATTAGATCAAACCTTGCACCCTACCCAGACTGTTTACTCTAATTGGGAGACATATCTAGTTTTCCCAAAGATGGGTTCTGGGATCTAAACAAGCCCCATACACCCTTGAGACCTCCTATAACTAATTAGGTATCCAAAATAGGCCAAAAAATTAATTCGATCGAAAAGATAATGATCCAAAATTGAGTGAAAAATGGGTTCTTACAATTTTAGAAGTAGAAATTCACATATTTATAAAGTTATTTAGATAAAATGAATATTATTTTTTGGAATAATAATTTTAAAATTATTCAACAGTGATTATTTCATAAATTTTTGGATATAGTCGAATTTTCGGGTTAAAATAAAATATTGTATAAATATAATTTGTGTTTTATGAAATCCTAATGACCCTAAAGTTATGGAATAATTACTATAAATGCGATATAAGACCAAATATAGGTTTTATATTAAGAATAATGGGATTTTAATTTTATATTATATATTTTTCAAGCCATTATGAACCCTCCAAAACCTATAGTATATTTTAATGTTTTAAAATCATTTCTGTGAGAGTGCGACTCGCCTACAAATAATCAAGGGAGTTATTTTAATATTTTAATCCCTTTTTCATATGAAATAATAAAAACCAATCCAATTTGGTATATACCAAGGGATGGTTTTTTATTTTGGTTTTTTTATTATGTTGAGTCCAAAATCAATATAAGAAAGAAATCCTCATATTTTCCTATATAAACCCACCCAATCTCCCATTTCTCTTCACTTAAACTCCATGGACCACATCTATAATCTTCCCTAAACTCTACAGAGTCCTTAAAACGTGCCCCAAGTTCTCAATAATACCTCACAAGAATTTGGTGTTACACACTCATCTAAAAGATCCTCACCTTCCACTCCTACTTTCAATTCAAGCACCTTATTTAAAATTTGTCTATTTAATTTCAATTATTTATATTGTAAATTATTTATATAAATTATATTACTATAAAATTTATTTTATTTATATGAGATATTATTTATACTCTCTCATTTTTACCATCATCTATGTCGTTACTATGCCAAAACTTAGTAAGGCATATTTAACTCTACTTTTTATTCAAGAAATTATTTTATCTTATACTCCTTAGTTTCAACATTTTAATGTTTGTATATGTTATTACATATACCAAATACAATAATTTTTATTTATACATGATTATAAACCCATTTTACTCTCATTAATCCTCCTATGATCCTTTATGTACACCCATTACCTTGCGGAAATTTCATAAGATATTTCTCTATACTCATTTCCATTTAATAACTTCTTTTATGTTATGTATATTAAATTCCATTTTATTATTTTGTAATATGTTATTACATATTACCATTAATTCATATTTAATTTATAAATGATTATATCCCATTTCCCTCTAATTAAGCCTCCCATTATCCTTTATGTACACCCATTACCAAGGTGAAATATAGTTAGGATTTGTTTCTCTATTCAAGTATATTTATTACCTTATGGCTTCTATTTCCAAATTTCTAATGTTGGGATATTATTTTACGTGTCCCTATTAATTTCCATTATATTTATAAGTTATGATATAACCCTTTATCTTACATCAAACCATTTTTAGGAATCATTAAGTGACTCCATTATGATACCAAAATTTCACCACGATCTTCCATACCAAAACAACTATGTAGTGAATTCTATAAACATTAACAATCAAGTGTGTTAAAATTTATGAACATATAAGTTATTATTGGAGATATTCACATATGTATCCCACACTCCATAATTATGAAATAAATTATTATGATGAATAAATCCATGTTTTAGGATCTCTGTTGCACACTTAAGTATGAGAATGAAATTAATATTATGGGTGTACTTAAATAGAACTCTAAGGACGTGGGTAATGTTTTGTATCATGATACGTCACATTTGGACATTGAGTGAACCTGATTCCTTTATGGTAATTTTTCTACTAGGATGTATGAAAAGTTTTATCGTTGACCTTTGTTTACGATGCAGTGTTATAAGTTTTTTTCCACATTTCCTATTTTTCCTTTAATATTACCATGCTATATAATGTATCATTTTTCATGTTCATTATTACTAATATTTTTATTCCCCATTGATATGCTTATTTTCTAACATGTATCACCATATTACATTATTTCTCCCATACTATGACTTATATCTCACCCCTTTATTTTGTTTTTATCTGGGATAACCCAGGTAGTTTCAAAATCCATGGAATTTTAGAAGCATGTCAATGAAGTTTTTAATAAAGATGTGGTATCCCCTGTTCAAGAAGTTATGTTATGTACCTAATTCTTAAAGACACTATTCTTTTTGATATTTCATGTTGTATTAAGTGTAATATTATGTAATAAATAATGTATTAATGTTTAATAAAGAGTAGGGTTGTAATATAATATACTAAACCATGACCAAAGGTACATAAAAAATACCTCAATATTTGTTTAAATACCATAAGTTTACCACCATTTATATTTATTTGAAACAAGGTTTCTAAATACGTTTCATAAAAAATGTCCCAAATTGTCGCTATGATGTAAAAAAATATTTCAATTAATCCATGTAAGGATGTTTAATCTATATTATGTTCTACTTCATGCTTCTCGAGTTTACTTCCAATAGTGATTGGGGTTAAAAAAATTATAATCATTCATGAATTTTTTTTCTAGAATATCCTTCGAATATTTTTCTTGAAAGATAAAACTATAGTAAACATTTTTATTTAATTGAATCATGATAATATAAATGACTTCACTGATCATCAATATCTCTGATTCAGTAACATAAATTTTGTAAAATCCTCCACTAATTCCTTTTTTTATTCTCCTTTGTTGATATCATAATCATAGATGATTACCATGAAATTATATTCCTTTTGAAGACTTTTTAATGATTTTGTGATTGAAACATCCTATTTTGGACACTTTATTATAGAATTATGAATAAAAAATTAATGCCAAGATTTTGGTTCTTACTTCAACCCATATATATTTATTTAAATGAAATAGCTTTCTTTCATTATCACCATATTAAATCCTACAAATTATTTAATGTATTCTTTGTCTCTGGGATATATATTAAATAATACCTTATTTACATATATTTGAAATATCTTGAAATCTATTTTATTTAAAACATCTAAAAAATAAAAATGATTTGATTAATACCACTGGTTTGAATTTCTCCTCAGTATATATTCCTTCAATTTGAGCATAGCCATTACAAACCGGCTAGGTTTCTTCTGGATCACATTACTATGATTTTCATGTTAATTATTAAAAAACTATTTTGTTTTAATTTTGTTTTGATCACATATCTTCTCTAAAATATTCTATGTTGAATCTTTTCTATTTGATCCTACTATTTATCTCTGGATTTAATCAATGACACACTTTTTTATCAAGTTTTAAAATGATTCCAACACCACTTGTGATAATAAAGAAACATGTTTCACACTTCTCATCCATAGATCACATGACAAATCTATATTATCACCAATGATAATGGACTCATCAATTCCATATATCCTTTTTCTTATTGAGGAAGTGTATAAATCATTTTAAAACCTATTTTGTAATCTAATTTAACATAATAGTCATTATCATGAGATGCTATTTGATATTCTCTAGAAAATTTTTCACCATCATCCTATTATACATAAATATCCACTAAACATAAAATCATTGATTTTTATGATCCTTTGTTCAATAATACTAGCATAATTGTTTTTATCAATCTTGTTGAACCTCTTATGGAAATATTTATATGATTTTTTATTATTTTAATAATAGAGAAACAACACTTTATCCAATATATATCCATATTTTTTTGTGAGTTACTTTTTTAAAATTAAATTGTTTTTCTTAAATAATATTAAGTATTTTATAGTGGTGTTCATTCTATTCCATATATTATTTGGAGTCATATTTTCATTGATACATAGTAAGGCCCTATTTTGTTTATATGCCTCTAATTACACAACCTATTTTCTATAACTCTAGAAGATAAAACTCTCAATGAGTAATATATATTCTATATTGTTGACCATGATATTTTAAAATTCAATAAATCCACTTTTCTATACTGTTATTATAGATAAAACCTTCTGTTTAATTAAATGATTTTCTAAATAAATTATCTATTTAATATAGGTATCATTTATACTGTAGTCTAATTAGATAATTTTTACAACCTTGTTAGTTTAATTTTTGGAATTTATTGGATATATATCATTAAAATCTATCACTTATTTCATAATTTTTATAAAGATTATAGTCACCCACCTACTCTAATAATCTATAAACAAGATGAAATAATTTTCTCTATGCGTTCAATTATGTGCCATGGGACTACCCACATTAGCGTGAACCAACTTGAGTAAGTGTGAATATCATTTATACCTAACCCATTAGTTATTTCACACTATCATCCTTCTTATGAATGAATCGTAGGACTTTTCCCTATGAATTTCAATATTATTAATATATATCACATAATAATATTTTGAAATATTTTATAGTATTTATTGATTAATGTATACAAGTAATTTATTGTAGAAACTATATCTTCTTCAACCATGAGAAAAAATGAGTTCTATTTACAGTATTCCTTATTAGTGATTACCATTTATCCATTATCCTCACATCAATAAATTTAAAACATTTATTTTTATTAGGAATCCCTTGACATTAAAAAAAAATTTGGGTCCTTAATTTCAATGTTGAATTATACTTATAATATTTTTTCAATGTTAATCCACATAGAGAACACCTATATTTTTTAATTCGTCTCCAAATATCCTCATTTTACCACTTCTATTAATATTAAAATCTCCATCATTTACAAAAAAAATCATTCCATCCACATGATTATTCATTAATGTTAACTAAATCACATTTTCAATCATATTAGGGGTGATCACCCACTATAAATAATCCATGTTCTATTTTTCATTCTCATATAGAGTATATTTTCAAAACATAATCCTATTCCCATTATTTTCACTCTAAGAGTTTTTATATTGAGTTATAACATTAGGATTTATCTTTTAATTATTTTCAATACAAGAAATGATGCACTATTACTCCCTTTTAAATGGGGGAAACTAATCTCAATTGTCATAGAATTCATTTCATGCCTCTTTATTCTCCTTGAGACACCATAAAATTTTTTATTTTTATTCTAAAAATACAATTAAAATACTTACAATCTAAATTATATAATTGAATGAAATGTCCATAAAATAAGTTTCTTCATTGAGATGTTGGATATTATTTCATCCTACTTTATTTAATTCTAGGTAACTTACCATGTTTATTGATCCTTTCCTCATTTATAATGGTCATGGTGTAATATAAGTAATTAAAAATATTCAATTCATTAGTGGAAAATACTGTGACTTTAACTACATATATTTTATACCATTAAGTAGCTCTTAGGTTTTTGAATTAATCATATTGGTATATTTCATAAATTGTTTCCAACAGTTTTATTTCATTTTTCTTTAGTAATTTCAATATGAGTCTAGAATGATTTACCCTCATATCTTATTCCAATATTTACTATGTTTTTGGATCCCTTATCATTCAGGTACCTCTAAATGTTCTTTGTAACCATTTTACCATTTTCTTAGATTTGATCATTTTAAAACTTCAAAAAATTATTATTTTTATTAGAACTTGTAATTTTTAATTCTTCCACCTACTTCCTCTTCATCTTAAAAGCATATTATTTTAAAATTCCAATCGTTATTCCAATATCCTCAGTATAAGAATTATGATCATTGATTACCATTTCTTGTTCCTCGATATTTATTTTAAAACTTGTAAACTATTGGTGTTTTTCTTTTCCACTCAACTTGTCTTACACAAAATTCCATAACCAAGTGATTTGGTCTTTTAGTTGGTTAATATTATTTTAGGGCTCTTTAAAAAATATTCATGTATTCCTATTTTTCTTTCTTTAGATATCCAATTCATCTAGTTCAAATTTTATATTAGCATTGAAATCAATATCCCATTGAAGTTGATCTTACAATTTTATCTCAAACTATTTCTTCTCAACAATTTCTATAATATCTTCTTTTGAATATGAGTTGAAGTCCATTTAATCCAATTAAATAAAAATATAATTATTTTCTTATTAATTTCTCATCAGATTCTTCTACTAAAACTTCTTTTTATATAATTTTTATTTTCAGCATTATATTAAGGGAAATATTAATTATTTTATTTTTTATGAAATTAAACAAACCATCATCAACTAAGGCTTCATGGATACCATTTTCATATGTACATAACCTTTACACACTTGAAATTGGATAATGATTGTTTACCCAAAAATATTCATTTACCTCACACGAACTTTTTAGAACCAGTGAGAGGAATTCATCACACATTTAAGCTTTATATACATAATTATAGTTGATATCTTGATTTTTTATAGATTTTAAAGTCATATAAATAGATGGGATTCATGTTTAATGCAACAGACCAAATTTTTTACCAATTGAAATCCCCTTCTTATAATTATTTCATATATTATAAACCATATAAAATAACTTTTATAACACATTACAAACATTATAAATGAACAATGAATGGAATAAGAGGTATTTCTATAAATTAAGGAACCTATCCTGATGGAATAATTAATTGTCCCTTGAAATAGTAACATAAACATTGGGAATAGTAATTTAAAAAATAACAGTAACTTCATATTTAAAAGTATAAATTAAATTTTAGCATCTTATAGATGATAATATGATATAATTATATAATGGTACATGTAAATAAATACTTTAAAAATTATTAATTAAGTGTTTGTATTTTTATAAAATATAAATATTTATTTATTATTTTATATTTAATATAATTATCAAAATGTAAATTTATTTTCTTAAAATAGATTCATAAATAATTTTTTTTTGTATTATGATTCTAATATAATTTTATGAGACCTTAATTAATTTTTCAATGTGTTATAAAATCAGTTATAATTTTAAAATCAGTATTTTCCAAGTAAATAAGAATTTTAATTAAAAATTAAATATCTCATATTCAGAAAATTATTTTCATAAAATTGTATACATTTTTGAATTTTACACATTGACTAATTATTATTGTGATTTTTTGGGATTTTTTCTAAAATACATGAATTTTTGGAGAATAGTAAAAGATGATAATCTACAATAAAAACCAAATACATGAATTTTTGAGTAATTATTGATGCAAGGCTGATGTAACCCAAAAAATATATAACTCCCATAAATATTTTAATATATTTAGTGATATAGTTCAAAATATTCATAGTATTGAGAAAAAATAAAAAACTAATAAATGAATTAATGAGAAAACCCCCTCTTCTCCCAATAAATACCACCCTCACTCCCTCTTCTCCTCACACCTTCCAAGACTTAAAGATTACACATGTATTTACCAATACTCTTCCCAATCCTATCCCCAAAATCTATAATCCTTTTTTCACATCAAAATACCAAACCCTTTTCTCTAAGGTGGTTCTTAAGGAGGAGAAAATCCATAGGTAAAGTTATCTTTCTTTTTCTTTAAATTTCTTTTCAATTTAATTTATTTTATTATCCAATAATCACCTCAAATTTGATAATTTTAATGAGAAATCATTTATATGTTATTATTTACTGTTATTATATTAATTTAATGATTCATCTTCAAATATCTTGCATTTTTTTCCTTTTATTGTAAAAATGAAAATATCATCCGTGGTGTATAGATTTACCACCACCCTGGATGATTCATTTTCAATTTTTATTACCACCTTCAAGGATTTTCATAAAAACATTATAATAGTTGAAACAGATTTAAAAATATATTTTATAAACTATTTTAATGTTTTCATACTAACTTATATACATATTATTGAATAATAAAACAAAATGGGTTCGTTGTGATAAAAACTGCCAAATTAATCTAAATGATTATCATTACTATTTTATATAATGAATAATCCTGATAACATTTAAAAAATAATATATAAGACCAATTAAAACTCTTTATGTTCATTAATAAAATATAATATCATTTCTAGATAATTATCCCAATTTTAAATGAACTTCCATTCATGTATACAAGTAAACCGATCATGAAAACTAAGAAAACCAACACTCTAAAATAATGAAATTTAACATTGTAACTCATTGAAATGGATATAAACAAACTTAATAAAATTATAATGAATCCAATAATTTTAGAATTTCCATTTTACTTGTTAATTAATGAATCTAATTTGATTATCCAGGATTTTAAAGTGATGAAATCATTCAGACACAAGGAAAGGGGATTCTTAAACCCAATTTCCTTTCTTTTGGTTATTAATATTTTGTGAAAAGTTTAATTATGGATGTTCTTTTAATATTACTCAAATATAATTTTAATATCCTTACCTTTTCATTTCTAGTATATACAGTCTTCCAATATGATTTTTTCACAAATGCATTGATTTTTTTAAAATAACTCTTCTTTCTAAAAACACATGTTATACTTCTCTTGAGATTGTTTCTTCTTCAGTCAAGATTGATGGTTCTTATAAAAAGTATGTTATTTATTTTTTATTTTGGGAACCCCAATGTTTATGAATGAAATTATTCTTCATGTAATTATCTTGAAACCTATTTCCTTTCCATGGTGTATTTTATGGAAAATATTTTCATACGTTCAATGTGGAATGCATGATTATGTAAATCTTAGAATGTGATGAGTGCACCCATAATTACATAAGAATACAATGCATAGAGTAATGTGATATCTCTCATGAGATAATGTGCATGATATATAAAAATTATTATAGATTGGTTCAAGAACACGATGTTATGATTATGCACATAAGTTATGCATGAACATGATGATAGCTTTGTTCACAACTATGTGTGGTGGTTAACCACTAAGGCATTATGTTTCATTTTTATGCATTTCCATATTACATTTCATTATATAATGATTTATATCATGATTATGATGATGATATTTTACATATTTTATGATGATGATGTTTATGATCACCCATGTTTCATGTCTCTTATTCATACGCTTATAGAGATTTTAGCTCACCCCTTATCTTGATGTCTATCTTTAGGTGAACACTTTAACTAATGATAATATTAGGGAAAATAAGAATGTAGAGAAGAAGTAAATAAATAATGTTTATGTGTTATAATTAACATGTTTTGTATGGTCCTAATTTTCCCAAGATACTAATCCTTTCGATCTTGGTTGTGTAACATTTATATATTGTTTATCTTTAAAATATTGTAAAAAACTTTTAAAAAAATAGGTATATATAGTTGGTATAAAAGAATGGTTTGTTAATTTAGGAATTATTATTATAGAACGATAGTGAAAACCCTAAATATGAAACTAATTAGGAACCCAAGAATCTTTGTTTTATAAAAGTGTAAAACAAAGGGATCCCATAAGACATGCCTTTAAAGTTAATTTCAAAAAGTAATAATTTATATATTCATGATTTTTTACTTATTTTTTGTTCAAATTTTCTTTATTTTTGAAAATATTAGGAACTAGGAGAAACCAAGCCAATAATCCATGTGAGGGGAAAGGCAGTAATTGCCCGAATGACATCCCAGTTTCCTTATGAGGTGGAGTTAAAACTTTAATGGTTATTCTTACCCAACCATCTTAGGACATGAAAAATAACATGAATAATTTGGATCATCCTCCTTTACCTAATAGGGTGCAACTGGATATTTATTATTTTATGCAGTAATGACCACCAAAATTTAGTGGATATTCTAGTAATATTGTCATGGAATTGTTGTTTAACTCAATGGAGAAGATATTTTATTTACTCCACTATTATGAGATGGAGAAAGTAACTCAATAAGTTTATCATTTAGATGGATAGGTCGATCAATGGTGAACATTGACAAGGAACACCAAGACAAGGGATGAAATTGATGAGATGGATTGGAAAGACTTTATGATAAAATTTTTGAACAAGTATTTCCAAAAAACTCTTCAAAAAAAGATGGAGAGATAATTCGTAGATATGAAGAAAAAATAAGGTGGATCTATTACAAAAATATATTGAAAATTTCCCAAGGCTTACAAGGTACACCATAGGATTTTTTATCAGCAATGATATAAAAAAGGTATATTCTTTAATGGTTTAAAACCACACCATCGATAGGATCTAGAAATTAGAGACTTTGGGAGTTATGAATAAGTTGTTCGATTTACTCTAAAAGTGGAGATGGAGTTAGGATAATGTCCCCATGGTTATGGAGATTTTAAATGAAAGTTGGAGCTTCAAGCTGATATATCTAATGTTAAAGGTTGAATGAAAACTCAACCGATAACATATCATGAATTTTGGATAAAGCATCATGAGAATTACCTCAAAGGTATGGGGAAATTCATTAAGTGTGGGGATAAGTCCACCAAGCTCATGAATTTTGAAGAGACATGAGGAAATTGGAAAATGTAGTGGATGAAAGGATAGAACCACCTATGATCCAATGCTTCAACTATTGGTTGTAAGTACACTATACAATCTAGTGTACTAAACCTTGATTCCTCGAGGGTAATCAACATAAGTATCCACCAAATACAAATGAAAGAAGGAAATATTATTCCATCACTACTCCTGAGATATATCCTGACAGTTATGTTGTGATGGGTATACTGGTTATTTATTAAGGAATAGAAAATGCACTATTTGATTCAAGATGTTTTTATTTTTTCGTATCTTGAATGTTTTATATAACTATTCAACACCACCTCAAAATATGGAGGTTGAGTTATCTATGGGAACATAGAATGGGGAAATTATATCATCAAAAGTATATAAATCCTCTCCAGTTAATGTTTTTAGACTTAATATCCATAAAAACATTGTCTTACTTCCTTTGGTTGATCATGATGCAATATTGGGAATGGATTGGCTATTTTTATACAATGAAAATACCAAATGTCAAGAAAGAGAGATCACTCTTCACATTATGGGTCATCCTTTAATTCTTTAAAAGTGTATGAAGGAGGATGAATCTTATTTGGATCCACCATATCAAGTGTGGATATTATTTCCTTATGAGAAATAATATCTATATCATATAATTAAGACTAAAGAGATAATCATTCTTGAAGACATGACCGTTATGAGGTACTAAACTGATGTCTTCCCAGAATAATTTCATGGTCTTCCTCTGAACTAAGAGTTTGAGTTCTAAATTGTACTTATTCTTCGATCTATGACTATATCAAAGGAACCTTATAGAATGGACACTATTGAGTTATAGGAACTAAGGAAGCATTTACATGAGAATCTTGACAAGTGTTTTATATGACTGAGTTCTTCACCATGGGGTTCACCATTCCTCTTCATCAAGAATAAGGATATATCAATGCATCTATTCATTGATTATTGTGATCTCAAAAAAATTTTGATAAAGAACAAGTATCCCCTACCATGGATAAATGAGTTCTTCGATCAGCTATGTTGTAAAAAGTATTTATCTAATGTGGACCTTCAATTGGGGTATTACCAATTAAAGGTGAGGATGGAAGATATTCTAAAGACTATATTTTTAATGAGATAATGACACTAGGAGTTCATAATGATTCCCTTTCAAACTCACTAATTCTCTAAAAATATTCATGTACTTAATGAATAGAGTATTTAGAGATTACCTTGAAAAATTTATGGAAGTCTTTATTGATGATATTCTGATATACTCTAAGAGAAAGGGGAAAATTATCAGTATTTGAATACTATGATAAAAAATTTACAAAGGGATAAATTGTATGAATGTTATAGTAAATGTGATTTATAGATAGAAGAAGTATCATTCTTGGGTAATATTATCACCAATAAAGGAATATATGTGGACACTTCTAAGACAAAGGCAATTGAAGAGTGGACCAAGCCGTCATCTATCATAGATGTCTATAGTTTCCATGGTCTAGAAGGGTATTAGTGAAAAAATTTTGGGAACATATCATGATTTTAAAAATCAATAGCCAAGATGACTCAAAAGGGAGAAAAGTTTTTCTAGACAAGTGAATGTGATGACTGCTTAAAAGAGATAAAGAACAGGATTCTCACCGCTCTATTACTCACACTTTCAATTAGAATGGGAACTCTGTATAGTATAAACTGGTGATTAAATGATTGTAATATTCTATGTACTGATGAAAAATTATAAAGAGATGGATTATTACTCAAGGTAGTAGAAAATTCTAGAGAAAAACTATCCCACAGATGATCTGAAGCTGATAGCTGTGAGCTTCACATTAAAAATCGGGTGGCACTATCTTTATGGGGAGAAGTCTGAAATATATTCTGATCATAAGAGACTTAAATATATATTCACATTGAAGGATCTTAATATTATCCAATGAAGTTAGTTAGATCACATCAAGGATTATGATTTATCAATACATTTCCATCGTTGAAAAGCGATTAAAGTGGAAGATGCTCTAATTATAAATGATCTGGCAATATTAACAATAATGATAATTGATAAGGATCCAATCTTCATATATTTTTTTCATATGTAAATGGGAATAAAGAAGTATGTTTCATCATTAATCCATTCTAAAATGATTTCTCAACTATCCCTCATAGAGAAAATAAAGTATGCTCAATGAAATGATGTGAAAAGTCAGAAGAAGGTGGAAGCTACGAGAAAGGGGAAATCCTTAATGTTGAAAGTTGATGTGGAATTAATCATAATATTTGGGCCATAAATATGTGTTCCATACAATTTAGAGATAAATAAAGAGAATTTAAGTGACACACATAGAATAAACTTCTATATTCACCCAAGGATCACAAATATGTATCAATATCCTTAAGAGAACTTTGGGTGGGGAAATATGAAAAAGAGATTTCTGAATATACATGAAATTTCTTGGTATGTTTGAAAGTGAAGGATAAAAGAAAAAAGTATAAGGAGATGATGCAACAATTACCCATACCAGCATGGAAATGGGAAAACATCACCATTTAATTTTTCACCAAACTTCTAAAGACATCCATAGGAAAAAATGCTATATGAGTTATTATGGATCGTCTCAAAAGGAAAACTCACTTTATTGCAATATGATAGGATTTCTCACTTTATCAACTTGAATGTATATACATAAGAGAATTGGTGAGGACTCATGGAGTACTGCTATTGATTATATCTTGTCAAGATCCTAGATTCCCCTTGAAGTTCTAGAAAAGTCTCCAACATGAACAAAAAATTAAATCGAACTTTAGCAAGTATATTATCCTCAAACCTATGGAAAATCTAAGTGGACAATTCATACACTAGAATACATGTTTATAGAATGTTCTACAGACTTCAAAGGAGGATGGGACTAACATCTACCTCTGGAAAAGTTCTCTTAAAACAAAAGTTTACACTCGAGCATCCAAATGGCTTTATATGAAGCCCTTTATTAACTACGTGTTGTTATTTTTATAAAACAAGAATGTTTATTTGTAATTTTAAAATTGATATATTAATTTTAAAGAAAATTAATTATCAAGAAATAGATTAATAAATTAAAATTTTGTTTTTTATGATTATAAGATAATTGTATGAGACCTCAATTAATTATTCAAAGTGTTATCAAATCTCTTATAATTTTGAAATCGCTATTTTCTAAGTAAATGTGGATTTTAATTAAAAACTAAATTTATCATATTTAAAAAATTATTTTAATAAAACAGAATTCATTTTTTAATTCTACATGTTTAATAATGTTTCGGGTTATTTTTTAGGATTTTTCCAAAATAATTGAATTTTTTCTGAATAGAAAAATATGATAAATTATGATAAAAACTTAATACATGAATTTTTGAGTCATTATTGATGTAAGGATAATGTAAGACCAAAATATCTAACTATAAATTATTTTTATAGTATATTTATTGATATGGTTCAAACTATTCATATTCGTTTTCCAAAATAATAAACTAATGAAGAAGAAAAATGTGAAATTACCCCTCTCATCCCATATAAATACCAACCCTCACCAAGTCTTCTACTCACACCCTATAAGCCTTTAGGATTTTACATTCTCTAACCAATACTCATACCAAGATCCTCCACCACGTCTATTATCCCTTGGTCATAGAAAAATACCAAACCCTTTTACAAAAGATGTACTCAATGAGGAGAAAATCGAGATGTAAAATCCTCTTTCTTTTTCTTTTAAATTCATTAAAATTTCATTTATTTTCCTATAATATCCTCACATCCATTTATCTAAGTGTTATGATAAATAAAATAAATTTTATACTATAATTTTTTTTATATTAATGAAATAATTCAACTTCAAATCACTTTCTTTTTCCTTTTATTCTAAAAATGAAAATATCGTTCATGGTGTGTCAATTTACCCCCATTATAGATGATGCGTTTTCATTTTTCACATCCTACTACAACGATGGTCATAAAACCATTATAATGTTTCGAACATACTTTAATTTTTCTATATCCTTTTTTATGTTCTATAAATAACTTATATACATAATATTAAGTAATAAAACAAAACAAGTTCATTCTGATTGAAAAACTATAAAATTAATCTAAATGATTATCACTAACATTAAATCTAATGATTTATCTTCATACCATATAAAAAATGATATATAAGACAAATTAAACTTATATAAGTTTATTAATAACATATAATATCAATTATATGTTGTTATCCCCATTTTACAAGAACATCCATGCATACATACAGGTGGGCCAATCTTGAAAACCAAGAAAACAAACACTCCCGAATGACAAAATTGAACACTATAACTCATTAATTTCCAAAAATGAACTTAATAAAAGTATTAAGAATCAAATACATGTATAATAGTGTTTTATTTTTTAATTAATGAATATAATTTGATTATTCATGATATTAAGGTGAATAAATCATTCAAACGTATGGTAAGGGGATTGTCGAACCAAATATCCTTTCTTTGGGTAATTCCTATTTCATGCTAAATTTTAATATGGATGTTTTTTTAATATTCCTAAAATATAATTTCATTGTTCTTCCCTATTAATTTCTAGGATATAAATTCTTCCAATATGATTTTATTGCAAATTCAATGATTCTTCCAAAATAACTCTTCTTTCTAAAAACACATGTTATACTTATCATGAGATTGTTTTTTCTTCACTCAAGATTGATGATTCTTATAAAAATTACGTTATTAACATTTTATTTTGGGAACCCCAATGTTTATTCATGAAATTATTCTTCATGAAATTCTCCTGAAACCAGTTTCCTTTCCATGGGTTAATTTATGGATAATATTTTTATACGTTTATGTGGAATACATGATTATGTTAATGTTATGTTGTGACGAGTGTGTAAAAAATTATATAGAACTCTAATAAATTGGTTAGTTTGATGTATCTCATAAGATAATGTGAAAGATTCATGAAAATTACGTTAGGTTATTTTTTAAAATTATGATGTTATGATGATTCACATATGTTATGCATGAACACAATGATAGATTTTTTCACCACTGTATGCGGTAGTTGACAAAGAAGACATGATGTTTCATTTTTGTGCATCAAAATATACCTTGAATTTATCTAATTATTACTATCATGATTTTATGATGATCATTTTCTTATGTTATGATGATGATGTTTATTCTCACCCTTGTTTTATGTCTCATATCCATCTTCTTATTGATATTTTATTTCACCCCTTATTTTGATGTATATCCCCAGGTAAATAATTTTACTAAGGATAACATGATGGAAAACATAAAGATAGAGAAAAAGTAAATAAATAATTTTTGTTATTTATTATGTATATTATATGTATGGTCCAAAATGTTCCAATACACTAAACCATATGATCTAGGTTTTGTGACACTTTTATGTTGTTTTATCATTAAAATTTTCTAATAATCATGTTAGAAAAGTGGGGTCTCTATATTTGACCATAAAATATCACATATATCTTTTAATCAATTAATATATTTTGAATATAATTTAGAGAAATTTTCATCAGGTTTCATTCCTGAAAATCTAGGTCCACTAGATTATACAATGGTGGAAATATTCTTAGAATCTTGTATGAAATATTTGAATAATTGATTTCATCACCAAAACCATGAATAGTCCCAACATTCTCAATAATGTAGTTAAAAAATTTATCAATGTCTTCATTGGTATATATATTTATGTCATTAAACATATTTAACATTTTTTAGATTTTAATCCTTATCCTTTTTATGATATTCATATATATTTGAAAACACATACCATATTTATTTCATAGATTTCAAACCCATCACCTTTATGTATATGTGATTTAAAATCTACCATGATTAGGAATTTTTCACCATTGTATCAATATTGAGAATATTTTTTCTATTTTATTCAATGAAATCATGGTTGGATTTCCTAATTGAATACTATGTATAGAGGAAGAGAAAAAATAAAGTCTAAGATGTTATATTTGTGAACTTATAATTTTAATATAAAATAGATAATTTTAATCACAGAAAATTGAAATACATATTATGTTGACAATGTTCATTACGTAAAATATTTACTTGATAGATATTATTCAAGAAATAAACCTTCAGTTATGATAACACTTGTTTTAAGCACAAGGTATAAGAAACACTAGGGTGGGGGTGGTTTAGGTTTTTTGAATTTGTTTTTAAATCAAATTTTTGTTAAAATACAAGTTATAAAAAATTATCCTATCAATTCAAATTAAACATACACAACATCAAAAAATGAAAAATAAGATAAAATGATAATTTTTTATGGTGTTTACAAATAAAATATATATCCTACGATTATACACCTATAATGTATCGATGTACCAATGAAATTAACTAAATTACTATCACGATTACAATTCTTAGGATTGAAACACAATTGAGTGTAATGGTCAATTATTTCTCTAATATCCCACCTCAATATTTTCAAGAAGGTATAAAAATAAAATTTCTCTAAGGTCACTTAAAAAATTTGTCAAATTTAATAATCAATACACTATTCCATATTAGGATTTTTTTTATCCATATTTAACATTGTTAATAAATAAAAATATTCAATCATGTTCAAGTAATTCATAGAAACTATCTCCAAAACATCTTTAGATAATACAAGATTC
Organism: Viscum album; assembly: GCA_963277665.1. Lineage (NCBI taxonomy): Eukaryota > Viridiplantae > Streptophyta > Magnoliopsida > Santalales > Viscaceae > Viscum > Viscum album. The sequence continues at coordinate 1,548,238,552 of OY728155.1, read as the reverse complement.
TATGTTCTCTCTAATATGTTTTATTTTTTATTATTCTTCTATATTTCCCCTTTAATATTATTCAAATCACTTCTTCAACAAATATATATGTAGAGACCTGAAGCCTGACGTACATTGACATTACATTACTTTTGCGGAATACTTAGTACATAACGAAAACACACACACAAGGATCGTAATAGTTTAGTGTCTTTGGAAACTCGGAATAAAATCTTCTAATCGTGGTGAAAGGTCTTCAACATCTCCCATAAAGATCTTCCTTTTTTTAACCTAAAACCTTTCTTTATATCCTGGGGAAAAGAAAACATAAAAGGGTGAGCTCAAATGCTCAGTAAGGGTAAACAAAAGAAATATCAATCACATCGTATTCATAAGAACATAAAATTTTGGAAATCATAACCTGCAAAAGAGAGCATAATTTCATAACATGGGATAAATCATGGTAGTGAAATATAATCACAATAATCATAACTTTAAACATGAAACTTTGTGGCATTCACACATAATCATAGAGAATCATTTCTTGTTAGTCAAGACTCATTGCCAAGACTATCTTAGTGGACAAAGTCCCTTTCTGAATCGAGTAACCCTCGTTTCAGTCCTGTTTCACTGAACCGGTATAACCTACCATTTCAGCCATGTCTATCTCATGAGATATAAAATCTTTACCCAATGCATTGGAGGGAGATATAGGTCCCACCCATCTTATAATGAATCCTTTCTTATGTGTGCCACATAATCATAAATCATACATCATCGCATAACCCATGTAATAAAAATGGGATTCTTAAACAACATGACATCATAAAACAATTCATATAAGATAAAGGAATTCATAAAAATGTTTCCATCACAACATAATCAAATCCATGTAATAATAGGGATAAAAACAGAACCCTTTTATTATCTTAGATGGAAAATAATTTTTATAAAATACTTGAACTTCATTCTTGAGGAAAATATCCTTTCTACTTCAAAAACACTTTTCCTTTATAAACATGTCATACAATTTTAAACTAAAAGAAGTTGATTAAAAATAAACTTGAATACTTGTAAATTAAGCTTCTTGGAAATAATTTTTTAGAAATCCATTCATGCCGTATAAGTTAAAAAAAACATTATTCGTACTTTTGTCGAAAAAGTCAAAAAGTACCTCGTACTAAAAACGACAAAAGATTCCTTTCATACATATTACTAAAAACTCACCGAAGGGTAAAAATGGATTTAAAAAATTGTAGGTGGATGGAAATAATATTAAATATTGATGAAACATGGATGTGGATAATAAAATACACCCCAGTAAATACTTACGAATAAACAATCTCGGATAAAAATGAGATTGTGATATTTCCCCTTACCTTAGGTCCGACTTGCTTTGTAAGTGTCTGAACCTCTTGTATAATGATTTAAATCATGTTATTGACTTATTCCAGAATCATATTCATTGTTATTATATCATATATGGTCCACTTATGACTTTATATTACCCTTTCTTTTGTAAATTCATGTTAAAGTAGCGTTTTGGGTAAAATCGTCTCATTTGTCGTTTGTGTTTTTAACTTGTAATTATTAATATGATTACTTAGATCATGATTACATAATTCCAGAATATAAAACATGATATATATATATATATATATATATATTCATAATATACATATATAATAAATCAGTAAATGGAAAGAAATACACCGTTCATGGAGACGGTAGTCCGTACGTACGCATGAACGCTGTTTTCGTTTCCTTATTGAATTGAATGGAATTAAGTAGATGACATACATATAAATATAAATAATTCCAGTATCATTATTAGGTCATATATTTCATTAGTACTTATTATGTATACTTTATAATCATTCATGAATGGTTAATCATTGAGAATGAATCTCATCGCGTCGTGGAGACGGTAGTCCGTACGTACGCACGAGCGATGATATCGTTCCCATGGTCGTGGAATTGTGTTGAAGTGTATTTATACTATTGTAGTATCAATATAAATTTATAATAATCATATATATTTACTCATTACACCTTTATACCCATCCAATTAAGGTGGTGGCGGAAAATAGATTACACCACGGCATGGAGACGGTATTCCGTACGTACGCACGCGCGGTGATTTCCTTTTTCCGTAGGATGGATAGAAGGTTAATTAGATTTGTTTCATATTTATAATAACATATCAGTATATAATAAATACTGATGTTATTACTTTATTATGAAACAACTAAAGAAGAAGAAGTTGAAGAAGAAAGAAATTGAAAAAGATCGGTAATGGATATTACCTCTTTTTGACGCGCCTTTTCTTAGCCTCCACTTAAAGAACTAAGGATGGTCTTTGAAGAAGACCAGAACCTATAGGATGATACTAGGGAAGTGGAGAAGGGATTTTGGCAGGTGTTGGCCGAGCTTGAAGGCTCAAAGTTGTGTGAGGAAGAGAGGGAGGAGGTGCCCTTTTATAAGGGAGGAGAGGGGCACCTTAGGAATACCTCAAAATATTATTTTATATTAAAGTCAAAATCGGTGTATAATGGTTCCAAAGGGTCTTATTTCAAAGATAAAGTTGGTATGGGTCGAAATCCTATCAACCAATAGGATTTAGACAAGTTTAGGTTATTATTTTAAACTTATCAATTAGATTTAACTCTAAGTTAAATAATTTAACTTTTACCGTGTCTTTTTGTTTTCTTTCACTATATGGTTAATACACTTACTATAACATGCCAAAAGAACCCCAAATTGTTTATTATTAATATATATATCCTTATCTAAGTCATTTGGCCGAACCTTAGGTTTTTAGGAATAAAATAACAATTAATAATATAATATTTGATTTAAAAACTATTTTGTGTCAATTTTGACACTATTTGATATATGATTTTTGTAAAAGTCATAACAGAATTATATCTTCGAAAAAAGTTGATTAAATCAAAACTAATATATCATAGTAACCTATAAAATTAGTGTAATTCATAAAAAGTCTCAAATTACATTCATTTCAGCATTTATAACATCAATTATGTTAATATTTCCTTAAAAGGGTAATTACTGCATCATCGTTGTGTCATAAATAAATTAATTTATTTAAAGTCTAAAAATTATAAATAAAATATCATTATGTAGAAAATCCTTTTATCTTTCTAATGAATATTTATAGTCGAATTTATCTTATGTATAACCCCATATTAAAAATTTTTTAGTTATTAAACTTTGATTTTAACTATTTTAACTATTCATTAAATAAAATAATATTAAATGTCATAATCTAATCCAAGTGGACCTAAATGGTCATATTATATTCATAAGGTTGTTTTTGGTCGAATTACACTTATCCAATAGAATTAGGACATGTGTTAGGATAATAGTAATATCATATTTACCCTTAGTTACCCTATTTACTATTAACCATGGTAAAAAAAAGTAAAAAGTTACTATTCACCAAAAATTATTTTCATCTCATTGAACCACATTTTAGTCCTTAATATTAACCGTGTCTGTCGGATTTTCGAAATTCCATTCACAGAAGCGGTAAAATTAAGTTTTATGCAAAATTCAGTTTTTAACCTACCACTTAGTGGTTTCACTATTCATCAAAAATTGAAAGTTTTCAGAAAAATGCCAAAATTTCATCCTAAGCTATATTTCATATTCCGAATTCAAAAATGATTTCTATTTTACAAAATTAAAAACATATAAGTTGCATTAATTAATTTTATAATTAATTTCCGATGTCACAACAAATAGCGTGTTTTTAAGAGATAATAACTATCAAAAGATTGACACTTGTTTATAACTGGTTTAAATGTGAAATTACATCCAATGTCCAACATTGTATTAAATTGTAAAAATATATTCTAAATATACTTTAAAACCACTCAAATTAATAATTTATCACTATTAATTATTTCGATTAAAAAAGTTGTTTTTAATTATAATTTAGTAATTTTCACTATTCATCAGAATATGAAAGTTATCCGAAAATCACCAAAATTTCACCTTAGGCTAAATTCGATACCCCGAATCCAAAAATAAAGTCCATTTTGAGAGATAAAATTTCTAAAATTTTAAAAGGTGGTTATTACTATTCATAACGGCTAGTTATAATAATATTTTAATAGCATATCGTTGTTTCGTGAAACTCAGTATTACGTACTGCACACGCTATCGAGGAAGGTTGTGATTGCGTGTAATGCAAGGCAAGTCAAGGATGTGTGTTGTGCAAGCTCCTTTTTGTGTTGCGTACAACACAAGACATTAGTGAAATTAAAAAGAATATTTTTCATAAAATCTTGGGCTGTTACAATATATCCCCATATAAAATATTTCATAATCTCACTGGTGTTTAAAAGTTCCCATATTGGTCGAGTAAAATACCTTAAAAATATTATATATTTATAAATTGTAAATTTTAACACAAGTTATAAAATCTATATATCTTTATAAAATCACAATGAGACCCTGTAATCCACAACATGGTTTCTTTTTCAATAATTTAACAAGGAAATACATAACCACAAAATAATTATTCTTTTCAAAATATATCAATTTTGTGAATTTAAATCCCATATTTCCATCCCTCTACAACATAATTTATTTCCTTTTAAGCCATGGTTTGATCATAAATATATTAGATATATCGAATTGATTTCTCCTGATAAATTCCTTACAGTATGACCATCACTATGAAATGATTTTCCATTTTAAAAGAAAAATTATTGAGGAAAAACCAATTAATTTTTTATATCTTTTTTCTAATAGGGATTCAATAAAATATACAAGTGAACTATGAAATAAACTATGACATGTTTATGTAGCTCAATCCATTTTTATATTATTCATTTCATTTATGATAAAATGCATCATAATACAATGAAAATCCCCATTTTATTCAAAAACATGATGCTAACTATGATTTTTCTAATCATATCATGGTTTTAAAAAATTTATATCAAAATGTCATCTCTAAAAATGCATACCACCATGTTTGTGTCTTCCAAACTACCATGTGGACCATTGAACTATAATTTTGTTTCTCTTCATAGTGTCACATAGCTTTGACATATTAATTTAACACCTTTATCAAAATTCCAAACCTAAAAAACCCTCTAGAATGATATAATGGGTTGATATACTCCACTAAAAACTTCCTCAAGAAACACTAAACCAAATATAAATATCTTACATCATTTTTTGACATCATATTTCATTCATTAGTTTTAATTACTAAAGAAAACCAATATAAACATAGATTAAATACTAAATTAAATTCGTGATTTGAAAGAAATGTATCAAAAATATTTTCACAACCTAAAGACCGAAAGGTTTAGTTTCTTTAAGGTTATAAATTTAAAATATTATAAGGGGTAATCTGAGATTATCAGTAAGGTAAAACATATCATTATGTGTAACATCGTAAACATAAAGTAGAAAAAAGAATAGGGGATAATATATTATTAATAGATCACAATACCATATTTTATAATAATAAAACATGATATAAAAACATATTATCATAAAAATATCATCAAGGAAGTATAAAAGTTATGGAATGACTCAAAATACATGGTAATAATCACAAAACATTTGAGTGTGACATAAGAGTGTCGAATATTCTAAAAATAAGGCATAATAGGAAAATATGAAATATCATGAAAATCAATAAGAATCATTTAAATAAGGCATAAAATGATAAAAAAACATATAAATTCATTAGAACTATAATAGTAGGAAAACCTTTGTGAGAAAACTCATTATGGTCGCGCTAATGTGAATAAACTCATTATATTGATACCTGAAAATGTGAGAAAACTCATAATGATTATGCCTAATTATGTTTATAATATAATATATCACAAGTTATAAACTTAAACCAATGAATTATAAGGATATTTAGGACTCCAATCATCATCATCTAGACATATGCATGCCACTTAAATTATATCTTCATCATGTATTGAAGAACCCATAGAAAAAAGAATGGTTTTCTTAAAATTTTCAAAAAAATCACATAATAATAAATTTAGAATTCATTGGATATAAAAAATTTCATTTTAAAAAATTAATCAAATAATGATAAAATATATAGGGTGATTAAAAAATAATTTTATGAGAGATAAACCTTAGATAAAAGATGAAGTGATGAAACAAAAGTTTTCACAAAACCATTTAAACATTGTTATAAAAGATGATTTGAAAATTAAATTAATATTTTCAAGAAAGGAAAGAGATAACTTTTGAAAATTTTGTTATAAATATTATCAAATTATTTTTCCTTTAAAATAAATATAAAATTATGTTAATAAATTTGATGTGAAAAATAATGAAAAGCAATGACTTTATTAGATTATAGGTCATTTGAAAGAAAAAAACAGTAGAGAGACATTGAAATAATTTCATTTCATAAATAAGATAATGTAAAATATTGTGAATATAAAATATAAAACATATTTGGATTTCTTTAAAGAAAAATCTTATGATAGAAAAAACTTGGACATAGAAGAGAAATATCCATTTGTAATAATTAACGGTATTCATACCAATGTTATAATTTATTTTTGGAATTTTTTTTAATAAAATACATTGTTTTTTATAATGAGAAGTAATTTATATAGAGAAAAATATGGAATATTACTTAATATAGGATAATTGTAGGTTCAAATAAATAATCTAGAGTATGTTTATGTAAGAAAGACCGTGACTCAATAGACCATAAATTGAATCGATAAAACCCATACATTGAATTACCACTTATCTAATCACCCTATTACGTCATATATAAAAAATTTGTAGTCTTAATAACCCATTTCCTAAACCTATTACTATTTGTAAAATTTTATAAACTTAATTTGAAATTATTCAAAAAAATATATTTCTTAATTATTATATGTTTTCAATATTTTGGGTGAGTAATCTTATTCGTTTTGAAGTAGTTTTGTAATAGCAGTGTTGTTCACAATTATTTACCCAAATTTCAACATTCCTAGATAATATAATTTGTTTTAATTTTTTATTTATAATTATTTATAATGTTATAATTTTATTCTATGAGAGTTTTTTATGATCCTTAAATATGAATTCAGTGATGAGCATGTTTTATTGATTTTTAGCAAATAGACAACGATATCTTCGTTACTGAGTTTAATATTAATCTTAATATTATAAAACCAAAATTAAATAATTATTTATTTATTTATATAATATATTATTATTAATTTAGTTCTCATAGTCTTACATTATATTAATTCATATCATTGATCAACTAGGTGTCTAGACGGACCCAAATATGAACATACCATAATTAATGGATGTGTGTGGTTATGAAAGTGGTCTATTTCTGGGAATAATATCATTATTACAGAACAATAATGATATTATTTTGATAATTTTAAGGTGGGGAATCATATATAAATAGGTTTTAATAAATAATAAATAAAAATGATGAAACAATCAAATACATTACTTCATGGAGGATGTTGTCCACACCACAAAAGATTAATGTTTTCATTTATTTAACAATGATAGGGAAGAAAGATAATTTTTTTTCTTAAAAATAATAATTATTAAACATATTTAATTTTTTTCTTCAATTTTAACCATACAATAGGTGAAGAGGGTTGGTGGTTAAAAACTAAATTTATTGCTTCATGGAGGCGACAGTACACACAATACACAAATGAAAATGTAATTTATCTTATTAAAAAAAGAGGAATATTATAATATATATCCCCTTATCATAATAAAACATAGAATTTTTTTATGTAATTATATTTCAATTAATAAATTATATTTTTTAATTTGATATAAAATAAGAAATAATTTAGAAAAAAGATTATTCATATTGAAATATTTGTGTTTTTCATTGAGGATTCATAAAAATGGTTGTATTAATTGAATATATTGAGACCATAGGCTCTAGGAAAATAATGTCGATTATAAATGAGGGGTAGTTTTTATAGTTTTAGGTGGAAAAAAATTCTTTTAGTGGTATCAAAGGGGTGATGATAAACTATTTTTATTAGTGGTGTAATGGGATTTTATAAACATTTCAACTTAATATAATGTGATCACATGTTTCACATGTAAAAATCACTAAAAATGGATAATAACGCTTTTTTAAATTTCATATTTTTGATAATATCTCAAAAATCACTTATCACACATGTTTTTATGTCCTTTAGTCTTATATTTTTCACTTCAAATATTTTTTGTTTAACCATGGTAACTAATTTTTACAAAGTAATTTACTTTTAATGCTTAAAATTAATATAGAAATTATTAAAAAAAACTTTGAACCTAATGATTCCAAATATGGAATCCATTTTATGAAATAAAATTTACATGTGTAAGAAAAATTATTTTTAATATTATCTCAAGTAACGCATAAAAACAAATATTAGAAATAATAAATTTTTAAGATTAGAATTTATGTTTAGAAGAAAATTATAAATTAATTTTATTTTAAAGATAAAAAATGGTTTATTATAAAAAATAAAATTTATGTGGATTTTTAATAAAATAAAAAATTAAATTTGAATTAAATAATATTTATTTAAAAGGAAGGATCAAAAATAGTTTTTCCTTATTGGAAAATATTACTTATGTTTATAAATTTTTAAACATTGGTTTTATAAATTCAAAGTAGTATTTTTATAACATATATTTTTAGTCCTTCAAAGCATATTTTATCAATTAAAAGTTATTATTATAGTTCTAAATCTTTCTTAAATAACTAAATGATAAAGAAACTTACAATTTAAAAAAAATTGTATTTTTTAGTATCACCCATTTCATAAATATTAGATAAATATGAAGAAAGAAAATTTATTACATTATAAATTAAAAATTTATAATATTTATATCTAATTAAAATTATAAAATCTATAATTTTTTAAAATAAAAAATATTTTGTTAAAAAATGAACTGCTTAATATTTTAGTGTTTTTAATCCTATATTATATGCATTTTAAATTGATTACTATATTTTTATCTAATATATATATTTTATTCTCATTATAATTTTTATACTTGATATGTCATAGATAATTTTAGTTTAGTGTAGTGTGTAATACAAGCTACTCACATATCTTTTAATTAAGGAAAAATATTAAATAAAATCATGGGTCTTTACACCCTACACCCTAAAAAAATAAGTTAATCAAAAAAAATTATTACATGGAGGAAAACAAGTAACAATACATTTATCTCATAAAATCATTATATTCCCATGTATCCTTATAAAACATAGGATTTTACCACCAAAATTTGATCAGATGAGACATGTTATTTCTCAAAACCTTGTTACTTAAATCCAATACTTTCATCGTTTGTTTCTCATATGAATCATTATGTTATATTTATGTAGATTTTAATATCCCTACATATACTGGATCAGGTATCCACTTCATCAAAAGTGATACGTGGAACACATCATGCAGTTGAGATAGATGTGTGTGGAGTTCTAAGCGACATTCTATGACCCCAACACAATCATGACTTTTAAAGGGATTGATGTATCTAGGGACCAACTTCACTTTCTTTCAAAATATTATAATCCTATTCCTAAAGGATATTTGAAGGAACCCCTTTTCACCAAATTAAAACTCTAGATCTCATCAATGATTATCTACAAAATTCTTTTATCAACTTTGGGATACTAAATGATTTGAACCTTCTCCATCATTTCTTGGACAAGGTTATGACCAATCAGCTTCCTCTCTACAAATCCACCCCATTATATTGGAGTCCTATATCTGTTTCTATAATGATCCTTATATGTTGATATCTTAATACTAGAATTGAAAATTTTGTAAGATTATAATTCTACTAGGGGAGATTTTGATATTAACATCCTAGGAAATATATTAAACAGAATCTCATCATAACCTATAGAGTTAGAATGGTCTTATTAGACTAGCCATCTCTCTGAGGATAATAAGTAGTTTTAAAACTCAAATCTATCTCCAACACTTTATGAATAACACTATAGATCCCTAGTTATATCCTTGGATCCTGATTAGATACAATGGAGAGTGGTATTCCTTATACCCTTACTACATACCATAGGTTTTTTATGACTTGATCAAGAGAGTAATCTTCTATGATTGTAATAAAATAAGTTGACTTTATAAGGTGTTCAATTATAACAGAAATAGCATTATGATCTTTACACATTTTTAGGATCCTAATGATTAAATCCATGGTGATGTTTTCCCATTTCTTTGTGGTATAAGAAATGTTTTCAATAGAAACATACAATTTTATCATTCGTCCTTATCTTGACGGAATACCAAAAATCGAGACATGCATCCTACAATATCTCTCTTCATGATATACCACTAGAAATTTTTCAATATTTATTCATCATCATATTTCTTGATTAATAAAGAAGGATGATCATTTTTACATCTTATGAAATTTGATTCTTGATTTCCATTTTTATGGGACATATATCTAGGTTCCATATTTTATAACTCTATCCTTATCAATATTGAAATATAAAATATTTACTACCTTTTTCTATATCTCTATATTATATTTTTGGGATTCTTTTACCATTATGAGGATTTATGGTTGATTAGCTATATAGGTAAGATAGGATTTATCAGGTCATATTATGTATTTAAGAATAATCAACTATAAATTGATGAGTATTAGTCCATGTTCAATCCACATAAAGGATAAAGAAGCATAATATTTTCTACTTAGAGAATTTGACACCTTATTTTCCTTCCCCAGGTGGAAATGTTTTGATAATTGATAATATTTTTCAATTACAACCATATTCTAGGTCACGTATCCAACTCTTTCAGTGTGAATATATATTTCAAGACCTTCTAAAAACTATATATATCAAAATTTTCTCCATAGAGATAATGTCTCCAAATCATTAATTTAAATATCATTGCCTTCATCCCCAAATCATTCATTAGGTGACTTTCCACACAAGTCATTAATAATTTTGAGGTATAATATATTACCTTACCATTACTTACGAGGACACAAACTAATAGATTTTTTAAAGTATCATTGTATATTACATAACATTCCCTACTGTAAGGAAATTCATGTACAAGACCAGTGTCAATCATCTTTTTTAGTTCTTTGAAACATTCTTTAAAATTAACCATATAAACTAAATTTACTTCCTTTCATGTTAACTTTTTTAGTGAAACTAATAGACATGAGAGATTTCTCACAATGTTTTGATAATATCCTCTTAAATCAGGAAAAATATATATCTTAGTTATGGTGGTCATTCGAGGTCACTTCTTGGTAACTTCATTCTCTGATGAATCTACTAATATGCCCTTTCTTGAGATTACATGACCGAAAAATGATAATTTCTATATAAATAATTAACAATGACGAAATTTGGAACACACTTTCTCCTTTCTAAAGTCTCTTAATAAAGTTTTAAAATGACCTTCATTCTCTTCATTTATATTTGAATAGATAAAAACATCATATATAAAGACAACCATAAATTTATCAAGGTAGTCTCAAAATACTATATTCATTATATCAATGAAGATAAAGGAATAATTTCTAAGTCCATAGGGAATCACTATAAGTTCATAGTGCTCAGACCTCATATAGAAAGCAATCTTGGAGATATGTTTCCATTTTATTCTTATTGATGGAATCCAGATCGATGGGAAATCCTAAATAAATATCAATATCTTATAAATTTATTGAATATATTATCTATATAGGGTATATAATAATTGTTCTTGATATATATTTTTTTCATCCCATTATAATTAATAAAAATACACATTGATCTATGCTTTTTTTTACAAAGAGGACTATTACATCCCACAGTGAAGCACTAGGGAATATAAAACGATTTTCAAAATCACTATCAGTTTATTCTTTAAATACAAAAATTCAATGGGAAAAATTCATTACAAACTTTTTGAGATAGGAATGGATTTACGTATGAGTTCAATTGAAAACTCAACCTCATTCTCTAGGGGAAGAAAATGAAGTTCATCTAGAAATATATTATTATACTCCGATGTAATAGGCAATCCATCATTGTTGACTTCCTCCTCAATCATTTGAGTCAACAATCATTCGATTTTGGGTAAAATAACACATATTATTTGATTTTATTCCATAGGTATTTCATGATTATTACTATGTTAATAATCGATAATATGGTGATTGAAAATATAAAATGATATCCTGTTTCCTTGAAAATTAATATATTATTTATGTTGGGAACACTAATCCGTATATAAAATAATATAAAATTCATCCAAATGAAGAAGAACTATATTTGAGAGAATTATCCTCCAAATAATAATAATCCAACATATTTTATATATTCTATATGTGATGATTGTGAAATTAGGGGCTTTTATAGATAGTTTAATACCCATTCCTTATGGTGGTGATAACATATTCTTAAAATGAATTTGAGATATAAAATAATGTGATGAAATGAAATGAAATAAGGTATTAGTTGATCTATAAAAGAGAGTATGTATATCCCACAAAACATTATTATATTGATCAACCATAGTGATGGTAATCATGAATTCCCTTTTGTTTACCTCTATTTTAGATGTTCTTGGGGATTATTTTCTTCATCTGGTGAAGGTTTGGTTCATCAATTAACATAATGGATAACATAATTTCCCATGAAACATTATAGAGTGGGTAGATCACTAGGTAGAAAATTATAGTCTTTTATTGCATAAATTATCCTCTTAGTCTAACTTTGATAGTTATCAGATTGGTTTGAATCTTTATTAAACTTGAAACACTTCCCAGACCCCCAATGGAAATTACATGGGTACTTTATACCACATGTATATTATGTTGAAAATTAAAATTTCTTCCCACCATGTGTCTTTTCATCGGAAATTTCATGATACTCCAAATCCCTTTTACTTTTCCTAGAATAATAACAGGTTTCAATTTACATCTTAACATTAAGAGCACATCTATCAATCTCTTCATAGGTAAAAAAATATCATATGGATCATTCATTGTGAATACTAGGCTTTACACCAATAAATAAGAAATTAAATTTACTTCCGATATTAGAGATGAAACTGAAGGAATACCATGGGAGTTTTATGAAATTTTATTCATAATTTCTAATAAAATTGTCCCTTATTAAATTAAATTCAATGAATTCATGCTCTATTTTCATGAAAAGAGTTTGAGAAAAATACTTAGTGAAAAATATCATATTGAAACCTTCCTATTCCATAGAGTCTAATTCATCCATTTCCATGGTATTATTAATGAGATTCCACCATTGGTTAATATCACATTATAAATGATAGATGGCCAAAATAACCCTCTCATGTTCTGAGAGTTTAAAAATAAAATATATATTCTCCATAACATTGAACCACTTCTTAGAAACTAATAGATTAGATTTATTACTAAAATCAGATGGATCAATAGGACAAAAGATGACTTTAACAACACAAGAATATACTTTTATTAGACATGAAGATGCGCTGGCTACCACATCACGGTTAAAAGGTTTAGGTTTTTATTAGTTCTATACAAGTTCTTATAATGGGGTTATATATTTGAAATAAAAAAGAGCTGATAAATCACCCTTTTATCAATTCTTTTAGAAGCGCTGATAAAAGAAAACATTTATCAGTGCTTTTATTTAGCACTGATAAAGTCATAACTTATAGATTCTTCTCAAAGTGCCGATAAAGTATTTATTTGTCAACACATTCAGTATCATTGATAAAATGGAGTACTTCATCATGTTTTTACTTCACACTGAAGAACCAGAAACACAAAATATTTTAGTGTGTAATAACTGCACACTACAACACCAGAAATTAGAAAAATTAAGTACAAATACATAATTTAAATGAAATAAAATTTACAATAAAAATACAAGAGAAAAAACTATTATAAAGAAAAATAATTCACCTATATTAAAAAACAATCCACCCCTACTTAAGAAAAAGAATGAAAATATTTAATAAAATGACTTTTATGTGAATAATAATATAAATAAATAAATTAAATAGAATGTGTTAATTTTAAACTAAAATTTGACCAATACCTTGAACATTATGCATCTGATTGCGTTGCGGTTGATTTTTGCACATCACACGATTTATTGTTCACCTTAAATCATTATCTATGTGAAGATTAACTAAATAAGTATAAGATAAGAATGATAAAGAAATTAATTATTTAATAGATGATAAAATGATGAGAAAAAACCTAGGCTAATTTTCATTTTTTTAGTGATGTGATGTGCATTTAAAATGAAAATGACTCTTATATAATTAATAGACACACTTGGAGTCATAAAAGTCACAACATATATCATATTGAGGTGTATACTATTTTTTCATATCCCAAATGACTTAAGGATTATTTCTTTAAAATATAAAATCAAACCGAATGTGTTTCATCAGTTTGGAGTATGCCACAAGTGCTTTTTTACTGAAATGTCATTTTAAACTTGAAAGACACACTTTGAGTTATACCGATCACATCGTTTATGTGATTCATGTGAGATATATTAATACACATTTAAAATAAATTATGATTTATTATCCTAAATTATCAAGGAAATATGAGTATGTTTTCTTAGTTTTCAATGAGTGACACTTTATATATTAAAATATAAATTTTAAAATAATAACAAACACTTTGAGTTATAAAGTGAAAATCATGTATTTGATTGAGGTGGGGATAAATTATGAATGTAAAAAATTAATTATGGATGTTTTTCATAATGTTTCAAAATAATATTAATGTGTTTTCTCAGTTTTGAGTATGTCAATAGTCCTTTTAACTAAAATTAATGTCTCTTTTGAATAAAAAGGAATTCTTGGAGTCAAATTGATCACAACATTTGTCAGATCTGGGTTTGGATTATTACTAAACGTCCCAAATACTTATGGATCATTTTCATAAATAATAAAAAATATGAATTTTTCCCTTGCTTTTCAGTGATCCACTTGGGTTTTTACTAAAATGTCATTTTAAACTGGAAACATGAAATTTTACTCATATCAGTCACATCGTGGGTGGGATTGATGTGTTACTAGTTCCTAAACATAAAAAATGAATTATAAATCCTTTTCCTAAATTATAAAGATAATACGAGCCATTTTATTTTTTAGTGAGTAACACTTCTTGAAAAAAAATGTCAAATTTAAACTGATAAAAGACACTTTGAGTAATACTTGGCACATCATGCATCATATTGAGGTAAAAATGATTTATACTTATCATAAATGACTTACAGATAATTTTCATAAATTACCAAAATAATCTGAATGTATTTGCTAGGTTTTGAGTATATTCATTTTCATTTTTTACTAAAACTAATGTCAATTTTGAATAAAAAGACGCACTTGGATTCATAATGGTCACACCGTGCATCATATTGTAGTGAGTATGACATTTACACATCCCAAATTATTTATGGATCATTTTCATAATGTAATAGAATAATCCTAATGCATTTTATTGGTTTTCAATATGTTAGTTGTCCTTTTTACTAAAAATAATGTCAATTTTAAATAAAAAGATTCCCATAGAGTCATATCAGTCACACCATGTGTCAGATTGAGGTTTGTATAATTCTTACAGGTATCAAATGACTTATAGGTAGTTTTAATAATTTATTTGAATAATATGAATATTTTCCTATATTTTGAGTACGCCACTTGTTTTTTTTTCTTTCTAAAATGACATTTTAAACTATAAACATGAGCATTGAGTCATACCAGTTACATTGTGTGTGGGTTTGACATGAGGCTAATTCATACACATAAAAATAAATTATTAAACATTTTCGTGAATTATTAGGACAATCTGAGCATGTTTTTATAGTTTTTTTGAGAAATTTTTTTATTAAAATTTCATTGTTAAAATGGTAAAAGAACATTTGAGTCATACTAGGAAGATAATGTATCATATTGAGATGGTTCTGATTCCTATTTGTAAAAAATGACTTATGGATCACTTTCCTTAAGTATAAAAATAATCCCAATTTATTTTCTCAGTTTTAAATTGTTAGTTGTTTTTACTAAAATTATGGTCAATTTCAAAACAATATAAATGTATTTATTGGGTGATGATAAAATATAACATAACATCATAATTATTTTTCATAAAAATTTTCATATCCCTATTCTTAAGTATTTTTTATTGAGAATTATAATGATTATTTTATTAATGATCTTGCTAACATTGATCATTTTTCATAATAAATGTACACCTTTATAATGAATGTCACTTGAATGGATTTTAAAAGAATATTTAATATTTTATCATGGATTTTATTAATTATAAAATATCCCAAATAATTCCACCACCCTCCAAAGTGAAACCATTATATTTTTATTTTCTAAAAATTCATGATTCAGTCGATGATTTTTTTTTATTTTTTATATGTTTTGGATAGATATACTAGCTTATTTTTCAAAGGGGTGTTAATTTAGATTTTCAGTGCTTCATGATTTGAAGTAGTTTTTTCATTTTTGGGGATTTCTTGCTAAGGTGATTTATTTTCATTTGATTTCATGTTTCGATTTATAATAACCCACCTTGATGACCATAATATCTCAATATTGGTTTTTCTCTAATAATTCTCTCATACACAAACTGGATTTGGTGGTTGATTACAAAAATTGTTATTTAAATATTTAATTTGTAACATATATATATTTTTTATTAGATTGGAGTTGTATGAATATCAAGTGACTATTGGATCAATTTTTATGACCCTTTTGTTTGTAGTGTAGAGAAGTCAAGGGAAAGAAACTGCATCTATTTTGTTATTGTTTTTTGATTTTTTCTTAGTGATGGGTTTCTTTTATAATTCATTAATATTTATGGTACCTGTAATGTGCTAAAAGAAATTATAGACTATAACAATATGTTTTAAAAATATGTGGTGTTTGTTTTGTTTTTGAAAAAATTTCCTACACTTAAATTCTTGTATAAAATCACCTAAACAAGTGGTGAAAAAAAAATTCAATAAGCCACCTAAAACACTTTCACAATGGATCTTATCTTAACTGAAAAGTGTGGTCTGTACTTTTAAATAATTATTATCAAACACAATATTTGTATAATCCTCATTATACTTCATTTTCGAATAATTTTATTATTTTTAAGTTCGCACTTTATCTACTCCTCCGCCTTGGTCTCTACCTACACCTATTCCTGCACCTCTACCTCCACCTCTTCCATTTCCCAAAAAAATTATTATTTATAGGTCAACACGTCTAAATAAATTTATTACCATCATTATACTTATCCTTGACAAACAGATCAAAAATACTATATAAGCATTCTAAAACTAATTCTACACACCCCATATATATATATATATATTCATAACTCATACTAAAGCACAAACATAGAAGGTAATCACCTAAATTTGTTGTCGGCATACAATATGACAACTTGTATTCCTTCCACTCATCTCTAAATAGATCTAATATTTTTTTAGAGTATGAAGGTTGTTATCAATCTTGATATTAATAAGAAAATATAGAAAAAAATTATTATGAAACATATTTATTGAAATTTTAATTACTTTTGGAAATTAACTATTAAAGGATGTTGGTCTTTTCATTCCTTATGATCTCTCTCATAACATTTCAAACATAATATCCACAATCTATGTCAGTATCTTACTTCAAACACTGTAAAAAAATTGATCAAAATATGTAAATTGGTTTGAAAGTTAAATATCTGTATATATACCTTAATATTTTTCTGTTTATATAATCTATATGATTTTTATCATCAAACCCCGACTTCATGCCATTATTTAACATATATTTATTTACCTCCCTATTAAGAAAAAATCATGTTAAAACAGAAAATAATGAATATAATTTGATATTTTCTTATAAAATTTTGATTTTAGTATATTACACATTTATAAAACACATCATGTGTGATCTATTTGTTGGAAATTCATGCATTGGATTTAGAAAATAAATATTTGGGGTATCCATATTTGATGTGATTAACATAATGTGATTCCTAAAAATGAAAAAATAAACAAGTAATGAAAAAATTAAAAATATATTTTCTGTGATTAGATTATATATTTTTACTTCTGAATTGTAGGCATAAAGAAGATTTTAACTTAGGATACTTATTCCCAAACACTTCAAGTAGATCATCTTCTCTCTTCTTAATTTCATTATTACCCAAATTAAGTTTTTCCATAGAAATTATACATGGATTAATGAATCAAAATCATGATTTTCCTAGTTTTACCTTTATATAGTAGTAATATAAATTCCTGTAGGAAATATGAATTGTTATTAACATTAATAAGCATATTAATACACTATTTGGGTAGAAGTATTATGAAAATATACCTTATATATAAATTCAAAACTGAGATGCCCATCCATTAATTCTTGATAATCTTGTTTATATATTTGAGAAAAATTAGGTCCTCCATAGGAGTTCCATATATTTATTTTTCATATGAAATGTAAGACATATTTTCATCTTAAAATGCAGTCTTTTCGTGAAGTTTAAATGACAATAAATGTTTCTCTGGAACTGGAAGGTAGAAGGAACTCTCAGAAGGTCATTTTTATTTCTTAGTTGAATCACTATATTTTTTTCATTCGATATTCCATTTCCTCACTGATTTGTCCTTATATAATATCATACCTTACTTCATATATTTTTTATCTATATTTTTAGGTATTTTAAATTAATTTTTTTAAATATGTACCTCATGTATCTTTATATGATTAGACGACCTTGCTATGAAGGATCCAATAACATCATTAACCACTAAAATATCTCTATCATCAATTAGAACATGTAACACAATAATCATATCAAGAGATACCTCAATACCCACTATTATATTATATCTGGGGTGGTATTTATAATGTAACCTGTATCACAATATATTATAAAATGTACCAATCACAATAAGGTAGTGCATGGGTGTTGAGAGATACAAATCACATACAAATATACCCTATAGAATTTTTCTAATATAAAGTTATCCGAATTGGTTTGATTCATATTTATGATAAAGAGTAATGAAAAATTTTATTACCTTGGGTAAGGTATGGAGTCAGGGGAATGACTAGCCTCAAATCCAGTGGGATCATTTGGTTCATGTGTGGATCTTTGTTCCACCACTAGTCCACTTTGATTCTTTCTCATATATTGGTCTACCAAAACAGAAAAAACTATAATATCTTTTAGTTATTATATTTTTATCTTCAATAATATCACCATATTATATGTATCTTCACTTTTTTATATTCTCGAAATATATTCTGGTAGATACACCAAAACTTAATCCTATAACATAACCATATTGTTCAGGATTCTTCAAATCTACTGAATTTTTTTTCTTTTGGAATAGTCATTGTCTATTAGTGTGTAAAACCATATATAAAAAAGAACATAAATCAACATTTTTATGTAATATTGTTATAAAGTTTAAATAATTATAATTATGCCATACTTACTCATGTTTCCCACACTATTTTTTAGTTTTCATCAAATTTTTTACCCTTCTTATTTACACAAGCCTCCTTCCATAACACATGACATGGGAAAGAAGTGGCTTCAGATTTTTATTCATTAATCTATATATATCCAATGGAACATATGTTGTTTCATATCACATAATTATACTTTTATTTTATATTTAAAATATATAACAATGTATTCAATAATTATGTTTAACCCATAATTTCATTTTGATAGGGGTACGTTGGTTTTGATGAATGTTATTTATTTTCAAAACTACTTTTTTGTTTAATAAATTAATTTTTTTATCAATTTGTATAAAATAAATAATTTCAAATAATATATTATTGACTAAATTGAACTTGAAAGGATTTATTTTTGTTATGATTTATGAAAATAGTACATGTTTTTTGCTTTATAATATATGCATACCTTACTGGTGGATGGAGATTTACTTTTCCCTCAGCATCCCTAATATATAAAATCATAAGAATAGTCCAAAAGCCTCTATGGAATTTTGTATCGGTCATTAAGAGAAAATAATTATAGAAATATTCTAAAATAAATGACCTCTATAAGAAATAATGAAAATTAAATCTACATTTCATTATATTATTTTTTATGAAAATAGATAAAGTATATCATAACATTAACGATATATCTTTCCAAAGGATTTTCTTCTTTATTGGTAGGATATGGCACCATGAATCAATATCAATTGGCACATTCATCCTCATTGTGACCTTAATATAACTAATGAACATAGAATTGTTGGGGTCAATAGGTTGGTCATGTTGATTTCAACCAATCTAAAATTTTATACCCTAAATTATTTCCTCGATAATTTTATTCCAAATTGCTATGCTACGTCATTTTTTCATCAACCTGTTATTCATACCCTAATAATTTTATCATTACATCATCAAAAATATATTATTCTTAAATATTGGAAACATAATCTTATGGATAAGACATTATCTACACGAGTATTCAAACATCTAATTTTTCTTGAAAAAAAAATATCAACACTGAGAAAAAGTTTGAGAAGGGTCACTTGCATGCACTATTGAAAACATAATGGACTCCTTAACACCATATTCATACTCTTCTATCAATCAATCAGTGTTCATCCATTTTTAATGAAAGGTTAATTGAATTTAACTCCATCTTCATGCTATAAAATATAAGATCTCTATATCCACTAAGGATCATGAGTTGGGTGTGATTATAAAAATAAAAAAGTAAATACTAACAAGACCCCTAAAATATAAAATATATATATTTGAGTATCTTTTCAAAGTACTAACACTTAAAATACACAAGTAAGTCAAGTAATTATGTAAAAACAAGGAAACCATGAAAAATAAAATTACATACTTCATTTCATACTAGTGAATTATACCCACCATACCATAAGTTTATATGATTTTTGTTCTATGATATTCAAATAATTTCACTAACATGACGTTAACATTTTAATCATAGGAGGAGAAAAATAATTTATATCTCTACAGAAATAACCATATCACAAGTACCATGTGAATCGACCTCAGACCCCTAGCATCCAAGACTATCCCTTGGGTATAACTATCACATGTACTTATTTCATCCAAACCATGAAATGGGTATAAAATTAAAATTTTTCTTAGGAAGTTCATTTTAAATATTGGTAAGTCTTAACATTATTGGTCCCCTTAGTAAATAACCACATAATGGTTAAAAACAAAAAATAACAAAAAACAAAAAAAAATGTCACATCACCCTCACCCTAGCCCTCAATGAATCAATAACATATCTTCAGTAACCCACATTCTAACATAACATAACTATCTGTCACATAAAACCTAGAACTTATTACTTTTAAAAAATATATTTATCCCTTGTATAATTTAAAGCCAGAAATATTAAAAAATTACCTAAATGTAATTTTAATTATAAATTCTAACATATTAAATTAAAAAAATGTAGTAATGAACATTAAAAACCAAATTGAAATAAATTCTAATTCCCTTAATCTAAAAAATTGGTTATTCCCTAATCCATTATTTTTTTAATCATTGTTTTCACCACAAAGATAGCCTAAATTATAGATTCTTTTATCCCTTTAACCATCCCTATTCATCTAACTGCAAGTCCACTTGACTTCCACTTAGAGCCATTTACTTCCACTAAAAAGAATTTACCATTTTACACATCTTCTAAAATATTTATTTTTTTAAATTTCCTTCCTAGGATACAGTTTTAACTTTCTTGAACAATTTTATAGGGAATTGATATCTGTCAATAGAGCTTTTATAAGAAAAAATTCATCATGTTGCCTTTTCAAAATGCTTTATGAAATTTTTAACTAAAATTAGTGTCTTTAGGGAAAAAGAAATCATATGAAAATTTATTTAAATTAGCTAATGATCATAAGGTTAGATGAGTTTTTTCTTTTTACTGTCAATAAATTTTACTAATTTTATCAGATTTTACCATTTTATATTATTTTTATTGGGAAAATGATAATATTGTCCACAAAACAATTCAACAAGAAACACAAATTGATAGAAAAAATGAATTGTAGTTCAAAATTGAGTGGTTAAACGGGTCATTAAAAGTCATGAAACACGTGTAATATGAAGGTGATGTGGAAGTTATTAAAAAGATAGAGGGAATAATAGATCTGTTGAGAAAAAAGAAGGAATACCTTGATGGATTAAAATAGTTGAAGTGAAATTTAAATATATAGTCATTATTCAAGGATTGTTAAATACACTATATTAAACTTGATCAGTCATTCATCCACTATATTTATTAATCCATGAATAATGAATATATATTTAATGTTTGTTTAATGATTCTATAATATCACGGGATTCCTTATTTTATCTTAAAAACTATTTGATTCCCTGCATATTTTT
This sequence comes from Viscum album, assembly GCA_963277665.1. Taxonomy (NCBI): domain Eukaryota; kingdom Viridiplantae; phylum Streptophyta; class Magnoliopsida; order Santalales; family Viscaceae; genus Viscum; species Viscum album. The sequence goes on along the minus strand of OY728155.1, from coordinate 1,548,216,167 downwards.
CATAACTTCCACATCACCTTTATCTTCCACGTGCTTTATGACTTTTAATGTCCCATTTAACCCATAAATTTCCAACTCCAATGTCTTATTTCGGCCAAGTTGTGTTTATAGTTGAATTATTATATAGATAATCCTATCCTTTTCCCTTTATTAACAATATTCAATGGTAAAATTTAATCAAATCAATATAAACAATTATCACTATAAAGAAACAAATACCATCCAACCTTCTGTTCTTTAGTTAATTTGAATACATTTTCATAAGATTTCATTTTCTCCATTGACGCCAATTGTAGTGAAAATTTTCTTGAAACAATATGAAAAGTTAAAACGATGTATTTTTCTTCCAAAACATCTATAGACAGAAATAAAAAACCAATTAAAATAGTTCAAACATTTCATTTAAATATATATTCATTATTCAAGGATTGGTAAATGTAATTTTATTTACCTTATATGATTTTATATTTTATGTTACCCTTTTATCTACTATGTTTTCTTACACTATTCAAAGTTTCTTTGGCTTTGTTTGGAAACATATATTCCAAGATAATTAATGAATTTTGGATTTTTTTGGAAGCACTTATAGATATTTTTTTATAAAATCTATGATATGTGCTTATTTATAAATGTTTTTAGATTTCTTATTGAAAAGTTTTTTTAAGGTCACTTGTGATGGATTTATTCTATGAAGGGATTATAGGAGATAAAAACTTGTGGTGGTATTTGTGTGAGGTGGATGGGAGATATGGAAAAATTTCTATTTCTAAAAGTTTCCAAGAGAAAGTATGATGAATATGAAGTCAAAAGAAGGTCTAGATATCTCTTATTATTCTGGGAGGAATACCATCGAGATTCATATTTTCAACCTCTCAAATTATCTAGTTTTAAAGGTAAGAGAATAAAAATGTGCATTTGACATGTTTTATTTTCACAAATAAATGTGAAACATAAGTATTTTTAGAAGGTGACCCATCATAGTTGTATTCGCATCCATGTATGATTAACTGTGGAGTTCTAATTGGATTTGATGTGACCTCACCCAAATTAAAATTAATTATCGATGAAGTGTTGTCAAAAGTTTCCAAGTGAGTCACATAAGAAAATGAATATTAAGAAACCAAAAAAATTAATTCATTCGGTTTTTATTAATTTATATGTTTCATTTTTGGTGTACCAAGGAAGTAGTAACTAAGGAGGATGAAAGGATGAAAGAGTTGAAGAATGGGTTGAGATATGTGGTACTCAATTCCATGGTAGCAGTTTAGACAGAGATTAACGAATACAATCCAAGTGGGAGGTATGTCATCAAGGAACATTAGAACCACAATGATGGGAGGAAGGCTGGTTTGAATGAGGGAGTCCAATCCGTCATCAATATATGAAAGGAAACAAAGAATATGAGGATGAATTAAATAAAGGTAGTGAAAGTTATTTATACTGGAGTATTGATGTATTATATCTCTTTTCAATACAATAATAATTTTTATGCAAGATACATGCAGATGTGAACTTTTATAAATAAAGTTTATTGTATTTTATATCTATCTTACCAAAATGAATCCTTATTTACACAACATTATTTGTGAAACATTTGGTCATTTTAGCATTAATTGTAGAGACCCGGTTTTTTTCTTATAAGATTTTGAAATATTTCTAAAAACATTTCCAGAGTTGGGTGCTGAGACATCGTACAATTCTGAGGTCTGGTGTGCCCGAAATTAATTTTATAAAAATGTTAAGTATTTTTATATTATGAACACGTGGTTAACTAAAAAAGGTACATCTCATAAATAGTTGATCGGATTGGAAATATGAGACCACGGTTGTGTTCGAAACACAGTATTTTTCTTAGGCATGACATAAAATAAGTCGGCGTGGGACGTTCAGACCCCTCGCTCATTGGTAGTGTGTAAAATTGATAAATTAAATTATTAATTTATTTATTTAATAGTTCAAACCCAAATAACTCATGGACAATGGATTAGATGAGAAATATGAGACCACATATGAGCTTAGAATGTAGGCTTTACCCTAGGTTAGGTATAAACATTGTCGACGTCGAGTATTCGTCTTATGCACCATCATGGAAAATTTATTAGATAATTTTGTGATTATTTATTTAATTATTTGATTAAAAACTATTTTAACCTAATAAGAGTTTATAAATATAAGTCTTTAAGGGTTTAGCCTCATAATTCAGTTTGGCTAACAATGAACACTTCTCTCCTCTCCTCCCTGTTGATGAATAATAAATAATGAATGACGAGACTTCAGATCTAGGCGGATCGAAGCGCAACGAACACAACAGAGTTTGAAGAATGCATTCATCGTCAATGATCAATCCAATCACCAAGTAGAAATCATATTTGGTGTCTTTAGACCTCTGAATAAACTTCGAGATGGAAATTATGAGTCCAATATTTTATGTCTTTTTCAGATTTGTGGATCAGATACCCGAAACACTCAAATAATAATAATATATTATTATTATTAAATCTTTTACCCACCCTAACATCTAAGTGCAACATCAAATTGAATTTCCATAAACGGTTATGTGATCCTATAATTAAGATGGTTAATTCAAGTGTATGGTGGAATATTAAATTCTGGATCATGGCCTCGGTCCCCAAAACACCCAATAATAATAATAATAATAATAATGCGGGATATTGTATCTAACATATCTCCCTCATACATTGTCAAAATGATAAACCGTTTGAGTCATTGAGACCCTAAAATTAAGATGAATTATTCATGATAAATTTTGGATATTAAAGTTGAGATCAAGGTGCGGGCCCCATGAGGCCTTGTTCGCACATGTTGCGGTGAAATGTAACTTTTTCACTGGGTATTCATTATGAGCAAACGAATAGTCGATCCTGTGTGTCTTTTTGAGAGGATCACAATGGAATTATCCATATAATTTGTTTTAGGTCCAATGCATGGGCCCTATATATCTTCAATCAAGATTAATGTGGTGATATATGACTTTTCCATCGGATGTCCATTCAAAGAGAATGAATAGTCTACCTTTTTCATTTTTCTCTAAGGATCTCAATGGTGTGATCCATTTGGTTATACAGTGCTGTTTCAGGAGGCATGCGAGTAAAGGTATGTCTTCTCCCTTTGGTTTAACAATGAGCAATGCATGCTCGTCATGTTTTTTGGATAGATATATCATGATCTTTGGGAGTACACTAGCATGCATAAGGGGTACTTGATTTTAAGTTTAGTACCCACGTATAGAAAGGTACAGGTCCAGGTGAAGAGGCAAGGCCACACAATGTGTGGTCCCCATACGCACCGTGTACCACTTTATGAATCTTCTATCTCCTGTATCTACTTCTTTTGGACTCAGACTTTGGCATATGAGTAGCCTATCCTGAGTGTTGTTTTGCGTAGAATTCGATAGTGCTCTCTATAGTGGCTTTTTAGATAAAATGGGAGTTGTTTAGGGTGCGAAACATATTTCGGGCGACACTCGATGACTACAGTAGCGTGTTTTCTGAGAGGTACAATCCAGCAGGGATGGCCAGAGTTCCTCAATTCTTTTCCAGGACGTACCATCCAGCGGGGATGATCAGAGTTACTAGATGATTTTCTGAGGGGTATCATCCAGTGAGGATGATCAGAGTTCCTAGATTATTTTCTAAGACATACCATCACCCCATTAGGGGTGATCAATGTTCCTTAGTGATTTTCTGAGAGGTACCATCCAACAGGGATGACCAGTGCAGTTTCAGGTTAACCCTCCCACCAGGCCGGGTAGCGTAGTCCCTAGGGAGATACCGGTTTGACCCAGAGCATACTCCATGATGAGATACCAGGATAACCCAGAGCGTAGTCGCTGATGAGATACCAGTCTAACCTAGAGTGTAGTCCCCAAGGAGATATCAGTCTAACCCTCTTACTGGGCCAGGTAGCGTAGTCCCTGATGGTTCAGAGAAGACCCTTGATTGTGTGGCACAGTGGTGAGGTGTGGTTAGACTTTCCTAAGAACCCACAAGAAAGAGGGGAAATTTACCCACTGAGAGGTGTCCTTGTGATGCGACCTAAAACCATTCGGGTGAGTCAGTTCTTCCCAAAGAGAATAATATCAAGGTGTGGTGATTTGGGCCCCTTTTACTTGTGCTTCTTGGGAATATGTGATGAAGTGTTGGGTATTGCAGATGATTTTACTTGGAATTATTGGCTACTGACTTTCTTGGGTTGAGCTATGAGATGTAGATCCCCTTACTCCCCTGTTTCAGTTGATCTGACTGAGCACACACACATATACATATCCTATTTCTAGTGCCCACTCCTTGGGATTTGGCTACTCCCCTTCCAAGAGAGGTGAAGATGCGCATGGTATGCCATGTGCTTTCTGTGTCTAGCATCTCATGTTAGACGAGTCCACTCCCCTACTATAGGTAGTGAATATTTTATAGGAAGTTCATATTCTCACTATTTTGAGCTCCTTGTGTTTGGATGAGTCAACTTTCACTCTCTTGTTGGGTTGAGTTGTACTCCTGTTCACTTTTACACTACTTTTTTCCCATAATTCCCTTCTTCTGCTATATGTCTTATTGCTCCCCTCTTCATTACCTCTCTTATTTCTCCCTTGAGCCTCCAGGTCATCCTACTGAGTATTCATATACTCACCCCTGCTTGGGCTTTTCCCACATTTGGTGTGCCCTTCCAGATGACATTCATGATGATCATGATATCATAGGATCTTTGGGATATGCGGTGCTTAGACCATGCTTTGTGGTCATAACATGGGATTCAAAAGTGGGACTCTCCTAGCTATCTTAATTTTTTTCACCTCTTGTCAGGTTGTGGAACTTTTCTAGTTGGGTGTGTATTTTTCCCTTTTTTCCTTTTAGCTTTAATTTTGTTGTACTTTTACTATTTAGTGATTGATGCATATATGATTGGTTTCACTTTATAGCAGTGTTTTATTTTTCATTCTTTCCCTCTAGACTTTTGCATTGAGTTGGATACGTGTGTGTGTATATTTTCTTTGGCAAAGTCCTTCCCTAGTTTTTTGTGCCTTCAGCACTAGTCGCCAGCCCCTGGCCTATGGAGGCGGGCTTGGTGTATTTTCGTCTCAAGACCTGATAAGGGTTAGAACGTGAAAAAGTGGTATCAGAGGCGGTTTGACCCTTGAGATGTTGTTCGAAAATTTCCCTAAAAAGGTCTTGGTTGGGTTTAGGGAAACAGTGTCGAAGTGTCTTAAGAGTGGCTCTCAGGATAGGGAGTCCAGTGATGGTATGGGATACTGACGTATACATTTACCAGGACCTTGGTTTCCCTCTTGTCGACTTGGCACCCTGAGGCACTTATTGTAGGGAACAATGGCACATGCATCATATAGGATTGAGTATTTGACTGTCCTTCTTGAGTCATCTCCCCACTTCTGTTGATGTATATATATATGCTCATCCGGCCTTAATACTCCTTTATAACATTCATGATGTCTCCGCAATGATAACCAACTAGGATAATAGCTACTGTTTGTGATGAAGATCCCTTGAGCGATGATGCATCAGTTCAGGACCCATCATGTGATCCCCTTTCTCTAGGTGGGTAGGTAGAATCACCCCTACCTGTTGAACAGAAGACATCCCAATCAAAATGGGTTGAGGATTTGCGCAGGCTGAGCGCACATCACGTTTTCTAGCACTAGAGATCATTGAGGTTCCATGATGAGCCAGACCCTCGGATAACATTGTTTTGTTTAGAGTTGGTGGTCCACCAGTTCAGGCTTGTACGGACATCGACAAATCAAATGGTTGATTTGGTAGCCGACCTTTTCCCAGAAGCAACTTGACGTTGGTGGAGCTTGGTTACTCAGATATTCGATGAGTTGGCAATATTGTGGGATGACCTCCAACAGTTATTTTTTGAGGAGGTCTACCCCTCCTTCTTGTGCTCTATTTGACTTTAGGAACTCCACTAATTAAGGCAGTAAGGGATGGAGGTGACTAAGTATGCGACTATGTTCATAGACATTGCACATGACTCTCTGGACATTATCTATAATGGTTACTTTGGAGCATGGAAGTTTGATCCGAGACTATGTAGAGAGTTTCATACTTTCATTGAACCCTTGTGCATCCCCACCTATGTCGGGGTGCTAGATCAGGAATTTGTGATATAGTGATTTTTGTCAGAGGAATACAATACAACTGGTTGAGGCAGTAAGAGCAACCGAGATGAGACATTTTTTGCAGCTAGCAGATTCTAGACCATGAGATCTCAGCATAAGAGATCTTATCATGATGTGTCTTAGGAATGTGGTCATATGGGGCCCAGACAGTGCTACAGAAGCATAGTGGAAGAGTCCCTCTGACTTGTGCTCTCAAGGTGTGGTTGTGTAGCAAATGCCCTTAGCGGGAAGTGCAAGAAGTCCCAGACTCACCAAGTGCAGGAAGTTTTTGAATTGTTAACTTCCCTGTAGCTGACCCTTATGAAGCACTAGGGTGCAAATTTTCTTTAGTCAATGGTGTTGGATCCTTTTCTTATTGAGCGCTTAAGGGAGTATCAATTGTGATACACCGACTATGAAATCATGTGTGACCAGATATCATTAGGTGTTTCGCCGTATGGATATTCTGAAGGTGGAAATCAGGAAGCCCTATTCTAGTGGAAAACAGTGATTCCAGTTGTGAAATTGAACGTAGAGGTTAGATCGAGGAGGAAAACTATTCCCTGAGTTATATCAGGTTATTCTAGACTATGAAAATAGATAGTGAGGTTGCATACAATCTTTCCTTACCCTAAATAGTTGGAGTGGGTACATGACATCTTACACGTGTCGCAACTAAGAAGATACGTGTGTGTTCCTACACACATCATCAACTAAAGGAAGCCTGCGGTTAGGTTTAGAGGAGGTGAAGATTGTGGAATAATAAAGTTATTGGAGAGGGAGGAATTATAAAGAGATTTAAATAATAATAAAAATAATAAAATCAAGGAAGAGATGGGGGTGTGCTGGGCATGGAGTCCAGGCAAGGTAGTTTCCTATTTTGGTGGTGCATGGCTTTTGGATATATTTAAGGGAAATAAATGATAAAGAAGAGAAATTATGGGCATGTGTGCAGAACATGAGCATGATAATCCCTTGGATAAATTAAGAGGGATTCAATAAAAATAAAAATAAAAAATAAAAATATATTATTATTATTATTATTATTTTTATTTGTTGGGAAAAGACTATTTTGACTATAACTTATTCATGTGACCTTGGTTTTATGAACCGTCAGTGGTAGTGCGACCTGGATATCGAGATGAATTATGAGTCCAATATTGGATGTATTTTCTGAATTTGTAGATCAGATACACGAAACACTCAAATAATAATAATATATTACTATTATTAAATCTCAGGCTAGCCCTAACTTCTACGTGTGACGTCCAATTGACTTGCCATTAGTGGCGATGTGATCCTATAATTAAGATGGTTGATTAAAGTATATGGTAGAATATTAAATTCTGATTCATTTCTCAAGTTCCCGAAATAGCCAATAGTAAAAATATTATTATTATTACGAGATCTTATATCTGACATATCTCTCTCATACAATGTTGAAATGATGAATAGTTTGAGATGTTGCAACCCTAGAATTAATACTGATGTTTCAAGACCAATTTTGTATATTTTTGTTGAGATCGAGGTGCGGGCCCCACGAGGCCATGTTCATGCATGTTGTAGTGAAATGTAACTTTTTCACAGGGTATTCATTTTGAGCAAATGAATAGTTGATCCCCTGTGTTTTTCTAAGATGATCATAATGGAGTGATCCATATAATTTGTTTCAGGACCATGGTGTGGGACCCATGTAACTCCATTCAAGCGCAATGTGTGTAATGGCCCAAACCCACCTGATCCATTACTTTTCCAAAACACGGCCCCACCGAGACGGTGGCACCAGTCACGGGTGCACCAGTGACAGTGGCACTGTGAAGGTCGCACAGTAGTCACATTGGCACTGTGATGGTGGCACCGGTGAGGGTGGCACCGTGACGGTCGCACATCGGTCACGGTGGCACCGTGATGGTGGCACATGTCACAGTGGCACCGTGACGGTGGCACCGTGTCCGCACCGAGCGGTCTTTTTTTCAGTTTCCAACTTTCTCTGCTCCCACAACATATCTTTTAATGTAAATATGGTTTAATGCCACATTCAAAGCCATTTAAAGCCCATAAATAATATCTAAAATCACCCAAGAGTTGGGAAACACTTAACTTACCAAAATGTGTGGTTCTTCCTCGGTGTCATTCCCTTCCCCGTACCTTCCAATTCCACCCCTGTTACACATTTTCTTTTTATTAAAGAAATTTTTTTAACACATATCCATTATGACCACCCCTCTGAGGAGGATTGTTAAATGAAAATTAATTCCATCGTGCGTAACTGCCCAACTACATGAAGAACCATGATCCGACTATAATGCGGTTCAAAAATTCCATATCCCGTAACAATGAGATCTCATCCTTATATCGCACGGGAATTCCTTCTTCTTATTATTCTTGATTGGATTTCATTCTTCTCCCTGGTGCGCTTGGAGTCCTTCCTTCCCGAGGCTTGTGGTGCACATGTGCTGGAGTTTTACCACTCATCTTTGGAGTCCTCAGAGTTCCTCCCCTACAAGTCGAGCATCCTCAGTTCTTGGAACATGGAGAAGAACTTCGATCCTTGATCAACCAAGTAGGGTTTTCCTTCGTCTCTCTTTACTGTGTATCATGCGGGGAGTGTATGCTATTGATTCTGTGGGATGGATGAAACCAAACATTAATGAAGATAACAAATGGACTTTTAAAGAATGAAGGATGGTTTGATCGATGTTTCTAATGTTTTTCCTTACCCTCTATTTTTTTATGTTGTGAACTGTATGGGATTATGCTCACTGAAAATCATGGCTATTGGTGGTCTTTCATTGTGCACTAATGAACCCTTGTATTCTGTGATAATTGAATGACTCCAACATGGGAATTTGGTTAACTAATTAAATGCAACCGATTAAATTAATGTCTAGTGAACAAAAATCCTTGTGTGTTCACCCCGGTTAACCAAACATAAAGAAGAAAACTTAGTGAATGATGTACTTGAGTCTGGAGACTGCCTTGTTCTGTCTTGGTGGCATGTCTGTTTGTTCTGCTCAATGTTTATGGGGTTACGTGGATGAGGATGGGATACTTTATTGTGGCACGATTGTTGGTCGCGAATCTGAAGCTGTGTGGGGCCGTATCTCGAGGCTTGGTTTGGTTCTAGTACTTTGAGGGATCTCACTGATCCCATTGTTGTTGTGACTTTACAAGAGAACCGGGTGTGAATTCTTAAATTTATGTTTGGGTGTTTCTCTTTCTCTGTTTTGTGGTTATGCCAGTAAGTTGCCCAGTAGTGTGGAATTCACTGGAATGGGGTCACTTGAACATGAAAACAAGAATGGTTTAAATGGGGAATTGGTTTTGGGAATGGGTTGTGACTTGGCTGTGAGTGTTGTGCCTTCTTTTATGAATGAATAGTAACAAGGGTGTTGTTCTTAGGTTGGCTTTGGAAACCCTAGGTTGGGATGAGTGATTGTTACCTATACATATAATTGTAGTTCTTATGATTCTTATTAACTCCCCACCCATGTTGAGTACTTAGTGTCGAACACCCCCATTCCATGGGGGAGAGTGTCTTCCCAACACTCTTATGAGTGGATGGTTATTAGATCATTTTCTGCTCCCTTTCCTGAATAGCCCAAGAGTCTTCGCGCATGATATGATGGCCTGACAGTTGTAGTTTCTATTTTTCTTTTCTTTGGTACTTTACCTTTGTAGTCTCCCTGTACTTGTGGTATTTACTTTTGTAACATGCATATGGGAATGGTTTTCTTTGGCTTTACTTTTACCCCCAATTTTGGTGTTGTTGGGATTTACTATCATATCTCCCTATACTATTAAATAAAATGGGTAATGCCTTTCATCTTGACTATGATCCTACACCCTTGGTGCTAGTTGCCACTCCGGGACCTATTGAAGGCCGGTCTCGGGGGTCATTATCTCTCCTTCAACTTGAAGAAGGAAGGGTCTGGTAATCTGCTATCTCTTCTCTCATCTTGGTGAAGGTGGGTCGCGATAGAATGGTATTAGAGGGGAGGTTGAGAGATAGGATGAATTATAGGGTTAGGCATAGTGAGTATTACATGGGATGGTAGGGAAAAAGTGTTGGGTGATCTTGGTGCATGAAATATTCCAGGGAAGACCGGCTAGGACATGGGATTTTAGGGCCCCCCGTGATCCGATGCAAGGAATCCGGGCTTGCCTAACGACCAAGTAAGGCTACACTGATTATAGGGTAGAGACCCTAGGAAAGGTACATGCATCATAATGACTTTTGTTCTTGAGTTTCATGGGTATTTGGGGACTTAAAGTGAATAATAAGTCTAAGAAAATTTAAGAACAATATTCTACACTACTCAGGATTAGGCATTCCTCGATTACCTTACAGCTATGGCACCTGGGAGATGACCATGAGTAGTTCAGGTGATCGAGGACCAGGAAGCTGACTTGGTCGATCAATAAAGGGCTGAGAAAGAGGAGGAGGATGATCAGTGGTAGAGGACGCTTCGTGCCTTTCAGTGGCAGACCCTCCAGAAGTACGAGGGTAGCATCACAGACATGGAGATAGAGAGCTGGCTAGAGGATCTGGTGATAGCTTTCAGCTTGATCCGGGCTCCGATGGAGTATTGGGTTCCTCCGGCTTTAATCCAGATGCGTGGAGTAGTGTGTCAATGGTGGACACATTATCTTGGGGAGAATAGGGAGGCTGAGGTTACATTGGATGACTTTGAGAAGAAGTTCCGGGAAGAATTCCTCTGTTCCACGATGAAGGCTGAGAAGAGGCGGGAACTACTCTCCCTCCAGCAGGGGAGTATGTCAGTGAGAGAGTTGGGGATCAAGTTCAAGGATCTCCTTTGCTTTGCTCCGGACCACTTTCCGGATGAGGATTCTCGGGCGAGACGTTTTGAGGAGGCACTTATACCTTCTCTTCAGTATGTTGTTACTCCCTTTACCCTACCGACGTACTTAGAGGTCCAGAAGAAAGCTGAAGTGGTGGAGAGGATGCACATGCTAGGATGTGTATCGCGAGAGGGAATAAAGTTGGGCTCGTCGAAGGGGAAAATCATCCGCAGCAGGCCTCTAGCATCAAGGCCCTCTAGGTTTCGACTAGTAGGAAGTAGGCCTCAGCAGTTCAAGTTTCGATCCCCCAACCCTCTCCCTTTCCTTTCAGGCCTAGGACCAAGATGCTTCATTTGTGGAACCCATCGAAACCTTCAGAATTAGTGCCCGGACAGAGTGCAGTATGGCAGGGGTGGGCAGGATCAATGCCCACCTCAGCAACAACAGTTTCCAGCTAGGCCCTTTCAGCAGCAGCAGTAGGGGCAGAAAGCTCCCACTCCTCCATGGGAAGGCATTGTAGGAGGGGGCGGACCTCCGGATGCTCCTCAAGGACCTTCACCAGGGCATGGTTGGGGAAGCGGCCGACATTTGAGGGTAAGGGGATCTGGGCATAGACAGTTGGACACCGCAGGGAAGCAGTTTCAGTAGGGCCAGAAGTCGTTCGAGGTACGATCAGCCTGTTTAGTACTATTGCCTATGCCTTGTTTGATAGAGGAGATTTGAACTCCTTTGTTGCACCCAGTCTAGCCCGTTCTCTAAGTTTAGGCACTGAGATACTTCTAGTTCCCCCGGTGCTGAGCACACCAATCAGAGGTCATACTGACTTGTTTTATGTTTTCCGTTTATGTTTTACGAGGGCGTAGACTGATGATAGGGCCACATCAGTCTTTCAGAGAGCTCCTACTATAGTATATACAACCAAATGATGTCATCCTAGGCATTGACTAGTTGTTGTCTTTATGTTCCATCATTGAATGCTTCCGAGGAAGGGCCATGTTTTCATATTCGGGCGACCGATGTGGAACTTACATCGGCGAGCAGGGTTTCCAGAAAAGAAGTAGGCAAGAGGAGCCCCTCCTTTCCTTATTAGCTGAGCTATCAGTGGAGTTGGTGGATGAAAAAATGGTGTAAGTTCTAGGGATCGTCAGTGAGTTTATGGAAGTCTTCCCTAAAGTGGTGGTGACTCTACCCCTCGGCATTATGTTGAGTTCGGGATAGACTTGCAACCTGGTGCCCATCCAATTTCGATGTCTCCCTACCGGATGGAACCTTCTGAGTTGCGGGACTTGCGGATTCTGATTGACGATCTGATGAAGAAGGGTTTTTTTGACCAAGTGTGTCACCATGGGGTGCCCCATCCCTATTCGCAAAGAAGGCAGATGGTGGTCTCAGGCTATGCATAGACTACCAGAGACTGAATCAGGTAACGGTAAAGAACCGTTACCCTCTACCGAGGATAGATGACCTTTTCGACCAGTTAAAAGGGGTAGGGTGGTTCTCCAAGATAGACCTGCGGTCGGGATATCACGAGTTAAGGTTGAAGGAGGAAAATATCTCGAAGACTGCCGTCAGGTGCAAATATGGGAACTTTGAGTTTGTGGTCACGTCGTTCGGCGTTATGAACACTCTAGTTGTGTTCATGGGGCTCATGAACTCTATCTTCTGGGAATACCTGGATCTATTCTTAGTCATGTTTATTGATGACATCCCGATCTACTCAAGATCAGAGGAGGATCATGCTGAGCACCTGAGGACCATTTTAGAGGTCGTCTGACATCACCAACTCTATGGGAAGTTGTCCAAGTGAATGTTCTGGATGCAAGAGGTGCAATTCTTTGGTAACGTGGTGTCTGAGCAGGGAATAGCAGTGGACCCATCAAAGTTCGGGGAAGTTATTTATTAGAAAGTGCCCAAGAACGTGGTAGAAGATCATAGTTTCCTTGGACTAGAAGGCTATTATCGGAGGTTCGTGCCCAAATTCTCCCGATTTGAGGCACCTTTGACAGCCTTGACCAAGAAGGACCAGGCTCTCGTGTGGAATGGGCAGTGTGAGGTAGCCTTCAGCTATCTAAAGGATAAGTTGGTAAGTTCCCCAGTGCTGAGGTTTCCAGAAGAAGGGGCGGCGTATGAGGTATTTTTTGATTCTTCAGGACAAGGCCTCGGGTGTGTGCTGATGCAACAACAAGGGGTTATCTCTTATGGGTCTAGTCAGTTACAAACTCATGAGCATAATTATCCCACGCAAAATATAGATCTTATGGTGGTCATGTTCTCAATAATGTTGTTGCGGCATTACCTCATCGGGGAACGCTTCGTGGTCTTCACATATCACAAAAGCTTGAAGTATATCTTCTCCCAGCAGGACCTGAACTTACGGAAGCGAAGGTGGATGGATATACCTCCGGACTACGACTTCAATATTTCCTACACCTCATGAAAAGGGAATGTGGTGGCTTATTCCTTGAGCATGAAGTCGCGGAAGGATGCGATTCGAGAGTCGGTAGATGCTTGGATGGTGATGGAGGAGTTGGCTGCCCTACACCTGGATGCGAGGATGGATGGTGGTAGAGGCTGCCTGTATCAGATGATAGTGGAGTCTTATCTACTACAGAATGTAGAAGAGTCTCAGTAGGGAGACATATATAGTGAAGTGATGCGTGACCAGATTAACCAAGGTGATGCTCCGAAAGGGTGGATGGAGGATGGTCAGAATCAGATGATTTTCTGAGGGAAGTTGTTTGTTCCAAAGGCGATGCACAAGAGGGTTCTTGGTGAGTTCCACAACTCACCCCTAGCAGTGCACCCTAGAGTTTCCAAGATGTACCATGGTCTGAGGAGTCAGTTTTTGTGGCCCGGGGTAAAGCGGGTGGTGGTAGAGTTTGTGGCCAAGTGCCTAGTATGTCATCAGGTGAAGGCTGAACACCATGTTCCAGGTAGATTGTTGCATCCTTTAGATGTCTTCTAGTGGAAGTGGGATGACATAACGATGGATTTCGTCATAGGGCTACCCAAGATTCAAGGAGGTTGTGACGCTATTTGGGTAGTGGTGGACTGTTTGACGAAATCGGCTCACCTTCTGGCAATCAAGGAGTCGGGTGCAGTAGATGCCTTAGCACGGATGTATGTGGGTGAGGTGGTGTGGTTGCATGGAGTTCCGAGGTCCATAGTATTGAATAGGGATACACAGTTTACCTCACGAGTCTGGAGGGTATTACAGCATGCTTTTGGCACCCAGCTATGTCTTAGCATTGCCTTCCACCCCGAGACAGATGGACAGATAGAGCGCACCATCCAGATGTTGGAGGATATTCTACGAGCATGTGTTCTGGATTTTGGGGGATCATGGGTGCGAAAATTGCCTCTGGTAGAGTTTTTCTAGAATAATATCTATCACTCTGCCATTAGCATGGCTCCGTTCGAAACCTTTTACGGAAGACCATATCCCTCACCTATGTGCTGGACTGAGGTTGGGGAAGCTGGTGTTCTTGGCCCGGAGACGGTGCAGAGCACGGCGGAGAAGGTTCAGCTTATACTGGAGAGGATGAAGGCAGCTCAGGACCGGCAGAAGTCATATGCCGATAATAGGAGGAGACCCTTGGTGTTTGAGGTCGGGGACCACTTATTCTTGAAGGTATCCCCTCAGCGTGGAAAATAGAGGTTCGACAGGGGGAGTAAGATTTCTCCAAGGTTCATCAGACCCTTTGTAGTGTTGCGGCGGGTCAGAGAAGTGGAATATCAGCTAGCTCTACCACCGCCGCTACTGAGAATACATGACGTCTTCCATGTGTCACAACTCCTACTGTATCTACACGACGTCTTACATGTCCTCAACTGGGGAAAGCTGGATATCGAGGATGATGTGACTATTGCGGAAAGACCAGTGAGGATCGAGGATCGTGAGGACAAGGTGCTCCATGGACAAACCATTCCTTTGGTTCATGTGTTCTGGAGGCATGGCAGGCTCGAGGAAAGTACCTGGGAACGGGAGACACAGATGCGTGCCAAGTACCCAGAGCTATTTTGAGTTTTGTTCTGTTTTTTTGTACTTGTGGTGATGGGACACTTTACTTTGTTAGCTATGGAACGTGTAGTTTTCCTTATTCTTTGGATGTGTGTGAAGAGTCCTGACTATGGGTAGGGGAAGACCTGATCCCTAATCAAGATGCATTAAGGTGGATGCGATTAAACCCGTGCGGGCAAGTCAGTGCCACCCAAAGGGGATAGTATCTTGACCTAGAGGAAAAAACTCTCTAACCCATATGACTGGATAGTTTGACCCTCGAATGTTGCCTAATTACTTGAAAAAGAGGTATTCCTAGATGTCTATGAGGTTCACTCCTGAGAGGTATCTTTTGTGGTGGTTGTTTGAAACCCCTCTTTTCTTCGGGTCTAGTTTTGATTCTCGAGGGCGAGAATAGTCTGAGAGGTATCTGATGTAATGGCCTAGACCCACCTGATCCATTACTTTTCCAAAACACGGCCCCATTGAGATGGTGGCACCAGTCATGGGGGAATCAGTTATGGTGGCATAGTGAAGGTCACACACCATTCATGGTGGCACAGTGAGGGTGGCAACGTGACGGTGGCACCATGAGGGTGACACCGTGATGGTGGAATCATGAGGGTGGCACCATGAAAGTGGCACTGTGAGGGTGGCATCGTGACGGTGGCACCGTGTCCTCACCGAGTGGTCTACTTTTTGTTAGTTTCTGACTTTCTCCTCTCCCGAAACATATCATTTAACATAAATCTGATTTAATTCCACTTTTAAATCCATTTAAAGCCCAAAAATAATATCTAAAATCACCCAAGAGTCGGGAAACCCTTAACTTACAAAAAAACTGTGGTTTTTCCTGGGTGTCATGCCCTTCCCCGTACCTTCACGTTCCGCCCCTGTTACATGTTTTTTTTATAAAATAAAACTTTTTAACACATAGCCATTATGAACACCCCTTTGAGGAGGATTGTTAAATGAAAATTAATTCCATCGTGTGTAACTACTCAACCATGTGGAGAACCACGATCCGACTTTAAAGCGGTTCAAAAATTCCATATCACATAAAAATGGGATCTCATCCTTATATCGCACGATAATTCCATCTTCTTCTTCTTCTTAACTGGATTTCTTTCTTCTCCATGGTTTGCTTGGAGTCCCTCCTTCACGAGGCTTGTGGTTCACCTATGCTAGAGTTTTACCACTCATCCTTGGAGTCCCCGGAGGTCCTCCCATGCAAGTCGTTCATCCCCAGTTCTTGGCGCGTGGAGAAGAACTTTGATCCTTGATCAACCAAGTAGGGTTTTCCTTCGTCTCTCTTTACAATTTTCATGAAGGGAGGTTATGATATTGTTTTTTCAAGATGGATGAAATCAAAATTTAATGAAGATAAAAAAATACTTTTAAAGAATGAAGAGGGGGGGTGTGATCGATGTTTTATATTTTTTTCCTTACCCTTGATTTTTTTTATGTTGTGAACTGGATGGGATTATGCTCACTGAAAATCATTGTTGTTGGTGGTCTTTCCTTGTGCAGAAATGAACCCTTGTCTTCTGTGATAATTGAATGGCTCCAACATGGTAATTTGGTTAATAACGTAAACTCATCCAATTAAATTAATGTCCATTGAACAACAATCTTTGTGTTGTCACCCCGGTTAACCAAACAGAAAGAAGAAAATTTAGTGAATGATGTACCTGAGTCTGGAGACTTCCTTGTTATTTCTTGGTGGCATGTATGTTTGTTCTACTCGATGCTTATGGGGTGATGTGGATGAGGATGGGATCCTCTGTTGTGGGACGATTGTTGGTCGTGAATCTGAAGCTGTGTGGGGCTATATCTCGATCTTTGGTCTGGTTCCAGTACTTTTAGGGATCTCATTGATCCATTTATTGTTGTGACATTACAAGAGAACCGGGTGTGAATGCATAAATTGTTGTTTGGGTGTTTCTCTTTCTCTAGCTTGTGGTTATGCATGTTAGTTTCCCATTAGTGTGGAATTCACCAGAATGGTGTCACATGAACATGAAAACAAGAATGGTTTAAATGGGGAATTGGTTTTGGGAATGGGTTGTGACTTGGATGTGATTGTTGTGCCGTATTTTATGAATGAATAGTAACAAGGGTGTTGTGATTAGGTTGGATTTGGAAACCCTAGGTTGGGATGAGTGCTTGTTACCTATACATATAATTTTAGTTCTTATGTTTCTTATTCGCGCCCCACCCATGTTGAGCACTTAGTGTCGAACAACCCCATTCCATGGGGGAGGGTGTTTTTCCCAACACTCCTATGAGTGGCTGGTTATTAGCTCCTTTTTGGATCCCTTTACCGAATAGCCCAAAACACTTTGGGCATGTTGTGATAGCCTGAGGTCCATTTAGCCCAAGATTTTTCAGGCAGGGTAGTTTTGCTGGTTGTCCCAGGTGTGTGCAGGCAGGTTGTTTCCCAAGAAAATTCAAGATGAGGCCCAGGTGTCTTCGGGCATGAAAATAGTTGTTCAGGCCCAGGTGATTGTGGTCATGGTTACGTATAGTGGTTATGGACCAGGTGTTTGGGGGGTGTATGGTTGTGGACAAGGTCTGTGCGGGCTGGGTGTGGAAGTGGGACTGCGGTGAGAATGGCGGGATTGGTTCGATGCGTAGGATGTCTTCAATAACCAGTGGGAAAGTGGTATGGGGTACCCTAATATCGATGTTCTATTACTATATATTAATTGACTTGCGTTATTTGGGGAGTGTTCCTAGGTGAGTCTTGGGTGGATAGTTTTCTTTTCTAGGAGCTTTGGTTATCTCTTTTCTCACAGGGGATTAGAATGCCTCTCCACTTGTGCATGAGAGTCTTTGGTTTTCCCTACTTAGTATACTTGTAATCTCACCCTACATATATAAAATTATTTTCAGGTTTCTAGGAGGACTTCAGGGATCGTGCAGGGCCGTACTAGCTCGGACGTTGGGACAGTTTCAGTGGTTATTTTTCTTTTCTTTGTTACTTTACCATTGTAGTCTCCTTATACTTGTGGTATTTACTTTTTTAACATGCATATGGGAATGGTTTTCTTTGTCTTTACTTTTACCCCCAGTTTTGGTATTGTTGGGATTTACTATCTTATCACCTGATCCTATTAAAGAAAAAGGGTGACGCCTTCCATCTTGTGTGTGATCCTATACCCTTGGTGCTAGTTGCCACTCCGGGACCTATTGAAGGTGGGTCTCAGGGGTCATTATCTCTCCTTGAACTTGAATAAGGAAGGGTCTACCAATCTGCTGTCTCTTCTCTCATCTTGGTGAAGGCGGGTCGTGACAATGTGGTGATATTTGACTTTTCCAACGGATGTCCATTCAAGACAAATGAATAGTAGACCTTGTGCATTTTTCTCCAAGGATCGCAACAGTTTGATCTGTTTGGTTATTCGGTGCTGTTTGAGGAGGCATGTGAGTAAACGTATGTTTTCACCCTTTGGTTTAACAACGAGCAATGCAGGCTCATCAACATTTTTGGCTAGAGATATCATGTACTCTGGGAGTACACTAGCATGCCTATGAGGTAATTGATTTTTAGTTTAGTACCCAAGTATGGAAAGGTAAACATCCAGGCGAAGAGGTGAGGCCACGGTGTGTGTGGGCCACAAACGCACCATGTACCACTTTACGAATATTCTATATCTTATTTCTCTATCTTTTGGACTCATACATTGGCATATGAGTAGCCTATACTACGTGTTTTTCTGCATAGAATGAGTTGGTTCCCTCTATAGTGGATTTTGAGATATGATGGGAGATGTTCAGGGTGCGATGCCTATTCGGGGAGACACTCAATGACTACATCGGCGTGTTTTCTGAGAGGTACTATCCAACAGGGATAGACAAAGTTCCTCGATGCTCTTCCAAGATGTACTATCCAGTAGGGATGATCAGAGTTCCTTGATTATTTTCCAAGGGGTACCATCCAACAGGGATAATCAGAGTTCCTTGAAGCTTTTCTGAGATGTACCATCAACCCAGTATGGATTATCAGTGTTCCTTAGTGATTTTCTTAGAGGTACCATCCATCAGGGATGGCCAGTGTTGTTCTTGGATAACCCCCCCACCAGGTTGGGAAGCATAGTCCCCATGGAGATACCGGTCTGACACTGAGCGTAGTCCCTGACAAGATACCGGGATAACCCAGATCATAGTCCCCGACGAGATACCGGGCTGACCTAGAGAGTAGTCTCTGAGGAAATATCAGGCTGACCCAGAGCGTAGTCCCTGAAGAGATACCAGTCTGACCTAGAGGGTAGTCCCTAACGTGATACCGGGCTGACCCAGAGTGTAGTCCCCGAGGAGATGTCAGGCTGATCCTCCTGTCGGGCTAGGTAGTGTAGTCGTCGATGTTTTAGAGAATACCCTCTACCGCGCGGCACAATGGGGAGGTGTGGGTCAACTTACCTAAGGACCCACAAGGAAGAGGGGCACTTTCCTCACTGAGACGCATCCTTGTAACATGACCTAAAACCATGCAGGTGAGTCAGAGGTTCCTAGAGATAATAGTATCAAGGTATGGTGATTTGGACCCATTTTACTTGGGCTTCTTGGGAAAATGTGATGAGGAGTTGGGAATTGCAGATGGTTTTACATGGAACTATTGGCTACCCACTTTCTTGGGATGAGTTTTGAGATAGAGATCCTCTTACTCCCTCATTTGGGTTTCTTTGACTGAGCACACACACACACACACACAGAGAGAGAGAGATATATATATATATATATATATATATATCCTGTTTCTAGTTCCCACTCCTTGGGCTTTGGAAACTCCCCTAGTTTGTTGTGCCTTCAGTGCTAGTCGCCATCCCCTGGCCTATGGAGATGGGCTTGGGGTTATTACAGCTCGAGCCCTGGTATAGGTCTGGGCATGACAAAGTGGTATCAGAGGAGCTTAGGGATATGGGTTTCTTGGACCACGTGCGGTGGTCATAGCTTGTGATTCATGAGTAGGACTCTCCCACCTGTTTTACTTTTTTTCACATGTTGCTGGGTTGTGGCACTTTTCTAGTTTGGTGTGTTTTCCCCTTTTCCTTTCAACTTTACTTTTCATTTACTTGTATTGTTTAGAGATTGATGCATATATGTTTGGTTTTCCATTATAGCAGCGTCATATCTTATTTTCATTTTCTTTATACTTTTTCATTGAGTTGGTTGCGTGTGTGTGTACAGTTTCTTAGGAAAATGCCTCCCATTGTTTTTATGCCTTCAGCACTAGTCTCAAGCCCCTGGCCTATGGAGGCGGGCTTGGGGTATTTGTGGCTCAATTCTTAGTACAGTTTGGGTCGTGACATTAACAATGATAATGGATTTTTAATCAATAATCATAATCAAAGAACAATATCGAAAAACACATAATTGTTCCTCACGTTGCAAATGTTTTATAACCTCTATGAAAAATATAATTCACATTCCATAACAACATACCACCAACCATAATGTAATACTTGAATTTTTTTTCCATTTAACCAAATTGAATTTATCAATTCATTTAGAGTAAAGTTTACCACAATCATAAATTGTAACACCCCGAGTTTTAAATAAAAGATTTATTTATTTTATTAGTATTTTTATTAATTATATAATTTTATTTTAATGAAGAAAATTTGTAAATAAGTGTTAATTTATAATAATGAAAATTTATCTATATATGTTTTGATTAAATACTATTTTTTTAAACATGCTATTTTTTTGAAATATGAAATTACTATTAATTAATATATATAAATACATGTTATAATAATAATAATATATTATTATTTTTTTGAGAAGTACGGTCTTTAATTTTATAATTTTAAAATATTATTTGTGTTTTAAGGATTAAAGAATATTTTTTTTATTAAATAAGAATAAAATTTGGAAGAAATTAATGATGTCTTTATAAAAATAGTTTTATTTAAAATACAATTTTATTTTTTGATTTTTTTATAACATGTTAAAATTTTATGAAAGACTATAATTTTAGGTTCTTATAAAACTATACTTGTTTATAAAAAAAATTAAATCAAATATCAATGGTATATATGTATATATAAATAAAGTAACTCTTATTAAACTATATTAATATAAAACTTGGAAACAAAACTGATTTTATATATATGTATATATTAAAATGATGATATGTATGTATTTTAATTTATTAAAATATTAATAAATATATATAAGATGGTATAATTTTGGATATAAAAGAGAAAAAAAATCGAAATGAAATATAAAAAAATGAAAAAAAATGATTTAAAAATTATAATAATAATAAATGAAAAAAAATAGAAACCTGAGTTAAGGAAATCAGGGTAAGGGTTCAGGGGGGAGAGGTCGATGCAAAGAGGGAAGTCTAATATGGTAGGGATTTGAGTGGAGGGAGCTTCATTTTTGGATGTCGAGGATGATGTAGGTCTGAAGAGATGTCGCGAGTTGGATGGTGGTGGATCAAACTATGGTTCGTCTTCAATTCTGAGGTCAAAGCCATTCATGGAGTCATGAAGTAATGGAAAACCTTATCCATATCATGATTAGGGTTTTGATCTCTGTGAGGTAGGCCAATCTTGTTACTCTTTTTAGATATAGTTTGAGTATGAAGGCCATCACACAAAAAATGTGTTTTGTGTCAATGTATCCAAATGATATTTTAGGGTAGAAATTTGTCTATGGTCTCAAATCACATGTAATTTTGTTTATTACACTGTGTTTGGTTATATTTTAGTAAAAGAAAAGAAATGATTTGATGGTTTATAAAAGAAAATAAAAGAAAATAAAAGATTGTGATTTCACTCCTTGTGTTTGGATTCATAACTTAATAAAAGAAAAGAAATGATTTGGATTTCTCTCCATCATGTTTGGTGAAAATTTTTAAAATAAAAGAAAATAAACTGTTTTTGTGCAAATGACACAAATAACCTTTGTTTAAAAAAAACTCATATGGGATTAAAGAGCATACTCACTTAATATAAAAAACCAATATCGATTAGATCCGCACAGACACCACCCACACCTACCACTATATATTAATACGAATTATAAAATTTTAAAAAATAAACTAAAGATAATTAAAATTATTTATATAATTTATTAATTCAAATTTATTAATTTATGGTAATCAAAATTATACATTCAAAGTTATTAATTAAAAAAATTATTATTTAAAAAATTATTAATTCAAAATAATTATTAATTAAAAATAATTACTAATTAAAAATAGTTATTAATTAAAAATTATTAATTAAAAATATTTATTAATTTAAAATTAGTTATAAATTATTTATATAAACTATTAATTCAAGATAATCATAGTTATTTATATTCAAAATTATCTATAATTAGAATTATTTATAAATTATTTATGATTATTTATATACTCATAATTAGTTATAATCAAAATTATTTATATACACATTATCAAAATTATTTATATTTGATTGTTATTATTTCTAAATTATTTATATTTCATTGTTATTGTTATTATTATTTATATTTGATTGTTATTATTATTTATTAATTATTTATATTTGATTGTTAATATTTGATTTTTATTATTATCTGATTGTTATTATTATTTATATAGAGATCTAAGGGAAATATGGGAAATATGTAAAATATTTGAAAGGGATTGAAGATTTCTGTCAGAATCGTCCCGATTTTGGGACGATTGGAAATCCATTGAAATCACGTGCGGGAGAGAAATAAATTTCTCTCCATTCCGACGCCTTACGTTTCTCTCCTTCAGCCTTTGATAACCAAACAAGAGATTCTGGTTTCTCTCCTTCAAAATCGTCTCTTTTCTGCCCGTATCTCCTCTGCCAAATGACCGCTTAAATTTTTTTTACCCAAAATCTTCTTGAAATCGAATTCTCGATTGTTCTTCTGATCTGCTTGTCTTCTTATCATCATCATTTTTTGTTTATTAGATTTTTATTCCATCAGTCAGTTAATCTTAGCGGTTTGTGTATCTTTTTTCAATAATTTAGGTCCATCTATTTTTGTGGATTTTTTATATTGTCCTACACAAATCAGATAAAACAACAAACATCATTTTCAATCTTATTCGCATAGAATAAATTCAATTTTGTTGTCACTCTCAATGTTCACTGAATACAAAGAATCTCTTAAGTGTTTTCACATTGCGCCTTAAGAAAATCAATAATCTAATTCTAGTTATTGATTCTTAATTGACTCTTTCAACATCCAGTTTTGTCCAAAATTCATTATTGACGCACCAATTTTTAAAAAAAAGAGAAACAATACCCCTTTGCATCAATTTGAATCTCATTATTCATTATTGACCCACTAATTTTTAAATAAATGAAAAAATATCACTTTTTGGTCAATCTGAATATCATTTTGATTTTAGATACAACTACTTTTATTTATTTATTTTTCTTACTTGCATATGAATCACACTAAAAAACTACTTTATTAGTAGTACATCGGTTTTAAGATGAGGTGTAGGCATTTTGTTGAGTCCGGATGGTATTTTTTGAGTTGTGTAGAGGTACATGTGTCTTCTGTTAATAGACATGAAGTATTTGAAGTTTATTCTAATAGAAACAAGCAACAATGAATTGGTAAGGGATTTTTATTTTTATTTTTTCAACTTATTTGTTCCTTCCAAGTTTATTTATGTGTTTCTTACAAAAAATCAACATGTTTTTCAGAACATTGATAAATTTCAGTAAGGGGATTAATAGTACAATTATTTTGGTGTATGTTTGGAATGCGTTTTATTTATTCTTGATGAAAATTTTTCTAATTGGGTTTTTAAGGGATAATTTTATTTGGTTTAAAAATTTATCAATTTCAAAATCATTAGTAAGAGATAGTTCATTTATTTATTTCGAAATTATGATTTTAAATTTTCTGGTTATGCGTAAGAGATTATTTCTATTTTAAAATTTTTATCCACTTCATTTCATTTAAATGATTTATGTTTGTCTAAATTAAATTTATTATTATCAACTCATGTTTCAATTTAAGTTTACATGGGGAATTAAATTTGTCAAAACAATATTTAAATTTTTTACACTATAAAGAGATTTATTCAGATGAAAATCATTTATTTTTAATTTTAAAACAATTATAATTCTCAATATTTATATATATGAGTAATATTTCTAGACTCGCTAAATTTTTGCTTCAAGAATTTATAAATAATTTGATTGCATACTTATATGGAATCCAAGTCAATAATTTTAATTCGCGAATTAAATATGTGTGTTATATAAATTATTGATTTGTTTTATATTTAATTTGTATGGTTATGATTGATATATTTATATATACACTTATTGAACTGATATTTTTCAAAATTTGATTAAATCATGGGTGTACGATACATATTATTCAGACACATTAAAAAGAAAAAAATGATTTATTCAACATTCAAGATCGAATTCTAATTATGTGTATATATATATGTATATGTACTTAAAGTTAATATCTTAAAAAAAATTTGTATATATATATATCCATGTAAGTGAGGAATATATAATTTAAGTTATAAACTAATAA
This sequence comes from Viscum album, assembly GCA_963277665.1. NCBI lineage: Eukaryota > Viridiplantae > Streptophyta > Magnoliopsida > Santalales > Viscaceae > Viscum > Viscum album. The sequence goes on along the minus strand of OY728155.1, from coordinate 1,548,191,706 downwards.
TTTTGGATTTGGAACCGAATTATCTACTACTTATGGTTAATTTTTAAGAAGACAATATATATATATATTTGTTACAACTATTATTTTATGAATTCATTATTTTGTTCACAAATTAACAAAACATGTATGTCGTCATAATTTTCTTTAAAATATTTGGTTTTTATAATGGTTGAACTCATAAAAATATAAAAGCATGTATTTCTTAAAAATAATCGGTACAAGGGTGTTTATGAAAAGTATATGTGGAAAGAGTTTTGGTCAAAACCAAACTTGAAAGTGAAAAGTAATGGGCGTTTATATATATATATATATATACTCACATATATAAATATAAGTGTAATTTTTATTTTAATGCAACGATATGTTTCAAAATTCAAACTCCATTGAATGTTTATATTTTAAAGAAAGCTTAAAACCGTTTTAAGAAAATACGACACTTGAATGTTGTTAATATATAAAGGAATTGGCGAGTGAACCCAATCCCTCAAAAAGTGGGTATACCTAAGATATAATTAAATGCTTTAATTTTCCACGAGCCACAATATTATTTTTTTCATGAGATTTCTTAGTGTTTATAGAAAAATCACTAGATTATTATTAAAAGAAATTTTTGGACGTAAGTAAATTCAAAAGTGGTATATTATTTTCAATATAAGTAATTTCAATTATGTTTTAAAAGTTTATTTAAAAAATTATTTTATGTTATTATCCAAATAACTTTTTTCAAATTTATTTTCAAGGAATGAATTTCTAAAAAGTATGTTAATGATTTTCAAACCCCTTTTAGGGCAATTGAATTCTCACCCTTCTGTTTTTAAATGTTTTTAGAGGAATAATATAAGTTTTAAATTGGTCTTCGATGATTTTGGTGTTAGAGAGCACGAAATAATTGCAATAAACTATTTTATTTTTGTTTAACTCTAATAAATATAATGTTTTTTCTAATCCCCCATAACCTAGACCAGTAAAAGGTCCCTGTTTGTCTATTTTTTTGTGTAATTGTTCAATTCATTTTATAAGAAAAATATTACACAGCATTTTTAAGCACTGATTTAGGCAGAGTGGACTTGGGGAATTATAATTGGTATCATAGGAATGGTCTAAATGACTTTGGAGATTGGATATTGTCTCTTGAGGAACAAAAATCTACATGTTATAATTTTCTTTAGTCAGTTACGTACCCTTAGATGTTCTTTTATTCTGAGTTGAAACATCAGAATTTTTTTAAGTCCGACACACGAATTGTGAGGGAACAATTCATTTAAGGGAGAGATAATCTAACACCCTGAGTTTTAAATAATATATTTAGTTATTTTATTATTATTTTTAGTAATTAAATAATTTTATTTTAATAAAACAAATTTTTAAATAAATGTTATATTTTTACAATGAAAATTTATATATATAAGGGCTGATTAAAAACTAGTTTTTTTAAACATGGTATTATTTTTGAAATATGAAATTACTATTAATTTATATATATGAATAAATTTTATAATTAAAACAATATAATATGTTTTTTATGATATGTAATAACTTCAATTTGAGAAAATTAAAACACTGTTTGTGTTTTAAGGATTAAATAATAAAATATTTGTTATTTACTAATAAAAAAATTTGGAATAAATTATTGTTGTTTTTATAAAAAAAGTTTTATTTAAAATAATATTTTTTACTTGACTTTTTATAACATGTTTAAATATTATGAATGACTATAATTTTAGGTTCTTATAAAACTATATATGTTTTTTAAAAAATTAAATTAAATGTCCAATGTATGTATGTATATATATATAATGAAACTATTATTAAACTATATTTATATAAAGCATAGAAGAAAAATGGATTATATAAGTATATATATATTAAAAAGATGATATATATGTATTTTAATTTTTTAAAAAATTGATACATATATATATAATATGATATAATTTTAGATATAAAAGGGAAAAAAGTGTGAAATGAAATATAAAAAATTTGAAAACATGATTTAAAAAAATGATAATAATAAAATAAACAAATATAAAACCGAGTTAAAGAAATTAGGGTGAGGATTTGTGGGGCCGGGGTAGATGCAAATATGGAAGTTTGATACAACAGGGCATCGAGTAGAGGGAGATTCATTTTTGGATGTCAAGGATGATGCAGGTCCTAAGTGAGGTTGTGATTTATATGGAGGTGGATCAAATTACGGTTTGTCTTCACATCTGAGGTCCAAACCATTCGTAGATTCACGTACTGAAGGAAAACTAAATCCATATCGTGATTAGGGTTTTGATCTATGTGAGGTAGGTCTATCTTGTTGCATTTTTTTAGATCTGGTTCGAGTCTGAATTCCATCACACACCCAATCTATTTTATGTTGATGTACCCAAATGAGATTGGGGGGGAATATGTATGTTGTCTCAAATTGAAAGAATTTTTTGTTTATTAATGTTTTTAATCTGAAATATTCTTTAAACTGAGTTCTCAATTGATCTTATGGTCTGTTTTTCTTCCTATCATCATCATTTGGTTGTTTGGTCGAATTTTTCTGCTTCAGACAATTAATATTAGTGGTTTGTGTATCATTATTCAACAATATAGGTCCATCTGTTATTTGTGGATATCTTATAATATCATGCAAGAATAATATAAAACAACAAACATAAATTTCAATCTTATCCACATAAAATAAATTAAATTTTGATGTCACTCTCACAGTTCTTTGAATAAACAGAATATGTTCAGTGTTTCAACTTCAAGACATATGAAAAAAAATCATCTAATTCTAAATATTGATTCTTGATTTATTCTCTCAACAACCATTTCTATCCAAAATTAATTATTGACACGCCAATTTTTAATCAAAAGACAAACGATATCACTTTTGCATCAATCTGAATCACATTAGTCATTATTGACACCCATTTTAGAACAATGGACAAACAATATCACTTTTTCATAAATCCGATTCTCATTTAGGATTTGAGATTCAACAAATTTTATTTATTTATTTTTATTTCTTACAAATGAAGCACAATAAGAAACTACAATATAAGTAGTTCCTTGGTTTTCAATTGAGGGGTAGGAAGTCTGTTGAGTTCGACTGGTCTTTTTTGAGTGGTGTAGAGTGACATGTCTCTTGTGTTAATAGACATGAAGTATTTGAAATTTCTTCTAACAACATCATGTGGAATTGAATTGGTATGGGAGTTTTATATTTATTTTGTTAATTTATTTGATCCTACCATGTTTATTTATGGGTTTCATAAAAAAATCGACATGTTTTTCCGAACATCGAAAAATTTTACTAAGGGGATTAATACTAATTTTTTTTGTGTAAGTTTGTTATGGTGTTTATTTATTCTTGATAGAAATTGTTTAATTTTATTTTTTATGGGATAGTTTTATTTAATTTTAAAATTTATCTATTTCAAAAATCATTAGTATGTGATAGTTACTTTATTTATTTCAAAATTATGATTTTAAATTTTCTTGTTATTTGTAAGATATTATTTCTATTTTAAATTTTTTATCCTCTTCATGTAATTTTAATGATTTATTATTATATAAATTAAATTCATTTTTATCAACTCATGTTTCAATTTATGTTTATGTGAGGAATTAAATTTATTAAAATAATATTTAAAATTTTTATGTAGTAATAAGATCTATTCAGATGCAAATCATTTATTTCTAATTTAAAAGCCTTTATAATTCTCAATATATATATATATGAATAATATTTCCAGACTTCATGAATGTTTTCTTCAAGAATTTTTAAATATTTTGATTTCATACTAATATAGAATACAATTCAATAATTTTAATTCATGAATTAAATATGCATGTTTTTTAAATTATTGATTAGTTTTATATTTAATTTTTATGATTATGATCAATATATATATATAGAAATATTGAAGTGATATATTTTACATTTTGATTAAATCATGCTTTTATGATACATATTATTCAAACACATAAAAAGGGAAAAATTATTTATCCATCATTCAAGATTGACTTCTAATTACACATATATATATATATATATATATTTGTATATATAATTAAATTTAATATCTTCAAAATTTATGTATATATATATCCTTGAAAGTGATGAATGTATAATTTAAGTGCTAAATTGATAAATTTGGATGCGTCACATAATTATCTATTACTTTTGGTTATTTTATAAGAAGACCAAATTTATATGTTTGTTAATTCTATTATTTTATGCATTCATTATTTCATTAATAATTCAATGAAAAAAGTTTTTCGTTGCAATTTTTATTTATTATTGGGTTTTTTTGAATGCTTTAAGTTATAATAATTTAAAATCATGTATTTCTTAGAAAGATTTGGTACATGGGTTCTTATTAAAAGTCTATGTGGAAAGGGTTTGGGTCAAAACCAAGCATGCAAGTGAAATGAAATGTATGTTTATACACACACACAAACACACACAAAGATACACACACACACACACACACACATATTGTCACAGCCCGTCCCCTGAAGCTCATGCTGTGACTACCGCAAGCCTACGTCTCGAATGTCAGGGGATGCCGACTAGCCTTGAAGGTGTCAAACTGAAAGTGGGAGGAATTTTCTGGAGTACCCGTATGCTTACGCATGCCCAACCACATCCCAACACACTGAAGGGGAAAAAATATACTAATAAAATAATGATTTCAAGGTACAACTAAAAGAAAGTGGGCTAGAATATAAACCCAACAAAAGAACTGAAACATAAAAGTACAAAAAGGGGGTCTTATGGACATCCGCGGAAAACCCCACCTAATTGTAAGAGTAGTGAAGCTACTAGAATATGATGCAGTATGTCCCATCTACCTAATCCTACTAGTCCCCATCTGGTCCTAGGCCACCAAATCCACTGTCATAGCATTTGTCGCTCCTGTCCCCTTAAGAACCTCTGTCGAAAAGTCGATCATCTGTTACAGGCACAACACATGTGGGTGAAGCCTATGCAGGGGTGAGTATAACAATACTCAGTAGGGGACCTCAAAACAAAAAGGAAATTCTGTAACGAAATTCTCAAATAAAAGCATGGAGCATAAGCATGAAACACAAGATAGATCACACCAGGTATATTATTGGGTAGTGATGGTAGTATCATCCGATATATCATCGAACTCCTCATCTACTAGATAACTTCTCCTTTATTGAGTATAGTGGTCCTATTAGATCACATAGATCCACTACCCACTAACCTTGTACTGTTGTGGTACTTATCCCTGATGAGTACTGTGGGCATGCTGGGTCACAAAGAGCCGCTCCCCACTGTGGGCCTACCGGGTTACACAGAGTCGTTTCCCACCTTTGCTGAACTGAGTTACTCCTCCTATTGATTATTTTGGGTCTTCTAAGTCACACAGAGACACTCCCCACCATGGGCCTACTGGGTCACATAGAGCCACTTCCCACTTCGCCGTCGTTGAGCAGTCATCGGGTCTCAGCCAACCACAGGGTTCTGTATGTAGCCTGCTTGGGAGAACCAACAATCAATCCATTATTCACATCTATATGTCCATGACAGTCCCCACAAATCATTCCAAAATAACCATCTCATCAATAAGGTGCCAACTCTCCAATCAGATCATCAAACAGACACACGGTTTTCAAGATATGAGCGTTTTAGTAACCAGGGGACTGGTTGCGATGAGGCCTGGTCCTACCCAACCCAACCAACCAGGACTGAGGGTCACACATACCCCAGTTCATTTAGATGGACCCAACATGACCTAGTTCAGGTCAGAGTCGATATGGTCCGGCCCGGACTGTACGTCAGGCCCAATAGGCCTCATTGGACTTGACCCGGTTTGGTTTGGGGTCGAGACCGTCAGGATGCCCGGTGACCCGGTCTTGTTCTGGCTGGCATGCTAGGTGTGCGTCCAGCCCACTGGTGGTAGGTCCAGCCTACAGGTGTGGGGCCGGCCCAACCTGCTGAGCTGGGGGAATGACCCGCCAACCCATGCATGTTCCCCCAGGGGGTGGACTGGTGGTGGGTTACCCGGCCGGGAAGTGGAAATATATTGCATCTAGCCCTCTCTACCCCTCGAGATGATACATGGCCTCCACCTCCAGCCATGATCGACTGACCGCGACTCTTCTAGTCATCCAGGTGGCCTGGTCGTGGGCCACCCCTCTACGTTGTTCCCCACATGGCGTTGCATCCTCCACTATCTTGACCTGATGGCTACAGTCTCTAGCCACCGCAGCACACCGACAGGGGTGCCGCTCCACCCAGTCATTGGAGGCCCTTCATGCCGCTAACTAGAATGTGACTGGATCATGCCTCCGCCGATGCTGATGCGACGGTAGATCCTTAGGTGGACCACCAGATACACACCAGTGGTTTGTTCTTCACACCACCTACGTCTTTGGCCCCTAGAGTTCACCATCTTCACTACGAAGGTCTTAAATCACCCTTGCCATCGTTTTGAAATTGCAACCACTTAGAACACATGAGCAGAGGTACCCAGGCCTTATTCGTGTCAGCCCGAGCCCTCGGCATTTGAGGTTTAAACAAGGGGAAGGTCCGGGAATTTTAAGTTCAACCATTTGAACCAATTTTGACTCCCATATAACAAAAACTCGAAATAAAGTCACCCTCCTACATAAACGTGTGGATCATGGATCAACCTGTTCGTTGGTTGACCAGTGTTCATAGTTTGTTAGAAAAAGAAGAATGGGGAGGAACATTGAAATAAAACTCAATTCCCCACCTCCTTGACATTCGATGATGAAGTATTCATCCTTGGGAGTCCAAGTTTTCGACGTCATCACTTCCGACTCCATTTTTCATGGTGCGCTGGAGACGATAAAGATCCTCCAGCATTCTTCATTCTTCATTTGGGAGGATATTTTTCAGAGTTTCATCAAAGAATCCTCCAACTTCAATTCTGAAACTCCACACATTGGATTATTAAAAGAAAACAAAAAGTAGAGTGACACTACACCCATTAATAATGCTCATTAAATTTTCAACATTTGATGAGACACATTTAATGAGATATTAAGATAACATCATCTCAGTTTCAAATTATCCATTATTGAACCTCCATTAATGTGACTTGTCACCACCTCATCACTACACTACAACATTTCCATCTGCCACTTAACGGTGAGAAGGAAATAAAATAATTATTATAAATTATTTTATTATTTTTCCCAAAAAGTCTGAAAAATAACTTTTTTGCCAGGCCCTTGATGGCCTAAGTTAAGTCATTTTTAGGAAAATACTAGTGTTCTAAGATCAATGGTGCCCTCAGATTTTCAATCCAAACATTGGTTAAAATGATAGAAAAACCGACTCGCCAGTTTACTGAACGTACCATAAAAAATGTTCAAATTTTTTTTCTAGACTCTTTGTGCCTTTGAATCACTTGTCATCAAATTTATTAGTCTCAAAATAATTCCATATAATTAAAAAAAAATACATGGAATTTCTGAGACATTACATTTTCCGCACCTTAGGGTTTTATTTCCTCTAAATCCAAAACAAAAACTAAACAAATAGATGGGCGTACTGAGCATAAATTTGGGCCACGTGCTCCTATGTTCTCTCTTGGCAGTTGTTGTGCTGCCTTTGAACTTGTACCAGAGGAATCGACTAACCATATTGGACCCGCTCATGTCGATCCTCTATCTCTAGTGGGAACTCCGCAAATACTGCCCCATTTTCAATGTACAGCACACCCCTGTCGATGATGTGTGATGGATCATGCACGTATCTAATCAACTACGACAGTTGGAAAACATTATACACCCAGTGAATTTGTGGGGGAAGAGCTAAGCGGTACTCCACCTCACTGACTCTTCAATGGATTTGAAAAGGTCTGATGAACCTCAGAGATAGCTTGACACCCCAACCAAATATCTTTAATCCTCATCAGGGTGAGACTCAAAGGAACACATGATCTCCCTCCTCAAATTACAAGGGTCTCCATCTCCTGTCGGCATAAGACTTTTGTCTACTCTATGAAGTCCTCATATACTTCTGGATGATATTCACTTTCTTAGTGGTATCTCGTACCATCTCTAGACCCATGAGTACCAACACCCCTGAGTCTGTCCAGAATATGGGTGATTTGCAAGGCCACTCGTACAAGGCCTCAAACTGTGTCATTCCCATAGTGGTGTAGTAGATGTTGTTGTATGAAAAATCCACTTGTGGAAGATTGTCCTCCCAACTATGAACAATATAAATTACACAATCACAAAGCATGTCCTCTAGGGATTGTATGGTCTGCTCCATCTGACCACCAGTCTGGGAATGAAAAGTTGGGCTCAAGCGGAGCTATGTTCTGAACACCTTCTATATTCCCTTCCACAACCAGGATGTAAAGTGTGTTTCATGATCTGAGATGATCATCTAAGGAACCTCATGAAGCCTCAATATCTCTTGGATGCAGAGGCATCCCAAACCCTCTACCCGTCCCTACTCCTGGACGGGTAGGAAGTGAGATGACTTTGTGAGACATTCAACGATCACCCAAATAGAATCATAGCCTCTGGACGTACATGGTATCCCCATCAGGATGAACATAAATATACCATTCCACTTACACTATAGTACCTCAAGTTGCATGGTCAATCCTACTAGAACATAATGATCAGCCTTCACTTACTGAAAAGTGAGGCATCATGAAATGAATTCGACCACTTCTCTCTTTATCCCCATCCACTAGTACTTACATCGGAGGTCCTAGTACATCTTCTCCACTCCAAGATTTACCACCAAAGAGGGAGTATAGAACACTCTTAAAACCTCCACCCACACCTTCACTATTACCATAGTGCGTCCTCTGTTAAGGATGGCGTGCTCCCCACCTACCAAAAATATGTTAGGAGCTCGTCCTATGGATAACTGAGCACGCCAGGCCTTGCAGTCTACATCAACCAGTTGTTCCTCCTTTACTCTATGTAAGAGTGGGGGAGTAATAGTAATTGACCGAAGGTAAGCTTCTCCATCATCATCCACAAAGTATATCTACATCACGGCTTATATCTTCATTTCCTCACTCAGCAGCTGCAAACCGGTCCTCCTGCTATGTGCGTCTACCACCCTGTTCCCCTTCCCAAGAGTATAAACTATCTCAAAGTCTTAGTCCTGGAAGAACTATAGCCATCGCCACTGTCTCAGGTTCAGGTCCTTATGAGTGAACATACTTACCTGAGACTCTTGTGGTCAGATTAAACCATAAACCACTTACCCATTAAGTAGTGTTGCCACATCTTCTGAGAAAAGACCACTGCCGCTAACTCCAAGTCATTGGTCACGTAGTTGTTCTCTTTTTGTCTAAACTATTGTGAGCTGTAGGCAATCACTGCTCACTCCTGCATTTGGACACAACCCATTCCGAACCCTGATGTGTCATAGAAAACTACATACTCAACGCCCTCCTCTACTAGTATCAAGATGGGGGAACTAGTATGTCTCCACCTCAGTTCCTAGAAACTCTGCTGGCATTTCTTCATCTACACAAATGGTTTTCCCTTCCATTTCAAAGAAGAGAAGGGTGATGCTACCCTGTAATAGATGGGTACAAACCTCCTACAGTAACCAGCCAACCCCAAGAAGCTCCACACCACAGTCACACTCCAAGGTGGCTCCCAAGAATGATCCGCCTCTATCTTTGATGGATCTACCTCAACTCCAGACTCTAAGAAAACGTGTGCCAGAAAGTGAACCTCCCAAATCCAGAACCTGAACATAGAAAGATTACCATAAAGCTGGTGCTCACAGAGTGTATCTAAGAATATCTTCTGGTGTATAGAATGATCCTCCTCCAATGTTGAGTGCACCAGGATGTCATCGATTAAGACCACGACGAATCGTTCAAGATAAGGCTGGAAGATCCTTTTCATGAGGCACATGAACATTTTTGGGGAATTGTTCACACTAAAAGGCATCACTAGGAACTCATAATTTCCATACCAGAACCTAATGGCTATCTTAAGTATATCTTTATCCTGTACCTAAAGCTAGAAATATTTGGATTTGAGGTCTATCTTTGAGAACCAGTTCACTCCCTTCAGCTGGTCGATGAGGTCATCAATTCTCGGTAGGGGATACTTTTTCTTCACGGTCACCAGGTTTAGGAGCCGAAAGTACACACAAAACCTCAAACTCTCTTCTTCCATCTTAGGAAAATGAAATGGGGATTCCGATGGTGAAACAATTGGCCTTACTAACCCCTTATCCTATAAGTCCTCCAGCTATACCCTCAGCTCGCAAAGCTATGAGGGATCCATAAGATATGACGGTTTGGATATTGGTGTCGTCTTGGGGTACAGGTCGATGAAAAAGTTTACCTCTCTGGGAGGAGGTAGTCCTAGAATATCCTTAGGAAAAACATCCTCGTACTCATCCACCACTACAAGGAAGCTTGGAATCCTCTCATCCACTACACTTAGGGTGAGGCTATCCAACTGGTGATTGATTGGATGAACCCTCCTTCGAGAGAGTCCATCCTGTGTTGCAAGGGTTTCCTTCTTTCCGGTGAAGGAAAACCTAGTCCCATATCCACATACACACTGCACTATATGCCTAAAATAGTCTTTCTAAACATGGAATGTGGATAGTCAGTCGATACCCAATATGATATCATAAAGCCTTGATGCCGCTACTAGGAGATCCCAGCCGAAGCTCTCACCTCATAGAATAAGCTCAAACTAATGGAACCAGTGTGTAATCATAAAATCCCCTCCTGTTAAAGATTGTAGCCATAAAGATCGAGCTAATGGATCTACCAGAATTTCCAAGATCTGAACAAGAGTTGTGGAAAGGAATGAGTGATTATCACCTATATCTATAATAATAGAAGCTAGGGTAGAGAAGACACAGATCGTACCTCATATTATCTCTGGAGTGCTATGATCATAAGCCTCTACTTTTTGGGGCTGAGCTCGCACCGGTCCATTTTCTCCCTAAGGTCGGGGTGGACCACCTGGGGTTGGTGGCGGTAATACCTCAAACCATCACTCAATGCCTTCCACTCTGCCAGCTCCCCCTACCACATCTATCGCCCTACAGATCTCCACGCTCGAACTGCTTCAGATGCCTTGGAAGCCCCTCAACCATCTACTGGTCATCTGTATGATGGTTCGGGTAGTGACGTGCCATGTGTCCCTACTCGCTCCATGCGAAGAACTTTCTGGCTCTCTGATCAAAGGGTCGATCCCTTAAGAAAGTTTCTTGCACCATGTATGTGGAGTAGTGAGATAGATCAGGGAACCTAGATGAGCACTCAGATACCATCATGTTTCCATGATGAATGTGATGCAGCTCCTGAGTGCACACAGAGAGAATGGTCATGAGAACCCCCCAGGAAAATCTGTTCAAAGTCTTCCCATGTAAGGGTCGCTTCGTCGTGTGTCTGGGTGGTCAAACTACACCATATTCCTATAGAGCCCTGTAGAATTCTCTCTACCAAGATCTCCATTTGGTCAGTCCGTGTCCTAACTAAGTGAAATTACCACATCACAGCCTCTAGCCAGTCCTCAACGACCTGAGGATCCATCTCTCCCCTGAACCTAGGTGGTCTTTGTCTCTAAAACTCATGTAGGGAACTGATCCTACGAACGTACTCTTTCGGAATCGCCGAAAGAATATGATGATCATTGGGTGGTGGTAGCATGAGAGAATCACCTGTTGGATCCATCTCAAGCACTATTACTTGAATAGAAGCCTCATCGCTATGCAGGTTGTCTTCACGACCCCGTATTGGGATGCTGACTAGTCGTCCATGTGGAGGCATCATAAAATAGATCAATATGTTTCACGATCAGATGGTTATACCTAGTGATCTTAATTTTATTAAAATTAATATAAGGAGACACTTATTCAATCAATGATTTCATGTATTGAGTCAAAGAACAGAATTCAATGTCCCAGTGTATGCATGCGTCAACAGCCACACCAACACTAGACTCCCCAATCTGAATGTCAGACTCACAACACATACCACTATTGCCCCCCAAAAAACACAGACTCTCAGTATTTGATAGGGAACCAACCTCCCTTTGATACCAAATTTTTACAACCCATCCACCGGGGCCGGTGTCGTGACTACCGCAAGCCCAACTCTTGAAGGCTAGGGGCTAGTGACTGGCATTGAAGTCGTCAACCTACAAGTGGGAGGAATTTTTCTGAGTACCTATATACACACACACTCCCAAACACATCCCAACACACTAAAGGGGAAAAAGTACACTAAAACAAGACTGAGTACCAGGTACACCTGAAAGAAAGTGGGCCAGAATAAAAACCAAACAAAAAACTAAAACAACAAAGTACAAAAAGGAGCTCTGATGGCCATCTGCGGAAAACCCCACATGATCATAATAATAGAAAAGCTACTTGAAACAAAATTAGTATGACTCGTCTGCCTAGTCCTACTGGGTTACAAAGAGTCCAAGGTGACCAAATCCACTATCGTAGCATCTGTCAGTCCCATCTGCCTGAGAACTTCTATCAAAATGTCAATCGTCTGAACTAGGAACAACATGTGTAGGCAAAGACCATGCAAGTTTGAGTATAAAAATACTCAGTAGGGGACCCTGAAACACAAATTAAATTCCAAAAAGCATTACTCAATGAAAAGAAATAAGTATAAGCACAAAGAACAATATAACTCACACCAGGTATATTCTAGGGTAGTGATAGCAGCTTCATCAGTCATATCATCGAACTCCTCATCTGTGGGAGAAATACTCCTTTATCGAGTACAGTGGGACTACCAAGTCACAAAAATCCTCTTTCCACTAACCTTGGACTATTTTATTACTCATCCCTGATGAGTACCATGGGTTTTCTGGGTCATAGATAGCTGCTCTCCACTTTGCGCCTCCAGGGTCACACAGAGCTACTTCCCACCTTGTCTGAATTGAGGTGCTCCTATCGAGTACCATGGGTTTTCCAGGTCACATAGAGATTCTCCCCACCGTGGCCCTATCAGGTCACATAGCTTCTTTTCCCACTAGGCCATCATCGAGTAGTCATCAGGTCTCAGGAAACAATAGGGTTCTGTATGTAGCATGCTTGGGAGAACTTCTACTCAAGTTATTATTCATATCTCAATATCCAGGAAAGTCACCAAAAATCATGCCAAAAGAACCACATCGTCAAGAGGGTCCCAAATCCACAAACGCCTCATCAATCAGACACACTATTTTCAAGATACATGTGTTTTAATAACTAGGGGATCAGTTGTGATGGGGCCCGGTCCAACCTAGCACAACTGACCTAACCACCACGGCCCGAGGTTCCCATATACCCCAGTTCATTTAGATGGACTCAACCTATCTTGAATCGGGTTAGAGTCAGTATGGTCCGACCTGGCCAGTGGGACTGGCCCAATAGGACTCGCTGGACTTGGCCCGGTTTGGTTGTGGGTTCATCTCGCTAGGTCGCCAGGCAACCCGGTCTTGTTTGGAATGGACTGCTGGGCCACGGAACTGGCCCATCCCACTAGGATGAGGACACAAACTACCATCCACAACCAGATATTCCAAGAGGTGGACAGGTGGTGCGTCGCCCAGCTGAGACGCAACCACTAGCAGTGTTCGGCCCTCTCTGCACCACAGGACGCCGCAGGGCTTCAACCTCTAGCCGCGGTTGAAGGAACGTGGCTCATCCATCCAGTAGGGTGGCCTAGTCACGGTCTACCCCTCCACACAGTGCCCCGCCTGGAGTTGTGTATTCCTCTACCGTGGCCAAATGGCCATGGTCTCAAACTGTTGTGGCGCACTTCTCTACATAGACATCGGTGTGGCCGATAGCCTCCATCCCACTGACCGGCACGCAGTTGGTGCGTGCCACCACCGCCAGTACTGGTGTGGTGGTAGATCCTTCAGTGTACCTCTAGATGCGCACCGGTGCTCTGTTATTCACACCACCAACATCTATGTCCCACAGAGATCACCTTCTTCACTGTGAAGGCCTGAAATCACTCTTTCCATCGTTTTGAGAATGCAACCACTAGGAACACACGAGTGGAGGTGCTCAGACCTTGCTCATTTCGGCCTAGGACATCTACGTTAGAGGTTTAAATATGGGATGTTCTGGGGATTTGATGTTCAACCATTTTCACCATGTTGGAATCTTGGATAAAAAAACCCCAAATATAGTCACCCCACCCAACACATAAACATATTGATCATGGATCAACATGTTCTTTGGTTAATTCATGTTTTTCATTTCCTAGAAAAAGAAGGAGGAATTTTTTTGAAATAAAACTCATTCCCCCACCTTTTTGACATTCGATGCCAAAGCTTCCATCATCGGGAGTCCAAGGCATTGGCCTCATAACTTTAGGCTCCATTCTTTGAGGTGCATCAAAAATGATGAATATCCATCAATGTTCGTCATTCTTCATTGGGGAGGAGACTTGTCGGTGTTTTGTTCAAGAATCCTTCAAGTTTAATTCCCAAACTCCACATGTAGAATTATTAAAGGAAAAAAAAGCGCAGGGACACTGCGCCCATTAATAATGATCATTTAATTTTGTTCATTTAATTAACAAAATTTAATGAGACATTAAGATAACAACATCACGGTTTCAAATGAGCCATTATTGACCATCCAATAACACGCCTCGTTTTTGTCTCCACACTACACTGCAGCATTTCCATCTTCCACGTAATGGTGAGAAGGAAATAAAATAATTATTTTAAAATTTGTTATTATTTTTCTCAAAATGACCGAAAAATAACTTTTCTGCTTGGCCCTTACCAATCGAAGTTTAGTCATTTATAGGTGAATCCCGGTGTTCCGAGTCCAACAGTGCCCTCATATTTTCAATCTGAGAACTAGTTCAAAAGATAGAAAAACTCGCTCGCACGTTCACTAAACGTACCTTAAAAAAAGTTCAAAAATTTGTTCTGGGATCTTCGGTCCTCAGAATCATGTGCCATCAAATTTCGTGATCTTGAAATAATTCCATATAATTAAAAATATTAACACGGAATTTTTGAGACATTATACATACTCATATGTATAAATATAAGTGTAATGTGTATTTCAACACAACAAAATGTTTTAAAAATCAAACTCCATTGAAAGTATATAAAAGTAAAGAAAGCGTAATAATGTTTCAGAAAAATCTAGTACTTTAATGTTTTAAATATGGTAGGGAATTGAAGAGTAAACCAAATATCTCAACAAGTGCATATTCCCTAGATAACCTTCAATGTTTCAAGTTTCCATGAGCCACAATGATTTGTTTTCAAGAGATTTCTTAGTGTTTTTATAAAAATCACTGCATTAATTTTAAGAGAAATTATTGAATGTATGTAAATTCAAAAGTGGTATATTATTTTCAATGTAAGTAATTTCAATTATGTTTTCAAAGGGTATTTTTAAAATTATTTTAGTTTATTATCCAAATAATTTGTTTGAAAGTTATTTTCAAGGAATGAATTTCTAAAAATT
This sequence comes from Viscum album, assembly GCA_963277665.1. Taxonomy (NCBI): domain Eukaryota; kingdom Viridiplantae; phylum Streptophyta; class Magnoliopsida; order Santalales; family Viscaceae; genus Viscum; species Viscum album. The sequence continues at coordinate 1,548,176,261 of OY728155.1, read as the reverse complement.
ATGTCAATGATTTTCAAACCCCTAACAAGGCAATTGAATTCTCACCCCATTTTTAAGATGTTTTTTTCACAGTAATCATAGATATTATAAATTTAACTTTAATTATTTTGGTGTTAGCACACTCAGAAAAGTAGTAGGAAATTGTTTAATTTTTATTCAACTTTGATAAATGTAAGCTCTTGTCTAATCCTCCATAACTTATACCGATTAAAGGTCCTCGTTTGTGTAATCTATTGTATAATTGTTTAATTTATTTTATAAGAATAAAATTTCATAGCATTTATAAACACATAGTCTAGAAGAGAAATCTCATCATGTTATAATTGGTATAAGAGGAACAATATATAAAAAATTGTAGATTAAATAATTTCTTTTGAGGAAAAACACATCTATATGTTAGAATTTTCATTAGTCAGTTATGTACCTTTAGACATTCTTTAATTATGAAGTTGAAACTTCAAAATTTTCTTATATTTAACACGTGAATTGCAATGGAAAAATTCATTTAAATGGGGGGATGTAACACCCCAAGTTTTAAATAAAAAATTTATTTATTTTATTAGTTTTTTTAATTCAGTAATTTTTATTTTATAAAACAAATTTTTTAATAAATGTTAAATTATTATAATGAAAATTTATTTATATATGTTTTGATTAAATAATAATTTTTTAAACTTGTTAATATTTTTGAAATATGAAATTACAATTAATTAATATATATATAAATACATGTTCTAGTTGAAACGATATAATATGTTCTTTTGAGAAGTATTGTCTTCAATTTGAGGAATTTAAAACATTATTTGTATTTTATGGATTAAAGAATAAAATATTTATTATTTAATAATAATAAAATTTAGATGAAATTAATTATGTTTTTATAAACACATTTTTATTTAAAATAATTTTTTATTATTTGATTTTTTATAACATGTTAAAATTCTATGAAAGACTACAATTTTAGGTTCTTATAAAACTATAAATGTTTACAAAAAAATTAACAATAAAATGTATATTATATATATAAGGTAACTATTATTAAACTATATTTATATAAAACTTGGAAACAAAACTGATTATATATATATATATATGTTTATATTAAAATGATGATATGTATGAAATTTAATTTACTAAAAAAATTATACATATATATAAGATAATATAATTTATGATATAAAAGTAAAACAATGGTGAAATTAAATATAAAAAAATGAAAAAAAAGATTAAAATATAATAATAATGAACAAAACAAATTGAAAAACATGTTAAGGAAATCATGGTGAGGGTTTGTGGGGTTGTGGTCAACGCAAAGAGGGCAGTCAGATGCAATATGGCTTCGAGCCTAGGGAGATTTGTTATTAGATTTTGAGGTGATGTAGGTCCGAAGCGAGGTCATGAGTTGGATTGAGGTGGATCAAACTATGGTATATCTTCAGATCTGAGGTCGATGCCGTTTGTGGAGTCGTGGAATGAGGAAAAACATATCGATATTGCGATTAGTGTTTCGATCTCTGTGAGGTAGGTCTCTCTTGTTGCTTTTGTCAAGATCTATTTTGTGTCTGAAGGCCATCACACACCCAATATGTTTCGCGTTGAAGTATACGAATGGTATTTTTGGGGAAATAGATGTATGTGATCTCAAATCTCATGTAAGTTTTGTTTATTAAAGTATTTTTTTTCTGAAATCTTTTTGAAATCGATTTGCCGATTGTTCTTATGGTCCGTTTGTCTTCCTGTCATCATCATTTTTTTTGTTTTTTTTTCATTTTTCTACATTGGACAGTTAATATTAGTGGTTTCTATATCTTTTTTCATCGATATAGGTCTATCTATTATTTATATATTTTTATACTGTCCTTCACGGATCAGATAAAACAAAAAACATCATTTTCAATCTTATCTCCATAAAATAAGTTCAAATTTTCTGTCACTCTCAAAGTTCTCTGAATACACTAATTCCATTCAGTTTTTCCACTTCACGCCATCAAAAAATAGATCACCTAATTCTAAATATTTCTTCTTAGTTAATTCTGTCAACATCTAGTTTTGTCCTGAATTCATTATTGACACACCATTTTCAAACAAAAGAAAAATTATATCACTATTTCATCAATAAGAACCACATTATTTATTATTTACAAACTAATTTTAAAAAAAAAGGAAAATTATTTCACTTCTATATCAATCCAAATAAAATTTGGGATTTCAAACGCAACAATGTTTATTTATTTATTTTTCTTACTTGTGTATGAAGAACACTAAGAAATTGTTATATAAGAAGTAACTCGGATTTTAGTTGAGGGGTAGGTAGTCTGTTGAGTCCAGCTAGTCTTTGTTGATTGGTGTAGAGTAACATTCCTCTTGTGTCAATAGGCATGAAGTATTTTATGTTTCTTCTAACAGTAATAAGATGCAAGGAATTGGTAATGAATTTTTTTTTATTTTGTCAATTTTTTTCTACTATGTTTATTTATGGGTTTCTTAAAGACCAAATGTACATGTGATTTAGAACATTGATAAATTTTATTTATGGTATTAATACTATAATTATTGTGGTTTAATTTTGGTATGGTGTTTTTTTATTCTTGATGGAAATTTTTTAATTTTGTTTTTATAAGGGGTAGTTTAATTTTATTTTTAAATTTATCTACTTCAAAATAATTAGAAAGAGATGGTTATTTTATTTATTTGGAAATTATGATTTTCAATTTTCTGGTTATGCATCATAGATTATTTATATTTTAAAAAATTTATCCACTTCATTTCATTTAAATGATTTTTTTATCTAAATTACATTCATTTTTATCAACTCATGTTTCAATTCAAGTTTATGTGAGGAACTAAATTTTTCAAAACAATATTTAACTTTGTTATTTGGTAAGGAGATTTATTGGGATGAAAATCATTTATTTCTAATTATAAAACCTTTATAATTCTCAATATATACATATATATATATGAGTAATATTTCTAGACTTCATGAATGTTATCATCAATAATTTATAAATATTTTTATTGCATATATATATGGAATCTGAGTCAATATTTTTAATTCAAGAATTAAATATGCATGTTATGTAAACTATTGATTATTTTTATATTTAATTATTATTTTTATGATCATTATATATATATATATATATGCATTAAAGAGATATTTTTCACATTTTGATTAAATCATGGGTGTATGATACATACTATTCAAACATATAAAAAAGGAAAAAAATGATTTATTCAACATTCAAGACCGACTTCTAATTAAGTGTACATATATATGTATATGTACGTAATGTTAATATCTTCAATATATATATATATATATCCATAAAAGTTATTAATATATAATTTAAGTGCAATAATGATAATTTTGGATATGGAACATAATTATCTATTGCTTATGGTTATTTTTTATGAAGACAAAATTTATATGGTTTCTACTGATATTGTTTTATGCATTCATTATTTCATGAATAAATCAATGAAACAAGTATGTCGTTGCAATATTTATTCAATATTTTGGTTTTAAAATAGTTGATGTTATTACAATATAAAAGAATGTATTTCATAAAAATATTTGGTACATGGGTGTTGATAAAAAGTATTTGTGGAAATAATTTTGGTTGAAACAAAAATTGCAAGTGAAATGCAATGGATGTTTATATATATATATATATATATATACTCATATATATAAATTTAAGTGTAATGTGTATTTTAACTCAATGATATGTTTCAAAAATCAAACCCTATTGAAAGTATATATAAGTAAAGAAAGTTTAAAAATATTTAAAGAAAATATGACACTTGAATGTTATAAATACGGTAGGGAATTGGAGAGTGAACCCAATCTCTCAACAAGTGGGTATGCCCAAGATAGAATTCAATTTTTCATGTTTCCATGAGCCATAATGTTTTTTTCAACATCTTTCTTAGTGTTTTCAGAAAAATCATTGGATTAATTTTAAAATAATTGTTTGGACATAAGTAAATTCAAAAGTGGTATATTATTTTCAACATAAGTAATTTCAATTATGTATTAAAAGGGTATTTTGAAAAGTATTTTCTTTTATTATCCAAAAAACATTTCTGAATGATATTTTGAAGGAATGAATTTCTAAAATGTATGTCAATGATTTTCAAACCCCTTACTGGGCAATAGGATGCTCACCCCTTTGTTTTTAAATGTTTTAACATGAATCATAGTAGTTTTAAATTAGAATTCAACACTTTTGGTGTTAGAAAATGCAGAAGCATAGTAAGAAATTGTTTTATTTTTTTAGCTCTGATAAATGTAATGTGTTGTCTAATCATCCCGAACATAGACTAGTAAAAGGTCATCATTTGTGTATTCTCTTGTGTAATTGATCAATTTTTTTTATAATAAAAAAATTACACAAGAATTTTAAGAACTGAGACTGAAAGAGAGGACTCGGGGAGTTATAATAGGTATTAGAGGAACAGTCTAGAAAACCTTTGATATTATATATTGTATGTTGAGGGAAAACAAATATACATTTTAGAATATTCTTTAGTTATTTATTCACCCTTATACATTCTTTAATTATGAAGTTGAAACTTCAGAATTTTATTATGTACGATGCATGAATTGCGAGGGAACAATTAATTTGGGGGGGGGGGCTGTGGAATATAACACCCTGAGATATAAATAAAATATTTATTTATTTTATTTTTTATTATTTCAATAATTTTAATTTAATAATAAAATTTGTAAATAAATGATAAATTATTATAATTAAAATTTATTTATATAATTTTCTATTAAAATCAACTTTTTTTAAAATTGGTATTATTTTTGAAATATGAAATTACAATTAATTAATATATATATATATAAATGTTATAATTAAAACAATATAATATGTTTTTTTGAGTACTGTCTCCAATTTGTGGAATTTAAAACATTATTTGTGTTTTAAGGATTAAAGAATACAATATTTATTATTTAATAATAATAAAATTTGGATGACATTAATGATGTTTTTGTAAAAAAAGTTTTATTTAAAATAATATTTTATTTTTTTATTTTTTTATAACATGATAAAATTTAATGAAAGACTATAATTTTAGGATCTTATAAGAAAAACTCAGAAACAAAACTGATTATATATATATTTTTATATATTAAAATGATGAAATGTATGTATATTAATTTATTAAAAAATGATACATATATAAAAGATGATATAATTTATGATATAAAAAATAAAAAAAATGGTGAAATAAATTTTAAAAAACTGAAAACAAGATTTAAATAATAATAATAATAATAAAAGAATCAAATAGAAAACTGAGTTAAGGAAATCAGGGTGAGGGTTCAGGGGGCTGAGGTCGTCGCAAAGAGGGAAGTCTGATGCAGTAGGGCTTCGAGCAGAGCGAAGGGAGCTTCATTTTCGGATGTGGAGGATGATGTAGGTCTAGAGAAAGGTCGCGAGTTGGATGGTGGTGGATGAAAATCTGGTTCGTATTCAGATCCAAGTTCAAAGACATTGATGGAGTTGCGGACCGAAGGAAAACCACATCCATATCTCGATTAGAGTTTTGATCTATGTGAGGTAGGTCTATCTTGTTACTCTTTTCAAGATCTGGTTCAAGTCTAAATGCCATCACACACCCAATCTGTTTCATGTTGAAGTATACAAATGAGATTTTGGGGGAAAAAGATGTCTTTGGCCCCAAATCGCATGTATGTTTTTTTATTAATGTTTTTTATCAGAAATATTCTTTAAATAGAGTAGTCATTTGTTCTTATGGTCCGTCTGTCTTCCTGTCATCATCATTTTGTGGTTTGGTTGAATTTTTCGGCATCATACATTAAATCTTTGTGGTTTTTGTATTATTTTTCAATGATTTTGGTCCATCTGTTATTTGTGGATTGCTTATACTATCCGGAACGAATTAGATAAAACAATAATCACCATTTTCAATCTTATCAGCATACAATAAATTCAATTTTACTATAACTCCCTCAGTTCTCTGAATACACTGAATCTGTTTAGTGTCACCTCATCACACCATAAGAAAATTGATCTTCTAAATAAAAATATTACTTCTTAATTGAGATTGTCTATAACTAGTTCTGTCCAAAATTCATTATAGGCACACCAATTTTCAAAAAAAATAAAAATGATATCACTTTTGCATCAATATGAATCTCATTATTCATTAAAGACATCAATTTTCAATCAAAATGAAAAAAATATCACTTTTTCCTCAATTCGAATCTCATTTTGGATTTGAGAGACAACTACATTTATTTATTTATTTTTCTAACTTGCGTATGATGTACAATAAGAAACTACTATATACTTAGTACCTTGGTCTTCAGTTGAGGTGTTGGTAGTCTGTTGAGTTTGGTTGGTCTTTGTTGAGTGGTGTAGAGGGAGATGTATCTTGTGTTAATAGACATGAAGTATTTGAAGTTTCTTCTAATAGTAAGAAGTTGCAATAAATTGGAAAGGGATTTTTATTTTTATTTTGTCAATTAATTTTTTGCTTCCATGTTTATTTATGGGTTTCTTCAAAATAAAATCAACATGTTTTTCAGAACTTTGATAAATTTAAATAAGGGGATTAATACTACAATTAATTTAGTGTCATTTTGGTATGGTGTGTATTTATTATTGATGGAAATTGTTTAATTGTGTCTTTGTAAGGTAATGTTTTTTTTTGATTTTCAAATTTATATATTTCAAAATTATTATTAAGAGATAATTAGTTTATTTATTTAAAAATTATGATTTTCAGTTTTTGGGTTATGCATAAGATATTATTTCAATTTTATAAATTTTATACTCTTAATGTAATTTAAATGATATATGTTTATCTAAATTAAATTCATTTTTATCAACTCATGTTTCAATTTAAGTTTGTTTAAGGAATTAAATTTATCAAAACAATATTCAAATTTGTTATGCGGTAAGGAGATTTATTCGGAGGAAAATAATTTATATCAAATTTTAAAACCATTATAATTCTCAATATATATATATGATTAATATTTTCATACATCATGAATGTTTACATTAAGAATTTCTAAATATTTTGATTGCATACATATATGGAATTCAAGTAAATAATTTTAATTCATGAATTAAATATGCGTGTTATGTAAATTATTGATTATGTTTATATTTAATTTTCCTGTTTATGATCGATATATATATATATACATATTAATGTTATATTTTTAACATTTTGATTAAATCATGGATGTATGATATATATTATTCAAAAACAAGAAAAAGGAAAAAATGATTTATTCCACAATCAAGATTGACTTTTTATTACGTGTATATAAATATGTATGTGTACATAAATTTAAAATCTTTAAAATTTATGTATATATATATATATCCATGAAAGTGATGAATGTAAAATTTAAGTGCTACATTTATAATTTTGGATGCAACACATAATTATCTATTGTTTATAGTTATTTTTTAAGAACAAAAGTTATGTCTGCTACAACTATTATTTTATGCATTCATTATTTCATGCATAAATCAATGAAAGTATGTCATTGAAATTTTTATTCAATATTGGGGTTCTAAAATGGTTGAAGTTATAACAATATAAAAGCATTTATTTCTTAAAAAGATTTGGTACATGGGTGTTTATGAAAAGTCTATGTGGCAAGTGTTTTGGTCGAAACCAAATATACAATTGAAATGCAATAGAAGTTTATATATTTATATATATACATACTCATATACATAAATATAAGTGTAATTTTTATTTTAACACAGTGATATGTTTCAAAAATCAAACTCTAGTGAAAGTATATAAAAGTAAATCAAGATTAAAAATGTTTTAGGAAAATCCTACACTTGAATGTTGTAAATATGGTTCGAAATTGGGGAGTGAACTCAATCCCTAAACTAGTGGGTTTTCCCAAGATATCCTTCAGGGCTTCATGTTTCCATGAGAATCAATGTTTTTTTTCAAGAGATTTCTTAGTGTTTTCAGAAAAATTACCAGATTACATTTAAAATCAATTTATGGATGTAGCTAAATTTAAAACTGGTATATTATTTTCAACGTATGTAATTCCATTATGTTTTCAACGGGTATTTCAAAATTAATTTTAAGTTATTATCTAAAGAACATTTTAGAATGTTATTTTCTAGGAATGAATTTCTAAAAAGTATGTCAATGATTTTTAAACCCTTTAATGGGAAATTGAATGATCACCCTTTCATTTTAAATGTTTTTCACAAGAATCATAGACGTTTTAAATCAGACATTGATGTTTTTGTTGTTAGCACATGTTGAAGTGTATTAGAAAATTGTTTTATTTTTATTCAATTATAATAAATGTAAGTTTTTGTCTAATCATTAATATTCTAGACCAGTAAATGGCTCTTGTTTGTGTAATTGTTCAATTTATTTTATAAGAAAAAAATTACACAGCCTTTTTAAGCACTGAGTCCAGAAGACTGGACTTAGGGTGTTGTATAAATATAATATAATAGTGCTACAAATCACAAAATTTTATAATATTTATCACAATTCTAACATACACCTTTAATAGTTCTTGAATGCAGTAAATCCTCATCTCATTTTTCAATAATATATTCATCATGTGTAATTATATTCTGATTTACAATAAAATTGTGTATGAATAATAAAATGTAATCAATTTAAAGAAAATATACATGAACAACCATAAAATTATATCATTTTATGAAATAGGGAAAACATTCATTTATTCATTTTACTATATAACCTATGAAACACTAATCATCAAATTTTAATTTTGAAAAAAATCCACACTTATCATTCTATGAAATATTATAAAGATGATTTGATTAATAGATACACATATATTCATTATTAGTCTTATTTTCTCAAACATTTTTTTTCATTTTCCATGTGAATTACATAATGTGGAGATAAGATTCAAAAAATGAAAATCCACACTATCTAATAAATATTAAGAAATAATATAATAGAAACATCAAGAAAATCATTATTAGTTTCAATAACTTATAGATATGCAATTCACTGTGGTATCATGTGAAGCTAGAATGAGTTTACAAAATAGGGAATGTGTTGTGTAGGTATTGGTAAGTAATGGAGAGAAATGAGATGTGGGGTTATTCATGGATAAGAACAGAAAAAAAACACAAACTATGGAACCCAAAAAATTATACAATGAGAGAGAAAAAGGAGAAAATAACATACCTTAGATTCTAGTCCTAATTCATCTGAGAGAACGTAGTAGAATAACACTAACTATAGGGGAGTTCCACAATAGATTGATAATCATGACCAAATGAGTCATGGTTAGGGTTCTCTAAAATATATTGTAGACACATTTATCATCAATTTCAAAAATCACTTATAAAGACATCTTTTATTAGCGTTAAATTGATAAGTGCTGATAAAAGACATCATTATCAGTGCTTTTTTTTATCGCTAATAAAGATATAGCTTTTTTACCCCTAAAAAAGTGTGGATGAAATGCATCTTTATTAGCGTTAAAGATTTATCATTGATAAAGATGCCCTTTATCAACACTTTTTTAGCGCTGACAAATCTAGATCGTTATCAGGGTTAAAAAAGCAGGAATAAAATGAATGTTTATCAATGGTAAAACTTTAGCGCTGAAAAAGGATTTAAAATTATAACTATAATAAAAAAATAGAGAAATTTTTTTTATATAATTATATATTTTTTATTATAATTTTTTAATTTTTTTAAATATATAATTAATTATTTATAATTAAAGAAATAATTTTCTAAAAGAATCATTATTTTTTATTTATAATTATGAATAATTTTTCTTTAAATTTTGTAAATATAAATTTGTAAATATATTCACAATTATTTATTTATAATTATAAATATATTTATATCATTATATATATTTACATAAATATATATATATATATATAATAAAATATAAATAATTAAAAATATAGAAGATATATAAATTATTTAAATATTTTTTTTATAATTTTATAATTATACTCTTAAATACATGTATTCTAAAAATGAGTGAAATTGAGTAATTAAAAATGATCACACTTTAAAATATTTTAGAAATGGATATGTTTTTCTAAATAAATATAAATTAATAAAAAAATATGGATATATAAATAGAAATAAAGTTGAATACAAATTAAAAATACTAAAATATAATAAATTAATATATATTAATTAGCTATAGAAAATGATTAAATTCCAAAATAAAATAAAAAATAATAAATAAAAATATGAATAATGAATAAAAAATACATAAAAATAATAATATTAAAAATAAATATATAAAATTGACTAGTTAAAAACATAATATATTAAATGTATCATGTTATAATGAAATTATAAAATAAAAAAAATTGAATAAATTACATAAATATTAGGGGTATGTGTTTCTATATAAGACTTCGGTAATTGAGTAAATATTTATGCATGTGCGCTGTATATAAAAATACATTAATTATGTATATGTATGTGAAATAAATGTAAAACACATTATATATATGTTACATCAAAAAATAAAACAACATTAAAAACGAATAACATTAATATGTTTTTAATTATTACATTTTATTTATTTTCTATATATTTATATTTAATAAATATTATTTATTACTATTTATTATTAATATACATATACATATTATACATATTGTTTTTTATTATTAATTGTTTCACTAATAAATTTTTAAATAATTTTATAATTTATTCATTTTTAATTTTCTTTAATTTTTAAAATTTATTTATTCTAAATTTCTTTAATTATTAAAATTTATTCATTTAATATGTTTATATTTAATATATACTATTTATTAATATTTATAATATATAAATAGGTATATTATATTTATTCATTTCTATCAATAATTATTTAATTTACAACATGATTAATATATTTCTTATTTTTTAATTTTTTATTTTTTATTTAAATTTATTCATTTTAAAAATCTAAATTCCTTATTTATAATATTTATTAATTTTTAAAATTTATATATATGTGTATTCAATTTATTCATTTTTAATAGTAATTATTCAACTATTAAAATTATTAATATATATATTTTTAATTATTATTTGTTGAACTATTTCATTTTATTTTGGACATATATCATCAGTAACAATAAAGCACTGATAAAGGGTAACCTTTATCACTGCTAAAAATAAATCACTGATAAAGGGTACCTTGTATCAGTGCTAAATTAACGTACTGATAAATGTTAATATTTATCATAGTTAAAATACATTGATAAAGTGCACCTTTTATCAGCACTTTTTTCGCACTGATAACATGTTTTCTTTATTAGCGCACTTTTTAGCATTTATAAAGGTGACCTGTATCAGCATTTTTCTTCTAGTGTTGATAAAGGCCGGTGTTGGTAAAGGTCTGTTTTGAAGTAGTGGATGTTTCATAATGCACAACTCAATAATTATATGATTATTCCTTGGTGCATTAAACAATTCCACATGATTTTCACTTTTCTCAAAGCATGAGATAGTTGGGTGATGATTTATATGAGTCTTTTCTTCTAAGCCCCAATCTCATTAGGTTTCATATTGGGACAATCTCTACGTTTTCTATTTTACCCATTGTTAACTTCATTCTTTTGGATTACCTCCATTACCTTGACCAAAGAAAAATTGGGTATGAGTATACTTAAATTTACAACTGTACATACAAGACAACAATAAACTTATACTTTTTTTCATAAATAACATACATATATTAAATAATTAATATATAGGTTTTAATCTAGGTTAACCATGGTTAGTTTCCTCACTAAACTAGATATATATTCAAAGCGTTCATAATTGTTCATAAATTGGATGATAATTAACCCAAGCATATCTATCTGGAGTTTCAAACTAGGCGTATATTTATGAATCTTTATTGTGCGATAAGGGATAACTGAATTAATACCCAAAATGCTTTTTCCATTATTATTACCATATGGTACATCTATTCTAGAGCCATTATACACTTGTAGTATCCTAGAAGAGCTGTTATTTCTTGGAAAACTACATAATCTATACTTTACTAAAACATTGGGATGTTATACAATACTCATACCAATCCCTTAGACTTATTCTTTGGGTTTTCATCAAAAGTTCTGTAAACTAATCTCCAAAATAACTAAACTCAACTTTGATACCAACTAAATTGAACTACTCTAAACATAAATTAAATAATAATTTAAATTCACAATTTTAATAATACACCTCATAAACAGTCACACAACCTAAGGATATAAAGGTTCAGTGTCTTAGAGATTAGATATAGAAACATTACATTTTACAAATATGGAAAAATTTCTCCATAATTTCAATCCTTTATATTCTCTTCTATTAATCATATGAGATATAATCATCCCCAAAACCTAGCTAAGATAAATATATGAAAGGGGTGAGCTCTGATGTTTTAAAAGGGAAAAACATATCATAATGTTTGAAATCATAAAAATGAATCAGAACATGCGAAGAGGATAAATATATCATTTCAGGATCATGAGACCATATAAGATAATAATAAAACATGACATAAAACCGTAATTTCAAAAAACATTAATGAAGCATAAAAGTTATTCAATAGATCAAAATATATCTTAATAATCATAATACATTTGATCATGACATAAGAGTGTGGGATATTCTAAAAATAACGATTATTATGTAAACAAGGGATATATTGAAAATAGATAAGAATATTGAAAATTATTTATACCTTGATAAAAAACTAGAAAATATTACACCACCAAAATCAAAAGAAAACCTTCCGAATAAAACTCATTATTCTCACACCTATATGAACAAACTCATTATTTCTATGCTTAAAAAATCTAGATAACTCATTATGCACCCACCTAAATGAAAAAAGTCATTATGTCCACACCTGACTATCTAATGAGATATAAAATTAAACCAATTAATTATAGGGAGACATAAGAACCCACCAATAAATATTAATACACATATGAGCCACTTTAAATCCATCATAAATATATTTTAAAGAACACATGGAAAAAATAAATAGTTTCTTAATGTTTTAAAAAACAACCTATAACATGAACTTAAAAAATAATAGGATATAAAAAATATATTTTTATAATTAATAATATAGTAATAAAATATATATGGTATAAAAACATCACTTATTGAGATAGAAACCTTGGAGGAAAATATAAGTGAATATAGAAAAGATTCAATTTTTTAACATTGTTATTAAAGAACTGAAAATTAATTTAAAAAATTTTATATGGGAAAGAGAAGAATTTTGAAAACATTATTATAAATATTTCAAAATAAGCGATCCTTAAAAATGGAAAAATATTCAATCTATTAAATTTGGTGATATAAATAAAGAAAAGTAATTCATTTATTAAGGTTTTATGTTGTTTTAAATAATAAATACATCTGGGAAACATTCAAAGGATTTAATTTTTTTTAAATAGGCAAAGTAAAATATGAAGAATATAAAAGAGAAAACACATTTGGATTTCATCAAATAAAATATTTTCTATAGGAAAAACCAAGACATGGAAGAAAATGATCCGTTAACAATAATACGAGTTTTTCTTACCAACATTACACTTTTATTTTGGAAAATAATTTATCAAATAAGTGGTTATTAATGATAATAATTAATTTCCCCAAATAAAACTAGGTAATAAAATATAAAATATTGTGATGTTAGGATAAATAAATCTTGAAGAGTATATTCAAGTAAGAAATAATATGATTCAAAGAATTAGAAACTGAGTCAACAAAACCCTTACCTTGAATTCTTTCTTAGTTGGTCACACTCTAACAAACTGTTTTAAGAACATTAATTTATTAATTAACTATTTATAAATCTAATTCATATCATTATAACTTTATAAAATTAATTTATAATTACACTCTACATGTACATAAGTCAGTTGTTATCTATTTTCAATATCAGGTGTGAGTAATCTTGATCATTTTGAACTAACTTTGTAATAGAGGCCTGATTATATACTTCTTTTCCAAAAGTTAATTATACTAAGATTTTAAAGGTATAATAATTTATTATTTATAATTATTTATAATGTTATAATTTCATTATATGGGAGTTTGGGTTATGATCCTTAAAGATGAATTCATCAATGAGCATGTTTCAAATATTTTTAATAAACAAATGTTGGTTTTTTAATTAATGACTTTAATTTTAATGTTACCATTAGGAAAAAAATAAAATCCTTATTTAATTGTTTATATTATTTATTATTAGTAATTAATTTCTAATATTTATTCATTACAGTATTTTGTATCACCATTCAAATAGGTGTTTGGACCGACCCAAACATGAACATACCATAATTATTGGATGGGTATGGATATGAAAATGATTTATTTTTGGAATAATTTTATTATTATATCAGAATATTGAAATTATTTAGATAATTTTAATGTAAATAAAAATATTTAAATAGTTTTTAACAAATATAAAAAAATTAAATGGAACAAATGAAATATTATACTTCGTGGAGGCAATAGTCTACACAACACACACGTATCGTTTTTATTTATTAAATAATGAGAGGTAAGAAATATTGTATATAATTTTAATCTTTATTATCATAGTTATTTAATATATGAAATATTTATTCTTTAGTTTCACCATTAAAATCAAAGAAGAGAAGTGGTGGTGAAAAATAGAAATCACCACTTCGAGGAGGTAGAAGTCTACAAAAATCATGAATGACAGTTTTGTTTCTATTAATAAAAAAATTAAAATTTAATTAATAATTATTAGTTTTTAATAATAACATTAATTATAAAAATAATAATTATCTCATTATATATACTATAACACATCAAAATTCTAAACAAATAACATTCCATTTAATAGCATATATGATACACAACACCAAGAGTAGAAGGGAATATAACATCATGAGACCCTATGATATATTTAAAATTTTAAATAAAAACATTTTATATAATTAATGTAATGAAACACAAATTTTAACTTGCATTACATGAAATAATGAGTTCCTCCAAAATATTTCATTACACGGAAGACCGAGTTTTTCTAAACAACTATAGAAAATTAATATTATTATTTAAAATGAAAATTATATCCTAGTTATTTAATTGAGGTTATGAATAATATTAAATAACTTATAAAAAAATATGTTTTAATTAGTTGTTTACCAATTAATTATAAATTAATATGATAGAAAATTTAATATAAAGTAAATATTTTTTTTAAAAACACTTTTATGCGACAATGTTGTGATATCTTAACAAAATAAATTAATTAATATTAGCGGATAATTGTAATGAAATTTATATATTATTTATTCAAAAAAATATATTGACATTCATCCTATGATTTTATAGAAATTATAAATGAACAAATCCAATTTTACATATAAGTTGTATTTTTCTAAATGTAGTTTTACTGTCTTTTAATGATGTACTTATTTGAAAATTAAATTATGAGAAATTTATAAATTTTATTTGAAAAAAAATTCATTTTTTATGTTGGAATTCTGAAATTATTTTCGAGTTAATTTTTTTGATTTTTCGGAGAGGTTTCATTTTTTGATGAATAGTGGAAAATACTCAATTTAATTAAAAGCCGACTTTCCATATTAATAATTTATAATGGTAAATTATATTTGAAATTGGTTTTAAAGTTAAATTAGATAAATCACTAATATATTAATCTAAATTTTTTCATGGGATTAAATTTTATACTTACTTTCTATATAAAATCATTTCAAACTTTTAAATATTTTCACATTAAAAACCTAATTTTTATTCACGTATGCAGGATAAATTTTAAACTAAATTATATAACTCTTGTGAGTTGAATTTTTAAAATGGATTCAATATTTGGAATAATAATAATTAATGATTTCTAATAAGCTTGAAATATATTTTGATTAAAGTTATTAGTGAAAGTAGTTAATGTTAATCACAACAATTAAGGTAAAAATGAGTTTTCTTAAAGGTTAATCTTAAAAGATAAGGTGTTGAAATGACATAGAAGTTTCCAAAAACCAATTTTAGGGCTGTATTTCGACCATATACCCTATTTTATAAAAAAGGGTTCTTTATTTTAGGAACATGAGTTAAAGGAGACATCCCAATAGTGTTTACTTTTTGTTATTTACTAGAATTCCATTCTCCATACACTATAAAAGAGAACTCAATCCCCTCACATATTCACACATCCCTATCCATTTCGATCATAAGGACCCTAAAATATTCTTTTAAAAACATAAAAATCTACATCCTGAAATCTATAATTTGGGGAAAAAAATAAGCAATGAAATTGGTTCAAACCAAAAGGAGATACCCAAAGTAGAGGTAAAGTTCACCAATGAATGTTTTTTCCTTCTTTAAACCCCTTCAATTATTTTTATTTCATACTTATATGATAAAATAATAATCTTAAATATACTTATATGTAGTTATGTTATGGGTATTATGCACACACACACACACATATCCACCAAATCTGTTATGAAATCATCGTCCATGAGTACGATGAAATACCACCTCGCGAATCGATTCCATTCCTTTTTACCATTGCCACAATTCAAGGATGGAAATAGTGATGGGAATAATATATATATATATATATATATTAAATTTATGAAATTTTTTAATTAATAATTATTCTATAATTATTATTAAATAAATAACTTCACGATTTCCATTTTTTGGGAATGTGATAACGTTGTTCGTGTGTACGACGGATTACCGCCTCACTAAATGATGTGATTCATTCATGTTTTACAAAGAATTTATTTAGGATGGTTTTAGTAAAATTATGTGAAATATATGACATAAAAATTATACCTATGTGATAATTTATTTATATAAATATTCTTTTCTTTTCTTTCCTTCATCCTAATTGGAAAATTGAAACAACACTCATGCGTACGTACAACCTACCTTCTCCATAAACGATGTATTTCTTTTCCTACCACAAAATTTTATGGATAAATATAAATAAATATATATGATATTTAAATCATGATCAAAATTATTATACGAATAAATCAATACCTATGTAAGAGGATGTAAAAAAATAAAAATTCACAAAATACTCTAAAAAAGGAAATTGACACATGAAACAACAAAAATAATAAAATATTATTAAAGAATTGGTGATAAAATGTTATAAAAGAATCAAATATGCTATCATGAATATTAATATTCTTCTGTTTTAAGTTAATAAACTTTTTAAAATAACTATATATGAGGTTAAATCTAGTAATACTAAATGGAAATTGAGTGGTAAGGGATTTTGTCTCAATTTTTATTCCATTGAGGCATATTATATTATTATACACCTAATTTATTCATTATAGTCTATATATTTCCAATTGATATGTAATATCAAGAGTAATTCATTATTAATCATATATTAAGTTTAAATTTGAATTATTTTATCATAGGGGCTTTGAACATAAAGTTACCAAGTGGTAAAAGAATTTTATAACTCAATTATTTTTCATTAGGTTATATTACTTCTTCTTTGTCATTAATATTATATGATTATGTGTATAATGGATTTTGAATAATTTTTTATTATGTTTAAATTTTTTTTAGTGGATAAACATAACCTATTCATGGATTAACTGTTACTTCAATGTTATGATCTTTTTAATGGTTTATTTCAAAATATCAATCTAATCGAGATTATTAATTTATGAATTTAAATTAAATGAAATTATATAATTATTTTTTAATAAATCCATTAATTTTATCCTTCTTTGGTTAATCATTATCATTTTCAATTATTAGCAACATTTTATCCCTCTTTGGTACTTAAAATTGATGATTTTTTTTTAAAATAAGGCTTCATTTCTATCTTCGGTTTAAATTCAATTTTCTTAAAAAACCATGTTTTCTAAAAATGTTTCAAAATAATTTTACATTAAATGTTTTATAATTATTAATTACATGAAAATTTTACCCACTATCAATTTTTTAATTTATTTTTCAATGGAAGCTTTTTTCCACTTTCCAAAAAAGGAACTTTTTATCCTTTTTACAATTTAAATAGAATGTTCTTTTTACCTTTTATGTAATTACCCACTATCATTTAATTGAAGCTTCCATTTCATGTTTATGAAGATATTTTTTAAATAAAATGTCTTCAAAATTAATTTTAAAAGAAATTTATTTTAAAAATGATTTTCAAAATGAAAAGGATATTTTCTGTAACAATGATTTTAAAGATATTTTTTATTTTATTAAAAACAGAAAACATTATTCTTACTTAAATGGGTATACATAGTACTGATAGAAGCCTTATTCTTCACATATATATATATATATATATATATCATATCATAAATTTGAAAAAAGATACTATTTATATTCACTTCCTTGAATTATTTCTTGTATTAATTAACTTCCCATTGATTTATTCACATTACAATGACCGCGGAACATTAAATTTTAACTATATATCCACATTATTTAACATAGATATGATTAGTTCCTAAATGATATTCCATTTTTACATATTATTTTTACTTTGATAGTTATTTTATTTTATAGAGAAATGTTGTTAAATTTGTATTCTTTAAACAATTTAGATATTTGATAAGGCACATTGTATATAAATTAAATATATTATTAGATATATGAGGAATTATTTATACTTGAACACATGGGTGGGTCCCAGTTAATGATAACCCCTTGATGCATTAGTAGTCTCAAGGGAATAATAAAATGTCCATCCTTAGTTAAATAAGTATCTAAATATTTATTTCAGACTCTATTAAGAATGGATCTTGATGGTAAGGGTATCATTTTCCTCTAAATCATAAAGTCCAATATTTAAGCATTGCTTCACTCAAATTTCAGTTATTATTATTCATGATATGTTTACAATGAAAAAAAAATATATGGATGAATTTCATTATTAGTTTATTGATTAAATGGTATGTATTAAATTTATTAACCTTTCTATATTTATGATTCATTATCTATTTATTTACATGGCCTGTGTGTTTAGTTATTTACCTTTACATATTGATTATGAATTATCCAATTATTTACATGGAATGTGTGTTCAATTATTTACCTTTCCATATTGATTATGCCATATCATGTAATTGACATGGAATTTGTGTTCAATTATTTACCTTTTCATATTGATTATTACTTACCCAATTATTTACATTGCATGTGTGTTTAATTATTTACCATTCCATACTAATTGTTCCTTATCCAATTATTTACATCGAATGTGTGTTCAACTATTTACATTTTCTAATTGATTATGATCATTGATTCATTATTTCTTCTACTGTACTTAACCCTTACTAAGAATTTAAGCTAACCATTATTTTATTTCCTTTCCCAAGGATTCCTTGAATATTACTAACAAAGAAATTCATGGATATTCTAGATGGAATAAATTTATTCTCAAATGAAAATAAACAATTATCTTTTTATTTGTGTATTCATTTCTAATACAAGAGACATGTATGTATCTTGTTTATCAAGATTACTAAACTGATCAGTAACTTGGGATCTAAATCTTATATCTATGCCAATTTAATGGTAGTAGGAACTATCATTAGGATTCTGGTTTTTGGGTCTCTATATTTGGTATCGAAAAATTTTAGTAGAATCATTGGGAAATAGATTTTGGAAAACATATATTATTGAACATAAACCTATGATATAATTTGAGGATATGTATAGAATAAGATACTAATGTTTTGTTAAGATAGATATTATGTTTTTTTCCTTGAACTACATCCCTGTTTGGATACAAAAGGTGTAGGTGGTTCTGATACCAATGAACCATTGTAATAACTCAAAAAAGGGTGTGTCAGGATTGTTTTGAGTGTAACATGGAACATGATAATAGCCCTTACTGTGCATCTGGTTTAACACTCCTATGGGATGTGCTTAGGATAATTCACATTCTTTTTTTAATCTGTTATGAAACATTTAGATTTACAATGATAATGAATGACCTTTGTTAAACTCTATAACAAGGAAGGGCTTATTTGGAAATAAAATAGATGAATTATTTATGTATTTGTTTTTAAGAATTAAATTGTGGATGTATTTTTACCAATGATATTTTGATGATAAGAAATATGAAACATCAAAGGTTTCGGTTAAATTTTAGAATAAATTTTCTATTCATTAACAGAATAGTTTTGGATACCATCATGGGGTAATTAGTTTAAAAAGGTTCAATGAATTAAACAATTTTTTATGTTTCATGTCATAAGATTCTACCAAGATTAACTACATTTTGGAAAATATATGTTTTAGTGGAATTTTTTTGAGGATAATGCCTTTTAATTTTATAGAAATATGTTTAAAGTTATCTATAACCATTATGATTAAAATGATAATTAATTACATTTTAATAATATTCAAATATTATTATTATACTTTGTAAAAAAATTGTATTTAAAATCATAGTAAAAAGGTTATTTAAGGATTAGTTTTACTTAAAGTTCATCCACAATATTATTTTTTGAAAAATATAGGAATTATATTAATATAGTTCAAAAAAGAAAAAACATTATTCTAGGTGATAACCTATATTGTCTAAAAAGGACATGATACTTTAACCCACAACTGAAGGTAGATAAGTGCTTAATTCCACCCAATAACATACAAAATTTCCTAGTCAATGCAATATTGTTTTTAGTTAAATAACTTGAAGAAAAAATATTAACGATAAAATGGTGGTATTAAATTTTAGGTTTATATATTAATTTATTAATCATATTGTTTCTGGAAAATAGTTAGAGACAAACAAGAAGATTTATTTTATGTATTTTACCACCCGTTAAAAGTAAATCTTAGTGTTTCAGGCATAAAAAATTCATTTTGGGTAATATTTTCTTAAAGTAAAGGGATAAATTTCAAATTGATAAAAAAAACCAAAGGATGGAATTGTGTTTATGAAATTGAAATGTATTGAGTAAGTATATTTTATTACATTCTTATATAGTAAACGAATTCTTCAACTTTAGAAAAATATCCTATAAGTTTTTTATCTTATTGTCATCATTTATGATGATATATACGTTCTTTTTTACAACTGTGGTTTATTGATTTGGGGTTATTAACTTTCTCATTAACATGTTCTCTATCTCTCTCCTTAAGTATTTGGGTGTTATTTTTCTCTTCCATTTCCAATTTTCCATTCCCCCCATATGTTATCCTCCATGGAAATCTAGTTACACTATTATTCCGGTTAAATTTTTTACATACATTTCTCTATTATGAAGAGGATATTTTTTAAGCCTTATTATGATTTGGGGGTTTTAATATTTGTTTTCAAACGTCAACCCCTGATTTTGAGGATCATGATTAAATTTTTAGGAAACAATTTATTTAAAGTAGGGAGAATGTTCACCCTGAAAATTTATATGAATAAATTTTTATTTAATTGAGTATATGACACACAACACCAAGTGTAGAAGGTATGATAACGTCTCGATACCCTATGATATATTTAAATTTTTAAACCATAACATTATATAGATTTCAGTGAATGAAACACCGAGTTTTGCTTGTGTTACATGAAATAAAATGTTCTTTCAAAATCTTTCATTACACGCAATACCATATTTTACTGAACAACTATATACAATTATTTTTTTTATTTAAAATTAAAATTATCTCTAAGACATTAAATTTATGTTTTTGAAAAGTATTAAATAACTTATAAAAATATATGTTTGAATTTAAAGATTACAAATTAATCATAAATGAATATAAAGTTTAATTACAATTAAAGGAACTTATTTTTTATAAAATCCATTTTTATGATCCTATGTTGATTTATATTAATAAAATATGTTAATTACTATCAGTGGATGGTATTAATTAGATTTATAGATTAAAACGGTCTGAGGAGGGGGATTCAAAGTACCAAAGAAAATATACAACTCTAAAAATTACTCTGAGATATTCAAACCTAAGACCTACTGGGAGACCCCTGAAAGGTGTAACCATTAGGCTACACTGTTGGAGGATTAATGAAATTTATTTATTATATATCAAATAATGTGATTTTTCCATGAACCAAACCACTGGGGTCTAACCCATGACTACCCCAATCCCACTTCTAATATGCTAGGGGCTAGAAACTAGCACCGAGTATGAATATCCCACAAAAATGGGAGGAATAAGCCTAATGTTCCTGTATGAATGAAATCATATCAAACACCCAAAAATTAATAAAATTATTACAACTAAAACCAATTCATGAATATATCTATAATACAATAACCAGTGAATGATGTTACAGTACTGAAAGCAACAAAGGGTTGAAATACAAGCTTATTAAAAAATTTAGAGAGTCCAACTTGGTACAAGGGTGAGGGATATTATCAAAAGTAATAACCTATAAAATAACTATGTCTGTCAAGATCAAGATTTTCTCCAACTTATCCTCTTCATCCAAGGACATCGCCAACAAGGCCTTTGTCTTCATAAGACATGACATATACGAAGAAATCCCATGTAGGGGTGAGTATAACAATAACTTGTAGGAAGAACTAAAAACATGAAACATGAATAATCAAGAACTGTCAAATAATATGAGTAATATACTACTGAAAAGAAAAAAGTAAACCCATATATACTCAAGAAAAAAGTTGTTCCACCAGGGGGTCAAAACCAACTATCAGCCATAAGATTATTCTTGAAGAAAATATTGTTTTAGGATAATCCACTCCATGATCCATCATATCAACATTTACACTCATCTATGATTTCTAGATCATTGGGCCCCACCCAAGAAATCTCACTGGTCTCAGAAGACCCTGATAATCATATAGGGGGTCATGCCTAGGACCACTAGGGGACACCAAAACCCAAAATAGATCAACACTATATGTGGAGGATTATATGCTAATGATACTATTAACCCTACATATATAACCTACATTATAAAGGATCAACATCATACCCAAGGAGGCCACATTGATTCTTCAAATATGACATAGGTTATAAAGATGATAGAGGATAATAACCAAGTCTCAAGGAGTGACACCATGAGCTCTATATGTAAATCATCTTATAGAGTTGATTAATAGAATGAGATATGGATATAATACCATACTAAACCATAGAGGGAATGTAACAATGGGAACCCAATCAACCAACACTTGTATGAAATGATGAGATGAAGAGATCCATGTTATATCCAATAAAGTGAACAACATGTAAGTAGAGTATATAATACACATTGGTCAAAAAGGATATGCCCATGTGGTTTTTCCTCACAGAGCATGTAAATCTCCATATACATGGTGTGTAGGCATATTACATAGCATATAGAAATCACACGACACTCTACCCGAGTACCGTTGTTCGTGCCCATGTACACCTGGCCATGTTTGTGCCCAAGTACACTACACGTACGAGACTGTGTACTTATGAACATGTCTATGTACTCTATAAGGCACATACATAGATTCCGGGTAATGTTCATATGACATGTGATTGATTCAGACGATATGTGGTATTTAACTCATAGCAAAAACCCTAGTTCCATATCTAGGGATCCAAAATGGAATTTAATTCTGAAATATACATCGCATATTGTGGGATTTTCTAAATATGTCAGTATCTTCCTCCATAATTTCCTTCATGTCAATGGATCTATCATCTTTGGAAGGGCATGAGGATCTATGGTCATCTAAAACTCCTATCACTAGAGATTTTAGATTCGGGATTAAAATATTCTCCTGAAACAATTAATCATGCAATCTATATCATTACTATTGAAATTGAGAAGAACATATTCCAAAAATTTATTTCGATCTACCTCCAATTGTCTTCTTTTTTCATCACATCTTACTCACACCCTAAATCAAGAACCAAACCCATAATATCAATCCATTGTGCCAATGAAAGGGCATACAAGATCGAATATTAGGTATTTATCAAACCATGAGCCAAACTAATTTATTGGATTGAACATGAAAATAAAGAGATAGAGAAAACCATAATCCATAAAACATAAGGAAGAAACCATGAACTTTATTCATTCAACCTCAATCTATTATCAATTAAATTGATATATATAGAGTATAATTAATACAATGAACAAAAATAAATCCATGAATTTAATCTATCATCAATTTGTGACCCAATTCTATTTATAGAATTTATCCCCATTTGACTGGTATAAAATAATGATATTGAAAACCAAAAATTAAAAAACCAACATGTAGTTTTGATCAATCAATAATGATGAATGGTTCCGGTTTTCCATTGTTGGAGAGATCCATGAACTCAAATGGTGAAACGATCCTCAATCCTAATCTTATCTAGTGTCATTTAATAAAATCTATTCTGATGCTCTTCCAAATGCTCTTCTTTAATTTTTAGGGTTGGGTGGATAATCCAAAATTTTTTCCATAACAGTATTTAAATAAAGGAGAAGATATGTCATTTTGTCAATGAGAAATAAAATCAATCAATTTATTTATTTTACTAATCCTCTCCCTCAAAAATGTTTTCAAAAACATCAAATGCCGATAATTGTTATGTCTCACATAGGGTAAAACCAACATTCTGAACTTAATGGTACCCTAATATTTATAATAGATTACCTAATTTGATATTTATTCCACCTTTTTCAAGAAAAATACAGGCGTGTGATATTTAATATATTTAATATATTTTAGACATTTATTATAGGAACATAGGGCCTTGGAATCACATGTCATCATAGTTGTTGATTTAGAAAATATTCTATATAATATCCCAAAATAATATAAGAAAAATCCAAGTCAATAAATTCTCCCCACCTTAGGGATTTTCTTCACAAAAAATTGAAAAAAACTACTCAAAATGATGATAGTAATGGGCTCACATCAGGGTCTCCCACTCCTTAGAACTCTCTTAGAAATTCTCATGCTACTGCTATAAACATAACTTGGGAATCAATATCCTACAAAGGATCCTCTCTAACTGATCCTCTATCTCCACTAGTACTCATCATAGGTAGCTCCATCCTCAATGTCCAGCTCGCTCCAGTTGAGAACACTCTATAGGTCGTGAATCTACATCCTCAGTTGTGACAGGAAGAAGACATCATGTACCTGGTCTAACTATGGTGGTAGATCTAAGTGGTACAACACCTCACTAGTTCCACACAATATATGGAATGGTCTAATGAATCTTGAAGATAACATTCCTCCTCATCCAAATCTCTACAATCCACATCGAGGTGAGACCCTATGAAAAACATGGCCCCCCTCCTTGAACTCCATTGGTCTCCTTTATCAGTCCACATAAGAATTATGAAATCTTAGTGAAGCCATCATCTTCTCCTAGATGATATGGACCTTCTATATAGTATCTCACACCAAAATCAATCCCTTGAGTGCTGCATCTCCTAGATTAGTCCAAAAAAGTGGCGACTAACATGGTTTTACAAACAAGGCCTTAAATAGTGTCATACTGGTGGTTGAATGGTAGCTATTTGTGTATGGAAAATCCACCAAGGGTATATGATCCTCCCAACTATGGCCAAAGCCCAACATAAAATCCTACAACATGTCCTTAAAGACCTAAATTATCTACATATTCTGGCTATCAATGTTGGGGTGAAACACCATACTCAAGTGAAACTGAGCCCCAATATCCTCCTTCAATACTCTCCAAAATCACGATGTGAAATGAGCATCACAGTGTGAAATTAGAATTAAAGGAACACCCTGGAGTTGGTCTATCTTCTACACTAGGGTCCTACCCATGACTTCCCCAAGCATACCCTTAATAGTATAGGGAATGGAGACCCGTGATGAGTAGGTATATCCCAAAAATTGGTAGGAATTAGCCTAATGTACCTATAGACACATCCACATATCAACAACAACACAATCCTAAAATGTAAAACAACTAAAACTAATGAATGAATACCTATATAATCCCATAATTAGAGTACGAATGTAAAGCAATCATAGAGAAAAAGGGAGATAAATGCATGACCAACCAAAACCAAAGATAGTCCAAACTTCTCCATGGTGGAGGATTACAATCAAATGAAACCACCCAGATAACACCTCGGTCTTTCAATATCTATCTATTCTCATCCTACTCCCTATCTTCCTAGTACACCATCAAACTTTACGCCATCTTCCTAATACCGGACATGTGTGAAAAGATCCCATGTTGGGATGAGTATAAAAATACCTAGTAGGACACCCCGAAAACACAAAAAATGAGGCAAAAAATAATATTCATCTGATAATAGTGATACAATACTGAATAAAAACATGTAAAACCTAGATATAATCAAGAAGGAAACTACGCCACCAAGAATTCACATCCAATAACCAGCCACAAGACTCTGGTCAATGAAATTGATAATTTTAGGTGAATCGACTCCTCAAGATATAATATCACTAAATTATATCATCCAAGAGGTCAAGATAATTAGGCCCTATCTAAGATAGCTCACTGGTCTCATAAGACCCTTATACCCAAATAGGGGTAATGCCCAGGATGGTTGGGGGACACCATGAACACTATTTGATTCAAACTGCTATACATGGGATAATAATCTATTTCTACCATAAAACCTACTAATACGAACTAATATAGGGAGGATCATCATCCTACTCAAGTTCATCACAACAATTCCACAAACCCCACCTAGGATATAAAGATGATAGATGATCAAACTCAATTCTAATGGAGGGACACCACAAACTCTATTAGAGACTCTCCATTTAGAGGGGATAAAAATATTTAGATGTGGGCATAATAATTCACTAAATAATAGAGGGAATGGATAAAGGGGATCTATATCAACCAACATTGGATGGAACTGAAGAGATATAGAGCTCCAAGTTGTCTCTAAAGGAGTAAAAGACATGTAAGTAGAGTACAAAATATATATCACTCAACATGGATAATCCCATGTGGTTATACCTCACATGACATGTAAATATACATATAAATAGAATGTAGTAATTGCAAACTAAATTTAGAGATCACTCAACACCCATTCCGTATTTCCTAGCTATGCCCATGTATGGGTATCTGTGACCATGTACACTTAGTCGTGTCCATTCCTATGTACCCAGTGTGTCGGAGCCTGTGTACTCCTAGACATGTATGTTTACCATACAAGGAACATTTTGATCTATAAGGTAATGTTCAAATGGTGTGTGACTAGGTCACATGAAATGTGGTATTTAAATATCTACAGAAACCCCAGCACTGTAGGCCAAGGGTCCGACATGGCCTGTAATCTTGAAATACATGCCCTGTATCGTGGAATTTTCCAAATCCATATGGATATTTCTCCATGTCATCTTGTGTGTCGTTGGAGCTTCTTTCCATGCTAGAACCTATGTATCAAATTTTTTCCAACACTCCCATTACTAGTGATCATAGATCCAAGCTTCAAATCCATTTGGGAAATTACAAATCCTACAATCCATAGTTGCACCATCAAAACTGGGGTAAACAGATGTCACAAATCCATTCCGATCCTCCTACAATAATCCTTATTTGTCTTATCACCTTGATAGTACCCTCGGTCACAAGACATACTAATTATATAGATTCTTTTCACTGAGGAATTGAATCATAATGAACTAATACCAGGTATTCGTCAAACCATGATCCATAAAAATTGATCAAGATGAACATGTGAAGTCGAGGGAGAGAAAAAAATAATATAAAAATTTTAAGGGATTAACCATAAATTTTTTTCATTTAACCATAATCTATTGTTGAAAAAAATAGATATATTAACGGGATAATCAATACAATGAACAAAAATAAATCCATCAAATTAATCCTCTATCGATGCATGAATCAATTATAGTAATGAAATTTATCCATGTTTGACTAGGATGTATAAAAAAAGTAAAAAAAACTACCTAGAGTTTTGATTGATCTTTGATGAATAATGGTCCTGCATTTCCATCATTGGAAAGATCTGTGAACTCCAATGCTAAAAAAATAATTGATCCTGATCAGATCTCGTGTCATTCTCAAAAATATCCTTTGATGCTCTCCCAAATCCTCATTTAAAATTTGAAGGGTTATGTAGTTAGCCCTAAAAATTTTCCATAAAATAATTAAAAATAGGATAATATAGGTCTCTATATCAACACAAAATAAATTAAAAAATATATTTATTTTATTAATCCACACCCACGATAACTTTTTGACTAACACTACACATCGAAAATGGTTATGTCTCACCTTTGGTAAAATCCACGTTTTGAACTCAATAGTGCCATATGATTTGTGATCAGAGCCCCCATTTGGAAAATATTCCTCATATTTTGGAAAAATACATGTTCCTGATGTTTAATATATTTTATTTATTTAAAACATTTATTCTGGCACATCGAGCCTCAAAATCACACACCATATCAGTGCCTAGTCTCGAAAACCTTCAATATAATGTCCAAAAATAATACCTAGAAAATCAAATTCATTACATTCACCCCACCTTAGGTCTTTTCATCCTATAAAAAATAAATTCTACTAAAAAATATGAGGGTACTGGGATTGTATATGGGTCTACACCATCCAGGTGTTATACGAAAGATTCGAATGCTGCCACCAAATACACACTAGATGAATCAATCACCCATGAAGGATCCTCTCCAACTGATCCTCAATCCCTAATGGATATTCAGAAAATATCTCTCCATACTTGATGTCTAGGTTTCCCTAGTCAATAACATGTGATGGTACATGCATATACCTCCTCAGTAGTGACATGTGGAAAACATCATGCACCTAGCCCAACTATGGGGATATATCTAAGACATATTCCACCTTACCAAATCTATATATTATCTAGAATGTGCCAATGTATCATGAAGACAAATTCCTACCTCCTAAAAATCTCCACAATCCACATCATAGTGAGAAACTTAAGAATACATTATCTCCCTTCTCAAAAAATAGAGGTCTCCATCATCAGTTCACATAAGACTTCTAACAGATCTAAGTTATACTCACTCTCTCCTAGATGATTTGAACCTTCTCTATCGTAGCTCGAACCAACTTTGGGCCCATCAGTGCTGAATCTACAGGATCAGTCCATAAATGTGGTGACCTATAGGTTTTCCCATATGAGGCCTCAATTGGTGCCATAAAAATTGTGGAATAACAGTTTTCGTTTTTTGAAAACTCTAATGAGGATAGATAATCCTCCCAAACATGACAAAAGTCCAACATGCAAGACCACAATATGTCCTCCAAGACCTGAATGAGTTTCTTAGTTTGACCACTAGTGTGTGGGTGAAACACTATGCCCTTGTGAAAGTGATTCCCAAATACCTCTTATAATACTCTCCATAATAACAATGTCAAATAGAATCATGGTATGAAATGATGTTCGTAGGAAATCCATGGAGTTGGACTATATTATTCACATAGAGGCATCTTAATATCTCTACTGAACTCTTCTATCAAATGGATAGGAAGTGGGATGACTTTTTGAGTATATCTTTGATCACCCAGATTGAATTGTGTCCCCATGACATACATGGTAACCCTTCAATGAATCCCATGGACCTCCCATCCAACTTACTATATGACATCTTAAGTGGTTAAACTAAACCCACTGAAGCCTTTTTCTCCGCCTTGACTTGCTGACAAGTCAGGCATCAGGAGACAAAATCTGCAACATAACCCTTCATGTTTGTCCCCCAAAACTAACATCATAGGCCCTGGTACATCATTATCACACATGGATGTACTACCAAAGGGGATGTATGAAAATCCAACTACACCTTTTCTTGAAACATCAATGGTAACATCGTTAATCCTTTGAAAAGGATTGCATGCTCCGTACCTTCAAAATATACATCAGGAGAATGTCTGGAGGATATATATGTACATAGGATCTCATATTCGGTATTTATACATTGATCATCCTTGAAATGCTATAAAATTGGTGGGGTAACAACCATAGAATTTAGATATTAAGTACCATCCATTTACACAATGGAAAACTATAACGATGCTAATTACTCTAACACCTCATCCATCAATTGAGAAAAATCTATCCTTATGAGAGAGTATTCCACCATTTCCCCTTCCTAGGAGTATTTAAAATTTTGAGGTAATTTTCCTAGTGGAACTCTATCCATTACCTTTGTCTAATGTTAATATCCTTTTGAGAGAATATATACTTGAGACTCTTGTGGTCAGAGTAGAAGATAAATTTCTCTCCCACCAGGCAGTGTCACCACATATTTAGTGTGAAGACTACAACTGCTTACTCAAGATCATGGAATTTGGTAGTTATGCTCACATGGACTCAATTGATGTGAAATATAAGAAATAAACTCGCATATCTACACCAAAACACAACTATGCTCGGTCCCTAATGCATCAGAGAACACTATGTAATCGACATACTCTTATGGAAATATCAATATGGGAGTACTCTTAAACCACTACCTTAACTATTGAAAGCATTTTTGGAACATTTTTGTCCCCATACAAGGATTCAACTTCTCGATCAGTACTATCAATAGTGATCCACTATGGGGAAATTAGTTATAAACCTCTGATAGTATCCAAAAAACAGAAGGAAATCCTACTACTCAGTAACACTCTTAGGTGTATCCCTAGAAATAGCTTCCTCGACATATTCAGTGTCCACTGCTACTCATTCCTCTAAGATGTTGTTTACTTGGAAGTGGTCCACTTGAATCCAAAAATGACACATTGAGAGATTATTATAAATCTAGTGCTTTCAGAGAATATACAGTACCATCCTTAATTGTATTGCATGCTCTTACCTAGACACAACATGCACAAGGATATTTTTGATTATGAACACTATGAACTTGTCTAAGAAAGACTAAATGAATTAGTTCATGTGTCCCATGAACAACACTAGGCCTGACCAGGGGGGGAACACTAGGTCTCACAAAGACCATCTCTTGAAATTCCTCTCACTACACCCAGATCCGACAAAGATCTGTGAGATCCAACCAATATGCTATTGTAGATATCATGGGTGTTCTGGGGCGTAAGTCAATGTAAAAGTATTTATCATGGGGGGGAATACCAATCACGTCCTTAGGAAATACATCCTCATAATTTTCCACTACCAAATGACCTAAATGGTCATAACATCGACAGATCAATGAGTCATGCTAGCCAAATGGTGAGTAATTGGATGCACCTCCTATTCCTGTGAACATATAGCTCTACCATTGTTTCCTTTTCACCCCAAAAAGAAACCCTCATCCCATCACTATAGACTCACCACATCGTCCACATAAAACATTTCATATGGGCATGAACTGTGGATTGAAAGTCCATACATAAGATGACAACATAAGGCCTCATCGTTGATACAAATAGATACTATACACATCTCTCACCTTAAATAGAAATATCAAACTATTGATAGAAGTGTGAATTCACTGAGTATCCTCATGTCAGAGTCTCTAAACACAAGGTTTAGGCCAAAGGATCAAATGGAATCTCGAAGTCATGAACTAGAGAAGTGGAATGAAAGGATTGACTCAGACAAGTTTTTATCAATACTGAATCCAAGGTATAATAGACCTGGATCATAGAAAATATCATCCATAGAGCCTTAGGGTCATAGACCTACATAGCCTGTAGCTGGCCTTGTACCTAATCACCCGCCCCCTAAGTCTTTCATGAGCCACATGGTGATGGTTGAGGTAATAGGTAAAACCTCTGATCACATCCTAATGTCCTGTCGACCCCTATTCCATGTCCATACTCTGATGACTAAAAAAACCCTGCCTCTATTTCAGTCTCATCATCCCTTATATTATTTCCTGATCAACTATATGATGGGTCAGAAAATCCCAATACATATGTACTAGACCATTACAGGTGAAACACTACATCCACCTCAGTTAATTAGATCCATCGTGAGATCCATGCACCAATAACCTTGTATCCTAATATTGTATCATGAAGTATCTGACATGCTTCAACCCCTAAAACTATTTTTGGCTAACTACTGCTAAGCTATCAGCTTCTCGATAACCACTACTAGCACCCACTATTGGACCTCAGTCTTCTAGGAAGCTCACTACCACCCATGACCACTCATGCACCCCAACATAAGTGGGAATGAATAGGGATTCCACTGAACCCCTAATATCCTACCATAAGACCTACTAAAAGGTTCATCCTATGAAAAATGGATCCCAAACCTTATCCATAGAGTATCACAAGAGATCAGTAAATCTTGATGAATACTCTATCACAGTTAAACCACCATACTATAGATGAAGAATATCCTAGATGAACACTGACAGTAAGATGGATGGATAAAGCTCCTCCCAGAAGAGAAACTCAATGTCTGACCATAAGAGAGCTATCTCATCATGTGACTGAGTCACTAAACTCCACCATCACCCAAAAAATAATTGAATAAGACTCTTTCTAAGAAACTCCACCTAACCTGCTAGAATCCTCACAAGGTGTAAAATTTGAGTAACAACCTCTAAAGAGTCCTCAACCACCTAGGGATATGCTCACCAAAATCTTGTGAGGGAACTACCTATGAAACTCCTTCAGCACACTCAGCCTATGTGTATCCTTAGTTATCACTATTAGTGAAAGTTTCTACTCAAGTAGTGTTCATATAACTTGTAAACAACCCTAGAGGTGATATATCTAGAATAATACCATTGTACTAAATCCTTTTCATTCAATAGATTATCCTCATATTCACATTGTGGAATCCTAGATAGATGTCTTTACAGATGCATGCTGGAATAAACAAGATGCACCATAGTCAAATATTATATCTGGGGAGGTAACTCAAGGAGGACATGGAAACAAGAAACCATTTATATATTATTCATGTACTAATGTTTTACTTTCTATCAAAATTCTAAATGTATTTAGTTGAAATACAAGTGATCAGAGTTCTGGTGTATGTGTTGGACACCAGACCAACACTGGAGTCCTGAGGCTGAAATCAAAACTCAAGACACTTAACATTTACCCCTAAAACAATCACAGAAACTCTAATCCTAATGTATAAATAAAGACTTTGGTACCACTATTTCATGAACCAAACCACAAGGGTTCAAACCA
Organism: Viscum album; assembly: GCA_963277665.1. Classification (NCBI taxonomy): domain Eukaryota; kingdom Viridiplantae; phylum Streptophyta; class Magnoliopsida; order Santalales; family Viscaceae; genus Viscum; species Viscum album. The sequence continues at coordinate 1,548,143,186 of OY728155.1, read as the reverse complement.
TGACTACCCTCATCTCACCACCAATAGGGAAGGGTCTGGTGACCATGTATGTGTTGTCTTATCACATAAAATGGGAGACATTATCGTAATGCACCTTTACACACACACACATCTCCAAGACCACACATTGTCGAATTTTAAAACAAGTAAAACTAAATAATGGATACCTCTATAATCCCACAATTAGAGTATTAAAGTGATGCACTCAAAGTGAAAAAGGGATCCAAATACAACCCCAAAAAATTTGAAAAGAGTCTAACCTGCTCCACATGATTTTTATATGATCAAATGCAACCACCAAGAAAACACCTGAGATTTTCATGCTCAATCTATACTCTTCTTGCTCCATGTCCTCACATAAAACCATTAAAAAGGATCATCATCTTCCCAAGATATAACACATGTGCAAAGATCCCATCGGGTTGAGTATTAAAATACCTAGTAGGACACCTCAAAAATACTAAACATGAAGCATAAAGATTAGTAAGTTCATAATAGTAATACAACACTATATAGATGTAAGTAAAACCAAGATATGAAAAATAAGGAAACCATGATTCCATGTGGTCAAAACCAACAACAATCCATAAGATTATACTTGATGAAATGCTCATTTTGGTATAATCCCCTCCTAAAATCATACTATCACCAGAGAAACTCATAAAAAAGGTCAAGATCATTGTGCCCCACCCATGAAAGCTCAATGGCCTTATAAGAACCGGATAATCAAATAGGGGGTTACACTCATGACCATTGGGGGACACCACGACCACATTCTGGATCAACCCACTACATATGAGATCATATTCCAATGATACCGCGAATCATAATGACACAACCTTAGAGATGGAGGATCAATTCCCAAATCAAGGAAGGAATTCTAATTTCAAAAACCCTAGGTATAAAGATGATATAGGATCATACTCTAGTCTCGCAGAGGGGCACCAAAAATTTTATATGAGACTCATCCTCAAGAGGGGTCAAAATCTTGATATGTTGACATAATAACAAACTAAAACCTCAAGGGAAAGGACCAAGGGAAACTCACTCAACTGACACTGTTCTGATCTATAGAGAGAAAGATCTTCAAGATTTCTCTAAGTGAGTACATGACATGTTAGTGGAGTAAAAGGAGTGAATATCACAACTAAGATCTACTCATGTGGTACTTCCTCACACATCATGAAAATATCCACATACACAGTTTTGATGGAAAATATAAAACATATAGAAATAACTCAACACCCATCCCATGTCCCCTATACATGATCATATACCACTGGTCGAGCCTGTGTATACCTGGATATGTCCATGCCAATGTAAACAGCGTGTCCATCCTCATGTACCCTTATCCATGTTTGTGTACAATCTGAGGTACATACCAAGCCCCCATGGAAGGGTCACATAGCATGTGATAGTATTACATGGCGTATGATATTTAAATCATATGGGAAACCGTATTTCTATAGCCAGGGTTCCCCATAAGGATGTACTCATGAAATAAACATTTTTTGTTGAAGTATTTCTTATATCCATTAGGATATTACTCAGCATCGTCATGTGAATCACTGGATCCATCATAAATTCTAGAACCCATAGATATGAGGTCCTACAACACTCTTTTCATTAGAGATAATATATTCATGATTCAAATATACTTGGTAAAATACTACTCATGCTATCTATAGTAACACCATCTAAACGATGATAAAAAAATGTCACAAATCTATTCCAACCCACCTCTAATTTTCCTTTATTATCGCTACAACTCGATCATAACCTCAATCATAAATTTCACCCACAGTATCAATCCTTTGCGCTAAGGAACTCTCTTAGAACAATTATATATTGCGTATTCAATGAACTATAGACAAAAAATTGACCATGAAGAATGTGAAATGAATTGTGGAGAGAAATCATATGACATAAAAATTGATGAATGAACCTCAAATGTTGTTTTTTCCGCATCACTCCATTGTCAAAAATATATAAACATGAATAGGATAACCAATTCAATAAAAAAATCCATAAATTTAATCTACCATCATTGTGAGAATAATTTTAGTTCTTGTAAGTGATCTATGTTTGGTCAGGATAAAATAACGGGATGGAAACCCAAAAATAAACCATCCTACCAAAAGTATGGATTGATTTTTGATGTATAATGGTCTATAATTACTATCATTAATGTTATCAATTAACTCCAATTCCACAAAAATCCTCAATACTAATATGATCTAGTGTTGTTCACAAAAATCTCCTCCGATAGTCTCCCAAAGCCTCGTCTTGAATTTATAGGTTTATGCGCCTAACCATGAAAATTTTACATAATAGATTTTAAATAGAGGGGAAGATTGGTCACAAAGTTAATAAAAAATAAAATAATTAAATAAATTTATTTCATTAATCTATGCCAAAGAAAAAAGTTTCACAAAAACTGTGCACTAAAAAAGGTGATTTCACACCTACTGTAAAACCCATGTTTTTAACTAAATGGTTCCTCAAATTTATGATCTAATAACATATTCAAATGTCTTTCCAATTTTCTTATAATGCTGCACACACATGTGATTTTATATTAATAATATATTTCAAAGATTTATTTGAAGCACACCGGGCGTCCAGATCACATGTTATCTCATCTCCTAGCCCCAAAATTATTCTATATAATTTCCAGAAATAATATAAATGTATTCTATGTTATCACATTCTCCCCACCATAGGTATTTTTGTCTCTTAAAGGAAAAAACCTACTCAAATAGATGAGGTTACTGGGCATGCATCTGGGTATTCCACTCCCATGCACACTCCTAAGGATTCTTGTGATGCAACTAAACACACACTAGGCGAGTCAATCACCCATGAAAGACCCTATCCAAATGATCCTAAATTTCTATTGGGTACTCAGAAAAGGTATATCTATATTCAATTTATAGATCTCCCTAGTTGATAAAATGTGATGGTTCGTCCTCATACATACTCTATCATGATACATGGAATATGTCGGGTTACCTGTCCAACTGCAATTGTAGAGCTATGTTATATTCCACATTTCCAAATCTATGTCGTATATGGAAAGGGTAAATGAATATCAGAGATAAATTTCCAACTCAACTAAATATACACAATCTAAATCATGGTGAGAACGTCAAGAACAGATGGTCTCCCTCTTCAAACTCGAGAGGCCTCCATAGTCGGTCGACATAAGAATTTAGATTACATTGTGTATTCCTCATCCGCCCCGGATGATCTTCACATTCTCCATAGCAGGTCACATCGACTCCAGGCCCATGAGTGTTGAATCTCCAACATCATTACAAAAATTTGGTGACCCTATAGAACGACACTTTGTTTGAGTTATTGGGGAGATAATCCAACTCCATGAAGAGGATAATCAATATGATAAACAAAAATAATTCTGCAAGTTTAATCTTCTATCGATGATAGAATTATTTATGTTCATGGAATTGATCCACGTTTGACCAAGATAAAATAACATGATAGAAAAACATAAATTAAACATTCTACCTATATATTTGATTAATTAATAACAAATAATATTCTTGTTCTCCCATTATTGGCGATATCCAAGATCTCCAATGGTGCAATGATCCTCGATCATGATCTGATACTGTGTCATTCACCAAAATCTCATTCAATGTTATCCAAAAGTATCCTATCAAAATATTAAGGTCATGTGTCTAACCTAGAAAATTTTTCATAATAGCATTTAAATAGAGGATAAGATATGTTGTTTCATAAATTAAAAGTAAATTAAATTAAAATAATTTATTTAATTAATCCCCAACTATGAGTATTTTTTCAAAAACACCATGTGTAGAAAAAGGTTATGTCATGACCAGATTAAAAGCCACATTTTTAATAGAATGATACCATCATATTTCATATATGGGATACTTTTTGGAAGATATTCTATTTTTTGTAGGTAAAATGAACATGAATGATATTTAATATAGGTAATATATTTAATACATTTATTCGAAGAAAACAGGGCCTCAGAATCAATTTCCTTCTCAATGAATGGTCTCAAAATATTCCATATAATATCTAAAAATAGTAAATGGGAAATATTAGTCATTACATTATCCCCATATTTGGGATTTTCATCCCAAAAAAGATAATCCTACTAAAAATGTTGTGGGTACAGGGATCACATTTCGATCTCCTACTCCTAGGGGCTCTCTGGAAGATTCCTATGTGGCCACCAACCACATATTATGTGAATAAATCACCCAAAAACTATCCTATCTAGATGATCCTCAATATACACTAGGTACTTACCAAAGGTATCTCCATCCTCAATTTCTAGCTCTACCTAGTTGATAATATGTGATATACTGTGCATGTGCCTCCTCATCTACAATAGAAGGAAGATATCATGTACCTAGTCCAACTACAATGGTAGCGATATCTGGTATTCTACCTCAATGAATCTACACATTATCTGGAAACGATCAATGAATCACAGAGATAACATCCTTCCTTGGCCAAGTATACACAATCCACATCGAGGTGAGACCCTCAGGAATATATGGTCTCATTCCTTAAAATCATCAACTATCCCTAGTTTATCTTCATAAGACTTATGAAGGATTTATTCATTCCTCATCCAATCCTGGATTATTTTCACCTTCTCATCAATATCTCATTCCAAATTCAATCCCATGAGTACTAAATATCTCCGATCACCCTAACAAAGTGGTGAACTTCTTGGTCAACCATACAAGGTCTTGAATGTCTCCATACCAATAGTGGAATGATAATTATTGTTTTATGAAAACTCCACCAAGGGTATATGATTCTACTAAATGTGGATGAATTCAAACATGAAATCCCACAACATTTCCTCCAATAACTGAATGGTCCGCTCAGTCTATCCACATTATTAGGGTGAAACACTATTCTGAATTTCAATTAATTCCCAAAGGCCTCCTACAATCATCTCCACATTCATGATGTGAAATGGGAATCATGGTATAAAATGGTCTTCAAGGGAACTCCATGGAGTCTGACTATCACTTGAACCTAGATGCATCTATGGATCTCTATTAAACTCTACCCTTGAATGGCTATTACGTTGGTCGACTTGGTGAGTTAGCCTATGATCACCCAAATGGAGTCATGTAACCTTATTATACATGGTAACCCCATCACCAATTCTATGTAAATCATATACCACATCCACTCTGTTACCTCATGGTATTGAACTAACCCTGTGGGAACCTGGTCCTCAACCTTCACTTGCTAAAAACTGAAGGATCGAGAGACAAAATCTACAACACAACTCTTCATTGATGGCCACGAAAAATAACATCGGGGGCTCTGTTACATCTTTTTCCTCACCAGTATGAACTACCAAATGGGATTTGTTATAACCACCCATGATTGAAGTACTTGTAAATTACATTACTTTGGAGAAATACTTAATAAATTACACAAATAGATACCCAAATACTGTATTAATTTTGTCCCTTTGGGAAAATGGAACACATTCTTCTAATTTGGTGAAAGTTCATCAAAATTTCAAAAAATTATATTCCCGATTGAATTTCTTACCTAAAACCTTTCTTTATATCTTGGGGAATAGAAAACATATAAAAGGGTGAGATCAGATGCTCAATAGAGGTAAATTAAGATAATATCAAACAAAACATTTACATAAGAATTTAAAAACAAGAACACAACTTTCTCAAATAATACCACATATTACATATATAAAAACCTTGATTCATGAATTAAATCTAGTAAATTAAGAAGGAATAAATCATAAAGGAACATGATCCATGAGAAAATAGCATTGGAAGAAAACCTAGAATTGTGGAAAACACATGGGGTTATAAAATAATTTCCATATTAGCCAAGGATAAATTCCAAGACCATCATAGTTAAAAAACTTCTTTACTTAATCGAGTTCACTCCTAATTCTAGCTTTGTATTACTAAAAGAATTTTACTTAATGTTGTAGCCCTATATTACAAAACTGAGATCATTTCATATTCCAGACCTGTATTACCGAATTGTGATCATTTCATGTTCAATCCTAAATATCTCATGTGATATAAATATTTACACAATATATTGGTGGGAGATATTGGTCCCATACATCTAATAATGAAATCATTCTTATGTATTCCACAAAAATGTAAATCATTCATTATCGCATAACCCATGAAATAAAATGGGTTTTCTAAACATCATTCTATCATAACATAATCCATGTAAAACAAATAGATTTAATAAATATAATTCCATAATATACATAATAAAACCATAATAATAATATGTATAATATAATAGAATCATAACCCTATTAAATACTACCATATTTTATGGAAAATAGTTTGGATCGAATACTTGAAATTATTTCGTGAAGAAAATATCCCTGTTTTTTAAAAAACATTTTCTTTTCTCAAAATGACACACAATTTTAAAAGAAAAAATACATTGAAAATAACCTTGAAATACTGTAAATGAATCTTCAGAAAAATAAGGAGTTAAAAAATGTAAAAATTCATTCTTATTGTATAATTTAAAAGAAAACATTCTTCCCAAACATAAGTTAGAAATTCAAAAAGTACATCACATCAAAAACAAAAAAATATTACCTTCATAATATTTAATAAAAATTAACCGATGGGTAAATTTGACTTTAAACAATTTTATAACAATAGCAGAATATTTTGGAATAAATATTTAGGAAACATGGATATGGATAATAAATATACCCCAGTAAATACTTATGTCTAAAAAATCTCAGATAATAATGAGATTGCAAAATTATCCCTTAACTTAGGTCTGGGTTACTTCATATATGTACAAACATCCAATATAAGGTTTTAAATAATGTCATTAACTTATCATATAATCATATTTATTTTTATGATACCGTAAGTGATCATATTATTACATGTTTGTTAAAAACATTATTACACTTCCTTCAGGTATTGACTGCTTTATTTTCTTACATAGGTTTTTTCAGATAAGTTCATGTTTCTCTTATTATATTATAGTTATATAAGTTATTGAATTATTTTAATATAATATATATAGGATTTATTCATTTTAAATATTTATGTAATCACGATTTAATGAAGATCATGCAGAATGAATCACATCACACCATGGAGATGGTAGTTTGTACGTACACATGATCGATGATATCATTCCCTTAATTGTGGAATGGTATGGAAGTGGATGGTATATATATTGTTCCAAAATCAGAATATTGTTATAATATTCATATATAGTTATTATTTTCATCATTATACCTTTTCATGTATGTTGGTGGTGAAAAACAGTTTACACCATGATGTAGAGATGGTAAGCCGTACGTAAGCACGCGAGGTGATTTCATTTATCATAGGATGGATAGAAGGTTGAATATGGTTGTTAAATAATCATAATAACATAAAATAATATATTTTATACTGGATTTATTACATTATAATAGATACAACACATAAATTTAAAGTAGAAGGAGAAATTAGTTTGAATGAATCAGTAGGGGGGTTCCCTTTTCTTCGATGAGATCCCAATAGATATCCTCTTAAAATAACTATAGTGTATTTAGAGAAGACCAACACATATATAATGGGAAATAGGCCAGGTATAGATAAACTTTAAGGCTTAATGTGAAGTGAATTTTTGAGAGATGATGTTCCCTGTTATAATTGAGGTGATGAACACATTTGAAATCTCCAAAAAATATTAATTTATAATAAAATCAAAAACCATCCAAAATACAGTAAAATTTCATAGTTTATAATATGATATTTTATAATGTTGTAATATTAGAATCCAATAAATTTTAGACAAGTTTTTTTTCAATTTAATTCTTATCTTTTTAATTAACACTTAGTTATCTCTTAAAATTTTAACTAAGGTAACAAATATTTCAATATCAAAATGGTGAAATATTTACTTATTTGATGTCAATTAGACCATAAATGAATAAGTTAAATATTTTCCCCATATAATAATTATTATATATTTTTAAAAATGTTTTATGGTTTTTAATCAATTTAATAATACATTTTATTTGATAAACAATAAATAGTGTCAATTTTGACACACTTCAATTTATTGATTTTAAAAAATACAATGATAAGATGAAATCCCCAAACCAAATATTTTATTATATCCATAAAGAGTTAAGGTAATATATAAAATTCCTTTGATATATTAATTATACCAAATTTTTTTATAATATTTTTAATAACATTACATTCATATTTTTATTAATAAAACAATTACTACATCAATCTTGTGTAATTATTTAATATTCTAGTTTTTCATGTAAAAATTAAAAATAAAATACCATAACAATGATAATTATTATTGATTTAATAATGATACTTATACTCTAATATATCCCTTATAAATTCGTACATAATTTTATTTATTTAATAAAACCTGAATGTGACAACTTTGACATCACTTTAACGAAAATTTTATAAGCTGTATAATATTTTTCGATATGGATAAAAATGGTAAATAAATCGACCCTTAGAAGATTATGGTTATGATATAATTGATCAATAATATTATTTCACATGTTCTGGTCTTTTAATGGTTATTATCCTTTTAGTAAAAATTATTTTATGGATTGTTTCTTCAATTAAATAATTTCTTTATCATCAATGTATAATACTTTAATGAAATTTTCTATTTCATAAAAATTAAAATAATTTACCATGAAAAATAAAAACATATTATATTTTAAATTAGTATTTATACCCTAAATTTAATTTTTTATAACCTTATTTTAAAAATGATAAATTTATTAAAATTTTAGTAAGACATATTTTACTTTCTTTAAAATATATTAAATGTCCTAGTATCAAAAAAGTGGATTAAAAAGGATACCATTTTGACCCAAGGATGATTTAGGGTGAAACAAAATCATCCAATTATATTAGGGAAAATTTTAGGGTATTTTATAATATTTAGTTTACCCTTAAATACCAAAATTTCATTTTTATCATATAAATAAAAATTACTGAAGTTAATATTTACAATGAAAAATACAAAATAAACATATTTAGATAATTTAGACCCACTGATTAAAAATATGGAATCCATTTTTTTAAATTCAATATACATAATTTTCAATAATTATTTTAAAATTAGTCTTGTGGTTGGAATGAGAAAATGAGTTTTAAAAGTTAAAACATTGTAAAAGATTGAAGTGTTTTCTTATCAAAATATATGGTAAAATTAATGAAAATGACCTACGTTATATTAAATAATAAAAATGTAATATATTTATATTTTAAAATAATTAAATAAGATAACTTAACCATTGAAATTATTTTGATGAAAATGTTGTTTTAACTTATAATTTAGTATATTTTTACTATTCATCAAAACTTGAAACTTATCAGAAAAATATAAAAAATTCATTCAAAGTTAATTTTTATATCCTAAACCCAAATAAGAAGTTTATTTTATCAAATTTAATACAATTTTTTTTCTAAAAACTTGATTTAGAATGGGTGTTCCATCAAATGGCAGCAAAACTGCATTTCTTAAAAAATACTTCTTTAATATAAAAATTGAATAGGTTCTTATATCTTGTTTAAGAAACATATATGATTAAAATTTAATATTATTTTCAATATTATATATATATATATCATTAATAAAATCCATACATAGTGATTTTATTATTTTATAAACTCAATTATTTTCATTTAAATAGTTTTTCATAAAAATCAGTTCCTTTTATTTAAAAAGGATATTATTTTTATTTATAAGTAATTTTTGACCAACTAATTAATTATATATTTACTTGTGTAATGTATATTGTCATAATTCAATTAACACTATTCATATCCATCATTATAACGACATGGTTCTAAGGTAACATAATAATATTTAGGTGTTCACTTAAGCTTGATCTTACGTGAAATGAATTCTATAAAAAAACATGAAAGTTTGTGTTATACAAGAAAAAATTAGTATTGTGTTTTCCTTAAGATATGATGTGTTTTCATGTAGTTAAAACTTATATTGGTGTAGTGTACAACACAAGATATCATAGAATTAAGAAAACACAAATAAGTTAATAAAAAATAAATCTTATAAAAATATCAGGGTGTTATATTCTATCCCCTTAAAATGAATTTCACCCTTAAAATTTGTCTGGGTTATAAAATGATTAATACTTGAATGGTTCTTTAATTGAAACCAACAAAAAAATGAATAATAAAATCTCCTTTTAAAAAGGAACCTGGGAGACAAAATAGTTACCCAATATTACTCATAAATGGGTTTCCACATAGGATAATATAGGTGGAAAGTGAAAATATTAATATTAAAGAGAAGTATAAATATCATGTTCTACTGGACAATGATATAGAACAAGGTTAAGAGAAAGTTAAAATTAAAAACTATTTAAATCTGTGATTATTTAAGTGGACATTTGATTAATCAGAAATGATGGTACTAGGATAACATTTTTGGTTTTAAGATCCTTTCCCCACAATTGAGGAATGACAAGAGATACTTACTTGGTTAAGTATAATCTCATTCCTTGATCAATTTCCACTCTATACCTTATTCCTAGAAATTAAGTTAAAATTTTCATTCTTGAATTATTAACAGATCATGTGATCCATAAATAGAATGTTAGGTCATTCCATATATCCAGAAAAATTTTATCATAAGTTATAAAATATGTTTATGTACACATATGGTGAGATAATACTTTATTCTAGAAAATATTCATATGATTCTTAACTTAAAATTTCCATCAATTCATAACCATAAAATCCATCCAAAAATAAGAAAATCCTAAACAATAGAAAGATGTGAACTAAATGGGATTAACATTTATCTTCCATATATCATAAGGTAGTTCCTTGTTGTCACATTACAATCATGTGGATACCTTAATAATGTATTCTATTGAAACATGGTAATAAACTCCTTTACCCTAATAACTCATTTAAAAAATTTATTTTTTTGTTGTTATTAAGAACAAAAAACTATAAACATCATCCATGATAGAATAAACCACTTTTCAACTTATCATTAATCAGTTCTATTAAAATCATTACAATCCAATTATTCATAACCAACATATATTTACCCAAATATAATTATCTCATCATCATGATCAAATTAAAGTTTATCTTTCCATTAATAAAATATTTTCTAAAAATATTAACTTATTACCTTAATCAGTTATTATGGTTACTAGTAATATTCAGTAAATGCTTCTGAATCCTTAGGAAAAAACTATAGCGGACCAATACATAGGTGTTCAATTATTCCATAATACCATAAATGTACTTCCACAAAATTGTTCTTGAATTCTAATAGACAAACATGAAATCATTCCAATATCTTCTTAAACAATTAACCAAGATTCATCCTTCTATTCCTAAACACTTCTTTTATCTCACATATCATTGGTAGTCTCACCATCATCAGAAAGATACCAATTATTCATATAAATTTTCTTATTCACTTCATGATATTTCCCTTTATGGAATCAATTTCCATAATGCCCATAAATTCCACATTTAAAACATTTAACTATAATTAATGACATAGAAATACCATTATCCTTATCCATTGTGTTATCTGAACCTTTTCCTTGGCAATTATTTTGTTTATTTCCTTCTTTCCACTCCCAAAGCATCTTTTAGTTAAATTAAAACATTTTCTTTTCTGCCTCTTCCCACAATATTTACACGAGTAAAATTGAACATTATTTCATTTGTGGTCACCAAAAAACTCCATCATTCTCTTTTTATGTGGGTTAGGAAATTCACCAAAGTGGAGATTATAGATTATATTAAGACATTGATGATTAGTAATAATAATTACATTTCACAATTCAACTCCCTTTTTAATTGATTTCTCATGTGTAATATCATTCAATTGTCCATAATATTCTCCATTAAAATGAATTCTCTAGTTTCTAGACATTTTCTAAAACACAAAAAGAAAAGTGTGGGTGAAAATAATCATACTAGAAAAACCTCATAATCAAGGGAATGTATATTCAACCTATGAAATCATAGGTTTAATCATATGTTATCAATTATTATTACTAAAATTCCAGGATTGTAACATATTCTTAGATTTATCCTTAGGTACATCCTTAAAAATATCCTTATAAATACATTTTCAAATCTCACTAAAGTTTTTACATCCTATTTTCCAAAGGTTTACTATACCTTCACTCTGATATGAACTCTAACAACCTAATATTGATGTCTATGTACATTACATTACATTTTTGGAATAATTAATACATTAGACAAACAGATTCCCAAAGACTGTATTAGTTAAGTGCCTTTGAAAAAATGGAAAACATTCTTCTAATTTGGTGAACGGTCTTCAAAATATCCGATAAAGATTTTACCCTTCGGGTTTCCAGTCTAAAACATTTCTTTATATCCTAGGGAAAAGAAAAAATATGAAAAGGGTGATCTCAGATTCTTAGTATGGGTAAACAAAAAAAATATCAAACAAAACCTGAACATAAGAATGTAAAAATTAGAAAATAACTCTTGAAAATAATACCATGTATAAATTATATCAAATTATTGATTCATTAAATAAATTATGGAAATTTATAAGGCATAAATCGTAGAGGAACATGATCCATGAGATAATAGCATGGGCATAAAACATGGAATTTTGGCAGACAAATGAGCATTAAAACTCCTTTTCATATTATCCAAGTCTAATTTAAAAGACCATTATAGCAGGATTTGTACTTTACAGAACATAGTTCACTCCTCATTATAGCCTTGTATTACTGAACTAGGTTTACATACTATTCTAACCCTTTATTATTGAACCGAGATCATTTCTCATTCCATCCCAATATTATTGAACTGAGATCATTTCCCCTTATAGTCAAGTGTATGTCATGATATATTAATCTTTACCCAATGAAATGGAGGGAGATATAGGTCCTGAAAATCTCATAATGAAATCATTCTTATGTGTTCCACAAAAACATAACTCATTCATCATAGCATAACACAAGGAATAAAATGGGTACTTAAACATCATTCCATCATAACATAATCCATGTAAAAAAATAGATTTCATAAATATGATTCCATCATAAAAATAATAAAACCATAATAATAATATTTATAATATACTATAAATATAACCCCCTTAGAGAAATCCATCTTAGATGGAAAATAATTTTGATTGAACACTTGAAATTAATTTTGGGGAAAGTGTCATTTCTTTTTCAAAAACATTTTATTTTCTTAAAATAACATGTAATTTTAAAAGTAAATAACTTCCAAAAAACCATGAAATATATTAAATTAATCTTAATGAAAATAATTAGTTTCTAAAATGTAAAAATACATTCATTTTATATAAGATAAAAGAAAACATTCTTCTAATACTTTAGTTAGAATGTCAAAAATTACCTCGTATCAAAAATGAAAATAAATTCCCTTCATATGATTTAATAAAAATTAACTAATGGGTAAAGTAGAATTTAGTCAATTTTAAAAAAAATATAATAATTTTTTGGAATAAGTATTTATGAATCATAGACATGGATGATAAATATACCCCATTAAATACTTATGTATAAACAATATCAAATAATAATGATATTGAATAATTATCCCTTACCTTAGGTCTCGATTTCTTCATATATGTCTAAACCTTCTGTATAAGGGTTTAAATATTGTCATTAAATTATTATAGATTCATATTCATTTTTATGATATCACAAGTGATCATATCATTACTCATTTGTTAATAACATTATTACTCGTCCTTCAGGAATTAACTACTTTATTATTTTACACACGTTTTGTCAAATAAGTCCATGTTCCTATTATGAGGATAAAATAATATAATTTATATAATTATTTTAATATAATATATATCATATTTATTCATTTTAAATATTTATATAATCAGGCTTCAATGAATATCATGCAAAATGAATCACATCGCATCGTGGTGATGGTAGGTCATACACTTGTATGAGGAACGATATCATTTCCCTAATTATAGAATGAAATGGAATTGGATGGTATATATATTTTTATATAATAAAAATACTTTTTAAAATAATTATATATAGTTATTATTTCCACCATTATACCCATCCACATAATGTGTTGGGGAGTAAAAGATTACACAACAACGTGGAGACGATAAGTCGTACGTACACATGCGTGGTGATTTCATTTTTCATCAGATGGATAGAAGGTGAAATACGTTGTTACATAAAAATAATAAAATCTCATAATATATGTTATAATGTAGTTATTAATTAATAATGGATACAACTTATGAAGATAATGTATAAGAAGAAATAATTCTGAAAGAATCGGTAGAGGAGATTACCTCTTTTTCAACGATATCCCTATATATATCCTCATAAAGTCACTAGAGTAGTTATTTTTAGAAACAAAATAACCTATTGAATGTATATATAGTGGTTTATAAGGTAAATGGGTTGGGTATTAGTGATTTTTAAATCTTAATGTGACGTGAAGTTGTGAGGGAGGATGCACCCTTTTATAATTGAGGTGAGGGGCATATTTGGAAGAAAACAATATATTAATTTATAATAAATCGAAACCCATCCAAAAACTTAAATAAATTCCTATATTATAAGATTATATGGGATAAGGTTTTAATATCATAAAACAATAAATTTTATACAATTTTTTCTGTCAATGTTAACCTTATCCTTTTAATTAACACTTAGTTATTTATTTAATTTTTTTCTTAGCTAACAAATATTTAAATATTAAAGGGGAGAAATATTTACTTATTTGATTTCAATAAGAAAATAAATTAATAATTTAAAAAATTTCAACATATCGTAATTATTATATATTTTATAAATGTTTTTGTATTTTAAAATTATTTAACAATAAATTATTTTGATAAACAATTAATAGTGTCAATTTTGACAGTATTCAATTTATTTATTTTAAAAAAATATCAATATAAGACTTTATCCTTGAACCAAATAATTTATATTATCCCTATGGGGTAAATCTAATATATAAAATTCTTTGGATATATTAATTATGAAAAATTTAATTTTTTAAATATTTTTAATAACATTAATTTTTATTTTCATTAATAAAAAACTCACTACATCGGTTTTTTGAAATTATTTAATATACATACTTGTTTGTTAAAAATTAAAAATTAAATATTGAAAATGAAGATAATTATTCTATATTTCATAAGAGTACTTTTTTCAAATATATATAATATAAAATCCTACATTAATAATGTTTTATTTAATAAAACATTAATGTAACAACTTTAACATCAATTTAAATAAAATATTATAAGTGTCATAATATTTTCCATATGGATCCTAATGGTCAATAACTCGTCCCTAGATGATTATGGTCATGATATACTAAAACATTAAGATACAGTCATGTGTTTTGGTCTTTTAATGATGATTATTATTTTAATAAAAAAATTATTGATATTCAATCAATTAAATAATTTCTGCATCATCTAGGTATAAGCCTTTAAAGTATTTGTTTATTTTTTAAAAATTAAAAATAAATTAACATGATAAATAAGAATTTTTTTATTTAATGTGAGTATTTATAGTTGAATTTAGATTATGTATAACCTTAATTTTAAAATGTTAATGTTATTAAAATTTGAGTAAGACATATTTAACTTTTCTTTATTAAAAATATATTTTATATCTTAATCTCATCCAAGTGGCATCCAAAGGACCCAATTTCAACCCAGGGATGATTTATGCCAAAAATCCATCATCCAATTGTATTCGGACAAGTTTTAGAATAATTTTATAATATTATATTTACCCTTAATTACACGATTTACATATTTATCATATTAATAAAAATTACTGATGTTACTATTCAAAATTCCCAAAAAAAGAAAGCTATATAAATAATTTTTCCAAATGATTGAAAATATCAAATAATTTTTTTAAAATTATAAAAATAGATGTTTTATTAATTAATTTAATGTTAATCTCGTAGTCGGAATGAGAAAAAATGTTTTAAAAATTAAAACATTGCAAAATATATAAATGTTTTTATATCAAAATAAAATTTAAAATAATTTACAATGACCTAAATTATATTAAATGAAAAAAATATTATCTATTTATATTTTAAATTCAGTAAATAATTAAAATAACCATATAAATTATTCATATGAAATATTTGTTTTCAATTAAAATTTAGAAAAATTTTAACTATTTATAAAAACATGAAACTTACCACAAAAATCACTCAAATTTATCCAAAGTATCTTTTTATATCCCAATTCCAATGAAAATGTTTATTTTCTTAAATAGAATATAAAATTTTGTTAATAACATGATTTAAAATGGGTGCCCCATCGAAAGGAGGAACAACTACATTTTTTGAAAAAATACTTCTTTTATCCAACAAATTGAATTAGTTATTATATCATGTTTATAAAACATATAAGATTAATTTTAAAAATGAAGTTGAATATATTACATATATATTTGATTAACAAAATACCACAAGAGTGATTTTTTTTATTTTTTAAACTCACTTATTTGCATTTAAATTGTTTTAAAAAAAAACCATTTACTTTTATTGAAATAGGATTTAAATTTTTTTATAATTAATTGATCACCAAATAATTAAATATATATATACATGTATTAAGTGTATTTTTCATAATTTAGTTAATTCATTTAATATCCACCATTATAATTGAATGTTTATAAGGTAACATAAAAATATTTAGTTTTTCATTTAAACTCGGTCTTGAATGAAATGAATTTTATCAAAAGAACTTGAAATTGTGTATAAGACATGCCAAGCATAGTATTGTGTATACTGAAAGCTAATCCAATTTTGTATCTTGAGAAAGATTATCTTGGTGTAGAATATTACACAAGACATCAAAGAATTAAAAAAACATAAATAAGTAAATAAAAGATCTATCTCATAAAATTTTTGGGGTGTTAGAGGTATGAAACTCACACGTCATCTCCTCCAACAACATACAAGGTACAATCATATATCCTATGAAAAGGATAATGTTTTCTCCATCATCATAATATCCATCAGAAGAATGTCCAATGTATATTTGAGTATGTATGGTCTCATTGTCGATATCTCTACACTGATCATCCATGAATCGATGTAAAAGTGGTTGTTTAACAACCATTGATGGTAGATGTGAAGAACTGTCCTTATCCACTAAGGAAAACTACAATGAAGCTAATTGATTTGAAATCTAAACCAATAACTAAGAACAATATCTTTTGCTGAGATCGTATTCCAACATAGTCCCCTTCTCTATAGTATAGTCAATATTGAAATCATAGTCTTGGAGAAACTCTAACCATCACTTATGTCTCAAGTTAATATCCTCCTTGGTGAAGATGTACTTGAGACTCGTGTGGTCATAGTATATGATAAAATACTCTCCCATTAGGTATTGTTCCCACAACTTAATATCAAATACTAGAACTACTAAATTATGATTGTGGGTTGTATATTTCTTCTCATGTGGTCTCAATTGATGTGATATACTGGAAATCATTGTATTTCTCTACATTAGAACAAAACCAAACTCAATCCCTGATGAATCACAGAACACTACACACTCGACACCCTCTCATGGAAATCTCAATATGGGAGCCCTCATCAATAACATCCTTAGCTTCTGAATGAATTTCTGGTATCTTTGCATGCACACAAAAGGATTACCATTTCTAGTCAAAACTATAAAGGGTGATTCCACTCTAGATAAATTGGGAAAAAAACCTCTGATAGAACCCTACCAACACATGGAAACTTCACAGCATGGTAAAACATGTGGCAGGCTCCCAAGGAAGCACTGCCTCAACCTTAGTTGGTTCCACTATTAAACCTACCTCTTATATTATGTGTCATAGTAAGTGGAACTATATAATCCAAAAATCACACTTTAAGAGCTTCACCATAAGATGGTGATCGTGGAGCATGTCCACCACCACCCTAAAGTGTCTTGAGTGCTTCGGATCGAATGATGGGTACGCTAGTAAATCATCAAGTAAGACCACCATGAACTAGTCTAGGAAAGGTTAAATGATCCCATTCCTGAGTCCCGTGAAAACTATTAGAGAGTTCTTCGCAATGAATAGAAACACCATGTATTCATAGTGATTGTAGCTACATCTGAATGTCATCTTACAGATATCCTCATCCCTTACTCACAACTATTGATAACCTGATTAGATGTCAATATTTGAGAAGCATCATGCCCCTCTCAACCAACCAAAGGGGTCATTTATCCTTAGTAATGGATAATTATTCTTCATTTTCACTTTTTCTAGCTCTAGTTGACTATAAATAACCTCAAGATCACGTAAGCCATCTTGGAGAACAATACTAAGGCTTCCCTGGGGGAACACTTGGTCTCACAAATCCCTTCTCCTGGAATTCCTCCAACTATACCCTCAACTCATGGAGCTCTATAGGAGACATTTGATATGATGGTGCAAATATTGGAACAATATCAGGGTATATGTTAACACATAATTCTAGCTCATGATAAGGATGTAATCCTAGAACGTCCATATGAAAAAAGTTCCCATACTATACTACATCCACAGATAACTAAAAGCTCATAGAATCCACTACTCCAAGAGTCATTCAATCCAACTGGAGAGTAATTGGTTTCACCCTTTAAGGCCCAAGATCATCATTATCTTCCATTTTATCCTTTTCATCCATAAAGAAAAACATTTCCCCATAACCACAAACACATCAAATCATCCACATAAAATATTCAATATGATAATGAACTATAGAAAACCAGTCAACAACTAAGATGACATCATAAGGCCTCATACTTTCTAGAAAGAGATCCCATACAAATCTCTATCCTCGAAAATTCAGATTTAACTATTTATAGAAGTGAATAATTGATGATTCTCTTCTTGTCAGAGCCTCTAACTATAAGGGTTGAGCCAAAGACTCAACTAGAATCTCTAAGTCTCAAAATAGATAAGTGGAAAGAAAAGAATGACTCACAATGATTTATATCAATACTGCAGATAAGGTAGAAATGACGGAGATAACACCTTATATTATCCCTATATCCTTGGGTTCATAGGACTCCATATCCTACATGTTGGTCGGAGTAGTTAACTCAAAAGGGGAGGGGTGAATTGAGTTACTATATAAATTTCTGTTAGAAAGATATTAGATTTACAAATAATGATTTCCCAAAAAATAGATTCATCCTAGTTAATCAAGGTTATACTGTTATAAGAGTTTTACAGTTTAAAAAACTTATAAGAAGATTTATTAATTCTCAAAAATATTAATTGGTATTAATAAAATTACTTTTGAAGTTATCCTACTAAGACAAATCAGATATAACTTCTTTCTAAGACTAACTATCAAAGTGAATTTAATGTTTTTTTGGATTGTGCAGTAAAGTAGTAAAACAAAGTAGTCTACATTTAAATAGCACAGCGGATATAAAACAAGTGGTTCAGTCCCAAGATGAGACCTAATCCACTCCACTTTGTGATCACCTGCCACCAAGAAGTTTATATAAATAAACTATGATCCACATCTTGGATCGGGGTTAACATTAGTACATGGACTATCCAGGCCACACAGGGACCTCTTCCATAGTTTCTTGGGAAAACAAAATAATGACCAGGCCACACAGGGACCTCTTCCATAGTTTTCATGGGTAAACATGAGTAAAGAATTTGGTATGAGGATTTTGAAATCCTCCAGTTTAGCACATGAGTCAGTGTGTGTGTAAAATATAAAGAGTACACAAACTACTCGAAAATAAATAAATAATCACAAAGAGAGAGTATGTGTTAGTCTACAATGATCCAATGATTAATAGTGAAGCCTTGGAATCCTTGGATAATACATAAATGCTTCTGAGTCCTTCTATGGTTTCTGTGTTGAAAAATAGAGTGTCGTGGTTCAGCTCGTGTTCTTCCCGAGTTAAGATGTTCTCTTGATCTCAGAGTACTTCTTTTGTTCTTAAGTATTATCGGATTGCATGCATGAGACAATTTATTATTTGAAGATATTTCAATCTCTTATTCTTGGTCATGCTCAAGATTGGTGTTCTGTTCATTATAGTGCACTCGTGTTTTGAGTCGTCGCGTGTTGTGTTGTATTGTGTTTCATATTCTTCCTCTTGGGCACACTTCTCTTTATCTTATAATGCATGAGCTTTAGCCAACAGGTTCCATATGTGTCATACCTCGTACCTCGTACTATGTCTACAAGAAAACATTAATTATGTTAGTGCTTTAAAGATGTCAAATATGACCGATAAAAAGTTAAATTGAAAGAAGACAAAACAGGTTAAGAAACGGTGTCACATTATGTTTTGAAAACGGTGTCTTCTTCATGGTATCTTCTTCATGGTGTACCCTTCATGGTGTATCCTTCAATGTGTCTTCTTCATAGTGTCTCCTTCATGGTGTCTTTCTTACTGTGTCATGATATCTCTTGGTCACGGTGTCTGAGACTTAGGCTTCATGGTGTCAGGCTTCATAGTGTCTTGCTCACAGTGCCTGGCTCACTGTGTCTTGCTTACTATGTCTGGCTTCACGATGTCTTATACTTAGACAAATAAGTGTATTTATACTTAAAACAGTACTATGCATAAAATTAATTGAACTTAATCATTATAAAGTATGAGATAACTTGAAACATAAATACACAATATTGATAATATTTGTGAGACTTGTGATCATTAATAATATTTGTAATTATTAGTGATATTTTTTATCCTTTAAATATGATTAATACATGAGTACTACAACAATATCACCCTTTTTGATGATCAAAAATCATTTTAAGTGAAAGTATAAGAGAGATGCAACTATAGAGAAACAAAAACCTATAAAATAGCATATAATAACTGAATAACTGATGATAACTGATAACTTCTCCCCCATTTGGGATTATCAAAAAGTTCAAATAACAGAGGGAAAACAGTGCATATGGCATTAATATCATTCATAATACAACAGACAATATATGTAGAGACCCTAAGCATAAAGTACATGGACATTACATTACTTTTGTGGAATACTTAGTACATAAAAAAACACAGACACAAGGACCGTAATAGTTTAGTGTCGTTGGAAACTCGGAATATAATCTTCTAATCGTGGTGAAATATCTTCAACATCTCCCATAAAGATCTTCCGTTTTTTTACCTAAAACCTTTCTTTATATCCTGGGAAAAAGAAAGCATAAAAGGGTGAGCTTAAATGCTCAGTAAGGGTAAACAAAATAAATATCAATCACATTATATTCATAAGAACATAACATTTTGGAAATCTTAACCTGCAAAAGAGATCATAATATAATAACATGGGATAAATCATAGTAGTGAAATGTAATCCCAATAATCATAACATAAAACATGAAACCTTGTGGCATACACACATAATCATAGAGAATCATTTCATATTAGTCAAGACTCATTGCCAAGACTATCTTAGTGGACAAAGTCCCTTTCTGAACCGAGTTCACTCCTTGTTTCAGTCTTGTTTCACTGAACCGGTTTAACCTACCGTTCCATCCATGTCTATCTCATGAGATATAAAATCTTTACCCAATGCATTGTAGGGGTATATAGGTCCCACCCATCTCATAATTATACCATTCTTATGTGTGCCACAAAATCATAAACCATACATCATAGCATAACCCATGTAATAAAAATGGGAATCTTAAGCATCGTGACATCATAAAAAAATTCATATAAGATAAAGGAATTCATAAAAATATTTCCATCACAACATAATCAAATCCATGTAATAGTAGGGATAGAAACAGAACCCTATATTATCTTAGATAGAAAATAATTTTGATAAAACACTTGAACTCCATTCTTGAGGAAAATATCCTTTCTACTTCAAAAACACTATTCCTTTCTTAACATGTCATACAATTCTAAACTAAAAGAAGTTGATTAAAAAATAAACATGAAAACTTGTAAAGTAATCTTCTTGGAAATAATGTTTTAAAAATCCATTCATGCCGTATAAGTTAAAAAAACATTCTTCTCGTACTTTTGTCGAAAAAGTCAAAAAGTACCTCGTATGAAAAACCACAAAAGATTCCTTTCATATCTTTTACTAAAATCTCACCAAAGGGTAAAATTGGATTTAAACAATTGTAGGTGGATGGAAACAATATTACATATTGATTAAACATGGATTTGGATGATAAAATACACCCCAGTAAATACCAAAGTATAAACAATCTTGGATAAAATGAGATTGTGATATTTTCCTTACCTTAGGTCCGATTTGCTTCATAAGTGTCTGAACCTCCTGTATAATGATTTAAATAATGTCATTTACTTATTCCAGAATCATACTCATTGTTATGATATCATATATGGTTCACTTATGACTTTATATTACCTGTTCTTTTGTTAATTCCATGTTAAAGAGCGTTTTGGGTAAAATCGTTTCATTTGTCGTCCGTGTTTTGACTTGTAATTATTCATATGATTACATAGATCATGATTACTTAATTCCATAATATAAAACATGATTTATATATAATATATATTCAGAATATATATATATATATAATAGATCAGTAAATGGAAAGAAATACACCGTTCATGGAGACGGTAGGCCGTACGTACGCATGAACACTGATTTTGTTTCCTTATTGAGTTAAATGGAATTAAGTAGATGACATACATATATATACACATAAATAAAGTATCATTATTATGTCATATATTTCATGATTACTTATTATATATACTTTATAATCATGAATGGTTAACGTGGAGAATGAATCTCATCGCGTCGTGGAGACGGTAGTCCGTACGTACGCACGAGCGATGATATCGTTCTCATGATCGTGGAATTGTATTTGAGTTTATTTATACTATTTCAGAATCAATATAACTTTACAATAATCATATATAGTTATTATTTACACCATTATACCCATCCAAGTAAGGTGGTGATGTAAAATAGATTACACCACGACGTGGAGACGGTATTCCGTACGTACGCATGCGCGGTGATTTCGTTTTCCATAGGATGGATATATGGTGAAATAATGTTTTTTCATACTTATAATAACATATAAGTATATTAGTGATACTTATGTTATTACTTCATAATGAAACAACCTAAGAAGAAGAAGTGTAAGAAGAAATAAAGTTGAAAGAATCGGTAACAGACATTACCTCTTCTTTGAAGCGCCTCTTTGAGATCTCCTTTTAGGGCACTAAAATTGGTCTTTGAGGAAGACAAGAACCTCTAGAATGTTTCTATTGAAGTGGAGAAGAGAATTTGGCAGGGTTTGTCCGAGCATGAAGTCTCAAAGTGGTGTGAGGAAGAGAGGGAGGAGGTGCCCTTTTATAAAGGAGGAGAGGGGCACTTTTGGAATAACTAAAAATATTATTTTATTATAAATCGAAATTCGGTTTTAAATAGCTCAAAATTTATTTGTTTCGAAGATAATGTGGGGATGGGTCTAAATCATCTCATCCAATATAATTCAGAGAAGTTTAGGTTCCTATTTTAATCTTATCATTTATATTTAACTTTAAGTTAGATAATTTTACTTTTACCGTGTCTTTTTGTGTTCTTATACTATAAGGTTAATAAACTTACTATAAGCAGCCAAACGAACCCCAAGTTATTTATTATTAATATATATAACCTTATCTAAGTCTTTTGTCCGAAACATAGATTTTTAGGAATAAAATAACAATTAATAATATAATATTTGTTTTAAAAACTATTTTATGTCAATTTTGACACTATTTAGTAATTGATTTTTGTGAAAATCATAACACAATGATTAGTTCGAAAAAAGTTATTTAAATCAATACTAACATGTCATATTAACCTAGAAAATTATTGTAATTCATAAAAAGTCTCAAATTACCTTTATTTGGGTATTTATAACATCAATTATGTCAATATCTCATTAATAAGATAGTTACTGCATCATCTTTGTCTCATAAATAAATTAAATTATTTAAATTATAAAAATTACAAATAAAATATCATTATGTAGGAAATATTTTTATCTTTCTAATGAATATTTATAGTCGAATTTATCTTATGTATAACCCTATATTAAAAATGATTGTCTTATTAAACTTTGATTTTAACTATATTATCCCTTATTTAAATAAACTAATAATAGATGTCCTAATCTAATCCAAGTGGGCCTAAATGGTCATATTTTATTCCTAATGTTGTTTTTGGTCTAATTAAACTCATCCAATAGAATTAGGACATGTGTTAGGGTAATAATAATATCATTTTTACCCATAATTACCCTATTTACTTTTAACCGTGGCAAAAAAAGTAAAAAGTTATTATTCACCAAAAATTATTTTCATCTCATTGAATCACATTTTACTTACTGACATCAACTGTGTCTCTTGGTTTTTTGAAATTCCACTCATAGAAGCGGTAAAATTAAGTTTTATTAAAAATTCATTTTTCTTAACTACCACTTAGTGGTTTCACTATTCATCAAAAAATGAAAGTTTCCAGAAAAATACCTAAAATTAGGCCTAAGCTATATTTGATATTATGAATTCAAAAATGATTTCATTTTTACCAAATTCAAAATATATCAGTTTCATTAATTATTTTAAAAAATTAATTCCCGTCGTCAAAACAAATAGCGTGTTCTTAAGAGATAATAACTATCAAAAGATTGACAGTTGTTTATGTCTGGTTTAAATGTGAAATTAAATAAATAACCTACATTGTATTAAATTGTAAAAATATATTCTAAATATACTTTAAAACCACTCAAATTAATAATTTATCACTATTAATTATTTCTATTAAAAATGTTGTTTTTATTTAAAATTTATTAATTTTCACTATTCATCAGAAAATGAAAGTTATCCGAAAAGTACCAAAATTTCACCCTAAGCTAATTTCGATATTCCAAATCCAAAATTGAAGTCTATTTTGAAACAAAAATTTACAAAATTTAAAAAATTAGTTATTACTATTCATAACGGCTAGTTTTAATAATATTTTAATAGCATATCGTTGTTTAGTGAAACTCGGTATTGCGTACTACACATGCTATCGAGGAACGTCGCGATTGCGTGCAATGCAAGGCAAGTCAAGGATGCGTGTTGTGCAAGCTTCTTTTGGTGTAGCGTACTACACAAGACATTAATCAAATTAAAAAGAATATTTTTCATAAAATCTCGGGGTGTTACTTTCTACTCCCCTTAAAATGAATTTCGCCCTCGAAATTTGTCGGGGTTATAAATGGTTTACTAATTGAAAGTTTCTTTAATAGAAACCCACATCGTAAAAAGGAATACCAAAACCAATATTTAAAAACAAAAGTATGAAACGTAATGGTTACCCAAATATACTAATCACTGGGTTTCCACATAGGTGAAAATATGGATATTGGAGAGAAATCTAATCATCATGTTCTGATGGAGAGTGGTAGAGAACATGGATATGGAAAAGCCAGCAAACACAAAGCCATAAATTTTTGATGATCTAGGTTACCATCTGATTCATCGGATATAAGGGCACTAGGACAACATTTTTTTTGGTTTTCAAGATCATTTCCCTAAAGTTGAAGATTTTGAATTAGAATAAATACTTACATTATTTTGGTACAAACTCACTGTTGTTCGTTCTAGGAACAATTTCCACTTAATCTCTTAAAGAAATGAAGTTGAATTTGTTATTCATGAAGTGTTAATAGATCATGTGATAGAATGATGGGTCATTCCATCTGTTTCAAACAAAAGGTTAGCAAAAGTTATCAAATATACATAAGTCCATCTATAGTGAGGTTAATCGTAAACGATTCCAAAAATGAACTTATACTTCATATATCATACCGCGTAATAAAATAAAACTAGTTTATACTAACCAGGGACTTCTTATAGGCCAGTGGTAGGCGATAAAGGCCAGTCACACTTCGTTTGTGGGTTCGATTCCCATAGCCTTGTCCAACACGATGGGCGGTCACCCGTCCTGTAGGTTGTCCTTTTTCTAAATCTATATTACTATAACATCCCATCAATAATATCAAAAAAAAGTTCTATCCTAACTTATGTCCAAAATAATCCATTCCAATCTTTAGACTTATCTAAAATACTTCGGTCCAAGCTCATAGTATAAAGAAAATGATTACTTGAAATGTCACATAACAATCATGTGAATGCCATCATTTATCCCCCATATATCGTAAGATATATCTTGTTGGTCAAATTACAAACATGTGAATACCTTAATCATGTCTTCTCTTGAAGAATGAATACCCATTAATTGAACCATAGTGAAAACATGAATGCAGTCAAAATTTATCTCTTTCCACATACCAAAATCCAAAAATTCTATATACTCAAACCATGATATAACCTTCTCCTTATATCAGTCATGAGCTCATGAATACGGTCAAACATTTCATTTTCTTGTTTTTCTTTCATTATGCGCATATCATCTTTTTTCCAAAAATATCTCAATGACATTCTATGTTTACTGGTACCATTGAAAACCAAAATAGACCAATATATAAATATTCCAATATTCCACGATACTATATACAACATTATTTTGGAATCCCATTACATAAACACTTAATCATTCCACCACATCGTTGTCATATTCAACATCGCCAATAGTGATCGCATGTGACTTCCCTTTGTCCTTTGCATTAAGTGGTTGCTCATGTCGATCATCACTAACCCTTGGATTAGGGCATTTATTAGCGTAATGCCCCATTTCCTTTCACTTGAAGCATTGAAGTGTTGGTGGTGCGTTCTCTGCAGTCTTTTCTTTATTCACATCATTAGAAACCCTTTTTCCATTACTTCGACACTCAACTTCTCGATGACCTTTTTTCCACACATAAAACATTTTCTAGTCCCTTCAAGACAATCTCCACCATGCTTCTTTCCACACTTTGAGCATAAGGAAACATTCATCTTATTTTCAACATTATTCTGAGATTTCTCCTTGAAATCCATCTTTCGTTTCTTGTCACAACTATGAGATGGATAAGTAACACCAACTTCCATTTCTACCTTGATAGCACAACGCACAATTTCTTCATAGCTACTGAAGTCTCTTATAGCTAATTCCCTTCGAAGATTTGGTTTTAAGCCACTGAAGAATCGATCAACTATACATTCAGGTTGGATGATAAATCCAGATGCATACCTTGCAAGACTTGTAAAATTCGCTTCATATATACCAACAGATTCATCATCCTTTTTCTTTAGTTCAAGAAACTCATTCTCCATCTTTGTTCAAAGAATACGAGGGAAGAACTTATTGAAAAATAAGTTCTTGAACTCGTCCCATTCCATGGACTCAATTTAATCTCTTGGCCTCATATTCTTGATAAGATTCCACCATTGATCATCATCACCTTCCAAATGATACACTGCTAAGATGACTTTATCATGTTTAGAACATTGAAGAACTGAAAATATCTTTTCAGTAGTACTGATCCATTGTTCAGTAACAAGTGGATCAGAAGACCCACAGAAAGAAGGTGGACGTTGCCTCATGAAGGACTCAATAGAATATTGTTCCCTTCTCTGCTCATTTGGAAGTCCAGAATGATTCATAGCTTGTGTAAGTATAGCACTAATATTTTGCACTCCATCTCCAATAACATTTGTTTGTTCAGGAGGACAAACATTTCATTGTCCATTACACTGATCAACACGGTTCCTTCAGGTTCCATCCATCGTCTAAAACCCAAAAAGAATAGTGTGAGAGGTAAAAATCACACTAGGTAAAACAATATAATAAAGGGGGAGTACCTTCAATATCTAACATCTTAGGTTTAATTATAAGATGGTTAGTGCAATTCTATGACTATAACGTATAATTAACCTTAGGTACATCCCTAGACATACCATAGAAATATCTATAGGGATCTCACTATAGTTATCACATCCTTGTTTCCAAAGGTTGACTAAACCTTTCCTCTGATACCAACTATAGAGACCCTAAGCTTAACGTACATGGATATTACATTACTTTTGCGGAATACTTAGTACATAACAAAAACACAGACACAAGGACCGTAATAGTTTAGTGTCTTTGGAAACTTGGAATATAATCTTCTAATCGTGGTGAAAGATCTTCAACATATCCCATAAAGATCTTCATTTTTTTACCTAAAACCTTTCTTTATATCCTGGGGAAAATAAAACATAAAAGGGTGATCTCAAATGCTTAGTAAGGGTAAACAAAAGAAATATCAATCACATCATATTCATAAAAACATAACATTTTAGAAATCTTAACCTGCAAAAGAGATCATAATATCATAACATGGGATAAATCATAGTAGTGAAATGTAATCCCAATAATCATAACATAAAACATGAATCTTTGTGGCATACACAAATAATCATAGATAATCATTTCATATTAGTCAAGACTCATTTCGAAGACTATCTTAGTGGACAAAGTCCCTTTCTGAACCGAGTTCACTCCTCGTTTCAGTCCTGTTTCACTGAACCGGTTTAACTTGCCGTTCCAGCCATGTCTATCTCATGAGATATAAAATCATTACCCAATGCATTGGATGGAGATATAGGTCCCACCCATCTCATAATGATACCATTCTTTTTTGTGCCACAAAATCATAAACCATACATCATAGCATAACCCATGTAATAAAAATAGGAATCTTAAGCATCATGACATCATAAAATAATTCATATAAGATAAAGGAATTCAAAAAAAAAAATTCATCACAACATAATCAAATCCATGTAATAGTAGGTATAGAAACAGAACCCTATATTATCTTATATGGAAAATAATTTTGATAAAACACTTGAACTCCATTCATGAGGAAAATATCCTTTCTACTTCAAAAACACTTTTCCTTTATTAACATGTCATACAATTCTAAACTAAAAGAAGTTGATTAAAAAACAAACTTGAAAACATGTAAAGGAATCTTCCTGGAAATAATGTTTTAAAAATCCATTCATGCCGTATTAGTTAAAAAAACATTATTCTCGTACTTTTGTCAGAAAAGTCAAAAAGTACCTCATATGAAAAATGAAAAAAGATTCCTTTCATATCTTTTACTAAAAACTCACCAAAGGGTAAAATTGTATTTAAACAATTTTAGGTGGATGGAAAAAATATTACATATTGAGGAAACATGGATGTGGATGATAAAATATACCCCAGAAAATACCAAAGTATAAAAAATCTCGGATAAAATGAGATTGTGATATTTTCCTTACCTTAGGCCTGATTTGCTTCGTAAGTGTCCGAACCTCCGGTATAATGATTTATATAATGTCATTTACTTATTCCAGAATAATAATAATTGTTATGATATCATATATGGTTCACTTATGACTTTATATTACCCGTTCTTTTGTAAATTCCATGTTAAAGAGTGTTTTGGGTAAAATCGTTTCATTTGTCGTCCGTGTTTTGACTTGTAATTATTCATATGATTACATAGATCATGATTACTTAATTCCAGAATATGAAACATGATTTATATATAATATATATTCAGAATATACATATATATAATAGATCAGTAAATGGAAAGAAATACACCGTTCATGGAGACGGTAGGTCGTACGTATGCATGAATGCTGTTTTCGTTTCCTTATTGAGTTGAATGGAATTAAGTAGATGACATACATATATATACACAAAAATACAGTATCATTATTATGTCATATATTTCATGATTACTTATTATATATACTTTATAATCATGAATGGTTAACGTGGAGAATGAATCTCATCGTGTCGTGGAGACGGTAGTCCGTACGTACGCACGAGTGATGATATCATTCTCATGATCGTGGAATTGTATTTGAGTGTATGTATACTATTTCAGAATCAATATCACTTTAAAATAATAATATATAGTTATTATGTACACCATTATACCAATCCAAGTAAGGCAGTGATGGAAAATAGATTACACCACGGTGTGGAGACAGTATTCCGTACGTACGCACGCGCAGTGATTTCATTTTCCGTAGGGTGCATAGATGGTGAAATAGGGTTGTTTCATACTTATAATAACATATCAGTATATGAGTGATACTGATGTTATTACTTCATATTGAAAAAACCTAAGAAGAATAAGTGGAATAAAAATAAAGTTGAAAGAATCGGTAACGGACATTACCTCTTCTTTGAAGTTCCTCTTTGAGATCTCCTTTTAGGGAACTAAAATTGGTCTTTGAGGAATACCAGAACCTCTAGGATGTTGCTATGGAAGTGGGGAAGAGAATTTGGCAGGGGTTGTCCGAGATTGAAGTCTCAATGTTGTGTGAGGAAGAGAGGGAGGAGGTGCCCTTTTATAAGGGAGGAGAGGGGCACCTTTGGAATAACTAAAAATATTATTTTATTATAAAGCCAAATTCGGTTTTAAATAGCTCAAAATTGATTTATTTCGAAGCTAAGGTGGGTATGGGTCTAAATAATCTCATCCAATATAATTTAGACAAGTTTAGGTTCCTATTTTAACCTTATCATTTATATTTAACTTTAAGTTAGATAATTTTACTTTTACAGTGTCTTCTTGTGTTCTTATACTATAAGGTTAATAAACTTACTATAAGTAGCTAAACGAACCCCAAGTTGTTTATTATTAATATATATAACCTTATCTAAGTCATTTGGACGAACCTTATATTTTTAGGAATAAAATAACAATTAATAATATAATATTTGTTTTAAAAACTATTTTATGTCAATTTTGACACTATTTAGTAATTGATTTTTGTGAAAATCATAACAGAATGATTAGTTCGAAAAAAGTTAATTAAATCAATACTAACATGTCATATTAACCGATAAAATTATTGGAATTCATAAAAAGTTTCAAATTACCTTTATTTGGGTATTTATAACATCAATTATGTCAATATTTCATTAATAAGATAATTATTGTATCATCTTTGTGTCATAAATAAATTAAATTATTTAAAGTATTAAAATTACAAATAAAATATAATTATGTAGGAAATTTTTTTATCTTTATAATGAATATTTATAGTCGAATTTATCTTATGTATAACCCTATATTAAAAATGATTGTCTTATTAAACTTTGATTTTAACTATATTATCCCTTCTTTAAATAAATTAATAATAGATGTCCTAATCTAATCAAAGTGGGCCTAAATGGTCATATTTTATTCCTAATATTGTTTTCGGTCGAATTACACTTATCCAATAGAATTAGGACATGTGTTAGGGTAATAATAATATCATTTTTACCCGTAATTACCCTATTTACTTTTAACTGTGGTAAAAAAAGTAAAAAAGTTACTAGTCACCAAAAATTATTTTCATCCCATTGAATCACATTTTACTTACTAACATCAACCGTGTCTCTCAAATTTTTTAAATTCCACTCACAGAAGTGGTAAAATTAAGTTTTATGAAAAATTCATTTTTCTTAACTACCACTTAGTGGTTTCACTATTCATCAAAATATGAAAGTTTCCAGAAAAATACAAAAAATTAATTTTAAGCTATATTTGATATTATGAATTCAAAAATGATGTCTATTTTACCAAATTCAAAACATATCAGTTGCATTAATTAATTTAAAATATTAATTCCCGTCGTCAAAACAAAAAGCGTGTTCTTAAGAGATAATAACTATCAAAAGATTGACAGTTGTTTATGTCTGGTTTAAATGTGAAATTATAGCCAATAACCAACATTGTATTAAATTTTAAAAATATATTCTAAATATACTTTAAAACCACACAAATTAATAATTCATCACTATTAATTATTTCTATTAAAAATTTTGTTTTTAATTAAATTTTATTAATTTTCACTATTCATCAGAAAATGAAAGTTATCCGAAAAGTACCAAAATATCACCCTAAGCTAATTTCGATATTCCGAATCCAAAAATGAAGTCCATTTTGAAAATAAAATTTACAAAATTTCAAAAATTGGTTATTACTATTCATAACGGTTAGTTTTAATAATATTTTAATAGCATATCATTGTTTAGTGAAACTCGGTATTGCGTACTACGCACGCTATCGAGGAACGTCGTGATTGTGTGCAATGAAAGGCAAGTCAAGGATGCATGTTGTGCAAGATTCTTTTGGTGTAGCGTACAACACAAGACATTAATGAAATTAAAAATAATATTTTTCATAAAATCTCAGGGTGTTACTTTCTACCCCCCTTAAAATAAATTTCGCCCTCGAAATTTGTCGGGGTTATAAATGGTTTACTACTCGAAAGTTTCATTAATAAAAACCCACATCATAAAAAGGAATACCAAAACAAATCTTTAAAAACAAATGTATGAAACATAACGGTTACCCAAATATACTAATCACTGGGTTTCCACATAGGTGAAAATATGGATATGGGAGAGAAATCTAATCATCAAGTTCTAATTGAGAGTGGTAGAGAACATGGCTATGGAAATTCCAGCAATCACAATGCCATAAATTTGTGATGATCTAGGGTACCATCTGATTAATCGGATATAAGGGCACTAGGACAACATTTTTTTGGTTTTCAAGATCATTTCCGTAAAGTTGAAGATTTTGAATTAGAATAAATACTTACTTTATTTTGGTACAATCTCACTGTTGTTCATGCTATGAACAATTTCCACTTCATCTCTTAAAGAAATGAAGTTGAATTTGTTATTCATGAAGTGTTAATAGATCATGTGATAGAATGGTGGGTCATTCCATCTGTTTCAATCAAAAAGTTAGCAAAAGTTATCAAATATACATAAGTCCATATATGGTGAGGTTAATCGTATACGATTTCAAAAATGAACTTATACTTCATATATCATACCGCGTAATAAAATAACACTAGTTTCTACTAACCAGAGACTTCTTGTAGGCCAATGGTAGGCGATAAAGGTCAGTCGTACTTCGGTTGTGGGTTCGACTCCCACATCCTTGTCCGACACGATGGGTTGTCGCCCGTCCTGCAGGTTGTCCATTTTCTAAAGTTATAGTACTATAACATCCCATCAATAATATCGAAAAAAAGTTCTATCCTAACTTATGTCCAACATAATCCATTCCAATCTTTAGGCTTATCTAAAATACATCGTTCTAAGCTCATAGTATAAAGAAAATGATTACTTGAAATGTCACATAATAATCACTTGAATTCCATCATTTATCCCCCATATATCATAAGATATATCTTGTTGGTGAAATTACAAACATGTGAATACCTTAATTATGTATTCTCTTGAAGAATGAATACCCATTAATTGAACCATAGTGAAAACATGAATGCAGTCAAAAGTTAACTCTTTCCACATACCAAAATCCAAAAATTCTATATACTCAAACCATGATATAACCTTCTCCTTATATCAGTCATGAGCTCATGAATACGGTCAAAAATTTCATTTTCTCATTTTCCTTTCAATATGCGCATATCAGATTTTTTTCCAAAAATATCTCAATCACATTATATGGTTACCGGTACCATTTAAAACCACAATAGACCAATAAATAAATATTCCAATATTCCATGATACTATATACAACATTATTTTGGAATCCCATTACATAAACACTTAATCATTCCACCACATCATTTTCATATTCAACATCACCAATACTGATCGCATGTTACTTCCCTTTGACCTTTACCTTAAGTGGTTGCTCATGTCAATCATCAATAACCCTTGGATTAAGGAATTTATTAGTATAATGTCCCATTTCCTTTCACTTGAAGCATTTAAGTGTTGGTGGTGTGTTCTCTGCGGTATTTTCTTTATTCACATCATTAGAAACCCTTTTTCCATTACTTCAAAACTCAGCTGCTCGATGACCTTATTTTCCACACTTAAATCATTTTCTATTCCCTTCAAGACAATCCCCACCATGCTTCTTTCCACACTTTGAGCATAAGGAAACATTCATCTTCTTTTAACCATTATTCTGAGAATTCTCCTTGAACTCCATCTTTCGTTTCTTGTCAAAACTATGATATGGATAAGTAACACCAACTTCCATTTCTACCTTGATAGCACAACGCACAATTTCTTCATAGCTACTGAAGTCTCTTATAGCTAATTCCCTTCGAAGATTTGGTTTTAAGCCACTGAAGAATTGATCAACTTTACTTTCAGGTTGGATGATAAATCCAGATGCATACCTTGCAAGACTTGTAAAATTTGCTTCGTATAAACCAACAGATACATCATCCTTTTGCTTTAGTTCAAGAAACTCCTTCTCCATCTTTGTTCGAAGAATACGAGGGAAGTACTTATTGAAAAATAAGTTCGTGAACTCGTCCCATTCCATGGACTCAATTTCATCTCTTGGACTCGTATTCTTGATAAGATTCCACCATTGATCAGCATCACCTTCCAAATGATACACTGCTAAGATGACTTTATCATGTTCAGAACATTGAAGAACTGAAATATCTTTTCAGTAGTACTGATCCATTTTTCAGCAACAAGTGGATCAGAAGACCCACTGAAAGAAGGTGGATGTTTCCTCATGAAGGACTCAATAGAATATTGTTACCTTCTCTGCTCATTTGGAAGCCCAGAATGATTCATAGCTTGTGTAAGTATAGAACTAAGATTTTACACTCCATGTCCTATAACATTTGTTTGTTCAGGAGGACAATCATTGCATTGTCCATTACATTGATCAACACTGTTCCTTCGGGTTCCATCCATCATCTAAAACCCAAAAAAAATAGTGTGAGAGGTAAAAATTACACTAGGGAAAACAATATAATAAAGGGGGAGTAACTTTAATATCTAACATCTTAGTTTTAATTCTAACATGGTTAGCGTAATTCTAGGACTATAACATATACTTAACTTTAGGTACATCCCTAGACATACCTTAGAAATATCTCTAGGGATCTCACTAAAGTTGTCGCATCCTATTTTCCAATGTTTGACTAAACGTTTCCTCTGATACCAACAATAGAGACCCTAAGCTTAACATACATGGACATTACATTACTTTTGCGGAATACTTAGTACATAACAAAAACACAAACACAAAGACCTAAATAGTTTAGTGTCTTTTGAAACAAGGAATATAATCTTCTAATCGTGGTGAAAGATCTTAAACATCTCCCATAAAGATCTTCCTTTATTTTATCTAGAACATTTCTTTATATCCTGGGGAAAAGAAAACATAAAAGGGTGAGCTCAAATGCTCAATAAGGGTAAACAAAAGAAATATCAATCACATCATATTCATAAGAACAAAACATTTTGGAAATCTTAACTTGAAAAAGAGATCATAATATCATAACATGGGATAAATCATAGTAGTGAAATGTAATCCCAATAATCATAACATAAAACATGAAACTTTTTGGCATACACACATAATCATAGAGAATCATTTCATATTACTCAAGACTCATTTCCAAGACTATCTTAGTGGACAAAGTCCCTTTCTGAA
Organism: Viscum album; assembly: GCA_963277665.1. Classification (NCBI taxonomy): domain Eukaryota; kingdom Viridiplantae; phylum Streptophyta; class Magnoliopsida; order Santalales; family Viscaceae; genus Viscum; species Viscum album. The sequence continues at coordinate 1,548,107,739 of OY728155.1, read as the reverse complement.
CTGATTTCACTCCTCGTTTCAGTCCTGTTTCACTAAACCGGTTTAACCTGCCGTTCCAGCCATGTCTATCTCATGAGATATAAAATCTTTACCCAATGCATTGGAGGGAGATATAGGTCCCACCCATCTCATAATGATACCATTCTTATGTGTTCCACAAAATCATAAACCATACATCATAGCATAACCCATGTAATAAAAATGGGAATCTTAAGCATCGTGACATCATAAAACAATTCATATAAGATAAAGTAATTCATAAAAATATTTCCATCACAACATAATCAAATCCATGTAATATTAGGGATAGAAACATATCCCTATATTATTTTAGATGGAAAATAATTTTGATAAAACACTTGAACTCCATTCTTGAGGAAAATATCCTTTCTACTTCAAAAACACTTTTCCTTTCTTAATATGTCATACAATTCTAAACTAAAAGAATTTGATTAAAAAATAAACTTGAAAACTTGTAAAGGAAGCTTCTTGGAAATAATTTTTTAAAAATCCATTCATGCCGTATAAGTTAAAAGAACATTCTTCTTGTACTTTTGTAGGAAAAGTCAAAAAGTACCTCGTATGAAAAACCACAAAAGATTCCTTTCATATCTTTTACTAAAAACTCACCGAAGCGTAAAATTGGATTTAAGAAATTGTATGTGGATAGAAACAATATTACATATTGAGGAAACATGGATGTGGATGATAAAATACACCCCAGTAAATACCAAAGTATAAACAATCTTGGATAAAATGAGATTGTGATATTTTCCATACCTTAGGTCCGATTTGCTTCGTAAGTGTCCGAACCTCCTGTATAATGATTTAAATAATGTCATTGACTTATTCTATAATCATACTCATTGTTATGATATCATATATGGTTCACTTATGACTTTATATTACTTGTTCTTTTGTAAATTCAATGTTAAAGAGCGTTTTGGGTAAAATCATTTCATTTGTCGTCCGTGTTTTGACTTGTAATTATTCATATGATTACTTAGATCATGATTACTTAATTTCAGAATATAAAACATGATTTATATATAATATATATTCAGAGAATACATATATATAATATATCAGTAAATGGAAAGAAATACACCGTTCATGGAGATGGTAGGTCGTACGTACGCATGAATGCTATTTTCATTTCTTTATTGAGTTGAATGGAATTAAGGCGATGACATAAATATATATACACATAAATCCAGTATCATTATTATGTCATATATTTCATTATTACTTATTATATATAATTTATAATCATGAATGGTTAACGTGGAGAATGAATCTTATCGTGTCATGGAGACGGTAGTCCGTTCGTACGCACGAGCGATGATATCGTTCTCATGATCATGGAATTGTATATGAGTGTATGTATACTATTTCAGAATCAATATAACTTTACAATAATCATATATAGTTATTATGTACACCATTATACCCATCCAATTAAGGTGGTGATGTAAAATAGATTACACCACGGCGTGGAGACGGTATTCCGTACGTACGCACGCGCGGTGATTTCGTTTTCCGTAGGATGGATAGATGGTGAAATAGGGTTGTTTCATACTTATAATAACATATAATTATATTATTGATACTGATGTTATTACTTCATAATGAAAAAACCTAAGAAGAATAAGTGGAATAAGAAATAAAGTTGAAAGAATCGGTAACGGACATTACCTCTTCTTTGAAGCGCCTCTTTCAGATCTCCTTTTAGGGAACAAAAATTGGTCTTTGAGGAAGACCAGAACCTCTAGGATGTTGCTATGGAAGTGGAGAATAAAAGTTGGAAGGGTTTGGACCATCTTGAAGGCTCAAAGTGGTGTTAGGAAGAGAGGGGGAGGTTCCCCTTTATAAGGGAGGAGAGGGGAACCTTTGGAATAACTAAAAATATTATTTTATTATAAAGCCAATTTCGGTTTTAAATAGATCCAAATTGGTTTATTTAGAAGCTAAGGTGGGGATGGGTCGAAATAATCTCATCCAACATAATTTAGACAAGTTTAAGTTCCTATTTTAACCTTATCATTTATATTTAACTTTAAGTTTGATAATTTTCCTTTTACCATGTTTTCTTGTGTTCTTATACTATATGGTTAATAAACTTACTATAATCAGACAAACGAACCCCAAGTTGTTTATTATTAATATATATAACCTTATATAATTAATTTGACCGAACCTTAGATTTTTAGGAATAAAATAACAATTAATAATATAATATTTGTTTTAAAAACTATTTTATGTCAATTTTGAGACTATTTAGTAATTGATTTTTTTGAAAAACATAACAGAATGATTAGTTCGAAAAAAGCTAATTAAATAAATACTAACATTTCATATTAACCTAGAAAATTATAGGAATTTATAAAGTCTCAAATTACCTTTATTTGTGTATTTATAACATCAATTATGTCAATATTTCATTAATAAGATAATTACTGCATTATCTTTGTGTCATAAATAAATTAAATTATTTAAAGTCTAAAAATTACAAATAAAATATCATTATGTAGGAAATATTTTTATCTTTCTAATGAATATTTATAGTCTAATTTATCTTATGTATAACCCTATATTAAAAATGATTTTCTTATTAAACTTTGATTTTAACTATTTTATCCCTTCTTTAAATAAATTAATAATAAATGTCCTAATCTAATCCAAATGGGCTTAAATGGTCATATTTTACTCCTAAGGTTGTTTTGGTCGAATTACACTTATCCAATAGAATTAGGACATGTGTTAGGGTAATAATAATACCATTTTTACCCATAATTACCGTATTTACTTTTAACCGTGGGAAAAAAAGTAAAAAGTTATTGTTCACCAAAAATTATATTCATCTCATTGAATCACATTTTACTTACTGACATCAACCGTGTCTCTCGGATTTTTGAAATTCCACTCACAGAAGCGGTAAAATTAAGTTTTATGAAAAATTCATTTTTCTTAACTACCACTTAGTGGTTTCACTATTCATCAAAAAATGAAAGTTTCCAGAAAAATACCAAAAATTAGGCCTAAGATATATTTGATATTATGAATTCAAAAATGATGTCTATTTTACCAAATTAAAAACATATAATTTGCATTAATTAATTTAAAAAATTAATTCTCATCGTCAAAACAAATAGCGTGTTCTTAAGAGATAATAACTATCAAAAGATTGACAATTGTTTATGTCTGGTTTAATTGTGAAATTACATCCAATAACCAACATTGTATTAAATTGTATAAATATATTCTAAATATACTTTAAAACCACTCAAATTAATAATTTATCAATATTAATTATTTCTATTAAAAGGGTTGTTTTTAATGAAATTTGTTTAATTTTCACTATTCATCATAAAATGAAAGTTATCCGAAAAGTACCAAAATTTCACCCTAAGCTAATTTTGATATTCTAAATCCAAAAATGAAGTCCATTTTGAAAATAGAATTTTCAAAATTTCAAAAAGTGGTTATTACTATTCATAACGGCTAGTTTTAATAATATTTTAATAGCATATCGTTGTTTAGTGAAACTCGATATTGCATACTACACATGCTATTGAGGAACGTCATGATTGTGTGTAATGAGAGGAAAGTCAAGGATGCGTGTTGTGAAAGATTCTTTTGGTGTAGAGTACAACACAAGACATTAATGAAATTAAAAAGAATATTTTTCATAAAATCTCGGGGTGTTACAATATAAATATAAAAAAACAATGAAATCCCCATAAAAAATATATCATTGGTCTCCTTCAGGAAGTGGCCTTCTCTTTGCCTTTATCAGAAGCAGAAGAGGAATCCATAGGGGCAGTTGCTGATGTGGAAGAAGGCATAGAAGTGGTATAAAAAAAAGGTAAAGGTAGACCTTATAAGACTAATGGAGCCATAGTTCGATCTATAGAGGATCTTGGCCATTGCTGGTCATGAATGATAGGCCTGATCTGACTAAGATCCTGGCCAACAGGCATGGATGTTGAAGCTAAGGCAGATGTGAAAGTAGGTAATCTAGGTTTGAGAGGAGCAGCCGCTGGAGCAACAATTATTGTGCATTTCGCATGAAGATACGGTCTCATAATCTTAATGAAATATGCAATAATCTATCCTCCATACTGCATCACCTTTTGAAAATCATCTTTATTTTCAATGAACTTGTCCAACAATCTGGTAATCTCTGTTAGCTTCTGGACTTGGTTTTTGAAGGCTTGGATCATAGATGGAATTCTCAGATTTTATACTAGGTATTTGATGTGATTGTTCATATCAGTCTTGGAGAAAATCTGGTTGAAATAGAAGTCCACTTTTTTAGAGATCTCCTGCTGGGCATAATTGGCAATCTTGGAGTGAATTTGAACCAGGTAAAGCACTCTATCACTGTTCTTAACAACTTCAGATAAAGGATCCATTTCAAAGCCACTAAATGCATTTTGAAGTTCTTCATTGACTATAGATTTGGGAAAAGTACTGTCCAAGGATGGAGTAGAAGTCTGACTAGAGGAAGTAGAGGCTTTTATAGCTGTGGTTAGAGGCTTGAGTTGTTTCAGGACCTTTTGAAGATAGCCAATATACTCATCTGTGAGTTTGTTCAGGTTCTCCACAAGCTCTCTCATGCAGTGAAACATCTGCATGTGCTTTTCTAAAATATTTTTATTAAAGGATAAAAGGTATGGGTGAATTTGGGACACAATATCTCAAGAGATGTGGGAAACATTAGGTTTAGGAGAAGCAGGAGCAGGTGTAGGAGCATGATCTGATCTGGAATGTAGTTCTTTCTGGAGGTCTTCAACCATGCTTTTCAGAGTTGTAACTTCAGTACTGAGAAACTTATTGTCAAATCTTAATTCTTTAATTTCATGAATCATCTTGGGTTAAAGGTGCCAAATATTTTTTTTTTGAAAGCAGTGAGGCATCTTCCTGACTCAGTTGGGTCAAAAGACAAGGTTGAGAGGAGAAGAGTTTCTCAACTCCAGCTAAGATAGTGCCTCCAAAGACTTTCAAATAATCCTCGCTGAAAGAATACTTTTGATCAGGTAAAGGTGTAGGTGAAAGAAGTGGTACAGGTTCAGGCTCAGGTTGAGGTTCAGGTTGAGGTTCAGGTTCAGTTTTAAGTGAAAAGTATGTGGAATATTTTAGTTGAAATAAGGAAGAAAGATAAATCACAGTGGCAGTAACCAGTTGAGATTCACTCACAACATAGAAGCTAGGGAATATATACCGATTGCACACAAAATATGATTTAGTAGGTTGAGATGATTCAACAGACTCAACCTAATTACCCTCTGCTTCATTAGTCTCGAGATTTTGAGGTTCCTCCCCCTCAATAAGTGCTTCCTTTTCTGGACCTTGAGGCTCATGTACTTATTCTAAATACACTGGTTCATCTCTAATTTCCTCAACCATTTCTTTATTTTCCAACTAAAAGGATATCTCCATCCTCTCTTCAGAAGAGGGTATTATCTCAGGAATAGACTGTTCTACAGGAAGGTCTTTCAGATTTGCTTCTTGGACAGTATAGAGTTATCCTACTACAACATCTTCCATGGCAGGGAGTTGTTCCAGATTTTTTTCTTCCATGACATACTGCTCAGGTTCTGGGAAAACTAATTCTCTGGTAGCCTCAGATTGGATTTCTATATTAACATCATCTCTTGGGGAAGGAGGTTCTTATACAAGAATATCAGGAGGAATAATTGGCCTTTCTTCCTCAACAACAACTTATTCCCTATGAGGTATATCAGCCTCTTCACTATGTAGTACTTAAGCTGCCTCTTCCTCTTCTTCTTCATCTTCTGGATACTCTACAACTTCATCTAGTTCCAAACCAGGATCAATAATGTACTTTTTCCATCTTGGATAATCCACAGGATTATACCTCTCATAAAGCTTATCATTATCTTCAACCCATTCCATCTTCCATGGGTTCCAATTTATCTTCATCCTTTTAATGTTAGGTTTAGATAAACAATATTCACAGTCCAAAATTACTTATTCATTGGGTCCAACTAATCCTTTTGCAATAAGAATTGCTGAAATCAGACTAGAGTAAAACAAAGAGGTGGATTTGGATGTGACCTTGATCAATTCACATATATGGTGAAGGATATATTTGTACAGATTTATCTTGTGTCCATTCATCATAAGATAAATCATAAATACATCCTGATACTTTAAGACAACAAAGTCAACTTTCCTCGGGCTAATCTGATTTTGAACAAATTTGATCAACACCCTTGTCTCCCCATCAAGTTCAGTAGCAATGGCCCTTCTCTTGGTTCCATTTACATTTAGGGTTTCCAGTTCATTTTCTAGGTTGAAGAAATTAGTTGTAGGTAGGGGATCTCTCTAATAATCATCATAGATCCCTTCATGAGGAAACCTAAGTCATACAGCCAATAACATCGACGAGAAGGAGCATCTTTGTCCATTGATCCAACACCTTACAACATAGCTTTCATCAGCATCAAAGGAAAACTGTACATACTGATAAAATTGAGCTACCAGCCTTGGGTAAATAGGTATATCCTTCCTTGAGAACCATTCGAGCCAGCCTTATTCTCTTAAAAATTTTAAAACCAGAGATTTTCTAGACAGCAGCCACTTAGGGAAAATTTTCTTTTCCGGTACAACAATGTGATTTACCAGATTTGGATTTAGGGTCCCTTCGGGTGCCAGCTTTGGTGCTCTCTTCGGTTTCTTTGAGTGGAACTTCTCAGATGAGGATGAAGATGGACACTTAATCCTTGTCATCTACTGATGGCTGAGAGAGAGAGAGAGAGAGTTTCTAGGTTGAAAGGGTTCGGAAGGAGTGAGTGGGAGAGAGTTCGGGTGAAGAATCGAGTGAAAACCCTTTTGTTTTATCATTTGGGAATGTCAAACGTCACAAAAGTAAAAATACGGGAAAGTAAAAAGTGGTAAAGTAAAAATTACTGCAATACAGATTAAAAGAAAATCATAAATAATTTTCACAGTGAGACCGTGAATAGTCGTTATGGTGCCATGGTAAGTGGTCGTCACGGTGACACAATCACTGGTCATCACGGTGAGACAGTGAATAATCTGTTCTATCATGGTGATACTATAAGCGAACTGTTCAGTCATAGTGAGACAGTCAGTGACAGCCCATGAATTGAAAGTGCTAACAGTGAGATCATAAACATGAGACGGTAAACAAGAAAATGTGAACATGAAACCATAAAGAAAAATATAGTAAAAGATTGAACAATAAGACCAGTAAGATATCTATTTGTGATTGATCATGCCAAGATCATGTATGATGTAATCTATTCTCTCATAATTTAATGGTTTAGTGAATATATCAGTAAGTTGATATTCAGTACCAATGAATTCCAAGGTAATATCACCTTTTTGATAATGATCTCTAAAAAATTGATGTCTTACATCAATATGTTTTGTCCTAGAATGTGAAACATGATTTTTTGAAATGTTAATAGCACTTATGCTATCACAATTTATTGGTACATGTATTAATTGATATCCATAATCTATTAAAGTGTGTTTCATCCACAAAATTTGTGCAAAACAACTGCCAACAGCTATGCATTTAGCTTCTGCAGTAGATAATGCAACAATGTTTTGTTTCTTACTACACCATGATACTAGTGACTTGCCTAAAAGGTGACATGTTTGAGAGGTGCTTTTTCTATCTAACTTATAGCCTCCGAAGTTAGTATCAGAATAACAAACTAGTTCAATTGATTTCCCTTTGGGATAGAACAGTCCTAGATGGGGTGTATGCTTGAGGTATTTGAAAATTATCTTTAAAACATTTAAATGAGATTCCTAAGGATTTTCTTGAAAAAGAGTACACATACACACACTAAACATAATTTCAGGATGACTAGAATTTAAGTAGAGTAAACTTCTAATCATTCCTCTATAAGTGGTTTGATCAACAGATTTTCCATCTTCATCAAGATCCAACTTACAGGTGGTACTCTGGGGAGTGTGACTACCTTTTGTTCTATCCAATCCAAAACGTTTTAGAATATCTCTTGTGTATTTAATTTGAGTTAAAACAATTCCATTATAATTTTGAAAGATTTGAAATCCAAGAAAGAATTTTACTTCACCCATTAAACTCATTTTAGATTCGTTTTGCATCATTTTAGAAAAATCAATACATAATGAATTTTTTGAAGATCCAGAAATAATATAATCTACATAGATTTGAACAACTAAAACATCATTATAAATTGGTTTTATAAAGAGGGTAGGATCAACTATTCCTTTTGTAAAACCTTTGGAAATAAGAAAAGTACTTAATCTGTCATACCAAGCTGTTGGAGCTTGCTTTAAACCATATAAAGCTTTTGATAGTTTAAAAATATGATTCGGAAAATGAGGGTTTGTGAATCTACGGGGTTGTTTAACGAAAACATCCTCATCTATATACCCATTTAAGAATGTACTCTTAATATCCATTTGATAAATTTTGAAATTCAGATGTCCAGCATAAGCATGTAGAATTCTAATGGCTTCAAGTTTTGCTACTGGAGAAAAAGTCTCCTCATAGTAAATTCCTTCTTCTTGACAACAACCTTGTGCAACTAATCTAGCCTTGTTCCTAACTATATTTCCAGCTTCATCTACCTTATTTCTAAACACCCATTTAGTTCCTATGAAAAATGTGTCCTTGGGTCTTTCAAAAAGTTTCCAAACTTTATTTCTTTCAAACTAATTGAGTTCTTCTTGCATATCTATTACCCAAAATTCATCATTGATAGCATCATCAATGGTTTTAGTTTCAAGTTGTGACAAAAAGTCATAATGTTCAACCTGATTTCTAAGAGAAGCTATAGTTTGTGTTCCTTTATCTATGTATCCAACAACAACATCTAAGGGATGTTTTTTAAGAGTTCTATGCCTTCTAGAAAAAGAGGGACTAGTGAATTCAGATTCATCAACAGACTCAGATTCATTATGACTTGATTGCACAAAATTTACAGATTTGGAAGTTTGCACAGATTCTTTCACAGAGGTATTTGAGGATTTTTAGTTGATGTTCAAATTTGATACATCATCCTCCAGATTTTCTAGGATTGTTCTAGGCTCATGTGGATATGTTTCATCAAACTTGATATAGACTGATTCTTCTACACATTTAGTTCTCTTATTGAATACTCTATAACCTTTACTTGAAATTGAATAACATATGAAAATTCCTTCATCACTTTTGGATGCAAATTTTTCAAGATTATCCTTAGGGTTGAGAATAAAATATTGTAGCCAAAAACTCAAAAGTAATTAACCTTAGGCTTCCTATTGTTCCAGAGTTAATATGGAGTCTTTTTGAGAATTGGTCTAATCAAAACTCTATTGATTATGTAGCATGTTATGTTAACAGATTCATCCCAAAATTAAATATGTAGGTCATATTCAATAAGAATTATTCTAGCAATTTCTTTCAGGGTTTTATTTCTTCTTTCTACAACACCATTTTTCTAAGGTGTTCTAGGGGCATAGAAATTGTGATTATAACTATTTTGTGAGAAAAAGGATTCAAACTATTGATTTTAAAACTCACGACCTTGATCAATTCTTAATTATTTAATTTTAAGGCCATTAAAATTTTCTACAGACTTGGCATACTTAGTAAAATAAGAGCAAGCTTCACTTTTGGGAGCCATGAAGAAGGTCCAGGTATATCTAGAAAAATCATCTACTAGAACATAAACAGAGTTCTTCCCATTTAAACTAGAAACTCTAGATGGTCCAAACAAATCCATGTGAACCAATTCGAGAGGTTGAGAAGTAGAGACATCTTTCTTTGGTTTGAAAGAGATTTTGTGATGTTTTCCCTTTTGAAAAGGATTAAAAAATTTGTTGTTTGGGTACTCAAGTTTGGATAAGTCTTTAAATAGGGATTTTTCTAGTTAGCTTTCTAAGGGAGTGAACATTATAGTGTCCTAGTCTCCTATGCCAGAGGCATGATTCTTTTTGAAATACACTTATGCATGAAACATTTTGAGAAGTTAAATAATTTAAATTAATAGAATAAACATTCTCATTTCTTGATGAAGAAAATACTGATTCATATTTATAATTAAAGACATTGTAGACATAATTTTCAAATTTAACATGATATCCATCATCAAAAAATTGTGATATACTAAGAAAATTATATTTTTGACCATTAAAAAATAGTACTTTAGAAATTAGAATCGAATCAGAGTTACCAATCCGGCCTAAGCCAATGATCTTCCCCTTTGCATTGTCACCAAATGTGACATATCCTCCATCTACTTTTACCAGGTTCTTGAAGAATGAGTAGTCTCTTGTCATGTGTCTTGAACACCCACTGTCCAAGTACCACAGATTTGTGTAGGAGATCTTTAAGTATATTTCCTATAACATGATCAAGAAAAGACCGATTTTTGGTACCCATACTTGTTTGGGTCCAGTAACATTAGTAATAAGAGCTTTACGAACCCATATTTATTTCATTGGATTCCTATAAGAATTGTGTGAATTATTTGAACAATAAACTCTATTTGGTCCAAAAAACTTGAAATAGTAGAATATGTATCATGACTCGAGCTAGATGAATTGTTTCCAGAACTGGGAACAAAAATATATGTCTTAGATTTTGAAACAAAATTTGTTCTACCAAGGTTTCTTTTACTAGGTTGATAACCAATGAAAGTATTATATTTAGGAGGAATTTGTTTTCCCAGAATTTGGGTAAGGTTATTTTTACCATTTGAAAACATTTCTAAGTCACTTTGTAATTTCTCATTAGACATTTTTAGTTCATTGTTTACTTTGATCAGTTGATCATTTTTCTCCTTTTCAGTAGTAAGTTCAGATTTAACAGTTACAATGAGAGCATGTTGTTTATTTAATGATTTATATTTATATTTTAATTCATTGCATGTCTCTTCAAGCATGTTGCAATATTAAAATATTTCTTCATTATTCAAATTTTCAGAGTCACTTTCCTCTTCAGAATAACATGAATTATGCATATAAGAGTTCAGTGTCACCTCATCTGTGTTTGTCATAAAACACATATTGGCTTTGTTATCCTGTTTATCATGTGATTTTTCTAAGCCACTTGAACTATCCTTAGAGGCACTCCAGGCTTCCTTCATTGCCTTTTTGTAATTATTGTCCTTATCCTCATATTTTATCTTATATTTGCGCTTTGGACAGTTAGCCTTTATATGTTCTTTGCGCTTACATTCATAGCATACAATCTCATTAGGTTTTTCACTTCTCATCCAGTCCTTTTTCTAGTTTACTTTTTTATCATACTTTCCCTTGATGTTAGGTTTTCTAAAAAACTTTTTCTTCTTATAAAATCTCTTGAATGTTCTGGCCAGTTGAGCCATTTCCTCATCACTATCTGGTGATGATTGATCAATAGTGGAAATATCTATAAAAGATTCCAATTTTCCTTTGTATTTGTGCTTTGAGAGGGTGGTCTTGAATGAAACAGATTTCCTCTTTGGTTCATCTTCATCTTCTTTGTTGACTTTCAGCTCTTCCTTATACATCATCAGTTTCCCAATGAGTTCCCTTACAGGTAGCCTGCTGATGTCACATGACTCTCTAATTGAGACAGAGGTTCCCCTCCATCTGTCTGGTAGACATCTGAGAATTCTCATGATATGTTCTTTGGTATTGACTTATCTTCTTAGAGAAATCATTGTGTTGAAAATATAATTGATCCTAAGATACATATCAGAAATAGGCTCATCAGGTTTCATCTTAAAATTATTATATTTTATAGTATAAGTATTAAGTCTCATTTCCTTTACACTAGATGTTCCTTCATGTGAGACAGACACGGTATCCCAAATTTCATGGCCAGTTTTACAAGCATAAATCCTATTAAATTCTTTATCTCCTAAGGAACAGTATAGAGAATTCATAGCTTTGCAATTGTTATTATAAGCAAGTTTTTTAGGTTCATCTCATGTAAATCTATTAGTCACAGGAATTTTGTATTCATCTATGATGGATGACCAAATTTCAAGGCTCATACTCTCTAGATGCATTTTCATTTTAATTTTGCAATAAGCATAGTTTGTTACATTAACGAATGGTGGTCTGTTAGTTGAATCACCTTCCAATCTATTGTCCATACTGAAAAATTACATTTAAAGAGCTAGAAATTTAGAATTGAAAAAATTTTACAGATTTTCAAAGTTAAACTATAATCACAGTTGAATAAGATTACACAAAGTCCTAATAAAGCAACCTCTGATACCAAATATTGGTCGGAGTAGTTAACTCAAGAGGGGAGGGGTGAATTGAGTTACTATAAAAATTTCTTTTTAAAAGATATTAGATTTGCAAATAATGATTTCCCCAAAAATAGATAGAGTACAGTTAATCCAGGTTATACTATTATTTGAGTTTTACTATTTAAACAACTTCTTAGAAGATTGATTAATTCTCCATAATCTTAATTGGTATTATTAAAATTACTTTTGAAGTTATCCTACTAAGACAAATCAGATATAACTTCTTTCCACGACTAACTATCAAAGCGAATTTAATATTTTTCTGGATTGTGCAGTAAACCAGTAAAACAGAGTAGACTAAATTTAAATAGCACAGCAGATATAAAACAAGTAGTTCAGTCTCAAGCCGAGACCTAATACACTCCACTTGGTGATCACTTGAAACCAATCAGTTTATATAAATAAACTATGATCCACACCCTGGATCAAGGTTAACAAGAGTACATGGACTATCTAGGCCACATAGGGACCTCTTCCACAGTTTCGTGGGGAAAAAAATAATGACTAGGCCACATAGGGACCTCTTCCACAGTTGTCGTGGGTAAACATGAGTAAAGAATTTGGTATGAGGATTTTGAAATCCTCCAGTTCAGCATAGGAGTCAGTGTGTGTGTAAAATATACAGAGTACACACACTGCTCGAAAATAAATAAAAGAATCACTAAGAGAGAGTAGATGTGAGTTTATAATGATATTGTGATTAGCAGTGTAGCTCTAGACTCCTTGGATAAGATAGAAATGCTTCTGGGTACATCTCTGGTTTTTGTGTTGAAAAACAGAGTGTCGTGGTTCAGCTTGTGTTCTTCACGAGTTAAGATGTTCTCTTGATCTTAGAGTACATCGTGTGTTCTTCAATAGTGTTGGATTGCATTCATGAGGCAATTTATTCTTTGAAGATCTTTCAATCTCTTCCTCTTGATCAAGCTCAAGATTGGTGTTATGTTCAGTACAGTGCACTTGTGTTTTGAGTCGTCGCATGTTGTGTTGTATTGTGTCTCATATTCTTCCTCTAGGGCACACTTCTCTTTATCTTCGAATGCATGAGCTTTAGCCGAAAGGTTCCATAGGTGTCTTACCTCATACCTCATACTATGCCTACAAGAAAACATTAATTATGTTAGTGCATTAAAAACGTCAAATATGACCATTAAAAAGTTAAATTGAAAGATGAAAAAATGGGATAAGAAATGATGTCACAATATGTTATGAAAACAGTGTCTTCTTCACGGTATCTCCTTCACGATGTCTCCTTCACAGTGTCTCCTTCATGGTGTCTACTTCATGATGTCTCCTTCATGGTGTCTCCTTCATGGTGTCTTGCTTCTGTGTCACAGTATCTCAGGGTCACGGTGTCTGATACTTAGGCTTCATGGTGTCAGGGTTCACGGTGTCTTGCTCACGGTTCCTGGCTCACTGTTTCTTGCTTACTGTTTCTGGCTTCACATTGTCTTCTACATAGAAAAATAACTGTATTCATACATAAAACAGTAAAATGTATAAAATTAATTGAACTTAATCATTATAAAGTATGAGATAACTTGAAACATAAATACACATGATTGATAATATTTGTGATATTTGTGATCATTAATAAGATTTGTAATTATTAGTGAGATTTGTGATCATTAAAACATGATTAATACATGAGGATTCCAACACTATAGCTGTCCTCATCGTTGAACACCAGGTCCCTATGTTTGGTGTAGAACACTTGGCAGATGTGGTGGTTATAGGTGAAACCTCTGAACACCTCTTACTATTCTACCAACCCCTTTTCCATGTCTTACACAGTATGAACAACTATTGTTATAACTCTCTCTATATAATTGGTCCCTAGAATTTAACCAATTAAGTTGTAAAACGGGTCAAAAAATCCCATTCTAGATGACTATAAATGTCTCAGGAGAAACACCACTAATTGTTTAGCTGTTTCGAGTCATCCTGAGAGACATACACTATTGAACTTGTGTCTTTGGATTTTATAATGTTGTTTCTGACAAAAATAAATCCCTGTAAGTGAAATATTCTACCTAATTCTTATTTCTTATCTTCTAGGTTCCCACTAACAACACCCACTAACAACACCAACCCTTCCATAATTATCTCCACCACCAAGTCCAGCTCAAGCACCCCAACATATGTGGGAATGTAGAGGGGTTACACTGAAGCCCTGATATATAGAAATAATCCCTTCTTAAAGTTCATTATAAAGAAATTGGATTCCAGACCATATCCATGCATTATTGTGGGTGATCAGTAAAACTCTTTGAATAATCCTCAATGGTCAAACTACCCCAGTATAAATGAAGAAGATCATGGATGAATAATGATCATAAAGTGTCCGGATAAAATATCTCCCTAATGAAACTCTCAAATATTGACTTGAAGAGAGCTATATCATCATGATATTGAGTCACAAAACCCCAACATTTCTTAACAGATACCTAAATAATAATCATTACGAGGAATTCCATATGATGTGAAGGGGTCCTCAGAAGGATGAAAATGTCTATGAGTTCCACAATTCAGTCCTCAGCCACATGGGGGTCTGGATTACCCTGAAAATAAGTAAGTTACTACCTCTAAAAATCATGTTTTGCACTCATAATATGCATATACATGTCTAGAACATCAAGTAATAGCTACTTGTCAATGGGTGGTGTTATAGCTGGTAAACCACTAAGAGGTTATATCTTTGGTAAAGGACCCTATACTAAAGCCTCATCCCTCAGAAGACCGTAATCGTGAAATAGTGGTGGAATATTGGTTGTCTCTCTCTATAGATGCATCCTGAAATAAACCAAATCTATGATATTCAAAGAGTATATCTGTAGATCTGACTCAAGATGCACATGGTAAACACAAACCATTCCTCTATGATTCATGTACTAATTTTTTCGATATAACCTATATATACATGCGCCAAGTCAAAATACAGGTGATTAGAGTCTTCATGTTTGGATACATCAGACATCACACCAAAAATGGAGTCCCTAGAAAAAATGATTAACTTGAAAAACATAACATTTTTTCCCAAACTAGTCACACAGACTCTGATCCACTTGGTCATGACCTTACCCACTAGAGTCCAAATAGTGACCACCCAAAGCCTTCCTCTAATAGAGTAGGGGATTTAGACCAATTTATAGTAGGAATATCCTACAAAATGGGAGGTAATATCATAATGTACATATATGGATGCCCATATCTCCAAGCCCACACATTGCTGAAAAGTAAAACAACTTAAACCAATGCATGTATGTATCAATAACACCATAAATAAAGTGGAATATTAAATTACCGAAAGTAAAAAAGGGCCAAATAAAAGAACTAAAAAAACTATAAAGAATACAAAATGCTCCAAAGGTGAGGAATATGTTCAAAAAAGAGCACCTAGAAAACACATTGGTCTTTCAGGGCCAAGATATTCTTTGCCTACTACTTATCCATGCAGGACTCCATCAAAAGGGAAGTTATGTATAAAAGAAATGACATGTGAAGGAGGATCCCATGTAGGGGTGAGTATACCAATACCCCACATGAAACCCAAAATACACTAAAAATGAAGCATCAAGAATAGTTAGCTCATAATATAATTACAACACTAAATATAAATAAGTAAACTTATATATGCTTAGGAAGAAAACCACGCCACCGGGTAGTAACAACCAACTACCAGCCACAATATTCTGATCAAAGAAATTATTATTCTAGGATAATCCATTAAATGATACATTCTATCAATGGAGACATTCATGAAATTGGTCATGATAATTGGGACCCACCTAAGAAAGCACCCTAGTCTCAGAAGACCCTGATTCTTAGATAGGGGGTCATAGAAATAACCACTGGGGGACACCATGAACCTAATTGAGGTCAAACTACTATGTATAGGATCATATTTCAATGCCACCATAAACCCTACTAATATGAACTTCTAGATAGTTGATCGATGCCAAAACCAAGGAGTTCAATCTGATTCCACGTACCCCAAATATGGTATAAAGATGATTGAGGATCACACTCCAGACTCATAGACGGACACCACAAACTCCTTTTGAGACTCATCCTTTAGAGGGGATCAAAATCCCAATATTTGGACATAACACGACACTAAACCCTTAAAGGGAACTCACTCAAATGACACTAGTCTGAATTGAAGAGATGAAGATCTCTAAGCTATCTATAAGGTAGTACACTACATGTATGTAAGGAACAAAATGTGCATATTTCAACCTGGATCTTTCTATGTGGTGATTCAACAAAAAAAATTAATCCCCATATACATGTTGTATAGGAATAGTACCTAATGTGTATAGTTTTCTCATCACACAAAATATGTCTCTTGGCCTTGACTGTGTACTGCTGCCTATGCTCGTGTACACATGTCCATGTATTTACCCATGTACATGGTGTATCCAAGCTAGTGTACTCCTAGTTTTGTCTTTGTGCCCTTTTATGTACACACTGATCCACTAGGGATGGGTCACATGTAACGTGATCCGAGTCACATGATGTGTGATATTTAACTTCCTCCAGTAACCTAGAGCTGCAACCAGGGGGTCCCACACGACATGTAATCCTGAAATACATGAAATGTATTTTGAGATTTTATAGATCCATAATGATCATAATTTATGTCATTCTATGCATTACTAGAGATATCATACTCATCAGAATCGATGAATCTGAGGTCAACCAGTACTCCCATTTCTAGATATCAAAGATTCAGGCTTCGAATTCCCTCAGGAAACACCACCTCATGCTGTTTATAGCAAAACAATCGAAAATGGGATGAAAGGATACCAAAAATAAATATCCATACACCTCTAATCGACTTCCATTTTCAATGCACCTCAATTTTACCCTCGATCATGAACCACACTCATGGTATCGATTCATTTCAGTGATGAACAATAACATGATGAATAAATATTTGGTATTTTTTGATCCAAGAGCCATAGAAATTGCCTATGAAGAACATGTGAGTAATGGGGGAGATAAAAACATATAAAAAACATGTAGAAGAACCTATGCCTTTTTATCCTCAATCCATTATCAAAGAAATAGACAAAGAATAGGATAATCAATACAATGAAAAAAATAAATATATAAATATAGTCTATCGTCGTGAGATAATAAATAATATTCTTGGAATTGATCTATTTTCAACAAGGATAAAAAAGGGATTGAAAAAAGGAAATAAAACATCCTACCTAGAGTTTTTATCAATTTTTGATGATGAACAACCATGGGTTTCATTTTTCATTGGCTAGATGTACAAACTCCAATGGTGTAATGATCCTCAATCCTGATCTGATTCATATTTTTTCAATGAAATATCATCTGAAAATCTCCTAAAAGATCCTATAAAATTTGTATGGTTATGTGTATATTGCTAAAACTTTAACATAATATCATTTAAATAGAATAAAAAATAGGTTGATGCATCAATGAAAAATAAAATAAAAAAATTTCTTTATTTTAGTAATCCGCACCCACGTCAACCTTTTAACTAACGGTACATGCTAACACATGTTGCATCTCACATAGTGTAAACCTGAAATTATGATCTAAATGGGGTCTTACTATTTTTATCTAGTCCCCCATTCAAAATTTATTCCACTTTTTCAGGAAAACTATATACGCATGATAATTAATATATTTCGAATATTTATTCCAAGAACATCGTTTCTAAAAATCACATGATTTCTCAGTGTACTGCCTTGAAAATTTTATATATAAAATCCAAAAATAATACATAGAATATCTATGTAACGTCCCAGATCCAGGTTCCACTCAATGGGTGCCCCGAACCCGGTTGGTCACATGACCTAATGCGCATTTCCCAAAATGCCAGAGTTTGTCAACTAGCAGTGAGAGCCTAGGTATGATAGTAGGGAAACTATGCCCTCATTTTTAAAAGTGCAGCGGAGTGAAAAAATATATATATACCAAAAGCGGAAGCAGTAAACAATGCAAAGCAGAAAGTACAATAGTGCTGAAGAAAAAGATAACCAACAGTCATATATATACACGGTGATGCAATATGTACTATTTCTAAGAAAGAAGTAAAAACATGATACACTATAATCAAATAAAATATAGTACAAAGTACCAAGTACATCAAAGCAAACTAAAATAGTGAATCATGAACTCAGCAGCATCGCAAGCCTAAGCTCAGTTCCATGCTCTCCTACTCCTCTACAACAATCAAGTACCTGTATAGGTACTCTTTCCCTTATCCACACCTACAACAATATAATCTATTTGGGCCCAATACATGACCCAAATAGGGTGTGAGAAATAAATCCCAGTAGGCAACTACCAAAGGTCCATGCCCAACTATCAGGTAAATTTTGTAACAGAAGTGTGCAATAATGAAAAATATTAAACTAGGAAGTACTCAAAAGAATCTACTCCTACCAGTTCCATTTCCATTTAATTATTATCTAACAATTCAATATAGTTGAATTATACATTTATGAGACACAGTATTTTCCAGTAATCTTCTATACAGTGCTGCAGTAAAACTATAATAGTTTGAATAACAAATAGAAGTTATAGAAATACCAAGCATGTGCTTTAGCTTGGTAGGTATAAAACAGGAAAAACACCACAATGAATAATCAAGTGAACATTTCCCTCAGGCTAAATAGTTCCTTGCCCTCAGGCTAATCAGAAACCTGCCCTCATGCTAAAGAGAAATGAAACCCTTAGGTAACTACCCTTAGTCATAATGAATATTGACCCCAGGCGTACGAGTTATTGCCCTCAAGCACAGAAGCTACTGCCCTCAGGCATATGAAATGTTTCCCTCAGGCTAAACAAACACATGACCTCAGGATAAACAAAACCCTTCCCTCATGCTAAATAGAACATTGCCCTCATGCTAAATAAACCTTTCCCTCAGGCTAAATAAACCTTTCCCTCAGGCTAATAAAATAACTCGGCCAAGGACAACGCATAAGAAAGAAATTATATATACATTATCTCTCATGAAAATTCAAAGCATGTTGTAATCAAGGCATACCCTCAAGTATCCTGGTCAAATGGATAAACAAGGGAAACACTGTTGCGGGGTGGCTATGTTTCAAGGCAGCGATCCCAAAAAATAGTTTACACATATTCATTAAATTAACTATGAAATTATGGGTATTTTATCAGTCAAGGACTCAGCCATAAGACACTCCAAACATGGTAACATAGCACAACGGTACAAAAAAACAACTTGATAGTTGGAAATAAACACCAGACCACCTAACTCAATCTCCTCTGATCGATATACATGAAAGACGCCTCCCAAAGCAAACGAGAATGTTGTAGATCTTGGATAAAAATCTAACCATTCAAACTCAAATAACTTCCCCTCGGGAAATAATTTAAAGGAGAGGTTCAAGAAGAGTGAACAAATCACCAGCGCGGTTCAAACGAGATCATCGGCGAAGGAATCAGAGTCCCGGTGTGCAGTCAGGAGCTTTTCTAAGATCCGGCTATCTCCCGTGTGCTTCAAATGATCCCACTGCATCCTCTACCGAATGAGGAGGCTACTGTCCATTTATAACAATAAAACCCAACTACACAGCATGTACTCTCAAGTACATGGTGTGTACTTTTTATTTTTCAACAGTTCCTCTGGCGGCCACTTTGCACCACCTCACTGTTCATCTGTCAACATGATTACATGGTGTGTATTTCTGAGTACACATCATGTACTGACGTTCCGCTAGTGGCTACTCCCACCACCTTACTATTCACCTACCGACTGATTACCCAGCGTGTATATACTAATTACACATCATGTATTCAATTTTTACACCCTTCATCGTCGACAGGATTACACGCCTTGTATACTCATCCCATACATCCAAAGTACATGACCTGTAGAAAATTACCCGGAATATACCCACAAAATTTGGGATTTCCCCCCATTTTCCTTATTTTCTCAAAAACACATAAGGAAAAAGGAAAAGAAGAAACCCGTGCCGCAAGAATAAGAACCGGGTTCTTACAAACATCCCCCCTTAAAGTAATTCTTCTCAGAATTTCCCTTCCATGGGTGGTGGAGATAAAGCTGAGAACAACTATGGAGACTGAGCACATACATCGGTCTCCCACTCCCAGGTTTCGTCCTGCACTCAGCCATGCTGTCATAGCACCGGTATGAGAGGAACTGATCGACCTTAGAGAACCTTCGTTCTCCTATCAACTATACGAAGCGGATGCTCCTAAAAGGATGCATCATCCTGAAGTTCAACCTCATCGGGCTAAAAGATGTGAGACGGGTCTGAGTGATAACGGAGTCACTGAGATACGTGGAAGACTTTGTGCATGGATCGGTACCTCTGTGGTAACTGCAACTGATAGGAAACCGACCCAAATCTCTGCATAATCTCAAACGGTCCCACATACCTTGGTGAAAATTTACCCTGTCTCCTAATCCACCTGTGTCCCAACCTCGGTGAAACACGTAAGAAAACCTGATCCCCGACCATAAACTCTAAGGTCCATCTGCGGCGATCAACATAATATTTCTGACGAGACTGTGCAGTAGCCATCCACTTCTGAATCAACTGGACCTTCTCTGAAGTCTCCTGTACGAAACATGGTCCTAGTAAAGCTACTTCACCTACCTCCAACCAGCATAAGGGTGATCGGAATGACCTACCATTTAAAGCCTCATAAGGTTGCATCCCAATAGTTTCCTGAAAACTATTATTGTAAGGAAATCGACCATCGGTATGTGCTTCTCCCAAGATCCCCCAAAGTCCAGGATGCATGCATGCAACATGTCTTTAAGCACTTGTATCGTTCAGTCTGACTGGTCATCGGTCTGAGGGTGGTAATATGTGCTCAGAATCACCTGTGTACCCAATGCCCTTTGAAAACTTCGCTAGAAACGAGACATAAAATGGGAATCCTTATCTGAAACGATAGAACGGGGGACCCCATGAAGGCATGCTACCTCTCAGATATACAACTTCCCGAGCTCGTCAACACCTAATCTATCCTTGATCAGAAAAAAAGTGAGCTACCTTTGTAAGTCTGTCCACAACAACCCACACAACATCATTGCCTCGAGGCGACCTCGGTAACCCGGTGACGAAGTCCATCATGACACATCCCATTTAAACTCTGGAATGGGTAACTATTGTAATAGTCTTGCTAGACTCTTATGCTCCACCTTAACCTACTGACAAGTGGAACGTCTCATAAAAAACCCAGCTACCACCCGTTTCATACCTATCCACGAATACTGACGTCTGAAGTCACGGTACATTTTGCTAACTCCGAGATGCACTGCCCAAGTTGAAGCATGAAACTCCTGCATCAAATCCTCGTGTATATCCCCTGGAACCCACACTCATCCATGTATAAGAAGTACCTCATCATCGCCTATTGTCCAACCGGGAGGAGGGTCCTCACTTACCACAAACTCCCGTAGAACTAGGCCTTTTGAAATTGATAGTTGTTTCATCCTCACTCTATACAGGAGGGTAGAATTCGTAGCTAAGGGTGAAAGATAGCCCCTCCCCTGACTGACGTGCACCTTCAAATGCATCTCAAAGAACTAATACATAAGCTACCACTCACCAATGGCCTCCTACAATGCCTATATCTAGGTCCTCCTACTCAATGCATCAGCTACTGCATTACCCTTACCAGGTGTATAAGCAAGCTCAAAGTTGAAGGACTAAGGGTATTGAACCCACCTTCGCTGTCTCAAGTTCAGGTCACACTGGGTAAAGATATATTTCAGAATTTTCTGGCCCGCAAACACCACAAAATGTTCTCCCAATAGACAATGTCTCCAACAACATAACACATGAACAGCTAAAGCCAACTCGAGATCATGTGTCGGGTAATTCTTCTCATGTGGCCTCAACTGCTGAGATCCATATGCAACTACTCGATCTCCCTGCATCAACACTGATCCCAACCCAATACCTGATGCATCACAGTAAACTTTATATCTTTTCCCTTTGTCTGGATGTATCAGGACTGGTGCTGATGTCAACCTTCCCTTCAGCTCCTGAAAGGCTGTCTCGCAATCTTCTAACCAAACAAACTTCACACCCTTCTAAGTCAAACCCGTCAACGGTGCTGCTAAGTGGGAGAAGTCCTATATAAAGCACATGTAGTGACCAACCAGCCCCAAGAAACTCCATATTTCAAACATGTTATTAGGATGCTCCCAGGAAACTACTGATATCACTTTCATTGGGTCTACTGCAACTCCTGCCTATGAGATAATATGCCCCTAGAAGTGAATATAGTCCTTCCAAAAGTGTCACTTTGAGAGCTTATTATATAACTGATGCTCTCTCAGTGTACTCAAAATGTTCTCAAGATGTATGGCATGGTAATGTCAAGTGTGAGAGTACACCATGATATTATCCAAAAAGACTACCACAAAAGAATCTAGATATGGGTGGAACACACAATTTATCAAAGCCATGAAAACTGCTGGCACGTTCGTGAGTCCGAACAGCATGAACAAGAACCTGTATAGACTATACCTACTCTGAAAAACTGTAAGCGGTCTATCTGATGGTCTAACGATCAACTGCTGATATCTGGACCTCAATTCAATCTTCAAGAACAATCGTGCTCTATGAAGTTTATCAAAAAGATTATCAATCCTAGGAAAGGGATATCAGTTCTTAACTGTCAACTGGTTTATATTCCGATAATCCACACAAAGTCTGAGGGTACCATCCGCCTTCTTCACAAACAGGATTGGAGAACCCCAAAGACAAGTATTGGGTCAGATGAAACCCTTTACCTACAACTCATCCATATGTTTCTTGAACTCCTGCAACTCTATTGTAGCCATCCTATAAGGAGAAATAGACACCAGTGCTTCTCCTGTAACTATCTCAATAGAGAAATCCACCTTTATCTCTAAAGATATACATGAAAAGTCATTTTGGAAGACATCCCTGAAACGATCAACAATTAGAGGGAAATCCTTTTGATAAGTTCCCTGGTCATCCAGATATAAGCTCACAATATGGGCCATCACTCCACCTCACCCATGATGCTCGGGTCTAGATCAGCTCGCCTAGACATCCCATTATCCTTTGTAAAGAAACTCTCCACCCTACGGTGATGTGAAACTCACACTATGATGATAACAATCTACAAAGGCTTGAAAGGGTACCAACTAGTACATCCCAAGAATAACGGCATATCTCATCATTTCTAAGACATAGAGGTACCATAGAAAGTGACACCCACCAACCTCTAGGGGGCACTCCCCGCACTGACACACACCTGCTGTTTTAGTTCCCAAAGGAGTTTCTAGCATCATAATATCATAAGAAGGAGAAAAACAAAGCCCAAGGATCTCCAAAATGTGAACAGATATAATGATATGTGTAGCACCAGTATTGAAAAGTACTGAAGGAAAAATAGTAGAAACTACAATAGTACCTCTAATAGTAGAAGGTCTAGGATCCTGCTCATGTTGGGTCTGCTGCACTGTATATGCCTACCCTGTGATGTGGCCCTGCAACATAGCCTGACTACCTTGAGTTTACCTGCCTTTCTGTCTCTGAGATCCTAGTTTCTGGCTACCATGGCCATGAACACCACCTTGGCATGAGAATCCTAACGTATTCCAATTCCCTGACTGGTAAGAAGCTATTGGCCCTGCTCCTACACTCGGAGTCTGCACAGAACCCCCCTCACTAGCCACTGGTGGAAACGCCCTACAAAAACTCTAGATATGACCCATATTTCCGTAATCTTGGCATTACAATTGGTCACGTGGACAATGAGGTCTCTTGTTCCCCTCCTCACCACACTGGTAACACATCATCGGTCCACGTGAATAACTCTTTTGGCTAGTACTGAAACCATGAGAGAAATACATACAACTCTTCCTCTTATTGATAGAAATAGTACCAAAAACTGTTTTCAAACCACCCTGGCCTGCACCACTAGCTTCCCACAGGTTCCACTTAATAATCAGTTCCTGGTTCACAATATCATGCACTGTAGGCAACCTGAAAATTTTCACCACCACTCAGATGCCATATCGAAGACCATACTCAAAGCGTCTAGCCCTCAACATCTCATCACCCACTAGAACATGTGTAAGTTGCTGTAGATCGGTGAAGCAGGCAGAATAATCCATCATTGACATGGCACCCTACTAAAGATTCATGAACTCTTGAGATCTATCTTTCCTCAGCATCTCCAGAAAGAAAAAGTCATAGAAGGATGCCTAAAAATCATTCCACGCCATATCTCTATGATGCTCAGTGTGGGTGGTAACATCCCACCATCTCTTTGAGGAATCATGCAGTATGTATATAGAGAGATTAACACTCCTCCCAGGGGGGCGTCTTCAGATGCTCGAAGATAGTCTGCATAGATCCCAACCAAGACTCCGCAGCCTGTGGTCTGCCATCCCCTGAAAACATAGGCGAATGATGCTGCTGGAATATATGTATCAGCTCTTCCATAGATGTGGCAGCCGGCGGTGCTCCCTGGAAGGTCTGCATAAACTGCATGAAGCCTTCACGGAACTGTGCATCCGCACCTACATCCAGTATAATGGCTGGCGCCGCATCTAGAACTTCTAGGGGGTCCATCAGTAGCCCGTGGCCTACCGTATCTGGAGTATAATCGTTTCCACTCTCTTGGCGAACAACTTGTGGTCGTATTGGCGATATAAATCTATAAGTTCAAACACACGCCTTAGATTAAGAATACAAAGGACTAAGAATTAGAAGAAAAAGAAGGGAACATGAGAAAGAAAACATTCAAGTTTTACAAAACAATAATACGTGGCATATATAATAACTACACGATGTGTTCCCTTACATCTTTGACATGGGCTTGTACTCTGCCAGCACTAGTCGTGTAACACCCCAAACACATGGCGTGTTGTCCCTACACACGACGTGTACTTGAATTTTCTTCCCCTGCCTGAGTCCTTTTACACGGCTTAGCATCTTGGATATCTTTTTAATGAGACTACATGGTGTGTATAAGGTCTACAAGGCTTATACTAGACGAGCTTCACTGACCTGTGTTGTTCGAGACACGACCGGGTATATAGCTCACACTACACGGTGTGTTCCATATAAACATGACATGTACAACTTAGATTCCAACTGCCCGTGTTGTTAGTGACACAGACGGATACTCGACTGACACTACATGGCGTGTTATACCCACACACAGCGTGTACACCACCTTGTTTCCCCAGCCACATGAACAAGTTCACACGGCCTCTAACGAGTCAAGACTAAACAACGTGCACTAGATGAGCTTTGCTGAACCGTGTTGTTTGAGACACGGATGAATACATGGATCACACTACACGGCGTTTTCCAGATGGACACGGCATGTACAAGAAAGGATCACACCATCCCGGGTTGTTTGTTACATGACTGGATTCCCATGTTACACTACACGACATTTATAAGGAATACACGACATGTTTAAGAAAATATTTCTCCGTCCATGTTGTTAGTCACACGATAGACACAGGGTCAACACGACACAACGTGTACAATCAGTACACAGCATCTTCCATCTAGAACTTCCCCATCCCATGTCTCTTCCCGCATATCCTATGACATGGTTAGAAACTACACGATGTGTACATATGGTACACGGCGTGTACATAATTTTTTTCTTTTCTTCCCGAACAGAAGAGTAAATGGTGTGTAATAAAAATTACACGACGTGTATTCTGGGTTTTTCCAGACAGTAAGCCTCAGAAACTACTCCGGAGCCCAGAAAACCACTGAACGAACCACAAAGTGCCAAATTCCAATTCGTGAGGGCCCATACTCCCCGCGAACCAAATCTTGTCATATTATATGTGTTATAACAAAGTAAACAAGTTGACGATCCACCAAATTCCAGTTTATGAAGGGCCATACTCCTCAAGAACCATAGTTTGGAATTCATTCAAAAAACCTTACATAACAATACCCTATAAAATAGTAGGTATTTTATCAAGGCATCTATCGCAACAACATGCATTTTATAGAACAACATCTATCAAAACAACATGCAATTTCTAATGCACCTACATGGAATGGAAACTATACATGGAATGTGATTCTAATATGTGCCTAAATGATGCATGAGATG
Organism: Viscum album; assembly: GCA_963277665.1. NCBI lineage: Eukaryota > Viridiplantae > Streptophyta > Magnoliopsida > Santalales > Viscaceae > Viscum > Viscum album. The sequence continues at coordinate 1,548,081,343 of OY728155.1, read as the reverse complement.
GAATACCCTCATCTCATCGAGTTGCAACTAAATAGAAATCAGGTATAAAAATTTAAACAGCACACCACAAGTGCGTCACCCAATGGTGAAAATCAAATAAATTGCAATAATCATTAATAGAAAATCACAATTTAATTCGAGGCAATCCAGCCTTTACCTATACGCGAGGTAGATACTCCCAGGCAATGTTATTACTGAATCCATTAGCAATATATTTCTTCCCATCTTCGCCAAATAATAAAATAACTTAGAGAAAATAAAAATGCTCTCATACCACTCTATAACGTCCCAGATCTGGGTGCCACTCAACGGGTGCCCTGAACCCGATTGGTCACATGACCTCAAGCACATTTCCCCAAATGATAGAGGCTAATAACTATCAGTGAGGGCCTAGGTCTGATAGTGGGGAAACTATGCCATTATTTTTCAAAGTGTATTGTAGTGGAAAAATATATACATACCAAAAGAGGAAGTAGTAAATAATGAAAAGCTGAAAGGACAACAATGATGAAGAAAAAGATAACCAATAGTCATATATATACATGATGATGTAATATGTTCTATTTCTAAGAAAGAAGTCAAAATATGATACACTGTAATCAAATACAATACAGTACAAAGTACCATGTATAGGAAAGATAACTAAAATAGTGCAGTAGGAACTCAGCAGCATCGAAAGCCTAAGCTCGGTCCCATGCTCTCATACTCCTCTGAAACAATCAAGTACCTATATAGGGACTCTTTCCCTTATCAAAACCTGAAAAAAAATATTATATGTTTGAGCCTAAGACCTGACCCAAATAGGGTGTGAGAAATAAATCCCAGTAGGCAACCACCAAAGGCCCGTGCCCAACAGTCAATGAAATTGTGCAACAACAGTGTGAAGCAATGAAAGGCAGTAAACTAGGAAGTACTCAAAAGAAGCTACTCCTACTAGTTCCATTTCCATTTAATTTTTATTTAACAATTAAATATAATTGAATTATAAGTTTCTGAGACTCAGCCTTAGCCAAAAATCTCCTATACAGTGCCACAAAATGACTACAACAGTCTGTCTAACAAATACAAGGTGCAATGATACAAAGCCTATGATTTATCTTGGAATGTAAAACATAAGAAAACACAACTGTGAATAATCAAGTGAACATTTCCCTCAGGCTAAACAGTACCTTTCCCTCATTCTAATCAGAACCTTTCCCTCAAGATAAACAGAAACTAAACCCTCAGGTAACTACCCTAAAAAATAATGAATATTTCCCTCAGGCGTACGAGATATTACCCTCAGGCAGAGAAGCTACTACCCTCAGACATATGAAATGTTTCCCTTAGTCTAAAAAAACACTTTCCCTCAGGCTAAACAATAAACTGCCCTTAGGATAAATAAAACATTGACTTCAGGCTAAATAAACCTTTTCCTCAGGCTAATCAAACAATCGGGCCAAGCCCAACACATAAGCAAGTAATTATATATACATTTTCTCTCAAGAAAACTCAAATAATGCTATAATCATGGCATACACTTGGGTATCCTGTCCAAATGTATAAACAAGGAAAACACACCCATGGGGTGGCCCTGGATCAAGTTAGCGATCCCAAACAATAGTTTATACATATTCATTAAATTACCTATGCAATTTTAGGTATTTTCTCAGTCAAGGCCTCAGCCATACGACACCCAAAATATGGGCACGTAGCACAATGGTACCCAAAAACAACTCGACAATTGGAAATAAACACCAGAACACCTACCTCGATATGCTGTAATCAATATACGTGAATAGAGCCTCCCAAAACAACCAAGAACGACGTAGATCTAGGATAAAAATTAACCCATTCAAACACAAATAACTTCCCATCGGGAAAGAATTCGTAGGAGAGATTCAATAAGAGTGAACAAATCACCCGTGCGATTCAAATGAGATCATCGGTGAAGGAATTGGAGTCCCAGTGTGTGGTCGGGAGTTATTCCAAGATTCAGTCATCTCCCCCATGCTTCAAATGATCCAACTTCCTCCTCTGCCGAATGAGGAGGCTACTGCTCATCTATAATAGAAAAAAACTACACAACATGTACTCTTAAGTACACGACATGTACATTTCATTTTTTTAACTATTCCTCTGGCGGCCACTTTCCACCACCTCACTGGTCATCTGTCGACATGATTACACGATGTGTATTTCTGATTATATGGCATGTAGTGATGTTCTACTGGCGGCTACTCCCACCACCTTACTGTTCACCTGTCGACTGAGTACACGACGTGTATATATTAAGTACACGGCGTGTAGTTAGTTTTTACACCCTTCATCGCTGACAGGCCTACACACCCTATATACTCATCCCACACGACCAAAGTAAAAGGTGTGTAGAAAAGTATAGGGTGTGTACCCACAAAATTTGGGATTTTTCCCCATTTTCCTTATTTTCTCAAAAACACTCAAGGAAAAAGGAAAAGAAGAAACCCATACCTCAAGAATAAGAACTGGGTTCTTACAATCTCAGTAGTTATTGTTTTAAAATTTGTCCAATATATTTTATAGGAATAAGATATGAGAAGATCAAATTTGATGTATAAAAAGCTGTATTTTCCTAAAGAAATTTTTTTCTCCTTTTCCAGATGCACTTGTGTTAAAAAAGAATTTTGACACTTTTATAAATTTTATTTGAAAAATTAAATTTTATTTTTGAAATAGAACTGTAAAAATTAATTTAGGGGTATTTTTTTATATTTTCTGAGAAGTTTTATTTTTTGATGAATAATGGAAAATACTGAATTTAGTTGAAACCCATATTTTTATATAAATAATATTTGTTGATAAAATATATTTAAAATTGGTTTTAAAGTAAATTAGATAAATAATAAATCTATGAATCCAATTTAAGTCATTTTAATAAATTCTAAAGTGAATTTTGAGAGAAAAAAAATTCATACTTTTGAACTTTTTCACATTAAAAACCCGCTTTCCCGTCACATCTACAAGATAAAATTTAAATTAAATTAATTCAATTATGTGAATTGGATTAGAAAATATATGTTCCATATTTATAATCAGAATAATTTATAATTTATAATAATGTCATATTAATTTTTTACCAAAGTGATTAGCAAAAATTGTTAATGTTAATCACAATGATTAAGCTAAAAATTAGTTTACTAAGTGGTTAATCTTAAAAGATAAGGTGTGAAAATGAACCAAAACACATAAAAAACCCATTGGATAGACATATATCTACTATATAACATATTTTATAAAAAATGATTTATTATTGGATACTCATGAGGTATGTTATACCTTCCAATAGGGTTTACTTTTTGGTATTTACAAGAATTCTCCTCCTCCTCCACTATAAAAGGGAACTCACTCCCCTTACTTATTCACACATCACAATCAATTTTTATTTTCCTAAACCTTCATAATTAACATCCCAAATTACCTATAATAATAATTAAAGCATTAAGTTGGGAATAAATTCAACCAAGGAAGGCCTTTGTTGAAAACCAAATAGAGATACCTGAAGAAGATGTAACATTCATCAACAAATGTTTTTGTTTTATTTCTTACCCAAACCCCTTAAATTTTTTTTATAGCATGATTATATAATAAAATAATTATCTTAAATATAATTATATGATTTTAGGTTTATTCTATGACCTACACCGATTTAAAATTTCATCAAATGGGTTACAAAATCGTCATTCGTGCGTATGACAGACTACCGCCTCCCAAACCGATGTTGTTCTTGTTTCCATTAAGACCTTTCATGGTGGGTAATGTTGATGAAAATACTTTTTATATTTTATATTTATTATATTTAGGACATATTTATAATTTTTTAATTATTATATAACATATAAATCTATGTTTTTTTATTTTTTGGGAGTATGATAACGTCGTTCATGTGTAAGACGGACTACCACCTTGCATAGCGATGTGATTTGTTCATGTTTAACCTAGAATGTATTAAGGATGATTTTAAAAAAGTTATGTGACATATTTGACATATAAAATAAAACTTTAATGATAATATATATATATATATATATATAATTTTCTTTTAATTATATCAATTTGAAAATAAATTGGAAACAATGTTCATGCGTACTAACGATCCACCATCTCCAGGAATGGTGTATTTCATTTCAAATAAATTTTTTTTATAGATTTATCTAAATAAATATATAATAAATATATATGATATTTAAATCATATTTTAAACCCTGGAGATGATTAAATCATGATTTATCTATGAGTAACAAAAAATACAAGTCAAAACATACTCGAAAAACAGGGCAATTAAGACCCGAAACAATGAATGTAATGAAATATTATTGACAAATGGGTGATAATATATTATAAAAGAATAATATATGATAAAATAAATATTAATATGGTTATATTATATGTTAATAAATTGTTTAAATCAAATATATAGGAGTTTATGGAAAGTGCAAGAAATATGTAAACACGAGGTAAGAGATTTTTTCTCAATTTCTTTTCATTGAGGCATAATATATTATTGTGCACATAATTTATTTTTATGGTGAATATACTACCCATTGAAATTTAATATCATTAATAATTCATTATTAATGTCATATTAATTTTTAATTTTACTTATTTCTTCAAAGTGGATTTGAAAATAACGTTTTTAAGTGGTTATGGAATTTCATACCTCAATTTATTTTCATTTGGGTTATATAAATTCCTCATTGTCATTAATATTATATGATTATGTGGATATTTAATTTTTACAATATGTTTTTTATTTTAAAATTTTCTTATTTGGATTTAAAATTTATAAACATATTCTATTCAATGATTAATTTTCACATCAACATTATGATCATTTTAAGTATTTATTTCAAAATCTCATTCTGATTGAGATTGTTTATTTCTGAATTTAAATTAAAGGGAATTATTTGATCATTGTTTAATGAAAACCTTAGTTTTATTATCATATAGTAAATCATATTATATTGACATTGATAGCACCATTTTCCCATTCTTTATTACTAAAAATTATTAATAATTTTTTTAATAAAATTTGGCTTCATTTCTCTCTTTGGTCGAAAATCTATTTCCTTGCAAAACATTTTTTTTCTAAAATTATTTTCATAATGTTTTTCCTTAACCTTTTATAAATGATTTGTAAAGACCCAAAAATTTCAAGGAAAATTTATTCTTAAATACTTTTGAATTTTACGAGTACGTAGTTTCTGATGGCACCTGATTCTGAGGCCCAGTGTGCCCGGATTCAATTTCCGAAGCTTAGCTCGGGTACGTTCAGTAAATGAATGAGCAGGTTTTTCTATCTTTTGAACTGGTGCTCGGAATTGAAATCTGAGGGCACTGATGAAACCGCAACGCTAGTAATTTCTTAAGGGGACCTTTATTGTGGTTGTGTTTTCACGGGAGGAGAAGATAAAAATTGTGGTTTAATAAAGAATTGAATAAAAATTGTGGAACAATTTTTATTCTATCCAAGTGGTTATATCCTACATGGGGTAGTTGGGGTGTGACCCACAAGCCCCTAACTACCCATGTGAGGATATTTGTGATGTGGGGTCCATACGAGCCCCACGCCTTCACTTTCCTTAAATCTCATCTAACCCCCTTTTAAATTTTGTAACGCATCTTAACTTGTGAAACCTATCATCTTCCTCTCCTCTATCTCCCTCATTAGACTTGCCAACATATCACTTAATTAATTAGACAACTAATGGTTTAATTAATTAAGTGAATTGGATTTTTTTTGAATTTTTTAATTTGAAATGCATGGCATGGATTAATAAAATAAGGAGAAGCCTTATTTTATTTTGTTTTGGCGGGCTTGTTGTGTTGAGATAATGGGAAGAGAGCTCTTGAGACTTGAAGAACATCATCTCCTTTGTGGAAGAACGCCAAGACTCTGACGATGAACATCGACTCAGCGATTCTAGATTCTTCTTCCTTTTCCTCCTCCACGGCAAGGAAGGAAACAACGACGCGGGAATTCGCCAACGACATCACACTTTTTTTCGTCTCTCGGTGATAAAAAGAGGAGACGCCGCTTCATCTTCGGATGTTCTCCGTTGACATCTACGAAACCTCACCACGTGATGCCATCAACCGCGATGCTGGCATTTGTCATTGTTTTTTGAGGTAGGGGTTAAGTTCAATTTTTAATGGATTAAAAATTGTGCTTTGGTTTTTCATTGAGCATCTCGTTTACCTTGGAAGATTTCTATCATTTTACGTGGAGGGTGCGGGCCAAACGAACACGGCCCGACAACCCTCTGTTGTTCTCATTAATTATCTTCAGAATTGAAAGTTGATGGCGGTGGGAGCACAACGCCGTCAAGCCATGCCAGGAATGAGGCAAAGGGAACCAACATCGTCGCGCCGGTTGTGTGGAAAGAACCGCAACCCGCTACAGAGGCCGCTTCGATGGAAGAACTGGTCGGGCCATTGGGCGGCCGGGTGAAGAGGTTCTGCGGCGCTAGGAGGGTGCCGCACTTGAAGACTGGTCGGCCTGTTGGCCGGACGGGCGGAACCGGACCGCGGCTCCTGCAGGCCGCCACGCCAGTGACGCCACGGCCCACCGTGCGGGATGCGTGCACCAGAGGACCGGTCAGCCGAGTCGGTCTGTTTGGGGAAGGGTGGCGCCACCTAGCACTGCCAGAGCAGAAGACATGCCCCCCCTCTGGAGCCCGCTCGGCCGGCCGGTGGAGCCCGCTGGGCTACGTGCCCTACCAGGCGGGGCTAGGCCGGGCTGAGGCGGGCCCCGCCGGGCCGGGCCGCGCCCCGCTGGGCCGGGCTGCACCACATCAGGTCGGGCCAACTTGAGTTTTCCCTTTGGACCGATCTGACACCCCTGCTGGGTCGGACATGTCAAACTGGGACAACCCGACCCGTTGGCCCACTTGGCTAAACGGGTCGGGCCTATAATTCACTTAAACGTGAATAACATAAGGACCGCGCATCCGATCGAGGCGCCGTCTGGGAACTAGGACTCTTTCGACGAGATGGTCCTTTTTCGATAATCTGGGTGAGTTTTTGACAGCTTTGGATATCAACTGGGTTAGAAACGAGCGTATATCAAACCGGTCCCCCGGAACGAAAAAGCCAATATTTCTCAAACCGGGCGTCCGATTGATGTGTTGTCTATCACGTTGAGTTCCTATTGACGAGACAAAATTTTTGGATACATCATATTTGGACTTTGTGATAGTTGATGTATTGAACCCTTGGCTCGTGGAGAGGACCCTCCCAGAATCGAGCGTGCTGTGTGCGGGAACCCTAGAGCTGGTTGCGGCTGCGACGACGATGACGATTGTACTTGGATCCTACGTGGGTTCGACAGAGAGGATGACTGTACTTGGATCCTCATTGGGTTTGGCAGTGATGACGACTACACTTGGATCCTACGTGGGTTCGATAGCGATGGTTACTGTACTTGGATCCTACATGGGTTCGGCAGTGATGACTTCTGTACTTGGATCCTATATGGGTTCAACAGGGGAGATGATTCAGAGGCTAAATCTATCATCTCCACCCCTCTTTGTGAGTAGTATACCTATGTGAGTTGAGTCTTGACTTTTAATCAATATCATCGATATGATTGACTTACCTTCTTGTGTGGTTTGGGTTGTGCTTTCTTTTGTGGAATGGGTTGTACTTGGGCTCGTGAGTTGGAGCCAAACTGGAATTGATGACTTAGGTATATGTAGGGGCATATACCTAAGTAGAGTTTGTTGATAATTCATGTTTGTATCTTTACCTTGTGGTTTATCCTTTGTGGATTCTGGGAGACCATTGGGGGTATCGGGGTCCCTACTGAGTATTCGATACTCACCCATGCCCGAGATATGCCCGCACTACGTGGTGTTGGTTGTAGATGACGGACAGTGCTGATCGTGGTTAAGGATTGAGGAGCGGGATGGTATCCATAGGTGGACTATCAAAAGGGACGTACACGGAGAAGACGACCGGACCGGAGGAGCTGAGGGGACCATCTATACCCACCCTTCATGTGGGATAGCTGGGGATGAATCAGTGGTTGCTGATTTACTTTACTGCTGTTGTACTTTTTTTTTCAGTTGTACTGTACTTTCAGTTGGGTTTGTATTCTGGCCCATTTACTTTTCAGCACTTACTTTTGTACTCAGTTTACATAATGTTTACTTCAGCTTGCCTACTCTGTTGTGTTTATTTACTTTTATAAAGTCAATGCCTTCCCTTTTATCGGGATTTACGCCATTGGTGCTATTCGCCTGCCCCTGGCCTATGGAAGGCAGGCATGGGGTAGTCACAGCATGGGCCCCGAGGACGGGTCGTGACAAATTGGTATCAGAGGAGTCGGTTCTACCGCAGAACTCAGGACTCTGATATTTTCCTCTATGAAGCAATAGTGTTAAGGTTATTGAGTGTGGTTATCTGTCCAGGGAGTACAGTGTTGGTGCGATGACCGACGTATCCATACTCCAGGACCCTTACTTTTGATTTCTGACTCAGTCCACATAAACATTGATTGCATGTGTGTTTCAAAAGTTTTCTTTGTGATTACTTTGTGTTATCTCACTAGGTATATTGTATTAACCACGTCGCACCTGTTTCTTTTCAGTATGGCCCCACGACAACAGCCATCTAGGGTTCCCAGTTACGTGCGAGATGGCATCCCACCGAGCGACGACGCCTTGGTGCATGGACCCATTACAGCGGAGGCACCATCAGTACCTCTACCCGCTAAGCCACCGATACCACCAGCCCTAGAAGCGGAGAGTGCACGTCTTCTGAGTGAACTGCACAAGTTTCAGTGTCAGAGGCCGCCCAGGTTCCGCGGAGAGATGGACCCTCAGGCAGCCGAGGATTGGATGTAGGGTGTCGTCCGAGTCTTCAGTTTAGTAGGGACACCAGCTGACCTCATGGTGATCCTTAAGGAGAGTCTCCTGCACACAAAAACAAGTAGATGGTGGAGCCTGATGCTCCAGGTGTACGACGAGGCATCACTGCTTTGGATGGACTTCGAGAGCCTCTTCTGCTTGGTGTTTGTTCCAGCTACCCTCCGTGCGGTGCGAATCCAGGAGTTACTACATCTGCTGCAGGGCATCATGACAGTAGCCCAGTACTCGGCGAGATTTACTGACCTCTCGCGCTACTCCACGGACATGGTACGAGACCCTTTATTCTGGGGCCAGACCTTCGAGAAGGGACTGAGGCATGAGATCAGGGCCTTGATGATCTCCTTCATCATTCTGACACAGGCAGGAGTACTAGAGCGAGCCTTATGTGTGGAGAGCTTCCTTGCTGAGCCTACGCTATCAGTGAGGCCTACCGCAGGGTGACACGTAGCAAAGTCCTCAGCAGTCGGCAATAGACAGATGTTTCAGAGGTCCAAGCGGACCAAGCCATCAGGAGGGCGACCTTAGGATACTGGTTCAAATGTGTGGGGCACACGCAACAGAGCCAGTCATATGAGAGGCAGACAATGCTATGCATGCAGCGGGCAGGGCCACATGGCTCATGACTGCCCGACCCGCCATGCAGAGGAGTAGTAGACTGTTGAGGGACCACCCAGACAAAGGCAGAGGTTAGACCGTGGTGGTCCACAGGGAGCAGACGGACGAGGTAGAGGAGCTGGTCAAGTAGAAGGTGGTGGAAGATGCTTCGAGGCTCTATCACCACCCCCACCAGGAGGTCCACCCCTACCATAGGGAGCTGGCGGACAGAGGCAGGCTCAACTTCAGGCAGTGGAGGCCTACAACCACGGCGCACCTGAGATGATTCTAGGTACTATCTGTGTCTACTCTACCCTTGATGCAGTTCTTATAGACACATGAGTGAGTCATTCTTTCATTTTTCACTGCCCTTGTTTGGAGCTCGGAGATTCCGACAGAGCCATTGACTCGATTCTTACGGCCAGAGACTCCTACAGGAGCAGACTCAACGATTATGCACTGGTGTCGATAGTGTGAGATTATTGTAGGAGGAGAGAGCTTCGGCTGTGAACTTCTTATAGCGGCGTCGAGGACTTACGACATCATCTTGGGCATGGATTGGTTATCTGCATTTTATGCTCATATTGACTGTATTAGGCGAAAGGTGCGGTGTGTCTGCACAGATGGGAGCAGGTTCACCTTCACCGGAGAGAAGGGAGCCTTTGTAGCGCAGGATGGACTCACACAGAGGAGAGGACAACCGATCACCCATCAGTTGGCTAGTCTCATCCTAGGAGCAGTTGATGTGCATAGTCCGAGTTTTCCTGTTGTGGTGGATCAGTATGCTGATGTTTTTCTTGACGACGTTCCTAGACTACCTCCTCGCAGAGAGGTAGACTTATCTATTGACCTGTACCTCGGGATAGCCCTGATATCTACTCCAGTATATCGGATGGATCCCACCGAGCTTCGAGAGTTGCGGGTATAGCTGGAGGACTTGCAAGGAAAGGGATTCATCTGACCCAGTGTTTCACCCTGGGCTTCTCTGATTTTATTCTCCAAGAAGGCGGATGGGAGCTTAAGACTATGTGTTCACTACCGTCTCCTGAACCAGGTGACCGTGAAGAACAAGTATCCACTCCCGAGGATTGACAACCTCTTCGATCAGCTCAAGGGAGCACAATGGTTCTCGAAGATAGACATCAGGTTAGGCTATCATCAGCTCATAGTTCAATACGAGGATGTGCATAAGACAACATTCAGGTGTCAGTATGGCCACTATGAGTTCTTGGTTATGACTTTTGTTGTAAGCAACGCTCCAGCAGTGTTCATGAGTCTCATGAACAGGATCTTCCAGCCTTACCTCGATCGATTTCTTGTAGTATTCATCGACGAAATACTTATTTACTCGACTACTGGGGAGGAGCATGCCTACCACTTGCGGGTTGTACTAGACACACTCCAAGAGAACCAGCTTTATGGTAAGCTCTCGAAGTGTCAGTTCTAGATTCGATAGGTCGAATTCTTGGGGCACGTCATCTCTGAGGCGGGAGTTGTAGTGGATCCTGTGAAGATCGAGGCATTACTTTCTTGGGAGCCACCTAGGAGTGTGATGGAGGTGCGGAGTTTCCTAGGTCTGGCTGGGTACTATCGGAGATTTGTGGAAGACTTTTCCAGAGTTGCAGCACTGCTTTCAGCTTTGACGAAGAAGGGGAAACCCTTCGTGTGATTAGATAGATGTCAGTAGAGCTTCCAGGAGCTGAGACAGAGATTGACCAGTGCACCCATCTTGATGCTACTGGAGGAGGGCGTAGGGTACGTAGTTTACTACGATGCATCAGGGACTGGACTCGGGTGTGTCTAGATGCGGGAGCGGGAAGTGATAGGTTATGGTTCACGAATGTTGAGGCAGCATGATTAAAACTACGCTACCCATTATATGAAGTTAGCAGTAGTGGTATTCTCCTTGAAGATGCGGTGACACTATCTAATGGGCGAATGATTTATAGTCTACTCTGACCACCAGAGTCTCAGGTATATCTTCTCACAGAAGGACCTGAACCTGAGACAACGGTGATGGCTCGAGTTCCTCCAGGACTATAAATTTGAGATAGTCTATACTCTTGGGAATGGGAACGTAGTAGCCGATGCTCTCAGCAGGATATCGGGTATTCAACTACATGGATAGGAGACAAAGCAGCTAGCCGAATTGCAGATATCCTTCATGAATAGAGATGGAGCAGCCTTTCTACAGTCACTCATTGTCACTCCTCCACTACTTCAATGGTTCAGAGAGGCACAGCGTGGGAATGTTGACAGTGAGACGCGATGTGCACAGATATCCAAAAGACAGACACCTGATGGATTTTCTATAGGAGTAGAGAACGTCATCCTCTTCAGGGGACGTACCATGGTACCAGTTACATTTCAAGAGGAGGTGCTGAGGGAGTTTCACACTTCCCCTTTGGTGGTACATCCTAGAGTAGCGATGATGTACTAGGATCTCAGATGACAAAACTGGTGGCCGGGTATGAATAAGGTTGTAGCAGAGTTCATTTCACGATGCCTCACCTACCAGCAGGTGAAGGCGGAGCACCAGGTACCCGCAGGCTTGGAACACCCCTTAGAGGTCCCGGAGTTGAAGTGGGATGGGATATCCATGGATTTCATGATGGGTCTCCCACATACTTCCAGAGGACCCGACTCTATCTGGGTGATCATTGACCGACTCACCATGTCGGCTCACTTCGTACCTATCAGAGAGAAGGGCTCAGTGGAGAGATTGGGACGCCTCTACATTCAGGAGATCGTACGGCTTCATGGTGTTCCATTATCTGTCATCTCCGATTGAGATGCCCGCTTTATTTCCCAGCTTTGGAAGGGGTTGCAGGAGGCTTTTGAGATGCAGCTACGCCTGAGCACCGCCTCTCATCCCCAGACGGATGGACATATGGAGAGAACCATTCAAACTCTCCAGCACATGCTCCGTGCATGTGTTCTCGACTTTGGTCGCAGCTGGGAGGATCACTTACCCTTGGTGCAGTTTGCGTACAATAACAGCTACCACTCCACCATAGGGATGTCACCATACGAGGCATTGTACGCCCGACCTTGCAGATCACCTCTATGCTGGACTGACCCTGGGGAGTCAACACTCGTAGGACCAGTGATGGTTCAGGCTATGATAGAGAAGGTGAAGATCATCCAGGAGTAGATGAGGACTGCACAGAGCAGACATAAGTCCTATGCTGATAATAGGTAGAGACCACTAGAGTTTGAGGATGGAGACCACGTTTTCTTACGGGTCTCACCTCGACGTGGATTACAGAGATTTGGACGAGGCGGAAAGTTATCTTCGTGCTTCATCAGACCATTCCAGGTCCTCAACAGGGTAGGCGAGGTGGCTTACAGCCTGGCCCTTCCACCTCAGTTGCACCAGGTGCACGATGTCTTCCACATATCTTAGCTTAGGAGATACGTGCACGACCCGACACAAATCATTAATCACGGGGAGCTGGACATCGATGATGAGGTGACTTTTGTGGAGGTCCCAGTGGAGATCATGGATCGATAGGATTGGGTCCTACGTGGATAGTCGATTCCTCTGGTGCGCATTCGTTGGCAGCACGAGAACCTCCAGGAGAGCACATGGGAGCAGGAGGCTCAAATGCGTGCACAGTACCCTCATATGTTCCCCTAGTTTACGATGTAGCTTTACGGGGACATAAATCCCTGAGGTGGGAGTAATTTAAAGACCCGGAAATGTCAAGGAAATTTTTTTTCTTAAATACATTGGAATTTTATGAGTACGCAGTTTTTGACGAAACCTCATTCCAAGGTCTGATGTGCCTGGAATCAATTTCTGATGTTTAGATCGGGTACGTTCAGTAAACAAATGAGCAAGTTTTTTATCTTTTGAACTGGTTCTCGGAATTAAAATCTGAGGGCACTGATGAATCCACAATGTCGGTAATTTCTTTAGGGGACCTTTACCATGGTTGTGTTTTCACGAGAGGAGAAGTTAAAAATTGTGGTTTACTAAAGAATTGAATAAAAATTGTGGAAAGATTTTTATTTTTATCGAAGTTGTTATATCCTACATGGCGTAGTTGGGGTGGGACCCAGAAGCCCATAACTACCCATGTGAGGATATTTGTGAGGTGGGGGCCATACAAGCCCCACCCCTTCACTTTCCTTAAAACTATTCTATCCCCCTCTTAAATTTTGTAACTCATCTTAACTTGTGAAACCTATCATCTTCCTCTCCTCTGTCTCCCTCATTAAACATACCAACATATCACTTAATTAATTAGAAAACTCATGGTTTAATTAATTAAGTGAATTGGTTTTTTTTAATTTTGTAATTTGAAATGCATGGCATGGATTAATAAAATAAGGAGAAGCCTTATTTTATTTCGTTTTGGTGGGCTTGTTGTGTTGAGAGAAATGGAAGAGAGTTCTTAAGACTTGAAGAACTTGAACTCCTTTGTTGAAGAACGCTAAGACTCCAACGAAGAACATCGACTCAGCGATCCCGGACTCTTCTTCCTTTTCCTCCTCCGCGGCAAGGAAGGAAACAACGATGTGGGAATTCGCCAACGACTTCACACTTTGTTCTCCTCTCTCCATGATAAAAAGAGGAGACGTCGCTTCCTCCTCGGACGTTCTCCATTGACGTCTACGAAACCTCACCCCGTGACGCTGCCAACCGCGACACTGGTGTTCGTCATCGTTTTTTGAGGTAGGGGTTATGTCCAATTTTTAATGGATTAAAAATTGTGCTTTGGTTTGTCGTTGAGCATCTCGTTTACCTTGGCCAATTGATATCGTTTTACGTGGAGAGTGCGGGCCAAACGAACAAGGCCTGACAACCCTCCGTTGTTCTCGTTAATTATCTTCAGAACTGATAATTGATGGAGGTGGGAGCACAACGTCGTCACGTCATGCCGGGAACAAGGAAAAGGGAATCAGCGTCGTCACGCCGGTTTTGCGGAATGAACTGTGACCTGCTACACGGCCCACATCGGTGGAAGAACCAGCCCGCCTGTCTGTCGGCCGGGCGAAGAGGAGCCGCGATGCCGCACCAAAGAAGTCGTGGATTGTCGTGCGGGCCGCGTGTGCTAGAGGATCGGCCGGTCGAGCCGGCCGGGTTGGGGAAGGGCGGCGCCACCTGGCACTGCCGAAGCAGAAGACCGGGGGGGGGTTGCGCCCCCCCCCCCCCCCCCCACCCCACTTTGGAGCCCGCTCGGCTTCGGCCGAGCCGCCTGACAGCCGGCCGAGCCAGCCGGGCCGCGCCGAGCCAGCCGGGCCGCGCCGAGCCAGCCGGGCCGCGCCGAGCCAGGCCGCACCGGGCCGGGCCACGCCACTTCGGGTCGGGCTGCGCCACCTCGGGCCAGGCTGTGCCACTTTGGGCTGGGCCGCGTTCCTTCGGGCCGACTTGAGTTTTCCCTTCGGACCGGTCCAACACCCCTGCTGGGTCAAACTCGTCAAACTGTGACAACCCGACCCATTGGCCCACTGGGCTAAACAGGATCGTCCCGTAATTCACTTAAACGTGAATAACTTAAGTACCGCATGTCCAATCAATGTGCCATCTGCGGCACTAAGACTATTTTGACGAGACGGTCCTTTTGCGATACTATGAGTGAGTTTTGGACAGATTTCAATATCGACTAGGTTAGAAACAAGCGTATATTTTACCGGGCCCCTGGAACGGAAAAGCCAATATATCTCAGACCGGGCGTCCGACTGACACGCTGTCTGTCGCGTTGAGTTCCTATTGATGAGACAGAACTTTGGGATGCATCAAATCTGTACATCGTGATAGTTGATGTATCAAACCTTTGCCTCATGGAGAGGACCCTCCCGGAATCGAGCGTGCTGTGTGTGGGAACCCTATAGCTTGTTGTGAATGTGACGACGATG
Organism: Viscum album; assembly: GCA_963277665.1. Lineage (NCBI taxonomy): Eukaryota > Viridiplantae > Streptophyta > Magnoliopsida > Santalales > Viscaceae > Viscum > Viscum album. The sequence continues at coordinate 1,548,065,999 of OY728155.1, read as the reverse complement.
ACGACTGTACTTGGATCCTACGTGGGTTTGACAACAAGGACTACTGTACTTGGATCCTCTATGGGATCGACAGTGATGACGACTGTACTTGGATCCTACGTGAGTTTGACAACGATGGTGACTGTACTTGGATCCTACGTGGGTTCGGCAACGACGACTTCTGTACTTGGATCCTATGTGGGTTTGGTAGGGGAGATGATTCAGATGCTACATGTATAATCTCCACCCCTATTCGTGAGTAGTATACCTGTGTGAGCCAATTTTTGACATTCCATCAATATCATCAATATGATTGAATTGCATTCCTATGTGGTTTGGGTTGTGATTTCTTATGTGGACTGGGTTGTACTTGGGCTCATGAGTTGGAGCCAAACTGGAATTGATGACTTAGGTATATGTATGGGCATATACCTAAGTATAGTTGGTTGATACTTTGTGTTTTTATCTTTCCCTTGTGGTTTATCCTTTGTGGATTCTGGGAGACCTTCAGGGGTCTCAGGGTCCCTACTGAGTATTGTATACTCACCCCTGCATGGGCTATGCCCGCACTACGTGGTGTTGGTTGCAGACGACGGACATCGCTGATTGTGGTTGAGGCTTGAGGAGTGGGATGGTATCTGGAGGTGGAATATCAGGTGGGACATACACGGAGTAGACGGTCGGACCCGAGGAGCTGAGGAGACCATCTGTACCCACCCTTCTGGTGGCATAGTCAGGGACGACTCAGTGGTTGCTGATTTACTTTACTGTTGTTGTACTGACTTTTCAGTTGTGCTGTTCTTTCAGTTGGGTTTTTATTTTGGCCCATTTACTTTTCAGCACTTACTTTTGTTCTCAGTTTACTTAGTGTTTACTTCAGCTTGCATACTCTGTTGTGTTTCTTTACTTGTATAAAGGCAATTCCTTCCCTTTTATCAGGATTTACGCCTTTGGTGCTAGTCACCAGCCCCTAGCCTATGGAAGGCGGGCTTGGGGTAGTCACAGCATGGGCCCCGAGGATGGGTCGTGACATGATTTATTAAAATAAAATATTACCAAATTTTACTTATAAAAAGTGTTTTCAAAGGAATGTTGTTGTCACTTTTTGAATAAGGAACTGTTTTATCATTTTTTCGCTAAAAAGGAATGTTTGTTACCTTGTATAAAATTACCCACCTTCATTTCATTAAAGATTACTTTTCATATTTATGAAGTTATTTTTAAAATTAATTTTTTTCAAGATCTATTTTAAATTTAAAGGATTTTAAAAATGGTTTTCAAAATGAAAATTATATTTTCCTCAAGAATTTTTTTAAAGATAATTTTTATTTCATCAATGAAGACAACCCTTATTTTTACTCCAATGGTTATACATAAGATTGATACCATACTTATTATTCCTTTGGATGGATTATTCTTATTTTTAATAATTATATAATTGAAATTCACTACAATGAATCATTTTTTAGTTATTAAATTTGACTTATAGTTATTCACTTTCTATTAACCATTGAACATTAAATTTCACCTCAATATCCACGTTATTTATGATGGATATGGTTATTGTCTAAACTGTATTCCATTTTTACATATGGTGTTTACTTTGATAATTATTTGATTATATAGGCATATTTTAATAAATTCGTATTCTTTAATGAGTATGGATATTTGATAAGGATTATTATTTATAAATTAAATAAAATTTTTTATATATGAGGAATGATTTGGACCGGAAAACAAGGGTGTGTCCTATTTAATAACAGCCCCTTGATGCATCAGTAGTCCCATATAACGAATTAGTTGGGTAGCCTTCGTTAAATAAGTTTCTACCCATGGGGGTTAAACTAAATTTAGAATATATTTTGATGGTAGAGGTATCATGTTCCTGGTAAACAAGATATCCAATAATTAATCATTGCTTTATTCAGATTTTACTTATTAATATCCATGATATTTTCACTCTAATAAAATCTATGGATGCATTTCATTCTCAGATCATTGATTGAATGGATTTTTTTTAAATAATTTATCTTTTCATATTGATTATTCCTTATACAATTAATTTAATAGAACATATTTTTATATTTTTAACATTCCATATTGATTATTCCCTATCCAATCATTTAAATTGAATGTGTTTTCAGTTATTTGTCATTCCATACTGATTATGCCTTATCTAGTTATTTATATAGAATTTATGTTAAGTTATTTATCTTAATATATTGATTATTTTTTAACATGTTATTTACATTTTATGTGTGTTTAGTTATTTACCATGACATATTGATTATGCTTTATCCTATTATTTATATGGAATGTGTGTTTAATTTTTTACCTTTTGATATTGATTATTATCATTGATTCATTATTGCTTAAATTGTAATTAACCCTTACTGAGCATTTAACCTCAAAATTATTTTATGTAAATTATCTTTGATTCCATTAAGTTCACTATGAATGATATGAAAATATATTCTGAATAGAATAAATTTATTCTTGAATTAAAAGAAAAAAACTCATGTTGTAATTTGTGTATTCATTTTTAATATAAAACATGTATATGTATATAGTTTACAAAGACTATTAAATTGATAGGTCCTTTGGGAACTGAATAGTGTATTTATGATAATTTAATAGTAGTAGGAATAATATATTGTCTTATGGGTTTGGTTTCACTATATAGTAATTAAAAAGTTATATTTGGTAATGCAAAATAGAAAGGAAAAGAAGATAGAAAAAGAGTACTCATGTTGAAATCATTGTGTTTTCCTTGGATGATTACTTGAAAATAAATCTCTTAATCCAATATCATGTGACCATAGTTGGAATAAAATGAATTAAATTATAATTTAGTGAGAATGATAATAGTTTCTATTGGAAAATTAAATCTAGGGTCTTGATAGACCCCTTTTATAAGTGCTGATAATTACATTTTTATAAATATTGCAACTTAATGTAAGGAGAGAACATGATTGAAATGTTATAAATACTCAAAAATGGATAATAATTGAGTAAGGGATAATATAAGGTTGATAAACACTCAAACAATAATTTTTACAAATTTTTTTGAACAATATGTCAAGTCCTTTAGTCTTATAATTTGCAGTGTTACCATATTTTGTTTTACTGTGGAAAATAATTTTTACATAAGTAATTTTTTTAACTCTAAAAAAGTAAAACGTACCATACTACATAATTTTTTCCTAGTAATTCAAAATATGAGATCAATTTTATCATATATATTTTATATGTTTAATAAAAATTATTTTTAACATTAGCATATGCAGCACATATAAACTAATTTATATAAAAATTGTAATTTATACTTAAAATTTATGTGTAGGATAAAATTATCAATGAATTTTATTTTCATGATAATTATTTTCTTATAAAATTTATGTTTTACGTGGAATTTTGAAGTAATCCAATTTTTTACTATATAATATTTCATTAAAAGGAAAGACCAAAAACATTTTCTTTTATTGTAAAATATTACTTATGTTTATAAAATCTTAAACGTCGGTTTTATAAAATTATTATAGTATTTTAGAAATATATAATTATAACCCTTAAATACATATATTATTTATTAAAAGGTTCTATAAACTTTTACATACTAACAATGTAATGACATGGTCCTAAAATTTATAGTTTTGGTAAAAACATTATTTTTCCCCATCAAGATTTACAATTTTTTTTAAAAAATCATAATAAGAAATTTTGAAAATATAAATTAATTTTTTTTAATGTATTGAAAATTATTAAATTTATAGATTTAGTTTTTAAATGAAAATACAACATGTAATGAAAATGTCTTTTTTTGAAAAATGATCTATTTAAGATTCATATGTTCTTAATCAAATAATGTATAAATTTATAATTGATTAATATATGTGTAAATAATATATGTTTTATTTTTATTATATAGTATGTTTTAAATCACATATTTTATATTTGTGTTTAAGATAAGATACTCATATATTATTTAAATTAGAAAAATTATTTACTAAAATCATGGGTCGTTATAATTTTAAACAAACAAAACTAACATTTTTTCATAATTCTATATTATATTCTTTTTAACAAAATTTGCTTCCATAATTTTTTCTTGTATATCCTAGGATCAAATATTATGGAATTCTAACAGTTGATTGTTGGATATTGATGAAATTTATAGAAATTTCAAAATGAATAAAGGAGAAGTACTAATGTATTTAATCAATCTTATAAATTATTTGAGAAAAACAATAGATTATCCATATAGTATTGAATTTAGCCATGTATCATTCTCATAGATGACATATTAGATATAATGAACTTAGCTATACAAACATGTGATTAATTTTGGTCATACCCAACATGTTATTACTTGTGTATTATATACTTTTGATTAATCTATTTAACTAATACTAACAATACAATAGTTTAAAGGAGTCTTGTAACAATTTTGGAAAATTTTAATTTTTTTAAATGATTAATAAGAGTTATATGTAAATAAATAATAATAATAATAAAACCTTATTGTGAAAATATAAACATCAAACATCAATGTTTATGTCTAGTAGAGATCCTTACTATGAAACTCATAAATGAAAACAAAAAATTTTCCCATTGAAATATTCATTTTTAATTACCCTTTTTCAAACTCATTTTATAGTGTTAATAAGAATGACACGGTAACTACCTAGTTATTATATTATAGTGAAAAATAAAGAAGGGTTTTCAGTGGTTGTTAAAGCACAACTATCATGTAAAACCATTAATTTTTCGAATCTTAAAATTTATGATATTTAAAATTAAGTAGGGGTCAATACATGTATTTAGTTAAAATTTTAAAATTTTATATTTAATTATATAAATACATAATTCATTAATTTTATAGCTTCATAGTAAATTAAAATAAAAAAAATAATAAAATTATTTATTTATTGGATAATTTAATAAATTGTTAAATTAATATTTAATTATGTTAGTTAAAAATTCATATATCTAAATTAATATTTTATTATTATATATATATATAATCAAATGGGGAAAAAATTATTAATTTTGATTTTTTAAATATTTTAAATTAATTATTTCTTTATATTAATTCCTTTATTTATTAAATAACTAAATTACTTAATATTGGTTTAATAATAAGTATATGGTGAATTTTATGAAAAATAGATGGTGGTGGAAATTGTTTTATGTGGAGATAAATTTTTGGTAAATGAATATTTAATTAGGGGAATATAGGTTATTCGACATGAAATTATCATTTTATTTTTTAATTATTATTTTTTCTCTTCTTCTATATTATTTCCTCATATAGGGTTTCTTATTATCTATTGGAAATGAATTACACTATCCACTATAGATAATTATTACTATATTCATTCTATATTAGTGTACTTATATTTTTTTCACAACCTAAGAAAGGAACCAACCTAGAGTATCTCTTATTTTACATATTCCCTTAGCACTGTAAATGATAACATTTATTCATTGTTCAATCATGAGGCTTGATGATGAAATAAATATGCACTAAAGTTAAAACTATGATGTTTTGGTATACAAAAATCATGGTTTTTTCTAATGTAAACCATGATGTAGTTATGGTCCTTGTTTTGTGGTCTTATTCAAGAAAGTGAACGGGTTATGTGATCATGCATGATTAAAATTATCTCTTCCATTTTATAAATATTATATCAATTGAATCATTATATTATGTGGGTTTAAGGAATTTTGATGATGGAATATGGAATTATTAGATATTTAAATGGTCCACTATTGTTTACCAAAAATTAATATAAATGGATAATAATGTGATATTAATTTATAATTTTTTTGAAATAGTTAGAAGGATGATGAAAATTATTTTTTTATAAAATGTTCAATATTTAAATATTGTTTATGAAGAATATATATTGATTTTAGGATTATGGGATGGTTTTAAAATAGTCATTATATTGAAACTCCTGTATCGTAACACTCTAAATTATAATGAGCCTTTAATACCAATGTTTTATCAAACTATGGATCGAAGGGAGTCCTTTCCAAGTATCGAAAGATTTATTAAACCCATGGGTTTCCCTTGATGGAGGGAAATGTTTTTACTATAAGGGATCTACATCAAGATCATAAAATAAGAGAATGTAAAAATTGTATTCAATAGAGAAAAGTTGTATTACTTGTTTGTTGTAATTCTTTTTAAATGTTTAAAGGAATCTTATGGAAAAATATTTTTAGTGTTTTTTTTCAATTTTTTTATAAGTGTAGTTTCATGTAAAACTTTTTAGTGTTATTTTATCTATTTTTATATTATTTTTATTGAATTTTTAAATAGGGGAAGATTATAAAAAATAAGAATTTATAGAATCTTGAATTTTTGTAAGAAAAAATAGCTATGGTTCTTGAATTATATTAAAACCATGATGAAGTTCTTTGAAAAACAATAATTATTTTATTAAATCTATCATACTACAACATGGTTTAAGAAAATTTGGAATTGAAAGTGTTTTTAAAAATAAATAATTATAAAAATATATTTTTAAAATGTTGTCCACAACTACAAGTAGTTATGGTTTATAATGACCCAAGAAAAATTTATCTTTATATTGCATAATTTCTATAATATAAACATTAAAACTCATAAATCATCTAAAAACCCTTGGAATTTAGGGTTTAGTGTCTTTTATGGATTGATAAATAATAAACTTATCCTATTACACCTGTGAACATTCCACTATAATTTATCCAGACTAATATCCCTTTGAGACGTCTTATAAGTTATAGTCATCTTCATGACCTAGGGAATGGAAACATAAGAAAATTTTACTCCTAATCATCAGTAAGGAATATAATTGTCAATATTTCATCAAGGATTATATTATAAGTATAATATAATTCATGATATATTGAATAAATATATTATTGAAGGAGCATAATACTATAAGAGTTTCCCACGATTCATGATTGAAGGAAATGAAATATCATATGAACATACATATACCCTGGAAAAAGCATATGAAATGAAGAGATAATAAATATAATTCATTTATAATAATAATATTCATATTTCATGGGAAATAAACATACCATTTATACATATAATAAAAAATAACTTTGGTATAAACATAAGCCCAAGGTATCATCATATTTTCAGAATATCCCAGAAGGAACACCTTCTGTGTTGTGATCATAATTCAAAATGGTTTATAATTGATCATGGCCCACCATTCCAATTTTAATCAAAAAAAATACATTCAACCTAAAAAAATCATTCCTTGAAAATAGATAAACCATTGGATTCATTAGAGAAATAATTTTTTAATTCCTTTGGATATCCAACGGTGGCTCATTACTCACCATTAGAGGTATCCAATGGTGAAACATGACCTACCATTGGAAGTGTCAAACAATGGATCACTAAAAAACTACTAAACAAAATGATGTAATTATAGAATAATACAAAAGATTATATAACCATAAAGATTATTAAAATACTGAAAGAAAACTTTCAGAATTAAATAGAAAATGTTTCCAAGATTATATACCTTGAAAGATGGTGATACTTAAAATATTAATCACTTGAAGTAGCTTATTAAACAACATAATAAGGAATAAATAACATGACAATAATATTAAAAAGAAATAATTAAATAAAAACTACTATAGCCGATAAAATAAGGATGAAGAGCTCATATTGGAGAAGAAAGAAGCTTCTTCCAATGTAAGAAATACCAACCATTAAAATAAACAAAATAATTACTGTAACCGATCAAAGATGGATAAGCTACTTTTGGATATTGGAGATCCTCTACCATGTTATTGAATTATGAAATGAATTAAAAAACATAAAAATAAAATAAAAAACAAATACAGAAAAAGAGGTCCTATATAGACACGAAATAGCAAAAAAACAACTTGTGGGTAAAATAATAACCCACCGTTGATGTCCAATTATGAGTAAAAAGACTCACCATTGTATTCTAGTGGTATCTCACTGATCGATTTTTGGGTTACAACGGTGGATCTTGACTCGCTATTGAAATCCAATGGTGACTTATGGCTTACCATTGGTATCCAATTGCGACTCATTGTGTAACCATCATTGAAGATGAAGAAAAAACATCTTCCATAATATTGGAAATACATATAAAAAATAGGAATAAGCTATTTTTTTAAAATCAAAGAAACAAACCATGATAACTAGTATTACCAAATTTTAATAAAAGAGAAAATAAAGAGCTTGAATAAAATTTAATGTTGTAAGAAAGTTGAGTTGAAATAAAATAATGTTAAATAATATATATGAAATAAGGATATGATCAATGAAACCCAGAATAAGACATACTGGAAGATTAAAGATGTACAGGAGTTCAGAAAATAAATAAGTGAGAGAAAAACTGGTGGAAAAGATAGGATATGATAGTAGAGGGAACTCACCACTACTATCTAATATTTTAAAGATGGATGAATAATAACATAAAAATGTGTCCCACATCAGTTTGAACAAATGGAGGTTGAGTGGTATATGAAAAAAGAATCCTTGAAGCTCCATTTAGAATAAAATACAACAGAAATACACAAGGGAAATAGCATATTAGGTTATCTATCCCATATATGCACCTCAAACATGCTCTGTATGCCTTATAAATGGGACCACACATGATTAATCATTCATTATGCACTCTAAAAGCAACATCCTATTTGAGGGTATTTCTTTTGTGGGTCTTACCATGGTGTTAACCTTAAGGGGACCCATATGTGGTTAAGGGCTACACAAGGTGGTCAACTTGGATATCAATAATTTTTTACTAAAAAAAATAAACTAATGTAGTAAACATTTAACAAAAAATTAATAATTATTAAAACAAAAATTATAATAATTTAAAAAACAAATAATTAAGTAGCTATTATATTTTAAATGCACTTGAGAATTTTAAACACTTGAAATTTTCCTGGACATATTAAAACATGTAAATAACAAATTTTTAATTTATTAATAAACTTAATAGTTTAATAGTGTTAATTAAACCACATGAGAAAACAGTCATATAACTTTAAAAGGATATAAAAAACATGATAATTTAATAATAAAATTTACTAAAATCTTTATAAATATTAATTTATCAAAATAAAAAAACTTGTTAATATATTTTAAAAAAATTTAAATACAAAAAAATCCATTTTTTTTAAATTAAAGAAATAATATTTATTAAATTTTTAAAAAAATATCCCCTTTTGGAAATTTAACAAAAAGTAAATTAGAAATTTTTTATATAAATTAGACTAAATTTTAAAAAAACTACAACTTTATAATTAACATAGTATAAATTTTTCATAATACTGACCATTATGTTACCATATTCAATGATAAAGAAAGAGTTATAACTATCTAAATGTTTTTAAAATTGAAAAATTTAACCTTATGAACCAATTACCATTTAATTATAGTGAATCGTACTATTAAACCAAATATTTATACAAAATAAAGAACCTCGTGTTTCTTCCATGTTAAGAGTAAACATAAGAAAATTACAAAATACTGTTATAATCAATAATGAATATGAAAATGATTTTCATGAATAGACAGACAACAGAATATGCTTCATATTAAAAGAACAATATTTTAAGTATTTTTTTTAAAATTTCCCCATGTTTTAGAATGAAATATCATCTTAATGATAGATTGGAAAATAAAAATGCTATTTTGAAAAATTAAATACATTTTATAATATATTTATTATTTAAAATTTGTTAAAAATACAAAATATATTTCAACATGAAATTATTAAAATATAATTTATAACTAATATATGAAATATGAATGAATATAAAATACTTCCCTTTATCTGTTGTTGATTTTTTCTTAAAAAATACTAAGTAAATTTATGTTCGGGTGTGATTATTAATTAAACATGTATTTTAAACTCTACATTATAGTATATTATCTCAATTAACAAACATGGGTTAAATCCCCCTAATTTTATGAATCGTAAAAAAAAGATAAATTAATACTATTAAAAATATTAATTTAAATGTAAACACATATTAAGAATATTTTGAAGAAAAATTAACTATGTAAACTAAAACAATTTTACTTTCTAAAGAAAAATAGATAGAATTTAATAAAAATTTCTTGAACTAAAAATAAAAATGTTATTAAAAAGATATTTGATATCATGATTGCTAGAATATCAAATTTTATTAAATTACATAACATGGATAGTGGTTAATATAAAATAATAATTATTTTGAAATGGTTACAAAATTAAGTCTAATAGGATATAAGTAACATCCTTTTGGTACCCATGATTTCATGAGTTCAATAAAATTCATAGAAGGTCTTTTGACCACCCAAACAGATTTCAAGTATTTGTTTCTAGGGGAATCTGAATTCAAATTTTTTGATAAAAAAGTTTATTATGACCAAAATATTGTGTGAATCTAATTGTGTATTCTTTGGAATAATTCTCTTTCATTCTAAATTCAAAACAAGTTATAGTATAAATTCTTCCTTTTGAATTTTTTATAAAAGTAGTATCATTCATGTTTGGTGAAAATGTATTATAACCAAAATAATTCATGTTAATATTTGGTTTTACCATTGACATCATTTTATCATATCGCTAGTTTCATTTTACAAAAGCATATAAATCTTATTTAAGATTAAAAAAATAATTTTTCAAAACTATATTCTCTTTTTGAAGAGATTCTAAATATGTATAATCCTTTTCATTAAATCCAGAATAAGTTGCACTTAATTTTTTATATATTTATTTTAATTTACAATATTCAATTTCTACTTTAGTTAGATCATCCAAAAATAAATTAAATATAATCTCTTGGTATTTTTCAAAAACTGGTCGAAAGGATTTAACCCATTCATTTTTATCGTTGAGTTTCAAAATCATAGAACCACAATTCCTCTTATATTCTTCATTTTGAACAATAATGACATTCACATTTTCCCATTACCTATTCATTTTTCATTTTATTTGAATATATTATTATTTTCACTATTAAATTATCTATCTTTTTAAATCAGTTTGAAACTTCTATTCCATAATTAACCATTCTCTTTAAGAAATTTTTTAACACTAGATTTTTTAGAATCAAAATAAAAAACAGAATCAGAGTCAATATATTTTTCATTTTCTTGTATTTATTTATGATAAAAATATCTAGGACTTATAAACTGGGTAAAAAGAGAATAATTTTCAACACATGTATTACCCATCAGGGTAAGGGTACAAGTTTTATTTTTTCTTCCAGAGCCACTAGTGGAGTATGATCTGTATGAGGAGTCCCATACTCAAAAGAAAGATTTTTTGTCATCTCCTTTTTTCGTTATACTTATTTGAGTTCTTGATTTTGGGAAATCAGGAATGGTTTTACCTTTATTCATGAATTCATAACATGTTATCTTTGAAACATCATTATTTTTACTTGAATTATATTTTTTGTAATATTTTTCATTATTCCTTCCTAATTTTTCCTTTCTACCAATAATTTTCATAAATTTGAAAAGTCTCTTACTAAAGTGATCCATCTCATTGTCACTTTCCATAAACATATAAATAGAGGAATTATAGGTCTCAATAATATTATATTACAAATAAATTACTATTATTTTAGAAGACTACTCATAAACAATATTCATTACATGTTACTCATAATGCCACTGAAATATTATTAGATCATCTAAAGTATAATATTTAAAATTATTACTCTCATATATGGCCACCTTCTTTACATTCCATGTCTTTATAAGTTCTCTCAATGCTCTTTCAACATGATTTGTATTGTCCAATACATTGCCAAGATGAGACATACCATTGTATATAGTGGTGAACTATTGAAACATCTGGTCTAAAGATTCATCAAATCCAATATTGAAGTCATGGTATTCTATTTGGAGCATCCCTAGCTTGGTTCTCTTCATCTTTTTAGTTCCATAATGAGTCACTTGAAATATCCTCCTTATCTGATGGACTATTTTACATGATGAAACACAGAAAAAGACTCTTATACTAATAGAACAATATAAAATATTTTTAACTTTATAATTTAAATCATATTCTAACATGTATTTAACAACTAGAGTCTCTTTATCAACCTTGTGTAGTTGATATGGATTTTCATTGATGGTCAAGTGATTCAGACATATTTTTTTAAGTAGGCTTCCATTATATCTATCATGTATACATAGACACTCCAATCAATGAATGAGAGTTTTCTTGAATATATCCATCATTTATATTTAAACCATCTATCATAAAATGCAATTTTTATTTTGTTCCTTAAACTATTAAGTCTCTGATATAGGTTATCAAAGAGTTAAAAAAATTAGCAACAAAAATATTTAACCCATAATAGATATGGATTTCATATCATTTATTTTATATTCTGTTAAAAAAATAAAAAACTAACCCTTCAGAGACTTGTATATGATATGAAATATTGAAGATTAATTTATAGAAAATTTGACTAGAGGGGGGGTGAATAGTCTTTTAAAAAATTTAAAGACAAAAACAATATGATTTTTTAAAAAAATAATCTGTATATAGTACAATTATCTTGAGTTGAGTCTTAGTGAAATAAAAATTAAGAAAACAAGATTTATAGTGGTTATGATCACAAAGATTCTAGTTCACTCCTCAATCTTATATAATCCTCAATGTGACAAGTACCCACTAAGAACCTCACATTTAATTGTGTGAGAACCTTGATTATAGACTCTTCACATCAAATAACCTTGAGACACAACCCTTTCTTTTTATAAGAGACTCAACCTAGTATGCATCCTAAATTTTTATCTAGATTAAAAAACCAAAAATATTTTTGGTTGATATAATTAATAGAGAAATGAAAGTACTTATTTTTATATGGAAAATCATAAACTAGACACAAAGAAAATACAAACGGATAGAAATATATTACATGAAAAAAAATATATAAAGAAAAAATATGTTCATAATTTTGAATAAGTTTAATCTCGATGATATTTGATAACATTGAAGGAAACAATAACAAAGTTTAATTTCTTCAGTGATCCCGGTAACAATGCAGAAGTCAGATAATATTATGAAAAATTTAAGAGAAGCATGAATATTGAATATGTATCTCATGTTCACTCTGAATGAATCTGCACTTTCATGTGTTTTTATTCCTTAAATATATATATATTGGATAATTAAAAATGATATCTATAATGTGTATTTACATATATATTATATACATAAAACTTATTAATGCACTAAAATATAATAATATAACATTTACCATAGTTTTTGTTAAATCCAATCATGAATAACATAGATATAATTGGGATTTAAATTTCTTCATGAAATATTAATAAAATTAATATTTTATGTAAAATAATAATATTCAAGTTATAAATATAAAATTAATGAAATAAAAAATATAACCTCGAAGATTATACATACTAAAAAATCCAAAAAAATAGAGAATGTAATGAACTACAAAATTCTTGAATGATAGTTCATAAAATAATGTTAAAATCAATCTCCACACTCTTCAGTTATATTTAAACATAAAATAATATTACTTATAATAAATGAATTATTTTTAATAACCTTAATTGATATATTAAATATAATTTTAGAAAAATAAAATATAAACTAATAGAAGATTAAAGTTTCTGGTGGTGACTCATAACCCACGAATGAATACAGAGAGTGGTGGCTCATGACCTACAATTGAAAAAGACCAATGATGGATAAATAGAGCACGAACTAAAATTCCAATTTAACAGAGAAATAAATGCATGCAATCAAAAAAAATATTCTTTTCCCCTAAGAAATAAAAGTATAAAATAGAGACAATAAATACAATTTCTATATCTAGAGGTACAATAGTGACTCATAACTCACCATTAGAGATATGCAGTGGTGAGTTGTTACATACTATTGGAAGTATCCAATGATGGATCACTGAAAAAACATCCAAACAACATGTTGAAGTTATAGAATTAGAAAAAAAACTATTAATTCTCATAAACTCATAAAAAATACTAAAAGAAAATATAATGAATGAAATAGGAAGCTACTACCAAGATTTTATGCACCAAAGGATGGTTATACCTGAAAGATAAATCACTTGAAGAAGCTGCTTAAACATAACAATAAGAAATGAATAAAATATGAATAATATTTTGATAAAAAATAAGACATAATGAAATTAAAATCAATGAAGCTGATAAAATAAGGATGAAGATATCCTATTTGATCATAAAAAATATTTTCCAAGGGATAAAGTAGAAACCATAGAAATAAAATAACGACATCAACCAAATGAACAATGAAATGATGCCTTTAGAGATTGAAGAAAATTTTCATGTTTTTGAATTGTGTAAAGAAGTAAAAAAAAGAAAATTAAATACCCAATGAAGAGAAAGATCCCCTATGGAGACATTGTACAATAATTAAAAAAACCAGTGGGTAACAAAATAACCCACCACTAATGTCCATTGGCGAGTAAAAAAATCACCATTGTAGTCTAGAGGTGGCTCATAGAACCACCATTAGATTACATAGTTTGATCTTAACTCAGTATTAGTATCTAATGGTGACTCGTGACTAAAAATTGGCATCTAATGATGATTCATTGAGTAAATATCAAAAATGATTAAGAAGAAACCCCATCCACAATATTGGATCTAGTTATAGAAATAATACGACGAAGAGATTACTATTGAAACATAATGAAAAAACCATGATAACCAATAAAAAACCTTAAATTAAATGAGAAAATAGGGGGATTGAAAAAAATTATATTTTTTGAGCATGTTGGGTCAAAAGATGCTACATGATTAAGAAAAACAGTGATAAAAGGTGAAGATCAAAGAAACCTATAAGAAGATGAGTAGAATGAAGAAGAATGTGGAGGAGTTAAAAAAATAAATAATCAAGAGAATGATTTTTAGAAAAGATCATATCTGAAAGTGGATATAAATCACTACTACTATATGAGATTTAAAATATGGATGAATAGTTTCTTTAAAAATGAGGCCCACATCAGTTTGAATGAACGATTGTCGAGTGATATATCAAATAATAAGCATTGAATATTGGTTTATATTAAATCACAATGCACATACACAAGGTCCACAACCTAATGAGTGATCTATCGTATATATGTGCATAATAAATACTCTGCAGGACTTATACATGCACCTATATAGGATTAAGAATGCACTATAAACTCCAAACACCAAAGAATCCTTGTGGGGATTCCTTTGGCTGGACTTCCCACAGGGTATACCTTATGGGTCCCCTATATGGTTTAGGGATATCCAATTTTCTCACCAATAAATCCACTAATTTTTTATTAAACAAATAATAAACATAATATATAAATATATAACAAAAAATTAAAAATTATTAAAATAGTAAGTGTAAAAAATATTAAAAAAAATAATTAACAAGAGAATAACTTTTAAAATACCTTGAAATTTCAAAAACACTTGAAATTTTTATGTGTCTTTTGAAACATGTAATTAATTTTTTTATATAATTAAATGAATTAACAATTTAATAGTGTTTATCAAAACACATGAGAAAATAATAACAGAATTTATATGGTTATAAAAAACATTGATTATTTAATAATAGTTTTTAATAAAATGTTTATGGAGATTAATCTATAAAAAAATTATTAAAATATTTAAAACAAATTCAATTACAAATAGAGATCCCATGAAAAATATATTGTTTACGGTGGTTCCCCAAAAGACAAATTTCAACATCTTTTTGTGAAGTTTCTAGCTCCATATATACATAGGGGTTCTCTTATAATATCATTGGTTTCTAAAATAATGTTTTGATGGGACAGATAGGGTTATGTATAATGATAATTCACCTTTTAAGTCTTATAAATATTAGTACATATAAGTTGGGTACATTAAAAGGGATAGAAAAAAAACCATTGGTAAATATTTACACATTGATTATTGATCTGAATATTCTGTTAATAACATTCTCAATCCATTCAGTGATATTGAAAAGTATTTTTTTGTTACATATCAATTTAATTATGGAGATAACTCCAAATACAATTATTCATCATGTTGTGATAGATAATAACATTGATTCTATTAATTTTTTATTTTTATAAGATATTTAGTGGAATATTTTAGTTAATCAAACATCATATTTAAAGGAGAGGATCCCCACATAATCTTTGTGAATCAATCCCACATTTGAGTGTCTCTAAAGCAATGAGTGTTTAAGTACTATTTATTAAAAAACCATGACTCTTTGATCAGATGGGTATTCACAAAAAAAATTAACATAAGGCTTGGGTGGTTTTATTATATCTATAGAGTTTCATCTACATTAGATTAATACTACCTTTTTTATATAATAGATTGAACACAATTGAAATAATGACGCTCTAATTTCATCTCATAGATCTCAAGGTGTTATAATATATTTCAATATTGAGAATAATGAAGATGTTGAATAATAAGTCAAGTATTATCCTCCAATATTTGAGGAAAGTATGTCAACCACCATTAATTAACTCAGACAGGTGAATATAAGTAAAAATTAATATATTAATTCTATATTAATTACTGATGACATGATTTTTGAATGATAAAAAATAGATATTTATTTTCTTATATAACACTAAGACGTATTTTCAGATTATTATATCAAAAGTTTCTCAGTTAGATACCCAAGAATGTACTCATTACTTAAGTTTTTTAGTAAATCATTACAACATAAAACAAGTTGAAAAAAAAAGATACATCTAACCCATGTTTTCAAAGTGGTATATGAGGTCTATAAACTGGTAAAATATAATTTCATGTGACAGGTTCATGTGATATCCTGACCTAGATCACATGATACTGGTAGAAGAACTAGTGGTCCATATTTCTTCAAGGGCACCTCCATGTACTATAAAGGCTAATAAATAGCATCCAAGGTCTGTAAAGATATAGTAGGTAGAAAATATACTTTTGTTTCAGAGTATCACATCGATATAATCAATTATGTAAGAATAAAATTCATAATCATAAATAATAATCACCATCGAATAGAAAAATCATCATTTTAAATAAAATAAAAGTAGAAACCATAACCAGTGTCATATAGAAAATGATGTCATGTCTGTATGCTATATAAAATTGGGAAAAAAGAAAGACATGGTTGTATGTAAGTAAAAAATACTATAATAAATTTCCAATAGTCTAAAACTACATTCTATGGTATTATAATCATGTGATCAGTTCTCTTATCTTGTAATCCACCCTAATACTGAGAATAAAGAATCAGAAGTTGGGTGCTTCCCACTGTTTATCCTTTAAATCATGAAATATATTTGGGTACCATTGAAATACCAAATAGGGTGTGATATATAATCAGTATCCTACCACTAACGATGCCTCGAAATATATATAGTGTATATAATATGAGATTTGTGTATATATAATAATGGTGAAGCAGTAATGTAACTGTAAAGGGTTATCTCATTCCCCTAAAGGACACAAAGTTGACATTATCTTCTTCATCCCATGCCGAGAAACCTATTAGCAAACATCACCATGGAAATATACATATATATACACTTGTATATATATATATGAAATATATATCTAATTATGTTTATATCCATATATATATACATAGTGCTATCCAGGACATGAGTTGTAACTAAGGAATCTATTTATAGTCACTAGATTATTATGAATTAGTAGGGGTGTGATGCAGCAATATAATATATCATAATTGTCACTATTAACAATTATTATAGTTTTATGGGATTCAATCACTGAGTATCAATGGAACATGGGACACCATGATCGAGTATCATATCAGTAGGGATTTCATGCTCGTGTATCACAGGTATACGGGAGGCCATTCCCAAGTATCATATTAGAAGGGAATCCATGCCAATATATCAATGGTATATGGGAAGCCATTCCTTAATATCATATCAGAAGGGATATTGTGCTTGAGTACCACAAGAAATAAAAAATCAAATTGGATTCATTACGAGTTGATAAATGAAATATAATTCTTTATCGTACCACTTAAGGAACGGAATAACCATTGTTTTCGTAAAATCACATGATGTGGTCCTACCAATCACTTCCCATTTAAATTATTATATTATTTTCTTTTAGATTCCAAGACAAAACCACTTAGTCGGGTTTTTGGTGACATAACAATTTATAATATCATGAAAATTCGACAATCACACATCCAGGGGTGGCATTAGTCGATGGGGACCTATTCCAACAAGTACATGGATACAGAAGGTCATTTCTCTGATGGATAATAATCTAATGATGGGAAATGCTTATTTTTTCCAAAACACATGGAAAATATGCTATGAGGCATCATGATACATAATATGAATCCACAAGACTATAGTAAAAATTATTAAACCAACTTCCTTACACATGTTGTAGAGAACTTGTCCAATATATGCTTATAATTCAGACTCGAATGAAAGTAAATAATGAAAATAGAAAAATTCTCTAAAATTAGTATATATTAGATCACACCAAAATAGAACCTTATATGGAAATATAGACAGATAAATGAAGGAATTGGATTTAAGAACTTAATTATGTGCTTCCATTTTGAAAACTATTTCCTAATTATATGGTCTTATGTAGAAGAGGGATAAAAAAATATGAATGTGGGAGGAGGAAATCTCCTCACATGAGAAGATTCTTGAGGAAGAAGAATGAAATTGTATTTTTATGATTATATGGTGAAATGGGAAAAAGAAAATTTCACCATTTAAAAAGATGTCACATGTTTGACTAAACTATATGAAATCCATGAAACAAGCACTATACCAAGGCACCACTCTGATGAGAAAGGTGCATAGTAATAATAATCATGTGAAGCTCATGTGAAATACCTAGGAAAGGATGCCAGCATAATTTTCAAGCATAAGGCCTTTGGATAATAGTATGATTAAACCATGTGGCCCACAACTATGAACATGAACACCCCATATGGTTTAAAAAAACAATGAAGACTGGGCATCAAAATTTAAAATTATGGTGCATACATCTATTTCCTCCAAAAACAATGGGCTCCATGCTCCTGGAAATTTCATGACACCCTAAAAACCTCCATGACCAATCTAGGAATCACTAGAAGGATAAAACTATAGAATTAAAATGAAACTATAAGGATCCATACATCACATAAAATGGGATCTTATAGTCTTCTACCCTTAAAGAAACTCATTCCCATGTTTCCCTTCCAAGAATGGTAATGATTCATCTGATAATAACTCCATCCATTGAGTACTTATGTCATCCTATCTCTTCCATGTATCATCAGGTACATGGATGTGCTACCATAACACTTGAAATTAAAGGTAAAAGCTATCTCAGAGAGACTTCATGCTCTGGTCGATAATATTAATATGATAACCCTAAAAAGAATCATTTATCTCCAATTGAACTTCCTCAAGATCAAAAGTATGAGATAGGTTGGTGGGATATTGTTGAATATGTGATATATAGAATATTTCCTACATGTAATGATACCATTGAGGAATAGATATCCAATAGGCTACTAGCATGACTCTCTCAAATATCATGAAAGGTGAATCATAATTAGATTATTGTATAACCTATATATCAATACAAATATTCCCCATTTTAGATAAAAAATTCAAGATAACTCGATCCCCTACGTCAAACTCTAGGGAAAAATGATGTCAATTTAATTAAGACTTATGTCTAGACTGAGATACTACCATATAATTTTTGATAATATGTACTTACGTTAATGTATCTGTAATGAGAGTAGGCCTAAATATCACAAACTCTCCTACCTCTAACTAAAATAGGGAGGGACAACATGGCCTACCATATAGAGCCTCATAAGGATCCATATATATAATAATTTGGAAGATGTTATTGTAGTAAACTAAAAAAGAGGCATATGTTTATCCTAAGAACCTATGAAATTAAAGACTCATGCCAAAAGTGTACCCTCCAGTACTTTTATCATATGATATGACAAGGTTATGGTTTTTTGGTGAAAGGTTGTGCCTAGAAACACCTATTTCCATATAGCCCTTTGTAACCCCATCCTAAGAGTCAATATAAAACAACCATCCTTATCATAAATTATAGTATAAGGGACACAATGTAGGAATATAATATCATAGAAATACAATCTCCAAATCTCATCCAATAAGTAGGTCTCCTCGACAGGAAGGAATTGGGAGACCTTTGTCAGCCTATCCTTGACTACCCACACCATGTCGATACCTCGAGGTGACCT
Source organism: Viscum album (assembly GCA_963277665.1). Taxonomy (NCBI): domain Eukaryota; kingdom Viridiplantae; phylum Streptophyta; class Magnoliopsida; order Santalales; family Viscaceae; genus Viscum; species Viscum album. Next base: position 1,548,045,744 of record OY728155.1, on the reverse strand, counting down.
TGATAAACCGATCATAAAAACAATAGTTAATTCATCTCATTTACATTTCTAGATAGGTAAAAACAATGAAAATATAGTAGGCTACTGGTTCTCCACCTTCAACTATAGATAAGTTTAACACCTAATGATAGATTCCAAAATGTGAGGTTTTATCCTAGGTCAACAATACAGGTGTCACATGTCTCAGTGCATATTAGAAATCCTTTGGTGTATTGCCCACTGTAAGGAATATTATTCTTGTATCAGTTCCCATTACATTTCTATATGCACCCCGATACAACATTAAAAATGTAGGATGTCATCTTTATTGGTAGACCAACCTAGTGGTGGATCCACACATGTAACATTCTCCCATAGGAATAATACATTGGGATAATAGAACTACATTCTCTTCAATCAATCAAGAAGTGATTAGGTTATGAATAAGGCCATAAGGAAAGGATGCTATGACTATCCTAAAACTCTAGGTTCATGTCATATAGAATATCCTATAACCTCAATTCATCATTGGATTCCTGATAAGATTTTATATGAGTCTTTTATCTTAGAGGATGAACTACTGTCTTTCCCTTTCCTAGCATATAGGCATGATCGAATTCAAAGTACTGAAGGTATTCAAGACACTTTCTCTATTTGAGATTCATTTCATGTTGTGTGAAGATATATTTGAAGCTTTTGTTTTCCATAAAATCCCCAAACCACTCTCCCAACAAGTAATACCTCAAAAATGTAATGAATTTACAATAGATACTATCTTGATATCATGCGTCAGGTAATTCATCTTATGAGGCCTCAACTGATGAGAATCGTACCCAAATACTTGTTCCACATACATCAAAAATGTTACCAACCCAATTATATATGCCTTAAAAATCACTAAATATCATCTTTTCATATATGGAAGAATCTAGATCGATGCAGTTTTCAATCTTCTTTTCAGATCCTAAAATTCCTCATACACTACAGACCAAAAGTACTTTATACCATTTATAGTAAAACTAATTAGATGTTCTAGAAGATGTAACATGTCTAATATAAAGTCTCTATAATATTTATCTATCTATATAAAACTCTATATGTCAAAGATTTTATTAGGATTCTTCTGAGAAACAATAATGCTCACCTTCTCATGGCCAACTGATACTTTTGTGTTTAAGATTATATAACCAAAAAGTGGTCTTTTCAATACAATAGTGGCATTTAGTGTGATTATCATACAAATGGTGATATATTAGTGTATTCAATAATATCTCAAGATATTTAGAATGGTGGTATCGAGTATTTGAATACAATAATTTATTGTCCATGAAGAATCCCAGAAACCAGTCTTGATACAGGTGGAAAACTTGATTCGTCAAGGACATAAAACTATTGGAATGTCTGTGAGACCAAAAAACCTGACCAGATACTCATATAAACCATACCAAATTTGTAAATTCATTTTTGGTTTATCTAAATGTAATAATAGTACCTGATGGTATCCTATCCTCAAATCATCCTTGGAGAAAATCCTTTCTCCTCATATTTGGTTGAAGAGGTCATCAATATGAGGTGTTGGATATTGGTTATTAAACTTGAGCTGGTTCAATTGAAAACGATCCATGAAAATCATGAGAGTATCATCCATATTATTGGTGAAATGGATTGGTGAACCCCATGGTGAAGTGTGGGTTGTATAAAACTCTTATCATCCAAATCCTCTAACTACCTATTGAGATCATATAACTCAATAATAGCCATCCTGTAAGGAGGAATGAATACCAGTTCAGTTATGGGTACAATCCAGATAGAATAGTCTACATATCCCTTAAGAGGTAGTGTGAAAAAGTTTTTAGGAAAGATCTTTATGATGTATTCAAATACCATAGGTAAATAAATTTTATGTACTATCTGATCATATATAAAAGTCTAGAAGTATGGACTCTCAGTCAACTAAGTCCACAGTGCTTTAGTCAAACTCTGATATCCTGGACATCCCATTCTCCCATATGTATATAACTTCTACCCCATGGTGATGTAAATGATGCTATTTAGTGTTATGAAATTAGATAATAATGGATTGGAACCTATCAGTATATCTTGAGAATGCTGTCAAAATAAACCATCTCAAGGATGAAGTGGTTATATAGAAAATGATGCCTGCCAATCTCAAGGTGGAACTTCATACACAGGCTTAAACTCTCTAAATGTATAACCAAAGGAGTTCCAAGGGTCATCACCCCACCAATGTACCGAATTTAATGTTCTATAATTTCCATAATTTCCACAGATATAAATGAATGTGAACAAATGGTTTCAAATAAGGTATAAATGAATGTAATGTCTACTAGAATAGTACCTCAAACTGTTGATCACTAGGTGCTCTAATCATTTGATGAAGGTTTTACTACATAGATATGGATATATACATGTAATTTAGATATAAACTAACTTACCTATTTAGGTTATACCTATTGGAACTATACATCTAATGCATGTCTACCCTGGCCACCACCACCTCCTCTACCTGAATGGATGATAGTACTCAAACTACCTTCCTAGAAAGGTGCTATTGATCCCAATCTGAAAGTCAGTGCTGATATATATCCTCTACCATCATGAATATATGTGAAAGTCCTATAAAATCTCTAAAGATACACCAATATAGTTTTATTCTTAGAACTCTATGGGTTCTTTATGACACCATGGCTTCTTATGGATTGCATTATAGCACTGGTGACAAACCACATAACTATCAGTGGGTGTGTTCAAGATGATACTTCCCCCACTTGTAGTCATAATGAGACTTTTCTAGATTCTACTCACAATACATCCATATGTCAGTTTTATACCAACCTATCCCAAATTTTTATCTTCCCTTTGGTTACACTCAGAGATGGGGGAATGTACTACTATTTCTGAAAAAATGTTCAACAAAAATTCATTAAACTATGATAAAATGGCATATATGATCCCATCCTAAACCACCTCTTTGTCACCTACTCACCACAATAAAATGATGGTGCAATGAGATGGATCTATGTGAACTTATTAAATAGACCATTAAATGCATATTACCCAAATTTAGATTCATAAACATTCTATACTAGTTTAATATCAACATATGGTGAAACAAATAGTCATAGAAGCCTATCTGAAGGTCTTTCCAGGAAATACCTTGATAATGATTTACCAGGGTGATTACATGTCCCCATCACGTGGTAAAATTTCGAAACATATATATATTAATCTTAAATTTCTACTCAAGATGTTTCTTAAGGTTCTCTATTATCATGGCCTCAAACCATGACTCTATAGCCTAAGCTCTGATAATCCATTGAAAACATGGGTGGATGATGTTGTAGAAATTATCACATCCACTCTTCCATAGAATGGGAAGGTCTCGAGGCTCCCTATATGGTCTTCATGAGCATAATGAGTCCCTCTTAAAACATTTTATTAGTTACCAAGTTGTGTATAATAGAATAATCTCTAGGTGAACTTCTAGTGGGTAAGGTCCCACCATTTATAGAGATCAGTCATTTCCACCTTCCCGATGCTTTAATCTAGGATGTCATAGTGGAATATCTCTATAATTACCAAACACATGCCTCATGAAAAAATTGTCCAGTGACATAAGCCTCAAGTATAAGAATAAAACATGTAAACATCCTTTCTATATAAAAGTCACAACCCTCTTTCTACTCCTAAAGATAGGTCTTGGTGATGTATATATCATAATAATAACAACATAAACTACCTAATTCCCACTACCAAGGTCACATCAGGGTCATTTTATCTTCTCTAATTTAGGGTTACCAATATATATAGTTATAGTTTAATGTTATAGAGTAAAAAACGTTTTAAGTCTGAATTTCTATCCAAATTTAATAGCATCTATTTAATTTTATAATTAAAATTAATTTTAGTTCACACTAATTTAAATAGAAAATATTCATGATTGGATAAATTATATATAAATTAATATCCAATTTATAGTGGCCCAAAATATTTATAAATTGAAATGTGGTGTCCGTTTAATCACACCGATAAACAAATTCCATCACATATGACTAACGATCCATGACATAACATCCCATAATTGAGTACTTAAGGTGTTAGAACCAATATATGGTGGAAAAAATGTTATTTTTATAGATTCACTTTAATTAACCATGAATCACTAGAAAAATTCTATATATCGGAGTGCATGAACACATAGTATCCACCTAAAATATCAGAAATGAGATGCATATTTATGGAATGACATAACACATGATATGTGAATATCAATATGCCTTTGATGATTCATGATTCAACACTTCCTTGTTGTACTGGTAAAAGGGTAAAATGGAATCCAAAATTATAATATTAATATAAATAATATATAATATTCCTCACAAAAATGTTAAATCAAAACAACTATAACATGAAAAATCCAAAAAAATAGTTCTTATCCCCTGTAATTTTGATATTTTTGTTCTGGGTTACCTACTACTAGGCATAGTCTCATTTTAAAATTCTGACATGTACTAGTCTACTTTAATCCATCCGAAAATAACAAGAAAATGAAAAAAATCCTTTGGTACCACTTTTTAATGTCCCTAACCGGATCACTTGATTATAATAACTAAACCACTTGGACACATGACCTCAAACATGCCTCCCCTAAGGCAAGAGGATATCAACCAATAATGGGGGTTTATGAATATACAGTGGGGCGACTATACCCACTTGTTTTAGAGAAGCACAATGCTGTAATCAACGACATATGAAGATGAGTCATAATAATAATGAATAAATAGTGAAGAATAAGTAAATCATCCAACCACATAAAAGAAAAGATAAAACCACAATCAGTTTCCTATAAAAAATTATGTCAGGTATATATCCTATAAAAAATGCAATAAACAAGAACACATGGAAGAAGGTTGGTAAAACATTCTATTATAAAAATAATAAAATGAAAAAAAAACTATCTCAAATGTAATAATAAGGATGCGCTTGGTCCTAGGCGCTTTTAATCCAACCAAATAATGATAATAAATCATTAGAAGTTGGGTTCTTCCATTTTTTCATACTGGAAATTGTGATTTTTGTTTGGGTACCATAGGTGGCCTGAACAGGTTCTGAGATATACTCAATAGGATACCACCAATGGTGTTTAGGTCTATTCAACTAGAGAATATAATATCAGTAGTTTGGAAATATATTAATGTTAAATAAAATAAAATAATTATAAATGGCCCACTCTAGTTCTCTAAGGACACCCGAGACTCCCTACTTTGACCCGTGACTAGAAACCGCTGAAACAATTTCATCATGAGCATAAAAATGTATATATATATATATATAAACACACACACACATATATATATTTATATATATTCACTATAAATATGATTACATATATATATATAGACACATAGTGCTAGCTAGGACCTGATGTGTAACTCATGGGTCCATGTTTTGTTAATAGAGTCTTATAGAGTCATAGTGGATTCCATGCTGGAGTATCATACATCATAAGTGTCTCCATTCCCACGTATCACAATTATATGTGACACCACACTTGAGTATCAATGGTATATAGGACGCCATGCCTAAGTATCATATCAGCAGGGACGTCATGCCCGAGTATCACAGGTATTTCGATATCATGCTTGAGTATAATATTTCTAGGGATTTCATGTCTAATTATCAATGGTATAAGGGAAATCGTGCCCGAGATTGATATAAATATGGATTCTAGTCTTGAGTTCCATAATAAATAATAAGTAAAACAGGCTTTAGAATATTCCAATAAATGGTTTATAATTCATTAGTGTTCCAACTAAACAAGTGAATATATATTTTTTATGTAAACTCACATGATATAGTCATACCACTAACATTACATTTACTTCATTATAGTCATTAAATCTTGATTTGAAGCCAAATCCACTTAGGAGGATGTTTGGTCACATAAGAATTTATAATAGCATTGGAAATTCTATAAGCACTCCTCAAGGAGTGGCTTTGGTCAATGGGGGCCTATTCAAACTAGAAAAAGTAGGAAAAAGGTAAATAAAATCTATAATAACATAATAATTAAGAAAAACAATTTTTTTATGTAAAATCGGGAAAAATATCACATGAATCATCCGGAAATATAATATAAAACAACAAGACTTGAGAGATAATTACTAGACCACCTACATTAATCATGTTATAGATCACTCCTCTAGTATCAACTTTTGATTCAGACTAAAAAGAGAGAAAATGGAGAATATAGATAAAAAACTTGAAAATACAATGTATTATCTCACACCAAAATAACTTAAAATATGGAGAGATAATCTTTAAAAGAAATAAGCTGAGTGATGATCATTCTGGCATGCTTCCAATGTGATGAACGATGCTTGATTTTGATGTTGTATGGGGAAGATGGATACAAAATTATGGAATATAGAGGAGTAACTCTATCAAAGAGAGTGCTTTCTAGACGAAGAATAAAGTAAAATAGATTTTATGTTTATAATACTGAAAGGTGAAAAAGGTAAATTTACCGTTTTAAAAAGGGTCGCATGGTTTGGCTCCATGGTTGACCAAACTGTGTGCCAACTATGTGTCAAGAATCATCCCAAGGCACCCCTTACATGGGCAATTTACACTATTTGAATGACCATACAGTACTCCAGAAAAATACCACAACAACGATACCTACCACATTTATATAACCATGCGGTATGGAATGCCTGGTTTGAAAAAAAACCATATGCACAACTATTGTAAACTAGAATACCCTGAACTATTGCAATAAACCAAATGTACTGGGATGAACATTTTAAAATGACCGAGTTACCCACTGATTTCCTCCAACACTATGGTATACATGCTTCAATGAATCCCCAAACACCCTTGTAAGCTTTGTGACCTCATATGCATTACCAGAATGATAAAAATAAACAATTAAATAGAAACTAAAAGGTTTTATACCTCTTAGAAAAGCCTCGATATTACAGTTCAATTAATTAAAGGGATATCCAATATCAACCCTTGTTGTGAAATAATGTAAAAATATAAGTATTCATTAAATTTACATAATTTAATAGTCATTATGTAACATAAGATTTCATAGAACTAATCACAGAAATACTGATTGATAGAATGGATAGTTATCGAGAACTCTAATTTATGGATAACTATTCTAGTTATAACTAGATTTGGATGGATTCTAATGTTGGTTATTTCACATTATTATGGTCACCCTACAGGGTATACAATTTCAAATTAATCTCCTTTCACATAAATAATGCTAGTATAACTTACCAATGTGTCGTGGAATATATTTTCAAGTCCCTTATAGGGAAGTTATATGAATTCTACCTATATGATCGGTTGGTGAAATCTCATGAAAAATATGATCACCTTATTAATATTGAAGATTTTTTTAGAAAATCCAGTCATTATAACATGAATATTAACCCACAGAAATGTTATTTAAGGGAAAAGTTTTGAAAATTCATTTTCTTTATTATACTACATCACAAAATTGAGGTAGAAACTATAAACTATAATCTGGTATATCCACCCCCTAAAAAATATAATGAACTAAGAGGACTCCATGGACTTCTTTCATATATAGGATTCTGTCTAACCTCATAGGGATGATTTTCCCCTAAAAAGGCGATAAAGAAAGGCGAAACCTATCACTATAGTGAGGATTTTCAGGGTGCCTTCGATGATATCAAATAATATATTCTTCACTGACTAATATTGATGCTGATTATATAAATAAAACCCATTATCCAATATATGTAAAACATGGAATGATCTCTTGGATCCCTCCCTTCCCAGAAGAATGAAACCTAAAATGACAATAGTCTCTATTATCTTAGTAGGAGAATGTTCTATGACGAGACCTGGTATAATGATATAAAAAACTACCTTGAATTTGGTTTCAAAATTTAGAAAACAAGATACAATTATAGGCACCAATAATTCCACATAGTCTTTCAAATTGATCCTCTAAAATGTATCCCTAATCTTCCACTGATTTCTAGATTCCTTATGAAAAGGGTAGTAAATTTATACTAGTTTTAAAATCAATGCATGTCTCATAAGATGATCAAAAGGGGAAGAATTGATAGATTTACATATGAATATCCATATCCCAGAGATGTCCTTATTAGATATTAATCTCACCAATTAGGAAGTCATCTCCATTTTTGAACCTTCTCGAAAATGGTAAATGTATTTTGATTGTGAATTTAGATGTATAATAGGATGAAGGTTGGAAGAACTAAGGGAAAACATGTTTAGTTTTGGTATTGTGTTAATATCTCTAGGAAAATAGATTCGACATCATTTTTTCATGATGTTACATAGATGTACCAATAATAAGGTGGAATAGAAGGTGCTCATTGCATGATTGAAATTGTTCTTGATAATATAACATACCCAATTAAAAACCAGTGATGATTCAATTTCCATAATAAAAAAATAAATGGAAACTATGACATCAAGAAGTAGTAGTTTATTCCCATTCTTGATTATATACTGGGGTTGATAGATGAATTCTAGTTAGATCCAACATTTTATCAAATCTCATTTATCTTAAATTACCCAGTAGATGTTGTATACAATGTAACTACAACCATAGAAAATCCATATCAAGATGATGTATTAATTCAAATCAAACATCACATGGTGTATTTATATTTATTATTAATGTTATTATAACACCCTATGATTTTAAAAGAACACTATGTTCGATAACATATACAACACGCAACACCATGCTTAAATGAATGAAGACATATTTTTATTTTAATGTAACTGTTATAACATATCCATTGAATTGTATTGTCCCAACCCTCCCCCTGAGGCACATTACATAATAACACAAATACCTCCTCCCAAAGATGAAGGGATGCTGACCATCACTAAAGACATTAATCCACAAGTGGGAGGCATTTCCCTGAGTTCATGTACACACACATACAACTCCCTGCCAAAGGTACTAGAAAGTAAAATATAGGGAAACCATGCATGCAATACACTAAGTAAAACACAACTAGGGTACAATAGAATGTAAAGTGCATTGTGGTAGCCTGGGCCTGTATACAAGCCCACCAAAAGGAAAATAGAAAAAAAGTAAAACTCAATGTCCATGAATCTTGTTCATCGAGAAGCCTACCTAAACGGTAGGTGAAGGGTAGCTGCCTAAAGCTGTAGAAGTGAACCTCTTATGTCTGATCTCACTGAACACCTCTAGGCCCTAGTCTTCCCTATACTTCATCAATGAATCAATCATCTACAAAAGACACTACACGTGTAGGAAAATCCAGTGCAGTGGTGAGTAAAACAATACTCAGTAGGGGACCCTAAAAACCACAAAGGTAAAGCAAAAAAAGAATAACCACAATGGAATTAACATTCTGAAATACTCAGGTATATGACCATACATATACCATGAACATCCATATATACTCGTCTCAGCCACTATGAAAACATATGGTACCTACCGCACAACTAGTTTCAGGATTCTCATCAAAGGCTCAAGTCATAACACACAAACTAGTAGATCACACTCCATAATCTCAAACATCCCAAATGGAACCCATCTGATATATAAACTTCATCCAGTACAATGCTACCATTCTAAATGGTATTCCAGAGACAACATACTCCATCATGAATATTCTACTCAGTCTGACTCTAGTGCCTGAGACTAGTGGTTTAGTCATCACAGTCAAGCACCCCATGAAAGTCAAAGGAATCCCAAGTGAAGAGGCACCGTCCTCATTGTCATGCTCAGTTGAGGGAGCCCTGCTCCAGACTAACCTGCGATACCTCAATTTCTCCTGTAAAGAGTTCCTGCATCTCAGTCTATCGATAGAGCACTAACTCCTATGTATGTATCGTTTTCATCAAGTGGATGGTCCCGCTCCTCACTACTGTGACCGATTGCTGAGGGAGCTCCATCTCCAATCGAGGACCCACACCCTACCAAGTAGGGGAGTACTACTTGGTGGCTATAGGACCCATTCCATTGGATGATAGGGGAGTACTACTTATGATGGAACCACACCCTATATCGATCAGGGAGTAAAACTTCATATATCGAGGACCCTCACCCTACCTGATAGGGGAGTACCACTAAGTGAATAGAGGACATGAACCTTGGTAATAAAAGGGAGTACCGATGCAGCCAGTCTGTTATCTATTGGGGAAAAACACCCTAGTATGTTTGGGGAGTACCGACCATAGGCTAGAGGACCCGCTCCCTATCATGGAAGGGGAGGACCGACTCTATTGTAGCATTGTATAAGGTGGACCCGCACCATGGAATGGTAGAGGAGTACTGGATCCTACAATATATGACCCTCTCACTACCCGGTAGGGGTGTAATGACTCTATAGTAATTAGATATGGAGGACTAATGCCCTTGTCCAATAGTGGAGTACCGACTCCAAGGATAGAGGACCCACTCCCTTACATGACAGGGGAGTACTGACTATTAAATTATGAACCTCTCTAGGAACCCATGACCTAAAATGTGGGATGTCCCTTCTATACCAAATCATAGTTATAATGAGTACCCATTCCTTGAGTCATTAATGGAGTAACTGTTCTAACATCTCATCATAATAATCACCCCGATTCAACCCAACGGTTTCCCGTACCCGGAGAGACTAAAATTTATTACAAATAATCTATCCTATAAATTTATCAAAAACTAACTTAGATTATATCAGAAGGACCTTCTCTTCCCAAGGTTTCCAACACCGTAGACGATTCATAAAAAAGAAGCTCTGTTTAGAAGTTACAGACGTTTTAGCGAAACATGGGTTAGTTGCGTTCGGGTATGGTCTGACACAGACGAACTAAACCGACCTGACTCAGGTCTGACATTGCCCAATAGGCCAAGCCTGGATTGGAGAGGCCCGGTACGACCTACGAGTATAGCCCGACTAGCCAGAACTAGGCTGACCCCCATTGAAGCGGACCTACTCTATCATCCCAGATGTGGCTATGCCGCGTCCATCCAACAGCATGTTGTGCCAGCTGGTGCTTCCATATCATGTAAATCAGTATTCTCACATGGGATGGTTCATCTAGAAAGACCCATGAAAATCCATGGGTCTAGATCAAGTTGTGGCTTTGGTCCTGACTCTATCACTTGTAAATCACACGATTGCTGCCATCCAGCACCACCGTGGCATGCTATCTTGTCGTCCGGCATGCGACCACCACCATGCTGACAGATTTTTTTATGGGCCACCGGACATGCTCCAGTGGTCCATTCTTTGAAACGGAGAGTGTTCCAGAACCCTCATGTCATGTTCTTCATCACCAGGGGTTCAAAATGTTGTTTTTATCCCTTCTGCTGAGAAAAGATCAATTGCCTACATCTCTCACACCGCCTCCGTCCGTCTGTTGTCATCATCGTTGCACCTCCTTCATATTTTCACCAAGAACGGTTGCACAACAACTAAATGATCATCATCCCACAAAGAACACGAAGAATGTACATTAGGGGGGGGAGTAAAACTAAACAACTATGGAGGAATGGACCTCTACTATCATACATCACTGTGTTGATCTGATCTCATTAGAATGATCAATGGGGAAATTCAAAATTTATTTATGAAATAATTTACTACACAAAGATAATCCCAATTGATAAATCCCTCATGCGAGAACAATCAAACCACGAGTCAAACTTTCTGTGGATTGATCAACATTCATCGTTTAAATCCTTGAACGGGGTAATGAATGTAATTTAAATAACAACCCCTACCTTGGTCGGATTGTTCGTTGGAGGTGAACTTTGTCACTGCATTCATTGTTCTACGATCATATATTTATGGCTATTGGTTGATAGTCATTTGTGATGATCCATTTGAAGGGGGGTTAGAATTCGTCGTCATCACCCACAGGAGCATAGAAGCAGAACTAATATTATTCCAACAATCATGCATCGTCTTCTTTTCCATTAATGGACGAAACACTAATCATCTTTTGAGTTAAGTTGCTGTTATGAAGTTATTATGCTGTTTTATTTAATGAAACAACTTATGCAGTTTCATTTAAATATACACTGTTTCAGAGTAACGGTTTCAAAAGTTAAAAAAATAAATAAAACAACCACTATAGTTTAGTTTATATTTTTCTTAAAAAGTCAAAAAACTATCATTTGTAGTTGAACCACACCAGTCGATGTTAAGTCCATTCTTAGGTAATGTCACTATTTAGGATGGAACTAGTCCTTCATATTTTCGATCTAGGAACCCATTTATAAGTTTTGAATACCTGGTAGAAATGCCAATATAATTTTCATGAATAAAAACTCAAAAAATAAATTTCACCTTTGATACGTGTCAGTAGAGAATTAGCCCCACCTAAGGGAAACACGCCCTCTCGTGCTCAACAGTACTCTCATATCTTCAATATGAGTTACAATTTAGGAGTTACAATGATTTGAAAATAAAATAATTATTACTTAATTATTTTATTTATGGTCAAAAAATAATTTCCACTCTTGGCCTATACCACCCTACAGTGGGCCCTTTGTAGGAAAATACCAACATTGTTTGTTCAATGGAGCCCTCAAATTTTTTACCTGAGCACTAGTTCAAAATATAGAAAACCCCACTCACATGTTTAATTTATAAACTTAAAAAAAGTTCAAAATTCTATTCCCGCCACTCCGAGTCTCAGAATTACGTGTTGTCTCAGAGCCTGGTCTCATAAAAATCCCATTTAAATTTGAAAAAAGTTTCCATGGAATTATAGGATAATACATGTATGGTAAAATTATTGTTTACCAAATAATGAAATATATATAATGTTCCTAATAAATAAAATTTATTGATTAATTTTATTGAAATAAAAATTAATTTTTAAGTCATTTTTTTCTTTAGAAACTCATTTTCTTCAAAAATAATTTTTATGAGAAAATTTTAAAACTAATTTTCGCACTTTTATAAAATTCATTACAAAAAATGAACTTAATTTTTGAAATTATAATCTTATAATTATTTTGTGGTGATACTTTTTTCTTTTTCAAAAAAGATTAATCTATAGTGAATAGTAAAAAAACTGATTTTAATGGAAAAAAATATTTTTTTCAACTATTTAAAAAGATACAAATTATTTTAAATTGGGTTAAAAGTAAAATATTTACATTATATTATTTAAATTACAATTAAATTCATTAAAATAAATTTTATAATATAATTTGGTATTTTTTATTCAAAAATCCCATATTTAGGAAAACACTATATTTTTCTAAAAAGTGGGTTTCATCAGGTTTTACGAACATATTTTTAAATTAATTTACAAAATTTATAAAGAATAAATTTTAAAAATTGGATTCCATATTTTTATTCCGGGTGTTTCTATTTTTTAAATGTATCCTTTTTATTTTTTTCCTATATAAATAGTGACTTGAGAAATATTTTTTCCAAAATAATAAATAAATTAAAAAATTAATTTTAAAATTAAATGATAAGGACTAATAAATAACCCAGAAACTATTGAAAATTTTATCTTATGATTATAACTCATCCATAATAATCAAAAGGTTGAATATATGGTATTTTATTCCATTTTAATGAGATTATGACCTTTATAATTTTTTTATAAAGAAAATTTAAAAATGTCACACTCTTGTTTGTAAAAATATAATACTTTTTAACATGGGAAAAAACAAAGAATATGTTATTCTATAAATGTTAGTTTTAAAGATAAATTTTTTATATTCAACATGATAATTTATTTTTATTATTATTTAAAAAACAATTATCATAAATGCTTACACAATCCTAACACAATAATTATTCAATTAACAAAAAATATTATCAATTTCTATTAAAGATTTTAAAAGTAATATAATTCAAGATAATTAATTTGATATAATAATTTTATAGATTATAGAAACATGTTAAAAATGTATAAACATATTATATTCTAATTTAAATTTTTTATCTAGATATTATTAATGTCAAATTAAATGAATAGTTCCAAAATTGGAAAAAATTATATTTTATCAAATAAATATTTTATTAAATTATTTAAAATTTCTAAAATTATTATATTAGGCCATGTGAATGTAATATTATTGAAATAATCATTCAAGTTCTATTTATGAGTTAGTTTTCCATTTATAGTATCCTTTTTTCCCTTTATGATTTAAATAGTCATTACCACAATTAAGGTAAAAAAATAATTAACGAAGGGGTTAATAAAAAAGGTAAGGATTTAAATGATATGAAAAAATGTATAAATTTATTTGGATAATTTTATTTAAACCATTTAAACATTCTCATCAAATTCATGATAATCTGAAAGCATTTGGATCTAGAATAGTCATATTATATTTTAATTTATTTATTAAAATCCAAAAGCGCCCCTCACTACAATTATAAAAGGGAACCTCACCCCTAAATTATTTACCCAACCATGAGCCTCCTAGATCACACATAACCCCAAAAATATCATATAAACTTACTGATACATATTCTAGAGATGTTGTTCTTCTGAAATGACCCACTCTCAGGCCCTTAGGTGGAGATCCAAAGGAGTCCCTTCAAAGAAGAGGTAATCACCTACACTGATCATTTCCTTTTTTTACTTCTTATTATAGATCTTATAAATCTTATTTATTTATCGTAGAACTATAAATTAAAATTCTAAATTATAGTTAAATGTTATTATGATTATGAAACCACCATTATCCACCCTATTTCCAATCAAATGGGATGTGAAAGTATCGACTGTGTGCACATATGACTTAGCCTCTACACATAGCCATAAAATTAATTTTTAACCACAATATTTAATGGATTAAAAATATTATGGGATTAATGTTTATATATATTATTTATAATATAATTATAATTATTTAATGATAATTTAATATCTACCATTTTAACATAAACATTATTTGGGATCAATAATGTTGATTGTGCGTACATGTGGACTACCACAACCATGAAGAGATATGATTCATTTTAATATATATTATATATGGATGGTTGTGAGGAAGTATTGGAAGAATATATATGATTTTAATGAAATGAAAATTTATTTTTAATGTTAAATTATTATTTACCATTCATTCATTCATTTCATCATAAAATTGAAAACAACGTTCATGGGTATGTACGACCTACCATCTCCAAAAAAATGTAATTAATTTATATATGTATATAAAAAATTAATGTATGTCTCTAAATATGTATATAATTTAAATAAATTATAATTATATCATTATTAACATTATTGATATGATATAATAATGAACAAAGTACAAAGAACAAAACTAATGAACCAAAACATATATGAAAAATGAAGTAGTTATTACCCAAAACAATAATTTTGAGAATGAATTACTAATAAATGAATGGTAAAAGATTATAAGTAAGTCATATATGGTATAAATACATGATTATGGTTCAATAACATATTGATGATATATATAAATTTGTTATAAATAAGGTTAAAATTTACATGAAGAAAGTCAAACTTGAGGTAAGGATTTTTCATCTCACTTTTACTTCCGTGAGCCATATGCCATATTCACTACATATTAATTTTGTGTAGTATATATACAACCCATTTTATAAGATATAAAATTATTCCATTTATATTAATTTTATTTAATTATAATTTTATGTTGTTTCTTTCATGGGTATTATGGTTCCAGAACTACCAAAGTGGTAGTGGGTTTGTCATTTCACTTTTGTTTCCTTGACAGTTATTACATATTCCCAACATGCTTCTATTATGTGGTATAAATAAGTAAAATTTGATATGGTATATCGTGAATTGATTTATCATTATTTTACTTAAGTTTTTATTTTATTTTATTTCTATCATTTGTATTGTTATTTAAATGTTTCTAACATTTTGAGGGATTATTTCATAATCTCAACATTATTTGAGATTTTTTGTGTCTAAGTCCCTACTAGGGAAATATTTTCCTTCCATATTAATATTTTTTAAAAATTAAATTGATATTACTCTACGGTGATTTATTATTGAAATATTTTTCTATGATTTACATTTTACAAAATGATTTGAAAAGAATGTTATGATCATTTACTGAATGAGGTACTTTTTAAACCATTTTACAATAGTGTGTGTCACGAACCATCCCCCGGGGCCCATATCATGACTACCCCAAGCGCGCCTTCTATAGGTCAGGGGCTGGAAACTAGTACCAAAGGCATAATCCCTAAAATGGGAAGTCATTTCCTTTATAAAATGAAACACACACAATAGAGTACACAACTGTAAGTAAAACACTAAGTAAAACTATATACAAAAGAGAGTGATGAATGTAAAGGGAGCTGGAAATAAAAGTCCAAACAGTAAAGTACAAGGAAATGGAAAAGTAAAAGTACAACTGAAATAAGAAAAGTAATGCAGCCACTGGGTCATCCTCCGGGGTTCTTACCTGAAGGGTAGGTACAGATGGCCTCCTCAGCACTCCACGTCCATCCATCTACTTCGTGTACTGTCTCGCTGAGTGGTCCACCTCTGGTTACCATCCAGTCCTGCTAATCTCTACCTGAGTCAGCATTGTTCGTCGTCTGCAACCAACACAACCATGTACGGGCATAGCCCATGTTGGGGTGAGTATAGCGTTACTCAGTAAGGACCCCGAGACCCTCAAGGTCTCACATAATCCAATAAGGATAAACCAAAAAGGTATAAAATAAATGGACAACCATTACTTAGGTATATACCCATATATATACCTATGTTATCTAGTAACCCATCTCAATCATGAGGAAAACACGAAAGTAATTGTCTCATCTCAAACTAGAATTTTATTCTAAGGGTAGTATCAAGTAACAACCCCAGTCACACCGTCAAAATCTCAGCTGATGGTGTTCTTCTCCTCTATAGAGTACAGTGGGCCTGCAGCATCACACAGAGGCGCTTCCCACTTTCTTGGATTTATGTGGTACTCCTCATATTGAGTACCGTGGGTCTGCTACGTCACACAGAGATGCACATCACTATGGGTCTTCTGCGCTCACACAGAGGCGCTCCCCGTCGTAGCATGCTAAGGTAATCCTCCTGTTGAGTATCGTGGGTCTTTCGCGTCACACAGAAGAGATCCCCACTATGGGTCTGCTGCGTCACACAGAGGAGCCCCCCATTGGTCTAGTCGAAACACTCCGAGTTGAAAGGCCAATAGTCGTCAGGTATCAGCCAGCTAATAGGTCTTCGTACTCCAATCACTCGTCTCTAGAAGGGTCCTCTGCACACACTACAATTTGATACTACAACCTTCACTTATTACCATGTAGAAGTATCTCAAAGTTCCGCCTCATCATAGGGGTCTCAACACAACAAACGGTGCGTCAATTGGACGCCCGGTCTGTGAGTTATTGGCATTTCCGTTCTAGTGGCCCAGTTGGATTTTAGTTTCAAACCAACCTGACCATACCCCAACTGTATCCAAACCATAAGTGGGGTATTCCAAAAGAACTGTCTCGCTCCATGATTTCCATCACCCTCAGACGGTTCGTCGATCGGACACCCGTAACCCAAGTTATGGGCGAAAAGGTGATTTTGGGTCAAATAGGTCCGGACTGGGGTCCGACCCGGTCCGCGAGTCTGACCCGACCCGAGGGTTCGACTTGGCCCGAGGTACTAACCCAACCCATGGGGGTGGCCCGACCCAAGGCGGCCCAGCCTGGTGGCGGTCTGGCACGGTGGCGGCCCGACCTGGTGGCGGCCCGACCCGGGTGGCGTCTCGGCCCGGTGGCCGCCCGGCCCGGTGGCCGCCCGGTCCGGTGGCGGCCCGGCCCAGTGGCAGCCCGGCCCGGTGGCGGGGCCCAGACTGGTGGTGGCCTGGCCCGCGCTGGGGTGCCCGACCCATGTTGGGTCCGGCCCGGCAGCCCCCGAGGGTCCGCCTCAGCAACGTCCAAGGGGGAAAACCGTGCACCCCATGGTTCCTGAATGGCTTTTCCATTCAAGTGTGAGCCGAAACCAGTGCCAGGTGGCACTGGTGCAGAACACGCGGGACCACTGGATCCCACTCCTCCTGGCTGGCCAAGAAGCCAGCCACTGCAGCTCCTCCATCGTGACCCACCTTGGCCACGGGTCCCTTTCTCCGCGCGGCGTGACGGCGTCGCGCTGCTCTTTCCGACCGCCGCGACCCACCAGGCTGCGGCCCGACTTGCCGCGACCCTTCCACCCGCACGACGCGAAGGCGCCGCACCCCTTCAGCAGCTCAGCATTCCTACTTGCTTTGCCAAGGCCCGTGTTGTCCACATCCATGTTCTCTACGCGGCATGACGGCACCTCGCTCCTCAGGCGACCCGACGACCTTTGTGCCGCCGGTTTCCTTAACGGCCGACCCGTCGATGACCACCATTGCTCTGCTGCGGTCTCTCCTCTAGCGGTGCTGTTGTGCCACACCACTGTCAACAAACGAAGAAAAACAGAGGGCAGTTGGACCATGTTTTTTCAGTCCATGCCCTCCGTGTAATGGTGGTAACAATCGGCCTCAAATATCACACCAAACGACGCAAAACGGAGGGTCAAACTCCTACATAAAACAACCCCTTCCTCAGGTTCATTGATCGTTGATGGTGGAAGAAGAGTTCGGAGAAGACGAAGTTGAAGAAGACATCGTCGGCGTTCCTCGTGGGCGACTGTTTCATTCCTCGATCGAAGGTTCCTCGTTGGCGGAAGAGGCGTTCTTCGTTGGGAGGACAATTCTTGAAGTTCTTCCAATGCTCCACTAAATGAATAGATGCCAACCCAAAATGAAATAATAGATTTGTCTATAATTTAATTGTTGGCATGAATTAAAATGATTTCATATTTAATTAATCAATGTCTCATTAATTAATTCTAGTGGAGTGGCACTTTAAAGAGGGGAGTTCAAGTGTTTTCCACCACTTATGGGAAGTTCAAGGAGTTAAGAAACTTGGGTGGTCCCCACCTTAGTTATCCTCCCAATAGAGGTTATGCTCAGGTGGGCCCCACCACCATAACCTCCCATGGGAGGTTCGGTTATGGTGGCCCCCACCTCCAACCTCCCCTTGGAGATTTTAACCGCCAAAATTAAAATAAGCTACACTGATTTTTATTTAACTTTATTCTTAAAAAACTCCAAAAACTAACTTCCATTCTCAACCAACTGTCGTCGAGGTGAAAGTCTTCATAAGCGAATACTGGTGTTGCAAGTTCAACGGTGCCCTCAGATTTAAATTCCGATCACCGGTTCAAATGTTATAAAATCCCGGTCACACGTTTTCTGAGCGTACCCGAACAAAACTTCAGAAATTGATTTCGAGCACACTGGGCCCTGGAATCAAGCACCATAAATTTTCGCAGACTCATAAAATTCCCATGTATTTAAGAAAAAAAATTCCATGGAATTTCCAGGTCTTTAAATTTTTCCCACCTTAGGTATTTACATCCCCATAAGCTACAACTCGAACTAAGGGAACAAAAGAGGGTAGTAAGCATGCATCTGAGCCTCCCGCTCCCATGTTCTCTCCTGGAGGTTCCCATGCTACCAGCGAATGCACACCAGGGGTATCGACCGTCCACAAAGGACCTGCTCCTGTTGATCCTTGATCTCCACTAGAGCCTTCGTGAAAGTCTCCCTGTCATTGATGTCTAGCTCTCCCTGGTTGATGATGAGGGCCGGGTTGTGCACGTATCCCCTTAGCTAAGACACATGGAAGACATCGCGCAACTAGTGCAAATGAGGTGGTAGAGCTAACCAGTAAGCCACCTCGCCTACTCTGCCGAGGACCTGGAATGGTCCGATGAATCGCGAAGAAATCTTTCCACCTCGGCCAAATCTCCTTAGACATCATCGAGGTGAGACCCATAGGAAGATGTGATTACCATCCTCAAACTATAGAGGTCTCCATCTCCTGTCAGCATACGACTCCTGCCTGCTCTGTGCAGTCTTAATCCGCTCCTAGATGATCTGCACCTTCTCTGTGGTAGCGCGTACCATCTCTGGTCCCACTAGTGCTGACTCCCCTAGGTATGTCCAGCATAGTGGTGATCTACACGGTCGACCATATAAGGCCTCAAAAGGTGACATCCCTATGGTGGAGTGATAGCTTTTGTTATAGGAAAACTCCACCAAAGGTAAGTGATCCTACCGGTTGTGATCAAAGTCGAGGACACATGCACAGAGGATGTCCTCGAGGGTCTGAATGGTCCGCTCAGTCTGACCATCAGTCTGAGGATGGAAGGCGGTGCTCAATCGATGATGTGTCCCGAAAACCTCCTACAACCCCTTCCATAGCCGGGAAGTAAACTATGCATCATTATTGGAGACAATAGAAGAAGATACTCCATGTAAATGCACAATCCACTACACATAAAGGCGTCACAAGCTCTCTAATGAACCTTGCTCTCTAATTGGTAGGAAGTGGTCCGACTTGGTGAGTCGATCGACGATCACCCAAATTGAGTCATGACCCCTAGGTGTATGTGGAAGACCCATCATGACGTCCATGGATATCCCATACCACTTCCACTCTAGGACCTCTAATGGTTGAACCATGCATGCTGATACCTGGTGCTCTGCCTTCACTTGCTGACAAGTGAGGCAACATGAGACAAACTCCTCTACCGCCTTCTTCATACCTAGCCACCAGAGCTGTCGTCTGAGGTCTTGATAGATCTTCGCAATACCTGGATGTACCGCTAGAGGGGAAGTGTGGAACTCCCTCAACACTTCCTCCAGAAGTGCTACTAGTACCAAGGTATGCCATCTGAAGAGAATAACGTGCTCCCCACCTTTAGAAAATCCATCAGGTTCCTGACCTATGGATATATGAGTATGTCGTGTCTCACAGTTAGTGTCTCTATGTTGTGCCTCCCTAACTCGCTGAAAAAGTGGAGGGGTTACTTTAAGAGACTGCAGAAAAGATTCTCCATCTCGGTGCACACAAGAAATCTGTAAAGCAGCCAGCTGCTTTGTCGCCTCTCCTACCTGCTGAATACCAGATCTCCTACTGAGTGCATCCGCAACAACATTACCCTTACCAGGAGTATCAACTATCTCCAAGTCATAGTCCTGGAGGAACTCAAGACATCACTGCTGTATCAGGTTTAGGTCATTTGGAGAGATGATATACCTGAGACTCTTATGATCAGAGTACAGGGTAAAATGTTCGCCCAACAGATAGTGCTGCCACATCTTCATGGAAAAGTCAACCACTGCTAACTCTAGGACATGGGTATCGTAGTTCTACTCATCTCTTAGCAGTCGAGAACCATACGCGATCAAACTCTCTCCTGCATCAAGACACACCCGAGTCCAGTACCTGATGCGTCATAGTAGAATACGTATCCAATGTCGTCCTTTAGAAGTCTCAAGATAGGGGAACAAGTCAGCCTCTGCCTTAGATCCTAAAAACTCAACTGGCATCTCTCCGACCACAAGAAGGGATTCCCCTTCTTCGTCAAGGCTGAAAGTGGTGCTATAACTCTGGAGAAGTCTGGAACGAATCTCCGGTAGTATCCAACCAATCCCAAGAAACTTTGTACCTCCATCACACTTCTGGGTGGCTCCCAAGTAAGTACCACCTTGATCTTTGCTGGATCCACTATTGTTACAGCCTCCAAGATGAGGTGTCCCAAAAAGTGTACCTCTCGAATCCAAAAATGGTACATAGAGAGCTTACTATAAAGTTGGTGCTCTCGGAGTGTGTCCAGTACTACCTACAAATGGTAAGCATGCTCCTACTTAGTAGTCGAGTACATCAGAATGTCGTTGATGAAGACCACGACAAAGCGATCAAGGTAAGGATAGAAAATCCTGTTCATCAGACTCATGAATACTTCTGGTGCATTGGTTATGACGAAGGGAATAACCAAGAACTCATTATGGATGTATCGACACCTTAAGGTCGTCTTCTATACATCCTCATCTCAAACTATGAGCTAGTGATAGCTTGATTATAGGTCTATCTTTGAGAACCATCATGCTCCATTCACCTGGTCAAAGATGTTGTCAATCCTCGGGAGTGGGTACTTGTTCTTCACGATCACCTGGTTCAGGAAACGGTAGTCGGAACAAAGCCTCAAGCTCCCATCTGCCTTCTTGGCGAACAGAATCATGGCTGCCCAGGGAGAAACACTGGGTCGGATGAATCCCTTTCCCTGCAAGTCCTCTAGCTGTATTCGCAGCTCACGAAGCTCAGCGGGATCCATCTAATATGCTGGTGTAGATATCAGTGTCCTCTCGGTGTACAGGTCAATTTAGAAGTCCACCTCTCTGCGAGGAGGTAGTCCTGAAACATCATCAGGGAAAACATCTGCATACTATTCCACCACTACAGGATTAGTCGGACTCTCCACATCAACTGCCCCAAGGGTAAGGCAAGCCAACTAGTGATTGATCGGCTGCACCCTCCTCTGAGTATGTCCTTCATGTGCTTCAAAGGCTCCCTTCCCACCGGTGAAGGTGAAACTGGTCCCATCCATGAAGAAACACCACTCTTTTCACCTAATACAGTCAATCTGATCATTGACTATAGATAACTAGTCCATACACAAGATGATGTCGTAAGGCCTCGACACCGCTATGAGGAGATCCCAACCATAGCTCTCACCTCCTAGAGTAAGCTCACACTGCCGACACCAGTGTGTAATTGTCAAGTCTGCTCCCGTAGGAGTCTCTAGCCGCAATGATCGAGCCAACGACTCTGTCAGAATATCCAAGCTCCAAACGAAGGCAGTGGCTATGAAAGAATGACCGACACCTTTGTCTATAAGAACTGCAGCTAAGGTGGAGTAGAAACATATCGTACCTAGAATTATCTTTAGAGTTCCATGGTCGTATTCCTCAGCTGATGGAAGATGAGATCTCTCCTATCCACATTCTCCCTATGGTCGGGGTGGTCCTCCTGGTGGTGGTGGTGGAAACACCTCGAAACATCGTCCACCACCAGCTGCATGACCAGCTCCTCTACCACGTTCTCCTGCTCCCTGCTGACCGCCTCGATCGAACCTCTGCCTCTACTTGAGAGGTCCCTCAATTTTCTGCTGATCATCTGAACGGTGGGTCAGAAAATCACGAGCCATGTGATCCTACCCACCGCATGAGTAACGCTGCCTGCTCTTGGAAGGTAAGTCACTGCCTTGAGTGCCCCACAAAATGGATCATGAGTCCTGCTGTCGTCCAACCATGGGTCTGGTCCTCTTAGACCTCTGCGTCATCTGTCTACTGCCAGCTGTAGAAGACTCTGATGTATGTCGACTAGTAGTGGGTCTCGCAGATGGTGACTGATCAATAAGAAAACTCTCTGCTAGGAGGGCTCTCCCTAACACCCTCGCCTACGTCGGGATGCTGAGGGAGATTATTGATGCCATGATATCTTGCCTGAGTCCCTAGTCGGAGGTCCGGGACATGATGAATGGGTCTCATACCATATATGTGGAGTAGAGTGAGAGGTCGGTGAACCACAATGAGTATTGTGCTAACATCATGATGCCCGGCTGTAGATGAATTAGCTCCTATATCCGCACCTCTTGAAGGGAAGCTGGGAAAAAATCCACCAAAAATAGTCTCTCGAAGTATGTCCATAGAAGTGTCACCTTGTCGTGGACCTGGAGCATCAGGCTCCACCATCTGTATACTAATTCCTAAAATAGATTGGCAGCAAGGATCACCATGAGGTCTGCTGGTGTCACTATTGGCTTGAAGACTCTAACCATAGCCTCCAACCAATCCTCAACCACCTGTGGGTCCGTCTCTCCCCGGAACCTCGGTGGCCTCTGGTGATGGAACTCATGAAACATGCTAAAAAAATGTGAATCGTCTGTTGCTGGGGATAGTGGCATCGGTAGCCCAACGGGAAGTGGTACCGCTGGTGCCTTTGCTGGTAAAGGGCCATGCACCGAGGCCCCATCGCTTGGTGGGATGTCAGAGCGTATGACTCTCGGGGCTCTGCGAGGATGCATTCTGAAAGAAATAGATGTGACACGGTCAAAAGATTATACCTGGTGAGATGACCTGGTTTAGAATACATAAAGAAAACTTTTGTAAACACACACGCAATCAGTGTTTTTGTGCACTTAGTCAGAGATCAGAAGTCAGGGTCTTAGTGTATGGATATGTCGGCCGCCTGCACCAACATTGGACTCCCTGAACTAAAAACCACACTTATTACCCTTAACACTATTGATTCATAGAAAAAAAAGATCAGAGTTCTATGTTCTATGGTTTAACCGACTCCTCTGATACCAATTTGTCACGATCCGTCCCCCAGGGCCCGTATCGTGACTACACCAAGCCCGCCTTCCATAGGCCAGGGGCTGGCGAATAGCACCAAAGGAGTAATCCCTAAACTAGGAATTCAATGTATTTATAAACTAAAACACACATAACAGAGTACACAACTATAAGTAAAAAACTAAGTAAAACTGTATACAAAAGAGAGTACTCAAAGTAACGGGTGCCGGAAATACAATCCCAACTGTAAAGTACAAGGAAATGCAAAATTACAAGTACAACTGAAAGAAGAAAAGTAAAGTAGCCACTGAGTCATCCTCTGGGGTTCCTACATGAAGGGTAGGTACATCAGCACTCCACGTCTGTCCATCCGCTCCATGTACCATCTCGCCCAGTGGTCCACCTCTAGGTACAGTCTAGTCCGGATACTTGCTACCTTAGTCAGAACTCTTCATTGTTTGAAACCACTACAATGAGGTGCGGGCATAGCCCATAGAGGGGTGAGTTGAATGTTACTCAGTAGGGACCCCGAGACCCTCAATGTCTCACAAAATCCAACAAGGATAAACCAAAAAGGTTTAAATTCAACGAACAACCATTACTTAGGTATATACCCATACATATACCTAAGTTATCTAGTAACCCATCTCAATCATGAGGAAAACACTAAATTCATTGACTTAGCTTAAACAGGGATTTTATTCTAGGGGGTAGTATCAAGTAACAACCCCTGTCACACTATCAAAAAATCAAATGATGGTGTACTCCTCATCTATCGAGTACAGTGGGCCTTCCGCATCACAGAGAGGAACTTCCCACTTTCCTGGAATACTGTGGTACTCCTCTTGTTGAGTACCGTGGGTCTGCTACGTCACACAGAGGTGCTCCCCACTGTTGGTCTGTCGCAATCACACAGAGGTGCTCCCCCTCCCAACCTACTGAGGTACTCCTCCTGTCGATTACCATGGGTCTTTTGTGTCACACAGAGGTGCTCCCCACTGTGGTTCTGCTGCATCAAATAGAGGCGCTCCCCACAGGGCTAGTCAGAACACTCCGAGTTGAAAGGTCAGCAGTCGTCAGGTATCAGTCAGCAACTTGGTCTCTGTACTCCGCTCGCATGTCTCAGGGAGGATCTTCTCCACAAGCTATAAGTAGATACTCCAACCATCACATAGTCCATTGTATAAGTATCTCAAAGGTATGCCTCTTCATAGGGGTCTCAACGCAACAGACGACATGTCAATCAGACGCCTGGTCTGTGAGTTATTGGCATTTTTATTTTAGGGGCCCGGTTGGTTTTTAGGTTCAAACCAACCCGAATATACCCCAAATATGTCCAAACCACAATTGTGGTATGCCCAAAGAACCATATCACTCCATGATTTCCATCGCCGCAGAAGTTTCATCGGTCGGACACCCATAGCCCAAGTTATGGTCGAAAAGGTGATTTTGGGTCAAACGGGCCCGACCCGGTCCGCGGGTCCATCCCGGCCCGAAGGTCTGACCCGGACCGAGGGTCTGAACTGGCCCGGTGGAGGCCCAACCAGGTGGAGGCCCGACCCAGTGGTGGCCCGACCCAGTGGCGGCCTGGCCCGCGCTGGGTGGTCTGGCCCATGCTGGGTCCTGCCCGGCGGCCCAGTGGCCCACGGCCCAGCAGCCCGGCGGCCCACAGGGGGTCTTCCTCAGCCGCATCTAGGGGGAAAACCATGCACCCCCTGGTTTCTAAACGGATTTTCCATTTAGGTGTGAGCCAAAACCAGTGCTAGGTGGCACTGGTCCAGAACACGCAGGACCCGATGGGTCCCGCTCCTCCCTGCTGGCCAAGCTGCCAGCCACTCCAGCTCCTCCACTGTGGACAGCCCTGTCCGCGGCTCCCTAGATCCACGCAGCGCGACGGTGCCACACTGTTCCGTCCGACCACCACGGCCCGCCTGGCCGTGTCCCTTCCGTCCGCATGGCGCGATGGTGTCGTTCCCCTTTGGCGGCCCGACATGCCACCTGGCTCCACTGCGGACCGCGCTGGTCGTGACCCGGTTCTCCGTAGGACGCGATGACGCTGCACCCCTCCGACGAGTCGGCAACCTTTGCACAGCCGGTTTTATATGCGTCTGGCCCGTCACCGACCACCGTTTCTCTACTGTGGTCTCTCTTTCTATGGGGCTATTGCGCTTCTGTCATCGTCAACAAGCGAAGACAAACATGGGGTGGTCAGACTGTGTTTGTTTGGCCCGCGCCCTCCGTGTTAGGGTGGTAACAATCGACCTCAAAGAGCACCACAAATGATGAAGAATGGAGGGTAAAAATCATACATAAAACAACCCATACCTTGGGTTCATTGATCGTTGATGGTGGAAAAAGAGTTTGGAGAAGACGAAGTCGAAGATGACGTCGTCGGCGTTCCTCACGGGCGATGGTTTTGTTCCTCAATCGAAGGTTCCTCATTGGCGGAATATGCGTTCTTCATTGGGACGATAATTCTCCAAGTTCTTCCAAAGCTCCACCAAATGAATAGATGCCAAACCAAAATGAAATAATAGTTTTGTCTATTATTTAATTTTTGGCATAAATTCAAAAGATTTCAAATTTAATTAATTAATGTTCCATTAATTAATTCAAGTGGAGTGGCACTTTAAAGAGGGGAGTTAAAGAGTTATCACCCACTTATGGGGAGTTCAAGGAGTTAAGAAGCTCAGGTGGTCCCCACCATAATTATCCTCCCAAGGGAGGTTATGATTTGGTGGGCCCCACCACCATAACCTCTCATGGGAGGTTAGGGTGTGGTCGTCCCCACCTCCAACCTCCCCTTGGAGATTTTAACTGCCAAAATAAAAATAAGCTACACTTATTTTTATTTAACTTTATTCTTAAAAAACACCAAAAACTAACTTCCATTCTCGACCAACTGTCGTCGAGGTAAAAGTCTTCTTAAGTGAATACTGGCGCTGTGAGTTCAATGGTGCCCTGAGAATTCAATTCCAAGAATCGGTTCAAAAGTTATAAAATCTGGCTTGCACGTTTACTGAACGTACATGAAAAAAACATCAGAAATAGATTCCGGGCACACCGGGCCTCACAATCAAGCGCCGTAAATTTTCACGGACTCGTAAAATTTCCATGTATTTATGAAAAAAATTCCACGGAATTTCCGAGTCTTTATAGTGTGAAAGGAGTGTTTTTCAAATTATATAGCATAAAAATATATTACCACAGTCATAAATAATGTTTTCTTTGAATATTAAATTAAAATTATATATATTTATTTTTCTATAAAATTATTTCCTTTATAATTTTATAAGTTTTTAAAAATATGTGACTTAAAAAATAATATCGTATTTTCCTCATGAATTTTACATTTTTTTAATTTATTTTTATCCATGTTGGAATACTTTATTGAATATTATATCAATACAACCTCTTATGTCAATGATAATTATAATTAATCTTAAAACATGTAGTTTGTTCATCGAAATCATTATTCCCAAATCAATTTAGGATTGAGGCCACCTATATGACCTAGATCCCAATCCTCATTTTATCCATGGAGTTGGTAAGTAGGTGAATAGTGTTATATAGAGGAATAAATGTGTGATTTATGATTCTATTATTATGAACATTTATTTTTAGAGGCTATGAAATATTTTATAATCTCTACATCAGTGGGATTTTGTTTTGTGATTTATACGTTGTTATTAAATGATTTATTTTAAAATATTCATTTTGTCTTGATAAAACAATAACATGGACAATTTGAAAAAAATAACGCTCATCAAATTTCCCCCATC
This sequence comes from Viscum album, assembly GCA_963277665.1. Classification (NCBI taxonomy): domain Eukaryota; kingdom Viridiplantae; phylum Streptophyta; class Magnoliopsida; order Santalales; family Viscaceae; genus Viscum; species Viscum album. Next base: position 1,548,017,757 of record OY728155.1, on the reverse strand, counting down.
TTTAGTTGATAGAGACCATAGTGGGTTCACAAGTGGAATTACTTTTATTAAAAAAATAAAAACTCTCCAATGACTACAAAAAGACAGAAAATTTCATATTTATAGAACTCACAAGTAAAATATTCATGAAGGTTATTAGCTTTCCATTTTGAGAATACAACATCAGAAAATATTGTAAAATAAATGAATGTGATAAAAAAGTGAATGAAGGAAAAAAATAATATTTTATAATATATATTTTTTGATTTTAAAGTTATACCCTATTTAGAACATTGATGGGTTCTTGAAATAAAATACTATGTTTTTTAGGATCGTATGAGGTCTTGGGGAGGATATCAAGGATATGAGAATCATGAATAAGATATTAAAGAGAATACCACCTTTAAAAAATAAAAATGTTTTAACACATAAAATATATGACCTAACAAAGTTATTTTTTGATGTTCTATATAGTAGTTTGGTAGTGTAACACCCCACGTATTATCAAGGTAAGAATTGTACTTAATTATTACAAAATCACATTTAATGCTGAGTTTGTTCGGTTGTTAGAGGTTTTGGGGTTGGGAGAAAAGTTTATTTTTTGGAGTTAAAACTGGGTTTTGGATTACAATATACTATAGGATGATATTAATGAAACAAAACATGGGGGATGTGACTTAACAAGGTTAGGAAAGGAAACAATTTTGCTACAATGATGTGGGTTGTGGTATAGATGTGGTGAGGAATAAGATTAATTTCAGGATGTGTATGACTAAAATCATAAGAAAACTAAAATTTTAGGCTATAAATAATGAGGGTTGGAAAATTTTAAGGTTGAATAATAATATATATTAAGATTTAGGATAAAAAATTATCTAGAAGTGGTATTGTTTTTCCATACACCATGTGCTTCATTATGAAGGACTTATTTAGGTCATGACATCAAGCCATACTAGAGGGTGTTATTCCTTGAATCGGGTGAGCAGGGTTGAATTTTTCTATGAAGGAAGAGGAAAATTCTATGAGTCCTTAGGTATCAACTTTATTTTTTTCATCCTTATAGAAGGAAATTTCACCCTAAGAAAAGGGATAAAATTGAAACATAGTTTCTGGGGAGTTTTTAATTAATTATTTAAATGGTTTATACTTTAATAAAACACAAAAAGGATGTTGTTATCATTTTCAAACCTTCCCCACCTACCCCAATTCTATTTACATTTTTTTCTAGGCCAAGATGAATCAAATTATATCAATCTTGAAACCATGGGTCTGCTATATTATGAGGTTGGATCAAGTAATTCTACCCATGCTCTTAATTTTATTCTTGGGTTCACTCACTATTTCAGAGTGTATCATTAACTATGACATAGTTTTCTATTTTTTGTTCTTGTATTCCTTTTTAAACTTTTTAAGTCATAGTTAACTAGTGGTTATAAATTATTAGGACCTTAAAACCCCTAGTTTGGTTTCCCCTTTATTTCTTAATGGTATTTTTTTCAGGCATGCATCATATGAGATGAGCAAAATTACTCTTTATTTTTTATTATCTAGAAAAATAAATTAATTTTTTTATATTAAATTTAAAGATTAAAGGTGGAATTGAAAAGGTGTAGAGTGGCCTATTTTATATTTTTGATGGCACAATTGTTCATTGATGACCGATATATATATAATTAAATTGATACTAAGAATTTATACCTAGAATTGGTTCATATGATTGCAAGAATATCCAAAGGGACAATTATAGTGCCCTAGTGTATTCATTTTTGTAGTTTGGATTGTATAATAGCTAGGATAGTTGTAGGGTAACCTTGAAATAATCCCTTGGATCCTATATATGTATTCAAAGTACAAAACATATCAAAATTTTAATTTTTTTCTTCTAATAATTGAATTTAGATGATATATAGTTTAGATTATCGATTTCTTAAGATGTGGTGGTATCTCATCCATATATGGAAAAAATGATGGTAATATATACAACCATAGTGAATTTATAGAATATTGAGTACTTCAAGTTGGTTGGTGCAATCATGTACACTTAAATGGGGTTAATGATCTTAAAGCTTCCCAAACTCGAACTCATAGATCTGGTTCTAAAAATACATTCTTTAAACATTATCTATAATAGTAACCAAGATAAAAAGATCATTGTTTATATAATTTCAATAAATTACACATTATAACTGAAAAATAGGCACACAATTCAAATAAAGGAATGTTTAGTGTCTTTGAGGATCAACTATATAGAAACTTATTTTACTACACAATTGTACATTTTTGTATCATGTTACCACACATGATTATATTTTATACTCCTCTTAAGTTATAGTAATATTCATAACTTGGGAATGGAAACATAATTTTAGGGTGACATAAAATTCTCAATAAGGGGAAATTATTAAAATATGATGAAGGGTTCAATCATAAGAATATTAGATAACCTGTGAATGAGAAAAATATATTATTAAAATTTATAAGGAATAATTAGTATTATTTACAAGTTATTATTAAAGGATATTTAATATATAGTGAACCAATATATACCCATGATAAAACGTACAAAATGGTGAGATAAAAAACATAATCCAAGAAGAATAATCATTGACATATAAAATAGATATGTGACATTCCTATAAAAAATCATAACAAGGAACATTAGAAAAAACAAAAGCACAAGGAATCATCGTATTGGGATCCAATTCAATATTCTTATCACATTATATTGTGAATATTGAAAATTACCATACATCATGTTTTGAACAAAAAAATTACCACACTTCTTACTGCAGACAAACAAAATTCTCACACTACATGTTTTGAATAAACAAAATTCCCACACTATATGTTGTAAACAAGAAAATTTACATTCTATATGTTTTGGGAAAAGAAAATAACCATGCCCAAAATCATTATAACATGAGATATAAAGCATTAACTAATTAATTGGAGGTATTTAGAAAACCTGTAACGTATTTGAAATTTATCAGACCCCCGTAATACTATATTAAAGACCATATATAATTGTTCCATTAAATTATAAAACATTTATCATTTCATCATAGAATAATTAACCCATGGGAATGAAATTGTTTTTATAGAAACTTATATACACCATTATTGTCATAATAAATCTAGAGAAAAAATATGGATGCAATCATAAGAACATATCCCTAAATTATTATAAGGCATATCAATGAATACTGATATAAATAAAAAACACATTTTAAATAATTTTTTAATCATTTTGAAAAATTTAATGAAATATCCATTTTTTGAGATAAATAATTCAATTTTAAAATATATTTATAATTTTTTTAATATGAATATATTTCCTTTTATATTCAAAACCATTAATTATAAAAATAATTTTTAAATACTTTTTATAACATGGGAAAGATGCTTTATAAAGTTGAATTTTCATAATATTTTAATGAACCAAAAAAGTGTTTTCAAAAATATTTTTTTTCAATTTTCATATATTATGAAGTTAATATTCACAGAAAATATTAATTTTCAATAAGTCATGGTGATAACTTTTGAAAACATTTAATTTAAAAAAAAATTCAATAAATTTTCCTTGAAAATTTTATAAAGGGGTTTGAATGGAAATGTTTGGTGGAAGATAAAAAATTAACTTTAAAGGAAAATCCTTTTTAATATTTTGAAAATACAATTATAGAATTCCCAAATAATAAAAAGAGTGATAAATATATAATTTGAAAAGTAATAAAGATAAATTTTAAAATTACCAGAAATAATACATATTCAGATTTCTGAATTACAATGTAGAACTTTACCAAGATGAGTGAACATGGATATGAAAGAGAAAGAGATCATTTGGAGGGAATAATAACTATTATTAATAGCATAAGATTTATAAATAATGAAATTATAATATATAATTGATTATAAATTAAGAATTAATGTAATTATAATATCATTATATAATATATGGAATCCCATATTTTAATAACCATAGTAAATTATGAATCATTTTAATATAATAAAATAAGTTAGGTCAAGAAAAACCCTATAGAACTTAAGAAACATTTTAATATAAATAACTTGAAAGAGTTAGAGAAAAAATTGAACTTATAATATTATTAATGATATATAATTCATTATATTATGTATATAATAGTTAGAATACAAATCAATTAAATGAAATTTGGTGTATAAAAAAGCACTCATCAATGAAGGTAAATTGATATGAAACCACCATACATCATCATTATCCATAAATTTGAAAACCCTTGAATGGAAGAACATGAAATTTATTTTTAAATATATTATATTTTGGAAATAATTGTGACAAAATAAATAAATTTTGAATATATAAACCAAAAAAATAAAATATGTGTTGAATACAAATCACATGTCAATAAAGAAAAATTAAGTTGTAAAAACACTAACATGAATTACTGAATTATATGAAATAGATTTAACAATAAGTACAACAAGAATAACTATATTGATAAACAATTAATAAAAACTACTCACACCTATTATATTTAATAAATGTCATTTATACCTTTTTTAGAAATACATTAATTATAATTTATTTTCATCATTGAGTGTTTTTTTATTTTAGATCATTTTATTTAGTAATTGTTTTCTAATGATGGTGTCGATTAATTTTTAAAATTTAAAATATCAACATTAAAAGATCATTATAGGTAATTTGAAATATTTTTTATAATGATTTATAATGTTTAAATTTCATTTCATTAGTATTTTAATTATGATTCACGATGATAAAGTCCTTGATGAGTTTGTTTTGTAAATTTTTGTCAACGATGGGTGGTATCTGAATAACCTGTTACACATCACCATTAAAATTATAGAAAAAAAATAAATCATTTACTTATTATTATATAAAATATCCTATATTTATTCCTCATTAGTTAACCATTATTAATATTTATTGCATTGTTCATGTTGGTGTTAAAACAGATGCAAACATGAACTAGCTATAATAAATTGGTGAGTATACCTAAGAATATGATTCAATTGGCATGATATCTTTATTATAGAATCATAATTATATTATTTCCCTATTTTATGGTGTAAATAAAAGTCATAATATATTTATATAAATAATGAAATACCCTTGGTTAAAAAAATATATCTCCCTTTTATCAAGGCAGTAATCTGAACATACACACGGGCGACATGTTCGTTCTCTATAGGGAGAGAAAAAAACATGGAATGGATTATAAGTTAATAATAATAACAATTCTATAAATATAATCTTTATCCTTTTAATGAAATTTTATTAACATCATTGTATTGTAGTAAGGAAAAATAAATCAAGTTGTGCATGTTGGTAGTATTCCACACTTACTCATAATTTTTAATTCATTTTTTAAATGGTATTTATAGGAGGAATGTGGATAATTTAAATTAAATTAGTATTATAAAATAGCAGAATATTAGTAATATTGAATTTAAAATTCTTTTAGGGATGAAATAGGATTTTTGGGATATTACAAGAAAAGAAAGGAAAATGAATGAAAAGGAGTAATTTGGAATGTTACCTTTCTATTTGTAAGGGATCATTTGAAAAATCGATTAATGGTTTTGGAGGCGGTATTTTGAGAAAACAATAAAAAATAAGAAGTTTCTAAGAGTGTTTTTGAATTATATATACATAGATTTGGTGAATCCCAGATGTTGTGGGTGTGAGTGTAGGTAGGGTGGTGGTGGCTCTATTTATAAGGTGGAGGAGTTCCATTTTTATAATATTAAAAAATCGGAAGTCACTATTAAAAGGTAAAAGGTATTAAATAATTAAAATAATGGAGCGTGTGAAGGTTAATATTGATAAATCCTTAACCACGCATTTTCAAACAAGTTTTTTAAGTGTTATTAATTCTTTTATAGTAATATTTTTTTACTCAAACTATTTTTTGTTTTATTGTGGTACCTATTTTTTAAACTAATAAATTTACTTTTATTTCATTAAAATATAATATTAATTATTAAATAATTTGTACATAATGGAAAAAAATATGATTTTTTTAATATAAAATTTAATTTTTTAATAAAAAAAATATCTAACATTTTATCTTGTGATACGAAAAAAAAACATTTTAGGAAATGTTTTCTTTTATGTTTAAAAGTAATTTTTATGTTAAAACTATTAATTATTCTAAATTCCATGAAATAAATATGGTTTCAGTAAAAAAATATTATTTATACACCCTAAAATTTAATAAAAAAATAGAACTGTACATTATGATATTATAATTTTGGAAAAATATAAAAAAATAATTTTATTATTTTTATAAAAGAAAAATCAAGTATATAAATATTTAACATGAGTTTTATAATTTAAATATTGTATTTTTGAATTCATTTTTTATCTATGTAAATAAATTTTTTATCATAAAAATTATGAATATGTTTTTATTTTATAATATCTTTTTGGATATAGTGATAAACACTAATGTTTTAGTAAAAAATGTATTTATAATATTGAAAAAATAAATAAATTAATTATGAAAAATCACTAAAAATAATCCAAGGATAATTTTGACACCCTGAATCCAAAACTGGTTTCATTTCATCAAATTCCAATAAAAACATTGACTGAAAAATGAAAATACATATTAAAAGAGAAACAGTTTTTATTAAAATATGAGTTTTAAAAATTATTTTTTCTAAAAAAGAAATAAATATTTTAGGAATGTTAATATATTATTTAATAGATTCCAATACTTAAAAAATGGTTAGTTTAATCTATTTGATAAAAATTAATGAAACTTTTTATGTAGGCATTTATCCATCAAATTAAATTCTTATTAGTATTAAATGATACTAATTATTTATTGTATAAATATATTAAATTTTAGTTGTGAAATATCAATTTATTTAATAGAGGATTTATTATTATTATAACATTTTTAATAATTTCTATATAATATTTTGTGGATTGTTTTATTTTGATGTTCAATTTGGATCAAGCTATTGAACATAGTAATAATTTGGAGAAATTTATATTCCGAAAACATGAGGTGTTACATTAACCCTAAATAAATTGTATCCTCATAAATTTAATTATAATTAACTAATGAATGAATATAAGGATTCATAACATAATCAAGATATATTTTCTACTGAGATATTTATTTTATAATCTAAGAGACTCTTAAAATCATCATATCCCAAATAATAGGAATGAATTTATATTTTACTTTATCTCGATATATTTTTAGAAAATGTGTTTCTTTAATTTGTCAAAGAAGTTTATAGGGGAAAAAAGTAACTGATTTTTATAATGATACTATTTAAAAAGACAAAAATTAATCCAAAATGGTTATGAAAATTTCAAATGACCATATGAATATGAAAAATTGATCATAATATGTCTTCTCTAGTGACCGCTTCATTTCAACTAGTATTACTATTTTTCAAAATACAATATAATTAGATCAATCTATATTCTTTTCAAAGTAACATCATTTTTACATGTTTATATTTATATTAGGTTTTTGATATTTTTATAAGTTAAATACCAAATTTAATTTTAAATTTCTCATAATGGTTATGAAATAACATTTAATCAACCAAAGATCATCCCTATAGAGTTTCTATCCATGTGTGTAGTCTTAAGACTACTCATTTTTCACTAAGTGAATATTGAGTCTATACTCAAACAAACTAGTTTGGGATATTACCCTTAGATGAATCTATACCATTAATAAATCCATATTAAAATATCTATAATAGGATGAAATTTCTAGGAAAACAACATACTCCAAACATTAGAAAAATTTCAAGATGGTATCCCCTATGTAGGAATATATATAGGGGATTCACTTAGGGTTATCTAATATTAATCCCAAAAAACAAATAAAATAATAATTTAAAATCTCTAAACCAATCTCTAATATGAATTGAGGTTCCCAAACCCATATTCCGAGATCTGGTGATACAAATTGATTTCATTAAACACCAACTTTTATAAAAATCAAGCTAAATATATATTTATTTTACATAATTTCTATAAGTTAAACATTACATCTTATAAATATTCACAAAATACCATGAACACATGTTTTAGGGTCTTTAGGGATCAACTTTATAGACATCATATTTTATGATTATTGTTAACATTTCCCAAAAATTGAACAACACTAAACTCCCTTCAGGACTCCTTATAAGTTATGCTCATCTTTATAAGTTGGGGAATGAAAACACATGTCAGGGGGAATCATCAATATATAATAAATGGTTATATCATAAGAATATGATAAAAATTTCTCATCGAAAAAATATCATATTAAAAAGATCATGTATCAATTAGAGTTGTTAATAATCCATGATTTAAGGACATGTAATTTCAAATAAAAAAACATATAACATTGACAAAGGGAATAGAATCATGAGATAATAAGCATGATCCATGGATATAAATCACAGGAACATAACATTGAAATTAAATATGGCATTAAACCATATATTAATAAGGATTTTTCACTGATATAAGAACATGAAATCAATATATTGTGAGATAATTAAATCTTTCCTTCATGTTATATTGTGAACACCAACAAATTTTAAGCATATTTTAGTGTAAAAAAAATTTATATGCTTCACTTTGTGAAATAAAAAAATTACCATACTATATGTTATGAATAAAAAAAATTCCACATTCCATATTGTGAATAAAAAATTTCAATCATATATACTATGAATAAAAACTACCAATTGACAACATCACTATGACATGTGATATCAAACATTAATCGATGAATTATAGGTATTTAATGGACCAAAACATTATTTTGGATTTATCAGACCCAAATTGTCTTGTAATGAAAACAATATATAATTGTTTCATAATATTACAAAACATTCATCCTTATATCATAACACAATTAACAAGTGAAAAATATGGGGTTTATAGAAAATTATTTAAAGCATCATCATCGTAAACCATTAAGAGAAAGAAGGTTTATGGCATCATAATATCATATCCTGTGTTTAACATAATGATAGTAAATATATGATGACATATATGATGTTTTTAGATTATTCAATGAATCACTCAGAAAAATTATTATAAATCCCCCATTTTAAAATCATGACTTCCTTTTAAAAATAAAAAATATACTTTAGAAAAATATAATGATAAACCATTATCATTTCAAACCCATTAAGAATTGATTTCATTTTGAAAATCAGTTTAAATCATTGAAATTGTGAATGACAAAGAATAATGCTAATAATGGTGAAAGAAACAATAATACTTCTTTAAAAATGATTTACCATTTTCAAAAATGATAAAATAATGAGTCACATTAAAAATTAATTTTCAAAAAAATGAATGGATAAATTTTGAATAATTTTATTTATAAAAATATCTTTTATTATAGATCCTTAGAAAATATATAATTCATTTTCAATGAGAATGTGGAGAAGCTAAAAATATGAAATTTAAATGGAAATAATTATTAATATTATGAAATTTTCTTTATTGAAAACCAACATTAGAAAAACGGTGAAAAATATTTCAATTTGAAAAGTGTTAAATAAGAATATTAATATTATCATAAATAAAACATATTTGTAAATCAAAATAATAAAGGATAACATTAGTGAGAGGAGTGAACATGGGTATGGTAGAGAAAAAGAAAATTTGGAGAGAATGAGAATTATTTGAAACATCATTATATTTTAAGAAAAAAATAAATCCATAGATGTAATTATAATAAAATTAAAGTGGAAATTAGTTATAATATCATTATTTAATAGAATAAGACCATCTTGGAATAAGTATAATAAACAAGGAATAATTACAACTTATGAAAACAAATTGAGTCAAGAAATACCCCTTAAGGATTAGGAATCATTTTAATAGAAATACCTTAGAAGGGAGAGATATTTAAATTGAACAAAAAATGCCCAGAATAAAGGATATTTCATGATATTATATACCCAATAGGTAGTGTGAATACAACTTAAATGAAATTTTTTTCATAAAAAATTATGTCTCGAAGAATGAAAATTCTGATAATGCACTATAACATCATTATTATCTATTAAATTGAATACCCATGAATGGTAGAACATTATATGGATTTATAATACCATAAATTTAATATAAAATTATGGTAAAACTAATACATGGACAATATATACATAATAAATTAATATGTATTTTATACACATCATATCTCAATTAAAAAAATTAGATTAAAAAGACCTTACAATAAATTATGAATTCCTTAAATGATATTTAACCAAAAATATAGAAAGATTAACTATTTTAGTATCATTTTTAATAAACTTATTAATAACTAAAACCTTTTTTAAAACTCATTTATAACCATTTTATGTAAATATATTAGTTAGTTATAATTTATTTTTATTTTTAGATGTTTATTATTTTTGATCTTTTTGTTTAGTATGAGTTTCATATTGGTTGTGTTGAATCTTATTTATATATTGAAATTTTATAATTAAAAGATAATTATAGGAAATTTAATATATTTTCCATATATATTTATATTGTTCTAATGTCATTTCATGAAATTTATCTACGATTTGTGACAACGAAGTCAATGATAAGAATGTTTTAGTAATTTTCTCACATAATGGGAGGTATCTTAATAATGTGTAAGATATTATAATTACCATTAAAAAAACTACAAAAAAATAATTTTTTAATTACAATTTCAAAATATAAAATATATTTCATCTTCATTATATACCTATGATAGTGATTTATATCATTGTTGATGTACATGGTTAAACCGATCTAAACACGAATAAGTTATAATTTATTGGAGACTATGGTTCAGAAAGCAATTACATTAGATTAATATCATTATTATATAATAATAATGATATTATTTATATTTTTCTTATGTTTATGAATTATGATAGAAGAAAGTTTTATAAATAACAAAAATATAGTGTGAGAAAATGAACGATGTCACATCCATGGATGTGGTATTACAAACATACATAAAGATGATACATTTGTTTAGCACATACTAGCATGGAGATAAGGAATTATATATATTTAATTATCTTATTAATGTTATAAATATAATATTACTATTTTAAATTTATATTTAGATCAACTTATGTAACTTAATGAAGAAATATCAGGCACATTGTTGATAGAGGTAGTGGTTTGTACAAATGCATGACGATGTCTTCATTTTTTGAATGATTATACTGGATGGTAGAAAATAGAAATTCCATTAGTATTATAAAACATAAATATATTATAAATACTTATGTTTTCATTATTTTGAGGATATAATAGGTTTAAGTGGGTAATATGAGAAAATAAATGTACAATAATAAAAAAGGAGTAATATAGAATGTTATGCCACTCCTTAGAATATTTAATTTTTAAATTGGATTAAGGATTTGAGAGTAGGTATTTTGAGAATTATGAAACCTTTAGTAATTTTATATGAGTTTTATAGAGTTATTTGAATTTTCATTTGCTGAATCGAAGTGTCTTGTGGTTAAGAAGTTAAGGGGTGGTATATCCTTTTTATAAGGTAAAAGAGTTCCATTTTTCGTAATATATAAAATAAAAAGTAGGTATTTTAATGTAAAATAGATCAAATAATGTAAAATAATATAGTGGGGAAGGCTAAGATTCATAAATTTCTAACCAAACATTTTAAAATATGTTTTTATCATGTTTTAATGTGTTTTACACTTAGATTTTTTAATTTTTACCATTTTTCATTTTTACCGTTCTAACTAATTTCTTCCTAAGTAAATTAAATTTGAATAAAAAAAATAAAATTGCCCTTAATAAAAAATATATACCTAATGATTCCAAAAATAAAATCATTTTTTTCAAACATAATTTATATTTTAATGAAAAATGAATTTCTTAATTAGTTCATGTAACAAATAAAGAAATTTTTTTTTTTTGAAAAAAGATAATTTTAATTGTAAAAATAATATTTCGGATATAATTATCAATGTTAATTATTTAGAAGAAATTAATAATTTTTTCAATATTTTTTTATATGGATTTAAATGAATCCAAAATAAAATTATACCTAGTGATTTCATAAATAAAGAAAACAACAAAAACATTATTTTGTGATGATAAAAGAGTACTTAAATTTCCAAATATTAATCATTGGTTTGAAAAATTAAAAGAAAAATTAGAAAATGCTTAAATTGACTCCATTAATAATTTTTTTATTATTAAAACTATTCTATACGTTCTTAAGTTAGATTATCATTTTTATATTATCATAACACTACGGTTTTAGTAAAATCACTATTTTCCACTATTAACAAAAATATCATTTTTTTGATAAAAATACCTAAAAATAATATTAGGATTATATTGAAATGAAATCCAAAATTGAAATTTATTTCATTAAATTAAAATTTAAATAATTATAAAATTATCTTTTAAATGATAATACATAACATAAAAAAATTATTTTATAAAAATATAATGATTTGAAAAATTAAGTGTTCTTGATATAAATTTATGATATATAGAATTATAATAAATTAGTTTAAATTTAATTAAATTTTAAAATTGTTTCATTATATTTATTATGATAAAAGATATGAAAATTAATAAAAATATATTTATTTGAGTAAGAAAAATACTTTTTAATAATAAAAAACATTTCTTTTTTTATACTCAAAATGAATGAAATTTTAGTTTATAAAAATATTTTTATTTACAAGAATTATTATTATTATGATGATATTTTTAATATTATTGATATAATATTTGATAGATCATTTTACTTTGGGGTTGTCCATGGAAAGAAGATATCAAAAAAAATTACTAATTTATAGAGAAATATATTCCAAAAAATATCGGGATGTTATATATCCATCATTAACCTGGTAAACCATGGAATAGTGGACCCTCATAAACATTGTGATGTTGTATAAGTGGTTTATCATCCACTTGAGTTTAATGTTGGTTGACTATTGTTCACCTCTTTGAGCTACCCCAATGGGGTATTGTCCACATGTGGTCTTGGTTTAGTGGTATACTGACCACTTAAGATTTGATATCAGTTTTTTATTGACCACTTGAGAAGTGAAATTGGTGATACATCATCAAAATAAATTATTGTATTGGTGTTGAAACATAAACTAACGTATGTTTATGTGGTATTGAATTATCCAAATATATGTGTGGATATTTATGATGGAAACTTCCAACATGGTCCCATTTATATGATGGTTCGATATGAATGACTTGAACATCATTGAAGGTTTATGTACCAAAGGTAGGTTCTCCTTGGGGTTTCTAGCCACTGATGACTAGGAATGTGTGGCGGTTGTCTGGGTGGGAGGTTCGGCTCATCACACTCTTTTGAGGGTATTCTTTCCTTCCTTGGAAATCTTATATATATTTATGAAGAATTTATGATTCTTAATGAAATCATAGAGCATGACTTGTTATCCATGTAACAATAATCTGATCAAATCCAAGTGGATATGTAAACATATGTGTTTATTAGGGGTTCTCCACCCATATCTTATTAATGAGTGATGCATTGGTTCAAAGTCATATAATTATCCATTTTGGAGTTTAAAACTTTCCAATGACAAGATAGTTGTTTTGGAGTTTGGATTAAACCTAAAAAATGTGTCCTATGTATTATATGAGAAGATAAATCAAATCCCACAAAGTTATAGCAATTCAATTGAAGGTTATATGTGACGACTGACCCATGCAGTTTAATGTCATGTAGTAAGGTGGTTAATTTTGTAGTTTAGAGTCACACATCTAGGAATTGAAGGAGATTACTATGATGAATATCGACTATTCTAACTAAATAATAAACTAAATCTATAATCCTGCACTAATCATGATTATTGTGAGAAATAATATATAGAATATCGGTCATATTTCATTACATATTACCTTTGAGGTAAGGCTAGGGATTACCCATAATTATAGGCCCATGAAATATTCATATGATTAAAAAGTGGAAACAATTGGAGGATGATCAAGGACTATGCATGAGTATCCATTTTAGTTCATCCTAAATATTTGTAAATATACAATATATGATATGGTTAGTTTCCCCCTCTCGCTCTTTACATATAGAAAATAAACAGGGAAATATATTGAGGAATATACCTAAAAGTGGAATATATTGTTAACATAGTAATGTTGTCCCAAGTGAAGGTATATTATGGGTCTGAGAGGAGTATCAATACACTATGAATTTTGGGACACTGATAGTGGAATGCATACTCTAGGATATTTCGGAAACCAAGAGAATTATTTTGAATCATCTTATTTTTAGTGGAAAATATGAAACTATTGACTCAATGTATGTTTCATAGGGTTAGATTCTCAAGAAGAGATCATGGTTGAATCAACACTTGGGTATGATACCTTACAGAATAGGTTCATCGTTGTATGATAATGCTTGAATATTCTCTGTTAGATGGGTTCCCATGTGAAGGAATGAGGAAAGGGAGTTCACCATAGTGTGGGAACCAATGTTAAGGACATGATAATGTTTTTCAACCATGTGTGGGTTCCATGGTTGTTCACCCAAGTGGTTCCACCACAGTGGTTGTCTCAAATGCGGGTTCCAAGGTGGTTCACTGAAGAGTTAGAGCTAAGTGGTTATCCTTAGTGGGGGATTCAAGGAATTTTACCCCGGTGGTATGACCAAGTGGAATGAAAAAGTTTACATACCAAGTGGAACAAGAACATTGAGTTTTAAGGAGGTACACTTATATGTTAGGGTGAGGATATCTCTTACATTTCTTGGATGTAAATCTTTATATTCATCTATATTGAATAATCAGATTCAATGAGGGCCTATTTATAGACTGTGATGAGGACTTGTTCAAAATAATGCTTTGTGTTATTGGTGGTTCATGAATGTGATACCTGGGTTCAAGGATAGGGACATGCGCATGAGTTTTTGAGAGAGAATAGAAGTGAGGGATATGTGAAAAGGATATGGGTGAAAGACCTAAGCATGTGCCTGGACATATTCATGAAAAATTATAAACTTTCTATTTATATTACATTTGATCAATAAGAGCATTTTAGCCCAGTTACTCGTCAAATTAAAGCCTAAAATATTGATCTACACCCATATTTTTGGGTTTATAGACTATAATAGGTTACTTTTTAAGGCCAAAATGTGTCCACAAGACCCCAAAAATGATTTATTAAACTTTGTAACCTTTTTGGTAAATAATGTGTAAACCCCCTGACCTACTCCTGGAATAATGTTATCACCACAAACTCAAAAAATTGAGAAACTTTTTTTTATAAAATATGCATTCCATTATGTGTGATAAATTATGAAGAAAATTAATATTTTATTTTATTTTTCGTTAGGAATTAAGATACACATCATTCAAACAGTATTTTTGTTTGTTTGACTCTGGACTATGTTATGGGTTATGTAAAAAAGTTTATATAACTAATTTTAGGTTGAAAACCATATTCCATGTGGTTCTTAATTAATATAGAGGCTTGATATGTCAGTACATCATTATCCTTGAGAGTGATATTGGTGCACTACAACAAAACAGCTCTTTAGCGGCGGTTGTTTAGCGGCGGTTTATAATAAACAGCCATGAAACGTTGTTTTTTTAACACCCGACCCTCCTCCCCCCACGACCCTGGTCCCTCGCTTCCCCCATGACCCCGACCCCTCTCTTCCCCCGGCGAACCTGCGACCCCGACCCTGGCGACCCCACGCGACCCCGGCGGCCCCGGCAACCACGCGACCCCGCGACCCCCAGCCCCCCGCGACCACAGAAGCTGCACCGTCTTCCCCTCTAGGTAGGGTTTTGTTTCTCCTTTAGGTTTTTTTGGGTTTTCCAGTAGGTATAAGAATAAAATCCCCAAGAAGGTTTTGTGTGTAATTAATTCTATATAGGGATATCCCCAAGGCCTCATTACACCTTTTGATGTTTTCCTAGCTATCGACAATGATATTTTGGTGGAGGATCTTATGCTCGTTTTTAGGGTTTTTGATTATTATTTTGATTTCTTCTAGTCAGGATCAAATAAAAAATTCAAAATAGATGATTATTCATCTACCATGATAAGTTAGGTGGTCTATAAATTTTCCCATAATTCCACATTGTGTATATCTTATTGCTAATCTGACACACATTGTACTTTCAAGGAAATTATTTATAAATTATTTGGACCAAAGACTAATTATTATAAACATGTTAAGGAATTCCATTGACATATGTCTTCAAGGTTGGATGTTTTTTACCTCAACCTGGACTACCCAAGGGGTGGGTTCTACATTTATATCATGTTTGTTCAACCCCCAAGGTGTGATGATCATGACTTATATAATTGAGAGTGGAATGAGGTATTAAAGTGTACTGTAGAAGGTTTTAAACATCATATAGCACCTTATAAATTGTAATTGAAAGGTATGAATTGGATGACCCCTTGGTTTGTACATGATCAACAATGGAATAGATAAATGATTCATTTAATGGTTAATGAATTGGTGAATGGAATATTTTGGATGCCTTGGACATTAATAATCATTGGATATGATGACCATATCTGGATTTCATGGAAATTTCAACTCCATGGGTCCTACTTAATTGGATTCCTTGGACATTTCAACTCCTTGGATCTAGTTGACTTGACTCATAATTATTTCATAGATATTTTTTCTCCTCATATCTGATTTATTGGACTTGTTCGGATGCCTGATCTATTTATAATCCTTATATTCAATGATCACACTATAATTTGTTATATATTTCTATTCATTGGATCCAATTTACTTAGATTATATGGATACATTGGACATTATGACTCCAATGATAGTTATAGTATAAGGTTTTAATTATGATTGGTGGGGATGGTTAATGATAGCCTCCACAATTATAATTTAATGAATGGTTCCATCATCTACCACATTCCACCTTTTGGATGGTCTCTCATTAACCAATGGATACTCCATACACTGTTTTGAACCATTTCTTTGTGTTGAGTTTTGTTCGCACCCTATAGCCCCTCTCACTCTCCTTTTCCACATATTTTATTTTAAATAACACTTAAATGATTATTTTACTGGTTTTTTTCATTATAGGGCGGTATGTAAAGGTTTAATGAGGCCTCGGGGGATAGCCCTATATAGTGGGTCTGTAGGGATATTCTAAAAATTGGTTGTGGATGTTGATTTATTTGGAGCTAACCTATTAGGATTTGATACTAAATATCACACCTTTCCTCGAAGCATATAAAGTTATCCATATGGGATATTTTAGTCATGGAAGATTGTTCCACCTAAACCACATAATCAATCAATGGACTGATTGAGAAAATATCCAACCTACTACCATTAGATTCTATTGAATGAGAATGGTATTAGTATTACACTATTTTTAATGGTCATTCTTCACTAGTTGGTCACTATTTCTTATTGACTCAGGCATTCATAATGTATGTTTTAAACCTTCCAAAATCATTCTATTCAATGTGATTGTTGTACCCTGAAGTTTAAGCATTTGAGAATCATTTTAACAGTTAAATAAATTATGAAATTATATTCTTTTTCACCTTTCAATTTGGGTATGAATCTATTTTGGATACCCCAGATACATAACATTAGATTCTCCTTTTATAATGTCTTATCAAAACTATGGTCCTTTTCATAGGATATTAAACTTTGTGACACAACGGTCTAAACATCATGACTATAAAATTAATGTCCCCCTACAAGGTATTATATGATACTAATAATCCTTAATTCACATCAGGTTGTGTTTTGGAATATCTTTGAAGACTAACCAATCATTGGTTCTATGTTTTTATATATAAAAATGTTAGCATCTACAGGTCTGAGAACCATGACCATAAAATTTCTGAGTGATCCCCTAAGGATATATGCATATGTGTGTCAAGATCTACATCCATATCATATTTTTATTCCTCTCTTATATCGCTTTATATATCACATAATTTTTTTCAAGGATACATTACCTTAAACTCTATACATAGATTGGTCTATGAACAATGAAATTAAACATAGTGTGAATATCCATGATAAATAAGTCATGGTTTTGTAATAAAACCCTTCCAACGGAGGTGCGTTGTCTGCAACAAATCACAGTGGTATACCTTTCTTAACATTATTGCATTGATGTTTTCTTTATAATTGATGTCGTTGTTAGTCATAAAGCACACTTCGTACTTGACCCTTTTTATATCCCTATAGAGGGTTTCCATCTTTTTATTAAAATGATTGTTTGAACCAAGACACTCTTTAAGTGCCGTTAGACTTTTAAGATGGGTCCCATGTTGTGTGACCATGTCACATGGCATGTGATATTTAAATCCAACCAAAAGCCCAGTTCCACAGCCCAGGGGTCCCACGGTACCAGTAATGTCAGATTACATGTTATATAACCTATGATTTTCCTGATCCCATGGGGTATTAATTCCTCTAGGTATTCCTACACATTGCTAGATCTCCAAACCTCACCAAATTAGGTATATCAAGGGTCATCCAATACTCTAGTCGTTATATATTAGCATTAATTTCTTTAAATCTTATGAGAAAACATCCTCTCATGCCATCCATATCATCCTATTTGAAACTATGTGGAAGATGCTGCCTCGTGGATGTCACTGGACCGGGCCAACACGCTGCAGTCACGATGTGGTCACGCCGTGGTCACGTCGGGGTCACGCTGCGGTCACGCCGGGGTAACGTCGAGGTCACGCCGTGGTCACGCCGCGGTCACCCCACAGTCACGCCGCGGTCATGCCGTGGTGATGCCGTGATTTGGCCCTGCTCCAACCACATCCACCCCACACCATCCCCCTTCCACCTTCATTTCAGCCCACTTCCACCAGCATTCCATCCCGCAACAGCCCCCTGCCACCTTCGAATCAGCCTACACCATCCCCCCAGCACCTGTAACCAGCCCCCTTCCACCAACATTCGAGCCCTCACCGAATTAGGTATATCAGGGGTCATCCAATCCTCTAGTCATCATAGATTAGCTTTCATTTCTTTAAATATTCTGAGAAAACATCCTCTCATGCCATCCATATCATCCTATTTGAAACTAAGTGGACGATGCTGCCCCGCGGATGTCGCTGGACCGGGCCAACATTCTACGGTCAAGCCGCGGTCATGCCGCGGTCACGCCGCGGTCACGCCGCGGTCACGCCGCGGTCACGCCGCGGTCACGCCGAGGTCATGCCACGGTAATGCCATGATTTGGCTCTACTCCAGCCACATCCATCCCACACCAGCCCCCTTCCACCATCATTTCAGTCCGCTTCCACCAGCATTCCAGCACGGAACAGCCCCCCTTCCACCAATATTCTAGCCCTCACTGAATTAGGTATATCAGGGGTAATCCAATCCTTTAGTAATCACAGATTAGCTTTCATTTCTTTAAATATTCTGAGAAAACATCCTCTCATGCCATCCATATCATCCTATTTGAAACTAAGTGGAAGATGATGCCCCACGGATGTCGCTGGAGCAGGCCAACATGCTGCGGTCACGCCGTGGTCACACCGCGGTCACGCCGCGTTCAAGCCGCTATCACGCCGCGGTCACGCCGCGGTCACACCACGGTAATGCTGTGATTTGGCCCTGCAGATGTCACTAGACCGGGCCAACACACTGCGGTCACACCGCGGTCACACCGCGGTCACGCCATGGTCACGCCGCGGTCACACCGCGGTCACTACGTGGTCACGCCGCGGTCACGCCGCGGTCACGCCACGGTAATGCCGTGATTTGGCCCTACTCCATCCACATCCATCCCACA
The DNA here is from genome assembly GCA_963277665.1 of Viscum album. NCBI lineage: Eukaryota > Viridiplantae > Streptophyta > Magnoliopsida > Santalales > Viscaceae > Viscum > Viscum album. The sequence goes on along the minus strand of OY728155.1, from coordinate 1,547,998,002 downwards.
CCAGCCCCCTGTCTTGATATATAGTAAATTCTACATGACCTCAATCTGGTTGTTGTATAATAACTTTATTAGCTATAAATATGTACATGAGAGTCAGATAAATAAAATATCTCAATATAAACATGTTCCCCTACCCATGAATCCATGGTATGTTAATGATATCCCCTATCATACATAGGATATATTTCTACATGATATATTTCACCAGAGGCTTATTCATCAATGTACTTATATTTAAATTCAATCCTAATATTTAAAATTCAGTCCTTTAACTTCATGAATGTATGAATTGGAATCTCATCAAGATTGATTTTTTAATGGTTATTTCATAAGGGAATGAATGTAGAGAAATAGACTGAGTTCATGAGACTTTTTATTGGTGAGAGATCAGTATGGGAGTATTTCAATAACCTTTCAAGGTTTGTTATATATTATCCAAAGATTGGGGCCATCTATTATGAGAGAGATCATTTCTTTGGTGATGGTCTTCTCCCAGACCTTGGTACATCTCTACTTTCTTTGGGCATAACATCCATTTTGGAGGTTGTCACTAGGGACATGTGAATGGAAGCTAAATATTCTTGGAAATCGATGGTTTTCCATTCCTTAGTTTTATCATGTATGCAACAAATTAGTAGTGGGAATGAAGAGAGTCCAATGTGCAAGGATTAGAGGCAGGATGAACCATAACATGATGAAAAGGCCCATTCTTATAGAAATAGTTTATCCATTTTGTGCTTCCAGTTTAGGGACATTGAGGAATTTTGAGACCCATTTCTTGATATATCATTGAATTTTTCTCTATTATGGAATTTTTTTATCATAATTTTTTTTGATGATGGGGTTATAGAAGATGTCTCATTTTTTATTCCTTGTTTTTTGTGTAGGCACATTGTGATATACATGGATAAAAGCTAGATCACATTACCGAGGAACACACCTCAGTATGTTAAGGGTTTGAATGAGTTTTTAGATTTTGCAATTTCTAATCGATCCGTTGAAGGGAGAATAAAATGTTTATGTCCTAAATGTAAATTTAGAACATGGTTGAAAAGAGATAAGGTTTATGAACATTTAATACTGAAGCAATTCCCTGCTCAATATTTGTGTTGGATTTGGCATAGAGAATCGAACGTTACAGAAAGATTCAGCACTAATGTTAATCCTCATAATGAGGACCCATGATCATCGAAAATGGAAAATGAAATGAAAAAACTAATAAATGATGCATTCGGCACTACAAGACACCAGTATCAGCATAAAAACATATCAGAACAACCAGAAGAGGGTGCTACAAATTGCAACGTGACAAGTGATGTTTTTGAGACTGTAACACAGGAAGATCAAGATTGTCACATATCATTGGATACTCCTCTTGATTCTGTGGAGCTAAATGTATGAGAAAACTTCACTGAGGAAAATGTGTTTCATGATTTAGTTGATGATGGAAATCAAGAGTTGTATAGTGGGTGTTTGAAATATTCAAAGCTTTCATTTTTGTTGAAGTTGTACCATATCAAATGTCTATGTGGAATTAAAAATAAGTCAATGTCCATGATATTGGAATTGATTCATGATGCATTTCCTGAAGCAAAAATCTCAGAATCTTTTTATGACATGAAAAAAGTTGTTAATAAACTTGGTCTGAATTATACAAAAATACATGTGTGTTCCAATGATTGTATGCTTTATTGGGGAGAGGATTCAAGTAGACAGAATTGCAAGAAGTGTTCTTCTTCTAGATGGCAGGAAAAGGGTGATGTTAGAAGTCTGAATGAACATAATTTCCTGGAGAAGAAGAAAAGGAGAACACCTACAAAGGTTTTGCGTTACTTTCCTGTGAAGCCTTGATTGTAAAGATTATTAATGTCATCGAAAACTGCTGAACACATGAAGTGGAATTCTGTAGATAATAACAATGATAGGTTAATGAGACATCCACGAGATTCCCAATTGTGGAAGACATTTGATTCATTACATCTTGATTTCTCAGCTAATCCTTGGAATGTTCGATTGGGATTCGCTGCTGATGGATTCAACCCATTTGGGAATTTGAGTACCAATTATAGCATTTGGCCAGTTGTTTTGATCCCTTATAATCTGCCTCTGTGGATGTGTATGCAACAAACATATTTTATACTTTCGATGATTATTCCTAGAAAACAAATTCCTGGAAATGATATTGATGTATACTTGCAGCCTTTGATTGAAGAATTGCAGGAGTTATGGAGAAAAAGTGTTGAGACATTTGATGTTTCTTCTAAAACAATGTTCAAAATGCATGCTGCTTTAATGTGGACCATTAGTGACTTCCCTGGGCTTGGGAATTTATCTGGTTAGAACAATTCCACAGGTTTGTATTGTCCCATTTGTAACATTGATATTCAGCCCAAACGGCTACCTCACAGTAGAAAATGGTGCTTCCTGTGTCATCGATGATTTCTCGATGCATCTCATAGATTTCGGCTGAATAGATCAAAATTTAATGGTTCCATTGATCGTAGACCACCTCCAAAGTTGTTAAATGGTTTTGAAATATTGGCATAACTTGAAAATGTTGAAACATAATTTGGGAAGGTTCATCATTTTAATGATAGCAGAAAACGGGTCCGAAGTGTATCGTCAAGAGAAACCGGTGCGCAACAATGGAAGAAAAAAAGTATATTCTTCAAACTTCCATATTGGGAATTTAATTTGTTGCGGCATAATCTTGATGTGATGCATATTGAGAAGAATTTCTGTGACAATTTTATTTTCACATTGCTTAATGATCATGTAAAGTCGAAGGATCATCTCAATGCTCGCAAAGACTTACAAGCAATGAACATAAAACGCGATATCTAGCCAGATGAGAATGGAAAGTATCCTCCGGCAATTTTTTCAATGAAAAATAGGGATAAAGATACATTCTATCAAATTTTAAAGAATGTTAAGGTATCTGATGGGTATTCAAGTAACATCTCGAGGTGTGTTGACTTGAAGAATTGTAAGTTACATGGATTGGAAAGCCACAATTCACATATTTTGTTACAACAGTTACTACCATTGGCATTGTGTACATTATTACATGAAACAATTACTGCTGTTGTACTCTAGTTCTGCACATTTTTCAGAAAAATATGTGAGAAATCTCTACATCCATTTCAGCTAGACAACCTCCAGGAGTGGTTTGTATTGACCCTTTTCACAATGGAGATGATCTTTCCTCCGTCCTTTTTTACTGTAATGATGCATTTAACTATGCATTTGGTTGAGGAAGCTAAATTAGGTGGCCTCATTCATTATTGATGGATGTATCCAATTGAGAGGTACTTTATTTATATTTTTTCTAGTTAAGTAAACAATTTTTGGTACTTAATTAAATGCTTAATTATGTTTATTTTATTTCACAGATATCTTGGGCATTTGAAATCATACGTGAGAAATAAAGCTAAACCAGAAGGCTCAATTACTGAAGGCTATGTGGCTGAAGAGTTTCTTAACTTTTGTTCTTGATACTTGGATGATATTGAGGCAAGATTTAATCAAGTTGGACATGTTGACGACACATCGACTCAATCTCAAATACATCAGAAATCCAAAATATTTCCTACTATTGGCCGATCAGTTGGGAGGACCTCAAATGTGAAACTAACTGAATTGGAATTATTACAGGCACATAGATATGTGCTGCTGAATAGTGAAATTGCAGATCCATTTATTAAAGTGTTGAGGATACAAACAAAGAGATAAATGAGAGGCCGAACACGAAATGAGAAAGATATAACGAAAGTTGTTAATAAAAATCTTGTAGAATGGTTTGCATGACGTGTAAGTTCATAAATATTGCAATAAATACGAATATTAGTTTGACACATACATTCTGTAAATCTAATAAAGTATATTTCTTTTTTTAGACCATGAATACTGATACTCGAGTAGAGGTATCAGAAGATTTGAAGTTTCTTGCTAGAGGTCCTTTAAAAGAAGTTAGAAAGTTCGATGCTTATAATGTGAATGGATTTAGATTTCGTACAGTCGATCGAGAAGTGGGTTTGAGAACACAAAATAGTGGTATATTTACATTTTCTGAAGTGGAATACTATGGAAAGATGCATGATATTATTGAATTAAACTACCACGGACATTTTTCAGTTGTTTTATTCAAATGAAAATGGGTCGATATTATCAGAGGCGTTAAAAGAGATTCCTTGCAATTTACTTCTGTGAACTTCTCTTGCTTGATGGATGTTGGTGATCTTGAACTGCATGATCCATATATCTTAGCATCGCAAGCAAAAATGGTATATTATGTGAATGATGTTTCCGATGAAGGGTGGAGTGCAGTTGCTCACGTAATACAAAGAGATTTGTATTATATGGGTGATGAAGTGGAAAATTTGACCTCTGAAATTTAATTTAATCAGCAACAGGAAGCAGAATTATTTGTCCATCATTATATTGAAAATATTAGTCTAGCAAGGATGAATGAAGTAGATGAAGCAATGGAGTAGGAAACCGACATGACTGAAGGGTAAAATGATTGTATGTAAAATTATTTATTTATTCAGCAACCACTTGTTTTTTTTCTGCAGTCATTCATTATCATTGTTATATATATTTTGTCTGTTAGTACTTCATATGTTATCATTTTTAATTTCTTTTCTGCATAATTTTTTTGAAATAAATATTCTGAACTTAATTTTATTTGAATAAATGGCAGGAATGCCAAGGTAGAAGCATTACATTATTTCATCTAGTTCTACGACAGATGACTATCCATCTGGTTCCTTCCCCACGACATCTGATGCACCAGCTGTCGACACCCCTACACTATCTCTCCTTGCACCATCTCTCACACCATCTGTGGATATCCCCATAGAGGCTGAGTCGTCGACTCCCCCTTCAGGAGCCTCAGCAGTGGGGCAGCGACGCGCCCCTTCCAGTTCATCTCAGACATACTAGAGTGTCACTATCATAGGTAAAAATTTTAATTAAATAAATTTATTGAATTTTTTTTATAATAATTGTTTTCTCATTGAAGATGACAAAAAATTCAACCGTGGAGAAAAAAATAAAAATTTAAGATGTTTGGAATCTGAATGGTGAGAAGATTGTTGTGCCATTTGATTCTTACGGGGTCCCTACAGATGATGTTGTGGGGTTGCTTGGCCAGATTCTAGGCCAGCTAGCAGCGGAGCCCATTTCCCTTCCCATTTCGTATGACGATTGGAGGCATATGCCTCCAAGATGGAAAAACTAAGTGTTTGATTCTCAAATAAAGTTAAATTTATTACATTATGGTTTAATTTAATTTCATGTTACTAATATGTTCAAAATGAATTTATGTATACAGATATTCTTCCACTTTATCGGTGCTGATGTGATAGCACAGAAGTGGACGTTGAAAAATCTAGGTAAGAAGTGGAAAGATTTTAAATAGAGATTGTGGTGTGATGTCAACGATGCTTCGTTGACCACGCTGCAAATGTATGAGAAGCTACCCAGTCGGGTACCAAAAGAGCAGTGGAAAGTGTTTGTTGACAGGCATCGGGATCAGAAGCTGATGGTATTGAAATATATATATTATTATATTATCCACATTTTACATTTATACATGTATATGAAAAGGACATGACATTCAATACATCAGTATTAAATTGCATTTTATTTATTTCAGGATCTATCAAAACAGAATACGTCAAACCGAGCGAAGCAAGTCATCCCGCACACTGCGGGCTCGAAATGTATTTCTAGAAATCGAAGTTCATTGGTAATATTTTAATTAGTTGAAATATTTATAAGACAATATTATCTGTTTAATATATTGAATTTTTGATTTATCATTGATTAATGAAGTCACAGAGTTTAGGCCATGAAGCATCCAGAACTGAACTATGGTTCGATGTTCACAAGAAATCATATGGATGTTTTGTTAATGAGTCTGCTGAAGATGTTGGGGTATGAAGTCAATTTTTTATCATAATAACTTCTTATCAATTTTTTATGTGTTAATATATATTGATATTTTATTTATAGTTCAAAATTTAAGAACTTTGGGATGCCAATCCTGGGCATTCCTACTCTGTCTCCCAGGATGACCCAGTTGCTAAAGTCCTTGGGAAGGAGCATCCTGGGAGAGTGCACGGGATGGGTTTGGGACTCGTGCCATCTGAGGTTTTTAGCAGACCACCGGGGATAGCTGCTGTATCTACTCCTTTTTAGTCAGCCCGGAGATGCTAAGAAAGAGATTGTTTCTTTACAAAACACAGTTCACCAGCAGGGGGATCAGATATATGCATTGCAGAAAGAGTTGACTGAACTACGTCAGCAGATGAGAAGATATTACCCCGGTGGGAGTGCATCAATTGGTGGTATGAAGGTAAATCACATAAAATCATAATCATTTAGTTTGCTAACTTTCATTTTTTTTAAGTTTTAATATAAATATGTAACCATATTTAATTTTCAAAATAATGTTCTTAAAGGTGACAACACAAAGTGTAAATGAAGGTGGAGAGGGTGACGATGCATTATCAAACCCTGAGTAGTTGTACTATTGATGTGTTGAACAAAAATTAAAACAATTGGTTTGTATATGTAACATTTGTGGCACAAAGTTTCCACCATACATTTTCATGTCCTAAAATTTCCTTGATTTCTCACGTTTCTTTTTATGCATTTTATTGATTTTTGATGTTTTTTTTATGTCTTCATTTCTCGAGTGTGTTATAAATCATTCCATTTAGGTCTGTGTTTGAATTGGTAGTCGAGATTTTGGATGACTAGGAGTTAAACCCATTGTTGATGTGTTGAACAAATTGGGTCATTTCATAGTGATCAAGGGGATAATGTTGTGGACACTATGGTGAGGCCCATTGTTGAAAATGTCTAATTTAAGCGTCAAAAGTATCTAAACATGCTCTTGATCTTCTAAAATGTCATGAGAATGTTCTAAATCAAGGGTGGTTCACTAAGATATAGGTGTGACTGAGGGGTGATAAATTATCATAAGTCCGTGAATATAGGAATGAATGCTTTATAAATTAAAGTATAATCTCGAAGATGGATATCGAATTGACGCACAATTGGTATGTATTATAAAAACATGAATTTTAAGAAAAGAACTTCTACCAAATACTTCAATATTAGGATGGTTACAATAGACCATTTCCAACCATAACTGTTTTGATCACTAAACTGTTACTGCATGACTTGAACTGCATTCCCTACACAATTTCCACTTAATCATGGTCTTTCTAGTAATTATTACCTATAATTATATCCCTGAATTATTTATATTATGATTCTTAATTCCATTTTTTGATTCATTACAAGCTATCCGGTCATGAAACTTTTATTACTGGAATTCCAGAACTTTCTTCTTTACCATTCATGACTATTCTTTCTACAACCACTCTCCCAATGGTTACATTTTCCATGACCTGTGTGATTCTCCCCACCATAGGATTTTAATATTCATCATTTTAATAAAAATAGGAATCTAATTCCCATGAAAAACGCTCTGTCCACCACTAAACATGGTTTCTGGATGTGAGTCAACATAATTATACCATGTTTTATCATGACAATCCATCCTTGGCATACGCTGAAGCCTCATCTGGAACTAATATTCCATCCTTGAACAAACCGTGGTTCACTTCCTACCACATAGATTTACATCATCCACTTAATAATAAATAGAAATGGTCTATTCATAATCACATGTATTATGCAATCATCATTCCATGCGCACACATTCAATCAACATCAATAACTACATATTGAACATTAACCCATATTGATGATGTTATAAAACTTGATCCTCTTATATAGTCATCCATAGAACTATGATAACTTAGCTTTTCTACTAAAAACTCTGGTCTACATCACCCACCACAATGTAGTTAATACCTAACCTATATTCCAACATAAAAAGATTTCAACTAAGACTCAATGGAAATATCCACATTCCTATAAAATCTATATCCCAGTGTAACTCTAAAACTATTCCCACAATAGGATTTTTTATAACAATATATTTTTAATGTGTTATTTAAGCTATTTCATCAGTTCAAATTTATTATAAGTATTAAGTATGGTTTCTAGGCCACAAAACCAAAAAAAATCATTATATAAATGGGTTGGTACTAATATAACTACTAATTCATCAATTATCAATTTTTATAAGTAGAGTGGAATCGCTATGGATGATCTATCCTAAGAAAGTGAAGTTATAAGATTTAGTGGAATCCAGTTTGGGATGTTACAATGTTGTATCAATGGAGTTTTATCTTCCTAGTATTTACGATTTAGGATATTGTATACATGAGTATGAGTAATGTGTTGAAACCTTTGATTGTTTTTTCTGGTTGTATTTGTTTTCTAGGGCAGTGGTACAGCAGAATCCAAGAATTAATTTTTTTTATTCTGGGCAGCTTTTAGCGGCGGTTTTAACCGCCACGAAATGTATACTGGCGGTGGTTTAAACTGCCGCTAAGCGTAAAATAAAATTTACTTCTAGCGGCGGTTATAACCGCTGCTAAATAGAAGCTTTGTGGCTGCCCCACTCTGTGGCGGTTTACCTGAATTGAGCAGCGGTTTTACCTCTGCTGTAAATTGAGTTTATTCGCGGTGGTTATAACCGCTGTTAATAAAGCGATATCCAGGGCTCGTAAAAACGCCGATAAATTCAGGGAAACCGCCGCGAAATGAGGCACCTACGACGCTTTCCTGAAACCACCGCTAAACGTTAAAAACCGCCGCTAATAGATTGCATGTAACACCTGATATTTTTATGAGTAATATTTTGTTCAAAGGAATCTTTCACTACACACTTTCTTGGCTTACTTTACACGCAATCGCGACCTTCCTCGATAGCTTGCGTTGTACGCAATACCGAGTTTTACTAAACAACAATATGCTATTAAAACTAGCCGTTATGAATAGTAATAACCACTTTTTGAAATTTTATAAATTTTATTTTTCAAAATGGACTTCATTTTTGGACTCAGAATATCGAATTTAGCCTAGGGTGAAATTTTGGTATTTTTCTGAAAACTTTCAATTTTTGATGAATAGTGAAACCACTAAGTGGTAGGTTAAAAACTGAATTTTGCATAAAACTTAATTTTACCACTTCTGTGAATGGAATTTCGAAAATCCGACAGACACGGTTGATATCAGTAAGTAAAATTTGGTTCAATGAGATAAAAATAATTTTTTGTGAATAGTAACTTTTTACTTTTTTTACCGCGGTTAATAGTAAATAGGGTAACTAAGGGTAAATATGATATTACTATTACCCTAACACATGTCCTAATTATATTGGATAAGTGTAATTCAACCAAAAACAAACTTAGGAATAAAATATGACCATTTAGGCCCACTTGGGTTAGATTAGGACATTTATTATTAATTTATTTAAAGAAGGGTTAAAATAGTTAAAATCAAAGTTTAATAAGTAAAGCATTTTTAATATGGGGTTATTAATAAGATAAATTCGACTATAAATATTCATTAGAAAGCTAAAAAGATTTCCTACATAATGGTATTTTATTTATAATTTTTAAACATTAAATAATTTAATTTATTTATGACACAGTGATGATGCAGTAATTATCTTATTAATAAAATATTGACATAATTGATGTTATAAACACCAAAATAAATGTAATTTGAGACTTTTTATGAATTAAACTAATTTTCTAGGTTACTATGATATATTAGTGTTGATTTAATCAACTTGGTTCGAACATATAATTCTGTTATGACTTTCACAAAAATCATATATCAAATAGTATCAAAATTGACACAAAATAGTTTTTAAATCAAATATTATATTATTAATTGTTATTTTATTCCTAAAAATATAAGGTTCGGACAAATGACTTAGATAAGGATATATATATTAATAATAAACAATTTGGGGTTCGTTTGGCATGTTATAGTAAGTTGTTTAACCATATAGTGAAAGAAAACAAAAAGACACGGTAAAAGTTAAATTATTTAACTTAGAGTTAAATCTAATTGATAAGGTTAAAATAATACCCTAAACTTGTCTAAATCCTATTTGTTGATAGGATTTCGACCCATCCCCACTTTAGCTTTGAAATAAGACCCTTTGGAACCATTATAAACCGATTTTGACTTTAATGTAAAATAATATTTTGAGATATTCCTAAGGTGCCCCTCTCCTCCCTTATAAAAGGGCACCTCCTCCCCCCCCCCCCTCCTCACACCAATTTGAGCACTCAAGCTCGGCCAACCCCTGCCATTTTCTCCTCTCCACTTCCCTAGAATAATCCTAGAGGTCCTGGTCTTCTTCAAAGACCAATCTTAGTTCCCTAAGTGGAGGATTCAAAGAGGCGTTTCAAAGAAGAGGTAATATCCATTACCGATCTTTTCAATTTCTTTCTTCTTCAACTTCTTATTATTTAGTTGTTTCATGATAAAGTAATAACATCAGTATTACTTACATACTGATATGTTATTATAAATATGAAACAACCCTAATTCACCTTCTATCCATCCTATGGAAAAATGAAATCACCGCGCGTGCGTACGTACGGAATACCGCCTCCACGCTGTGGTGTAATCTATTTTCCACCATCACCTTAAAAGGATGGGTATAATGGAGTAATGAGTAACTATTTATGATTATTATAAAGTAATATTAATACTGAAATAATATACATATACTCCAATACAATTCCACGATCATAGGAACGATATCATCACTCGTGCGTACGTACGGAATACCGTCTCCACGATGTGATGCGACTCATTCTACATGATCATCATTACATAGTAATTATATAAATGAATTGAATGAATAAATATGATATATGTTACACTAATACCATTATGGATATAAGGTATCTATAACCTTAAAAGAAGAATAAGAATTTATTCGGCAAAACACGCATAAGAACAAAAGGCAATAAAGACCCGAGTAACAAGTAACAATGAAATATTACTAACAAGAAGCTAAGAATATGACCATATATGATATCATATCAATATGTATGATTCTGGAATAAGTCAATAACATTATTTAAACCATTATACAGGATCTTCGGACACGTACAAAGCAAATCGGACCTAAGGTAAGGGAAATATCACAATCTCATCTTTATCCGAGATTGTTTATACTTTGGAATTTACTGGGGTGTATTTTATCATCCACATCCATGTTTCCTCAATATGTAATATTATTTCCATCCACCTAAAATAGATTATATCCAATTTTACCCTTCGGTAATTTTTTTAGTAAAGGATATGAAAGGAATCTTTTGTCGTTTTTCGTACGAGGTACTTTTTTGACTTTTCCGAAAAAAGTACGAGAAGAATGTTTTTTTTAACTTATACGGCATGAATGGATTTTTAAAACATTATTTCCAAGAAGCTTCCTTTACAAGTTTTCATGTTTATTTTTAATCAACTTCTTTAAGTTTAAAATTGTATGACATGTTAAGAAAGGAAAAGTGTTTTTGAAGTAGAAAGGATATTTTCCTCAAGAATGAAGTTCAAGTGTTTTATCAAAATTATTTTCCATCTAAGATGATAAAGGGTTCTGTTTTTATCCCTATTATTTCATGGATTTGATTATGTTGTGATGGAAATATTTTTGTGAATTCCTTTATCTTATATGAATTGTTTTATGATGTCATGTTGTTTAAGAATTCCATTTTTATTACATGGGTTACGCTATGATGTATGGTTTATGATTATGTGGTACACATAAGAAAGGATTCATTATAAGATGGGTGGGACCTATATCTCCCTCCAATGCATTGGGTAAAGATTTATATCTCATGAGATAGACATGGCTGGAATGCTAGGTTATACCGGTTCAGTGAAACAGGACTGGAACGAGGGTGACTCGGTTCAGAAAGGGACTTTGTAAACTAAGATAGTCTTGGCAATGAGTCATGACTAACAAGAAATGATTTTCCATGATTATGTGTGCATGCCACAAAGTTTCAAGTTTCATGTTATGATTATGGGGATCTCATTTTCACTTCTATGATTTATTCCATGTTAAGATATTATGATCTCTTTTGCAGGTTATGATTTTCAAAAAGATATGATATGATTTTTATTTCCTTTATTGGCCCTTGCTGAGCATTTGAGCTCACCCTTTTATGTTTTCTTTTCCCCAGGTCAGGAAGATGGATATTAAGTAGAATATGCTAAAAGGGACCCTAGATATGATGAAATAAATGGGAGACACTGTAGAAGATTTATGAACCAGTTGTTTATGTTTCCCAGTTTCTAAAGACACTATACCTATACGGTCCTTTGTGGTTTTGTCATATGTTGTAATAAGTGTGCTTCAATTTTAAAGTATTAACAATGTATGTAAAGTATGGGTCGTTATAGTTGGTATCAGAGGGAGGTTATAATCAACCTTTGGAAACTAGGATGAGAAATCCTTAGTAAGAACCCTAAGGATAAGTCTAAGCATAGAACACAATCTTAGTGTTTTAGAAATGGCCATGAATACCCTAGGATAAGACCTTAAGTGTGAAATTTTATCCTTGATTATGTGGTTTTCCTATTATAATTAGTGTTGCTCACACTATTCTTCTTGGTTTTAGTCAATGGCTGGAACCCGAAGGAACCGTGTTAATGCGGAATGCGATGGGCAATGCAATGATTGTCCCCCTGAGCAAACAAACGATATGGGAGCTGGAATGTAAAATCTTGTAGCCATGCTCACACAACTTTCTCAAGCTATGAATCATGCAGGACTTCCAAACGAGCAAAGGAAGGAGCAACATTCTGTTGAATCCTTCATGAGGCAGCGTCCACCTTCTTTCAGTGGGTCTACTGATCCATTAGTTGCTGAACAATGGATTAGTACTACTGAAAAGATATTTTTAGTTCTTCAATGTTCTGAACATGATAAAGTCATCCTAGCAGTGTATCGTTTGGAAGGAGATGCTGATCAATGGTAGAATCTTATTAATAATATGAGGCAAAGGGATGAAATTGAGTCTATGGAATGGGACGAGTTCCAGAACTTATTTTTCAATAATTACTTCCCTCATATTCTCCGAACAAAGATGGAGAAAGAGTTTCTTGAACTGAAGCAAAGGGATGATGAATCTGTTGGTACCTATGAAGCAAATTTTACAAGACTTGCAAGGTACGCTTCTGGTATTATTATCCAACCTGAGAGTAAGATCGATCGATTCTTTAGTGGCTTAAAACCAAGTCTTCTAAGGGCATTAGCCATAAGGGACTTCAATAGCTACGAGGAAATCGTTCGATGTGCTCTCAAAGTCGAGATGGAGATTGGAGTAACCCATCAGTCACATGGGTTTGATAAGAAGAGGAAGATGGAATTCAAAGGAGAATCTGAAGAGCACACTGAAAAGAAGATGAACTTTCCCTTATTCTCAAAGTGTGGAAAGAAACATGGAGGGATTTGTCTTAAAGGGACAATTAAATGTTTCAAATGTGGAAAGGAAGGTCATCGGGAATTTGAATGCCGCGATAATGGGAAGAAGATGTCTAATGATGCAAACAAAGGAAGGGATACACAGAATGAACCTACTACACTTCAATGTTTCAAGTGCAAGGAGATGGGGCATTATGCCAATCAATGCCCAAATCCAAGGGTTGATGATGATGGTCGACGTCAACAAAATCTTAAGGCTAAAGACAAAGGAAAGTCACATGCAATTTCTATCAGCGATGTGGAGTACGATAATGAAGTGGTGAAAGGTACACTTACCATCCACTCTAAAGTAGCAAATGTTTTATTTGATTCTGGATCCACCCACTCTTTTATTTCTGAAAAATTTTCTAAGGGTATCACCGTACTACCTCAACAATTAGATGTTGAGTTAGCTATGACAACACCTAATGGCACAACAGTCGCATCAAAAGTTTATAATTCTTCTCCGATCGAAGTTTGTGGGAAAGTGCTTCCTGCAAATCTTGTGATCCTTCCTTTAGTGGAATTTGATGTGATTCTTGGCATGGATTGGCTTTCTCTACATGGAGCTCATAGCAATTTCCAAAGAAGGGAAGTCACATTTCATATTCCAGATCAATCTACGATCGTCTATCAATGCAAGGATGAACATAACCTTCCAGTGGAAATTTATTCCGTCTTATGGGTATTGATTCCACTAAATGAAGGTTATTTATCTCAAATGGTCGGTGAGAAACTCACGATTAAGAATATGCCCATTGTACGGGAGTTTGATGATGTCTTTCTGGAGGAATTATCGGGTCTTCCACCAAATCGTGAAGTTGAGTTTTCAATAGAACTCGTACCAGGTGCTTTGCCAATTTCAAAGACACCTTATAGAATGGCCCCAATTGAGTTGCAGGAATTGAAGAAGCAACTCCAAGAGAATCTTGATAAGGGATTCATACGCCCTAGTGCGTCACCTTGGGGAGCACCTGTTCTATTTGTTAAGAAGAAAGATGGATCAATGAGACTCTGCATTGATTATCGATAACTTAACAAGATCACTATCAAGAACAAATATCCTCTCCCACGCATTGATGACTTATTTGACCAACTACGCGGAGCTCAATACTTTTCCAAGATTGATCTCCGTTCAGGGTATCATCAATTAAGGGTCAAAAGGGAGGATATACCAAAGACGGCTTTCCGTACAAGGTATGGACACTATGAATTTATAGTGATGTCATTTGGTCTTACTAATGCCCCTGCTATCTTCATGGATCTAATGAATAGAGTCTTTAGAGACTATCTTGATCAATTTTTGGTAGTCTTTATAGACGATATTCTTGTCTATTCAAAGAGCAAGGAAGAGCATGAAGATAACTTGAGAATTATATTGAAGACCCTGAGAAAGGAGAAGCTTTATGCCAAATTTACCAAGTGTGAATTTTGGCTTCAAAAAGCTGCATTTTTGGGTCACATAATCTCAAAAGAGGGGATATCTGTAGATCCAGCAAAAACAGAGGTTATCGAAAGATGGTCAAGACCAACAACAGTAACTGAGATCCGAAGTTTTCTTGGTTTGGCTGGATATTATCGACGTTTTGTAAAAGATTTTTCACGATTATCTAATCCACTCACCAAGTTGACTCGGAAAGGAGTTAAGTTTGTTTGGACAGAGGAATGTGAAGAGAATTTCAAGGAGTTGAAAAGAAGGTTATCCAGTGCACCTGTGCTCACACTGCCTTGTAGTGGAGAAAGGTTTGTGATCTACAGTGATGCATCCAAGAAGGGATTGGGGTGTGTTATTATGCAAAATGATATGGTGATAGCGTATGCCTCACGACAGTTGAAATTCCATGAGTAAAATTACCCAACACACGATTTGGAGTTGGCTGTGGTAATCTTTGCATTAAAGATTTGGAGGCATTACCTTTATGGTGAAAGGTGTGATATTTATACTGATCATAAAGTTTAAAGTATATTTTCACACAAAAGGAGTTGAATATGCGTCAAAGAAGATGGTTTGAGCTGATTAAGGATTACGACTGCTCAATCCATTACCACCCTGGGAAAGCAAACAAGGTGGCAGATGAATTAAGTCGACAAGACCATGCTAGTTTATCCATGATGAGGATCACAAAAGATCCAATATTTATGGATTTACAAAGGATGGATCTTGGAATTATAATGGAAGGGGGAAAATCTTATCTTTCTCAAATGAATGTTCAACCATCTATACATGTGAAGATTAAAGAGGCACAGAAAGAAGATGTCGAGTTACAAAAGAAGGTGAGAAATGTTCCTGAATTCAACCTTGATTGTGATGGGATAATAAAGTTCAGGAATCGGTTTTGTGTTCCTCCCATCCCCGAATTAAAGAAGGAGCTGTTGGATGAGGCTCATAGTTCTTCATTCTCTATTCATCCTAGAAGCGCGAAGATGTATATGGACCTGAAAGAGTACTTCTGGTGGGATGGCATGAAAAGAGATGTTGCCGAATATGTCTCTCGATGCTTGGTTTGTCAACAAGTTAAAACTGAGAGACAGAAGTCTAAGGGGATGTTACAACCATTACCCATACCCGAATGGAAATGGGAAAACATCACTATGGACTTTGTCACAGGACTTCCTAAAACATCCAAAGGCAATAATGCTATTTGGGTCATAGTTGATCGTCTTACAAAGTCTGCACACTTCATTGCTATGAGAGAGGATTTCTCTCTAGATCAGCTTGCCAGGATATATGTAAAGGAAGTGGTAAGATTGCATGGAGTACCACTTTCTATTATATCTAATCGGGATCTGAGATTTACCTCAAAGTTCTGGCGAAGTCTTCAGCATACTCTGGATACAGAGTTGAGTTTCAACACTGCTTATCATCCTCAGACAGACGGTCAGTCTAAGAGAACAATTCAAACCCTAGAAGATATGTTGAGAGCTTGCTCTATGGATTTCAAAGGAGGTTGGGATCAACACCTACCTTTGGTGGAATTTTCTTATAATAATAGCTTTCACTCCAGTATTCAGATGGATCCTTATGAAGCTCTCTATGGAAAGAAATGCAGGACTCCTACTTGTTGGGATGAAGTTGGGGAAAGAAAGCTATTAGGACCTGATCTCGTTGATGAAATGGCAGAAAAGGTCATATCTATTCAACAACACATAAGAGCAGCTCAGAGTCGACAGAAAAGTTATGCCGACAACCGAAGAAAAGACCTAGAGTTTGAAGTGGGTGATAAAGTGTTCTTACAAATATCTCCCTGGAAGAGGGTTATGAGATTTGGAAAGAAGGGGAAGTTGAGCCCAAGATATATCGGTCCTTTTGAAATACTGGATCGGGTTGGAAAGGTAGCTTAATGATTGGCGCTTCCACCGAATCTCTCTCAAGTTCACGATGTGTTCCATGTATCTCTCCTGAGAAAGTACATACCTGATCCTTCACATGTACTCAGCTCAGAAGTTGTACCGCTGGAGCAAGATCTTTCTTATGAAGAACAACCGATAGAGATTCTGGATCGTAGCGAAAAAGTCCTACGAAACAAGACCACCCGATTGGTGAAAGTTTTATGGAGGAACCACCAATTAGAAGAAGCTACATGGGAGCTTGAGGATATGATGAGGGAGAAGTATCCTCATCTGTTTGTTACAAAGTGACGAATTTCGAGGGCGAAATTCTTTTTAAGGGGGGTAGAATGTAACACCCGAGATTTTTATGAGTAATATTTTGTTCAAAGGAATCTTTCACTACACACTTGCTTGGCTTACTTTACAAGCAATCGCGACCTTCCTCGATAGCTTGCGTTGTACGCAATACCGAGTTTCACTAAACAACAATATGCTATTAAAACTAGCCGTTATGAATAGTAATAACCACTTTTTGAAATTTTATAAATTTTATTTTTCAAAATGGACTTCATTTTTGGACTCAGAATATCGAAATTAGCCTAGGGTGAAATTTTGGTATTTTTCTGAAAACTTTCAATTTTTGATGAATAGTGAAACCACTAAGTGGTAGGTTAAAAACTGAATTTTGCATAAAACTTAATTTTACCACTTCTGTGAATGGAATTTCGAAAATCCGACAGACACGGTTGATATCAGTAAGTAAAATTTGGTTCAATGAGATAAAAATAATTTTTTGGTGAATAGTAACTTTTTACTTTTTTTACCGCGGTTAATAGTAAATAGGGTAACTAAGGGTAAATATGATATTACTATTACCCTAACACATGTCCTAATTCTATTGAATAAGTGTAATTCGACCAAAAACAAACTTAGGAATAAAATATGACCATTTAGGCCCACTTGGGTTAGATTAGGACATTTATTATTAATTTATTTAAAGAAGGGTTAAAATAGTTAAAATCAAAGTTTAATAAGTAAAGAATTTTTAATATGGGGTTATACATAAGATAAATTCGACTATAAATATTCATTAGAAAGCTAAAAATATTTCCTAAATAATGGTATTTTATTTATAATTTTTAGACATTAAATAATTTAATTTATTTATGACACAATGATGATGCAGTAATTATCTTATTAATAAAATATTGACATAATTGATGTTATAAACACCAAAATAAATGTAATTTGAGACTTTTTATGAATTCCACTAATTTTCTAGGTTACTATGATATATTAGTGTTGATTTAATCAACTTGGTTCGAACATATAATTCTGTTATGACTTTCAAAAAAATCATATATCAAATAGTGTCAAAATTGACACAAAATAGTTTTTAAATCAAATATTATATTATTAATTGTTATTTTATTCCTAAAAATCTAATGTTCGGCCTAATGACTTATATAAGGATATATATATTAATAATAAACAATTTGGGGTTCGTTTGGCATGTTATAGTAAGTTTTTTAACCATATAGTGAAAGAAAACAAAAAGACACGGTAAAAGTTAAATTATTTAACTTAGAGTTAAATCTAATTGATAAGGTTAACATAATACCCTAAAATTGTCTAAATCCTATTGGTTTATAGGATTTCGACCCATCCTTACTTTAGTTTCGAAATAAGACCCTTTGTAACCATTATAAACCGATTTTGACTTTAATATAAAATAATATTTTGAGATATTCCTAAGGTGCCCCTCTCCTCCCTTATAAAAGGGCACCTACTCCCCCTCCTCCTCACACCAATTTGAGCACTCTAGCTCGGCCAAACCCTGCCATTGTCTCCTCTCCACTTCCCTAGAATAATCCTAGAGGTCTTGGTCTTCTTCAAAGACCAATCTTAGTTCCCTAAGTGGATGATTCAAAGAGGCGTTTCAAAGAAGAGGTAATATTCATTACCGATCTTTTCAATTTCTTTCTTCTTCAACTTCTTCTTCTTTAGTTGTTTAATGATAAAGTAATAACATCAGTATTAATTACATACTGATATGTTATTATAAATATGAAACAACCCTAATTCACCTTCTATCCATCCTACGGAAAAATGAAATCACCGCGCGTGCGTACGTACGGAATACCGTCTCCACGCTGTGGTGTAATCTATTTTCCACCATCACCTTACAAGGATGGGTATAATGGTGTAATGAGTAACTATTTATGATTATTATAAAGTAATATTGATACTGAAATAATATACATATACTCCAATACAATTCCACGATCATAGGAATGATATCATCACTCGTGCGTACGTACGGAATATCGTCTCCACGATGTGATGCGACTCGTTCTACAGGATCATCATTACATAGTAATTATATAAATGAATTGAATGAATAAATATGATATATGTTACACTAATACCATTATGGATATAAGGTATCTATAACCTTAAAAGAAGAATAAGAATTTATTCGGCAAAACACGCATAAGAACAAAAGGCAATAAAGACCCGAGTAACAAGTAACAATGAAATATTACTAACAAGAAGCTAAGAATATGACCATATATGATATCATATCAATATGTATGATTCTGGAATAAGTCAATAACATTATTTAAACCATTATACAGGAGCTTCGGACACGTACAAAGCAAATCGGACCTAAGGTAAGGGAAATATCACAATCTCATCTTTATCTGAGATTGTTTATACTTTGGAATTTAATGGGGTGTATTTTATCATCCACATCCATGTTTCCTCAATATGTAATATTATTTCCATCCACCTAAAATAGAATATATCCAATTTTACCCTTCGGTAATTTTTTTAGTAAAGGATATGAAAGGAATCTTTTGTCGTTTTTCGTATGAGGTACTTTTTTGACTTTTCCGACAAAAGTACGAGAAGAATGTTTTTTTTAACTTATACGGCATGAATGGATTTTTAAAACATTATTTCCAAGAAGCTTCCTTTAAAAGTTTTCATGTTTATTTTTAATCAACTTCTTTAAGTTTAAAATTGTATGACATGTTAAGAAAGGAAAAGTGTTTTTGAAGTAGAAAGGATATTTTCCTCAAGAATGAAGTTCAAGTGTTTTATCAAAATTATTTTCCATCTAAGATGATAAAGGGTTCTGTTTTTATCCCTATTATTTCATGGATTTGATTATGTTGTGATGGAAATATTTTTGTGAATTCCTTTATCTTATATGAATTGTTTTATGATGTCATGTTGTTTAAGAATTCCATTTTTATTACATGGGTTACGCTATGATGTATGGTTTATGATTATGTGGCACACATAAGAAATGATTCATTATAAGATGGGTGGGACCTATATCTCCCTCCAATGCATTGGGTAAAGATTTATATCTCATGAGATAGACATGGCTGGAACGGTAGGTTATACCGGTTCAGTGAAACAGGACTGGAACGAGGGTGACTCAGTTTAGAAAGGGACTTTGTCCACTAAGATAGTCTTGGCAATGAGTCATTACTAACAAGAAATGATTTTCCATGATTATGTGTGCATGCCACAAAGTTTCAAATTTCATGTTATGATTATGGGGATCTCATTTTCACTTCAATGATTTATTCCATGTTAAGATATTATGATCTCTTTTGCAGGTTATGATTTTCAAAAAGATATGATATGATTTTTATTTCCTTTATTGGCCCTTGCTGAGCATTTGAGCTCACCCTTTTATGTTTTCTTTTCCCCAGGTCAGGAAGATGGATATTAAGTAGAATATGCTAAAAGGGACCCTAGATATGATGAAATAAATGGGAGACACTGTAGAAGATTTATGAACCAGTTGTTTATGTTTCCCAGTTTCTAAAGACACTATACCTATACGGTCCTTTGTGGTTTTTTCATATGTTGTAATAAGTGTGCTTCAATTTTGAAGTATTAACAATGTATGTAAAGTATGGGTCGTTATATTGTCGACGCCCTATTAGGCGGCGGTTTCTGTAAACCACCGCCAAACAGTATAACGGCGGTTTAAACTGCCTCTAAACACAAAAAAAAACCACCGCTAAACGGTGATTCTGTTGTAGTGGTGTCATATCATTTTTAATACACTCATTTTCTATGTATGGATTCCTTATTTTAAAATAGAATATTTCTTCAAAACAATCTTGTGGACCCCAGGCTCTGTCACACATGTACCGTGTTTGAAGGCTTCCTCATGTATAACCTATATGATTAGGCTCCATCATTCCTAATCCATGATACATATTTATTTCTATTCCCTTTCTTTTGGCATTGAAATCACATCCACTACTATACATCCCACATAAAAACTATGTCCTAGTTAGCAACAATCCCTTACCATGACCACCAAATCTTAATCACTACAGAATCCCATGAGAAGTTTTTATAGGAGTTTACCCTAATTAAATCAATTCCCTACCTAATATCTCTCATAAAATTCCCTATTTCTCTTATTTGAGGGATAAAAATTAAGAGTTCTGGAATGTGAAACCCAAATTCATACTTGTTTATGTTTGTGACCCATATTTCTCCATCATGTAGATATGTAACAGAAATCCTAGGGAACATACTATGAATTAGGGTAGATGTATCATATTATGGTTTTAACCACAAATATTCATAAATGAACACATCCATTACGTTTCATATGGACTAGGGATAAGGACACCACTTCTAGAGAGTCATACTAGGAAAATACTTATTTAGACCAATCAGAAGTGGCACACTTGGGTAAAATTATCTTAGGTCATCCTAGAGATCCTTAATGGGGATACATTTATCATAGAAAACATAGAGAAGACTATAAGGGTTCCCAACTAGGATACCTCCAAAGAGCCCTTAAATGATTCTATTCACCCATGAAACACTGGAGAGTTTTATTGGGGTGATACTCACCCAGGATATCAAGATCAATATGAAAGGTAAATTCATTCCTATGGAACCATTGAAAGTTACCAGGGAACCACTTGAATTGGTCTATTAGACTATTATACTGGTGGTCCATTATCCTATCCACTCTAATCAACATACAATAGAAAATTTTTCATAGGACATCCAGATAAGAAATATTAGGGAAACAATTGCACATGTTTATCACTATAGGTCATGTTTATCCCCAAACAGAATGGAGATGATACTAATTCCATAATCATCCAGGTCTTATAATTAGGTTATTAAAATTCCCCAAAAGGATTACCAAAACTGTATGTCCCAAACCAACTCACTATTGAGTCTTATTTTCTTATGTCTCAACAATGGGCCTCCTACTTGGTATAATCCCAAAAAATCGGCTTATAATATAGTATAAGTTGAAACCCATTCTCAACTAGTTATATCACCCCAAATTCTAGTCCTCCACACCTATCTAGTTACCAATACAAATTGGGTGGACATGAATATAAATGAATCTAACTAGGTGTAATCCAGTAACATGCAGTTACAAATAATCTCATAATTGTGTCCAATTACTAACCAATAAATGAAATGGACCTCTTTTTTAATATAATATGAAATAATACCCTCTACTATTTCAATTACAATAAATAATATAAATATGAAATGATTACTCATGAATTAGTAAAAAAAATTGAAAACCATATCACCAGGTAATACATTATGTATAACATCAAAATTCCTCAAATGGGTCATCATTATATGATCATAAATACAAGACTTGGTGGTTTTGGATATATTTCTATAAAATAAACATCATTGTTTCAAGTTTTATGAGCATAAAATAATACCATTTATATTAAATTAATGAACTTAATGGGTCAAATTTAGTCATAAATATATTAAATTAAAAGGAAAATAATATTTCGCATAACACAACCTTAAAATATATGACATGCCTTATTAAGTGACAATAAAATATGTGATTCTTTATTCCCGTCAAAGGGATACTTGGGAAGCCCCTATATTGAGCTCGATCCCAACTCCATAACACCCACATCATCCCAAAACAATGATTATCCCAATATTTTCAAGCTATGTTTCTTAAAAAAATCGTTAACCAATCCACTATGAGAGAAAATAGAGATCCTATAATATATACATATGTTCACAAAGAAAAATTGGTGGTTTAGCTGAGGGGTTTGACATACCCCACATACATCCAAGTTGATTGGTTCAATTCCAAACAAATTCTATTTATGTCCTCCGATTTAAATTATGGGGGGGTCTACTATGTGGATGGAATCAGTTGATACTAGTAGTCTAGAAGAACCATAATATTATGTGGTAGGTGTATAGATAGAACACCTTCTGATGGCGGGGGTGATAAATTTGATCAATTTTGTCATATCCTGAAGGGGCCCCCGATATAGTAGAATAAAATTGTATTTGGGTCATACCAACTAGTCTGATAGGTTTCATGCATACTGGGGGAGTGATATCCTGTGATGACCAATGTGTTATAGTGTCTAAGAGAATTATGCTCAATATGTGAGGGTGGATTGAGGGGGAATTCTATGGATTTACCAATATATATAATATGAAATAATACTTTGGGTAAATCTAGACTATCCATAGGGGTGGGGGATTTGACAGGGTTGTTCCCCTGGGGCTGTGTATGTGTGTTTAATTATATTTATACACCTAGAACCATATATATATATACAGATGTTCACATAGATTTATAGTAAAAATAAATCAATCTAACGACCAAGGTAACATGTACAACTACATGGAATGATTTCATGAATAAATCATAAATCTATAATAGAACACTATTTTAGGAAATAATACCCTAATGATATGATATAAATTTCCATCATATCTATCTCAATACATAATTAATTGTTTCATTGGAACATTATAATGATCACCTTCCCTTAGAAAGTATCCCTATGGCCAAATATAAATCTCAGTTATAAACACACGGGAGAATAATCATCAACCCATTTAATATGTCTTGGTTGTGTTTCATCTATCTGATCCATTATATGAGGCAACATCATCCCTATAATCTATGAATTGGTTTTTTGTTATCAAATTGATCATATAAATGGTATTGTATCATCTTCCTTGGATTTTTGATCCCTCATTCCCCAACAATTAATCATTTACATATTTTATTGGTTCTGTAAATAACCGTTCACCTAGAGCAGAAGTGAGGGTGGTGTATCATTCCTAGAGAATATATGATGGTGATACCTCACTCACATAGACTATCATATAAGGAGTGACATATCATTTACCCTTGATCTATGTTCTAAAAAATTTGGAATATCATCCCATTCTATCACTAAACAAAGATGGTATTTTCACACATGGTTTGGTGAGAAAACACCATGGTTGGAAAAGTAATTTAATTATTATTTTTCACTTTACTATAATTTCATATTGAATATAAACCTTCATTTACTAGAATATTTTGGGAAACTATTAGTGGAAGCCTAAATAGTTTTACTCACACCATGATTTGGAGGCCTATCACGTTAGAAGACTTCATGTTTCATGAATTAGGTATGGGAAAAGTCCTTGATTATTTATAAGATTGAGCTTGTTGATTGAAGTTCCCAATTAGGATCTAAGTATCACAGAGAGAATGAGGGGGTGAATCAGTGATGTATTTTTATTTTTATGTTTCCTTTTTTTTAAACAATCTTCTCCCCTTGTTAAAGAGTTTCTTCTCTATAGAACACATACAACCATAGGAACACAAGATTTATATGGTTAGCTTCTCAACAAGAGTAGCTATGTCATTGGTATGGTATAAAAATAATTCAGTACCACACAATCCACTAGAAAAAAATCCTTTGATGTGGGATAAAACGAGTAGGATATACCCTTACACTCAAGTAGAACTTGTAAAAAAATCCACAAGTGTGTGTGGCCTCTTAGAACAAATAGAGAATTATAGTATTGCAGTGCTTATTTACAATTGAGCAGGTGTATTCTATGAATTAAAAATCTTCAATTTCTTACCCAGAAGCCAACAAGAACTGTCTTACGCACAACCGAATACCTGCGAAGACCCCAAATCTTTCCAGCACTCTTTTAGGTGTCTTGAACACAACTTTTATTCCCTACATGCAAGATTTTACTTTTGTCATGAAACACCTCTTACACTCAACTTTTCCTTCTTGCGTGAAACTTTTCCTTATTACGCGCAACTCAATTTATTTTGTGCACTCTCCTTTTATTTATATTTTCCTGCACCTTAGAGCTTGATATTTCTCTAAGTGTCAATCATATAGAATGTGAGGGGTTCACCTCTTATTTATAGACCCCATTGACCCCTGCATGTAAAAACCCCAATGGGTCACGTAAGATCCTGACGTGTCATGCAAAACCACGATTTACGTCGCCTCTGGCACAGAAGTTTCTTTCACGCCAACCTTGTCTTTCGTGCTAATTCTCTAATATTTCGCACAACCTTATCTTTCACACCAATTCTCAAATATTTTGTGCAAGCCTCTCCCTTGCCATATTTTGATGTTCAGGTCATGGAACTCCACTTGTGAGCAACATACCGGGCCATCTTCAAACTTGCATGCAAAATCCTTTGCCAAAACACATTTCTTCATCTCCCGATTTTGAAGACTGAAAAATTGGAAAACACTGGAAAACGACACCAGCTTAGAACATTATTTTGTGCTTCCCCCATATTGTTTGTTCCTTTTTCATGTTCTCTCTTCACTCTATATTATATCCATTCTTCAGATTTCATCATGAATTCCACTATCGTGATATGTTTCCATTGACAGGACAACTTTAGAATCGTCATAATTTCAATGGGAAGTACTAAAACTTCACTATCTTCTAGCAGCACCATTATTTCTAATAAAAACATCATATGAATGGAATCAACTTTACTCCCCCTTTCTTCATAAGTCTTTCATCACAATTTCTCCAAACTTATGATATTTTTGAAATAAAAATCAGCAAAGCATCGTCTGATTTTCAAGTCCTTTAAAAAGTGAATTGATTTATCTTCTTTGACAACAAACCAACAACACTCTCTAACAGAAAACTATTCTTACATTCTTATCCATTCAACTTGTATAACTACATGGAATGATTTCATGAATAAATCATAAATCGATAATAGAAACTATTTTAGGAAATAAGACCCTCATGATATGATATAAATTGCAATCATATCTCTCTCAATACATAATTAATTCTTTCATTGGAACATTATAATGATCACCTTCCCTTGGAAAGTATCCCTACAACAAATTATAAATCTCATTCATAAACACACGGGAGAATAATCATCAACCTATTTAATATGTCTTGGTTGTGTTTTATATATATGATCCATTATATGAGACTACATCATCCCCATGATCTATGAAATGGTTTTTTGTTATCAACATGATCATATAAGTGGTATTGTATCATCTTACTTGGATTTGGGATCCCTCGTTCCCCAACGATCATTCATTTATGTATGTTATTGGTTTAGTAATTAACTGTTCACCTAGAGAAGAAGTGAGGGTGTTTTATCATTCATAGAGAATATATGATGGTGATACCTCACTCACATAGACTATTATGTATAGAGTGACATATCATTTACCCATGATATAGGTTCTCAAAATTTGGGTATGTCATCCCATTCTATCATTATCCAAAGATGGTATTGTCACACATGATTTGGTGAGAAAACTCCATGGGGGGAAATGTAATTTAATTATTATTATTCACTTTAATATAATTTCATATTGAATATAAACCTTTATTTACTATATTTTTTGGGACACTATTAGTGGTAGCCTAACTAGTTGTACTCACACCATGATATGGAACCCTATCATCCTAGAATACTTCATGTTTCATAACCTAGGTATGGAAAAAGACCTTGATTATTTATAAGATTGAGCTTGTAGATCTTAGAGGGTGTTAAGAGATAAGTGTAGGATGGGACTCAAGAATATATGTGGATGTCTCCATATAGTTTTTATTAGTGTGTATCACTTTTTATATGATCCATCAATAGAGTATCAAACAATTCTTGTATGACATTTATGTCATGTATAATAGTATATTTAGATAAAATGCATTGTGGATATTTACTATTGACTTGAATTTTGTTGTAATATTATTATTAAGGCTTTATACTATGATGATTTATTTATAATATTTAATAAATTTTTTTATGGTTACATATTCCTTAGGTAATATTATCTCCACAAGATATATAACGATCCATACCACTAGTCATATGTGTCTGGTAAATAGGAAGGGAAACTTGAGAAATGTGGTTCTCTATTTTAGTCATGGTGGAGGTGAATAAGGATAAAGACATTATAAAGTTGTATAATATACTTGATTTTTATTTTCTATTTATATTTTGGATATGGTAGACTAGAGATTGTTTTTTTGGGATTGATATATTTATTGTTCCCTGGATTTTGAAACCCATGTGTGAGGGGAGTCTAAGTTACTAGGGGGACTATTATACTTTTTTTATCATTAATATTAGGTTACATTGACATGTGTGCTGATTTTGGTATTGATTTTTGATTTATGGAGTTTTTCTATTTTCCATGAGTAGAAAAAGGTGTGTGTTCACACA
Organism: Viscum album; assembly: GCA_963277665.1. Lineage (NCBI taxonomy): Eukaryota > Viridiplantae > Streptophyta > Magnoliopsida > Santalales > Viscaceae > Viscum > Viscum album. The sequence goes on along the minus strand of OY728155.1, from coordinate 1,547,970,715 downwards.
TTAATCATGGAACTCCATGTTCACATAACATTCACATGATTTCTTGTGATCGATATTTTGGTTACTATAGGGGATTGGGTCACATAAATTATGAATAAAAACTCATATATAGTTTTACTATAGAACTTATCGGTGTCACTCTACATGACCAACCCATGATTACTGACTATAGAAGTGATATTATATGACTATTATCCATCCCTTGAGTTATTACACCTGAACCGTGGGGGTGTATGTCATGCTAGAATCAACCCATATTTTATAGAACTTTGGTACTATAAGATACACATTTAGAGTTTATAGATATGTTTCTATCACTGAATACCATAAAATGTGATATTATTACATATTATTTAATTAAATTATAAGTCATGAACTTGGAATTTTAGATATCTACAACTTTGGAGATGTCAAGTTGAGTATTAGGATGGTAGAGATGAGAATTACCTGTAAGTAGTGGAGAAGATGGTTCCAATTGTTCCCATTACTATTATTGATCAACAAATAAAATAGATATTGTTCACAATTTTATAGTATATGTGGCACGTGGTATATAAAGATAAACATACCATATCATCCTTGATCCATGAGTTTTATCTTCATCACGCACCACTCTTTACTAGCGTGGATGTACTACAGACTATATAATTTTGAATCGATTATATGAAGATTATATTTTATATTTTTGAGACACTCCTTAAGTGGAATGTAGAACTTACTACTTATCTGTTTTGAGGATTAATGAATGCCTAGTGGGATGTTATAGATCAGGCTAACCAATATGTGAGTCTAAATAGAATGGACATAAAATCACATTTCATTGAGAACTTTTTTATATATAATAGAAGGATTTTATAGCCAAAGGGTTTATGTATTTGGTACATGGGATCATATAAATGATGGATTATTCCACCCAATTTACTAACCTATGAAAATTATAGCTCAAAATATTTGATGATGAGACATCAAGTGGAAGAGGATTTGATGATAGCCCGAGTCACTATATTTGACCCAATGTGAATATCTTTCAACTGAAATCCTTTTTAGAGGTTATGAATATGTCCATGAATATTGAGAAGAACTCGATAGGTATTATAACATGAAGTCAATGTGATTTTTCTACTAGGATAGAGAGTTAATCTTTGGGTTTTCGGAAGTGCATGTTTGATAAGTCTCATTTGGGCGGTGAGTTGAAGATATGTATGTCCATGTTTTCTTCAGTTAATTTGAGAGGGTGATCCTTAGTTATGTGTTATCAATGTGGAAAGAATATCCATATATAACATTAATGAGATAGAACACTGAAGGAGAACCTATATTATGTGTAGTTGGGGTATCTATAGAAATATTGTGTTATCACTCCACAAATGGCTAGCAAGCAAGATTCTGGTTAGACCCCGGGTATAGGGGTTTGTCTAAAAGGACAAAATCAATCATACAAGTACAGAACCTATGGTCATTCATTCCACGGAATAGGTTATGGTTCCTAAAATCAAGGGTATAAATTTAACTAAGGTGATTTCCATTATGGGAGTCTGCTAAAGGGTGTTCAAATCCAAGGATTAGGATTGTTTAATTCCATTGAACAAACTCTTGATACACAAAGAGGATATCTATATACATTATGATGTTATATTCTTAAGGAATTGACTCTAGAATCAATTTTATTTGATATATGTGTGGAACAATAATTCATACAATCTTAGATTTTCATTGATTTAGGGATTACTATAGAGCTTCCTTATGGGGTATTTTCTATTGTTACAAGATAAGGGGTGAGAGAAGAGGAAATTTAAAAATTTAAAAAGTGTGTTATAATGATAATTGTATATAATATTATTTTGGAATTATTCATGTTGGATATGAAAGTATTGATGTGATCTTTTTAATGAATGTGTTGGATAATTATCAATAAAACATCAAATCCCATCACCTACAAGCATCTTTTACATCATAAAAAAGTTGATGGTTATACTTAAATTGGAGATTGGGATTTATTAGATAGCTATTTAGGACCTATCCGTTAATATTTTGGGTCAAACATGGACCAATTATATATTATTTTTTTGAGAGATGTGGTGATGCATAAGGAATTATTTCATCTTATTTTCAATCCATTCCAAGAAGTGACTATTGACGAGATCATTAAATTGTAACATGAGTGTTTTATTTAATTCATGATTAGATCATGTCTACAACATATATTATATCTTTCCTACAATAAAATATGGATCTTGTTGAGATTTTGGATTCAATGTTCTAGAAAATGGATTTAGTGTAGAATGGATTTATTCACAGAAAAATTTCACCTTTGGTCGACGCTATTTAATTTTTCAATAAGGTGGGTGTATCATTATGGTTATGTGTGAATTAGTGTATCCCAAAGAAGGTGAATATTATGAAATTGTATCCCATTTCTTTTATCAATGACTTTTTTAATTATTTGGTAGGATCTTGGTAGTTCAATAATGTGTATCTAAGTTTAGGTTTTCACTAATTGAGAGTGAGGACCTCTAATATTTAGTATATTACTTTTATGACTATTTATTTCTTATTTGAGTATATTGTGATGAATTTAAAGTATTTGAATGAATAAAAAATGTCTATGGACTTGAGGTATATGATTTTCTATTTATATTCGGATTCATTCATGGTCACTTTCATTGGTGAATTTCTAGCATACTTTTACTCAAGGGTGGATCATGCTCACTATTTAGAGGTTATTCTTGGTAAAAAAATGGAGAGTCATATATATTCCAAAATATTAAAATTTTAGTTATTGATTATCAAGGTTATATTCAAAAATAATATGATATCAAATGAAGTCATATCAGTGGACCTAGAGAAGGTGGAGATTGTGTTTATTTGGATTAAAACCATAACATCTTTGAGATCCTTAATTTTCTAGGCTTATTTGGAAACTATTGATGGTTTATCTAGGACTTCTACCAATTGAATGTTATATTTATATCCATGACCAAGGATGTGGTAAAGTTCTATTTGATTATATACTTATTATACATCATTTTAAGAACAAAAAACAATCATTGTGTCTATGCTGATCCTAGCCTAACATGGCAAATTTAAGGATAATACATTGTATTATGGTGCATCTAGGTTAGTCAGTTTTCTATAATAGGTCTATGTATTTGTGCATAGGTTAGTCAAACGACTCAAAAAATGATATATAGATTAATGTGGTAGTGAACAATCTAATAAATTGACATCACTACCTATTTTTTGAGATATTCAAGGTGTATATAGTGCATTTGGTATTCAATTATATCCTTTCTCAAAGGAACCTAATCATTAAATAAATAGTGTGGGTGGAGTTCCTATTGTGCCAGGAATTCATGATAGTATACACCCTTATGAATGTGAATGGACCTTTTGATGAATAAGGTAGGAGGATGTTGGTATATGTGGTTTAAGTGTCTTAGAGTGAGTTGTAGATAATGATCTTCCTCACTAAGATTAGTTTGGACATTTATGATTATTCAATTTGTGTGATACCAAAAAACCTGACTATGGAATCCTCACCGTTTGAGAGGGTAAGGGTAGTAAAATATATAAATCTAAATTCTTAGTGAAGAGGGAAAATATTTATATTGAGGTGGAAAAAATTGATTCATCTCTAGACGATGATGATATTCTTTATATTTGAGGTTATGTGGCAGTACATTTTGGAAATTGTGAGGAGATAGCAATTGATTAATATTCATTGATATGGTATGTTTACCAATGATTTACAATGATATATCATGATATACACATGTAGTATTATTATCTTAGGATGAATAAAAACCTAGAGGTGTTATCTGTAATATTATTTACTTATCGATAATTAACAGCTAAGTATCAATGTACCAAATGTCTTATTTAGATGATTTCCATTCCCAAATAGAAGTAGGATTATGTTACCATGTACTTCAAGATGATATTTCCATGGTATAATTATAAAAGATATGCAGTATGATTTATTTTGGACTAGTTAATGATTATAGTTCATTTGATACCGATTTGGGAGACCAATTATATTGATGATATGGGAAAATATATTTTTGGTATATAGTTAATATCCATGAGGTGACAAGGAAACTATTTTTTGATTGGGAAGTCCATTTCACATAATAATTTTAGTGAGGGATAAAGGAAGAAACTTATACATAGGTATATTAGATCAATTCATAACATCTTAAGAACAATGTGATTTTGGGCATACAATTATGATGTTTGAGGACATGATATGGCATGCATCCTTAATTTTTCTTATTCATAGTAGTGTTATATTACATTATTAGAGTTTTTATAAAATCATATTTATTATGAATTCATTTAGATGGTATATTTTTGGGATTTATATGGAAATCCATTTTTATCACCTCTATGTTGTCTAGGGTCTATGGAGTTAAAGGTTATTAGGATGAGTATCTTATACGAGACTTTGGAGTATATCCAACTGATTAGGAAGCTATTGGATATCACTTAGATACAATAAAGATTGTATTCTAAATTCAAATTTCATACAATAAAGATTCATTTTTTAGGCTAAGTATTTCTACTAGTGTCACATGGGTTGAGAGATGGGTGTATTCAGTGGTAGTGGAAGTTAGAAACCCATTTCCTATGGAAATTAATGGTTGATGAGAGGATCAATACGTAGGAATAATAGTTAGTGAAGCTTAATGATGAGTTATAATGTATTATGGAGTTTATAACATTATTCATATACTCAAGGTATAAATTAATGGTATTGAAGAATATTCCTATTTTATTTTGGTATTTTGGGTTTCTAAGGTGTTATTAGGGTAATTGGGTTTAATTATTAAGAGTTGGACTCAGGTTTGAAATGATTTGTTTCCATAGATGACTCGTAATTCCACAGAACATGAGGGTTATGCCATAAAAAATACATTAATGGTTATTGTTTTAACATAATGAAGTTATATGTGGAATGTTTTGGTGGGAGATGAGAATAATTTTGGGATTCCCAAGATTATGATCGTAAAATGGTATGGGAGTTATGTCATAGTAGAATATGGCCATGTAGTGATGTGGTTGAATATTACTAACACTATAGTTAGGTGAGATTAAATCCTACTATAAGAGGCTGATTAGACCGCTTCCCATATATCATTCTATGAATGATTGTATGGGGGAAGGAATCATGATGCAATAGAGGGGATGCATTGTGAATTGAGATAGTAGTGGATAACTACATTGTAAAGGGGGATGTATATGTCATGAGGCCTTGGGCCTTAGTTTTCTTGGTTCTTCCTTGTATTTAAGAATTTCAACCTGACTGAAGGGGTAAAACCGCAAAATATGGGATAGGATTTTTATTAACTAACTAATTAATTTAATTAAATGTTTTAAACCTTAAAAACATTTTAAATTAGGCTTTTATAATTTTTCAGAATAACCATTTGATACCCCCATTCTAACTATATTTAACTTCCCCCTTAATTTGGGTTTTCCGCATCTGTGCTTCGGATCATTGTCTATTTATTGTTGAATGTTTCTTAGGATGATGTCTCCTATAATATTTCTTTTACTATTATGTTTCCCCTAGTAGGAACCTTTCTTTATTGATGGTATATTCTTCCCATTCTTCCATTATATGAAACAAAAAAATTTATTTGTTGTGTATATGATAACAATATTAATTAAACCTAGTTATTGGACCATGAAAGGGTGCCTATAACTGAGGGATTATCCCAGGAATCTATTAAAGATTTATAGTGTAATCCTTTGTTTTGTCATACATAAGTGTAAACTAGGATAAAGGTGATATGAACTAAGTACCAACTCTTGGAAAGGGTGGGTGGATTAAAAGTAAAACCCATGAAATATTGGATAATTATAAATGATTTAAACTAAATATTTATTACTACAATATATATTTTTTCTTGGGGTGTGGTAGTGTGTATCTTCTACATAAATAAATTTAATGGTGGTAATCCATTAACCATTGGGGAATTACTGGCATATTGACCACTTTGTTGTGGTTGGTGGTATCTTATCCACTTTATTGGGGATAATGATTGATCACTCTCCTAGTAACCAATGGAATTATAGAAAATAATATAGTATATGATGATTTACTATTGGTATATAATCCTCCTTAGTGTTTTCTTGATGAAGAATCATCCACCTCTCTAAGAAATCCTAATGGTGCATCTTCCACTTAGGGATCTACATCAATGGTATACTATCCACTTAGGATTCAATAACGATGTATTATCAATAAATATTTATGTGAAATAGATGGTACATAATCCACATGGAGGATTTTATTGTTGGTATATCATCCACCCGTAGAAATTTTTTTGGTGGAACATCATCCACTTAAAGAATAAATATATATTTTTAGTTCATAATATGAGATTAACCATATGCACAAGAAAATATAACTATTCGAGTAGAGATTAACCAAGACATGTTTTTTCAGAGCATAGACATGTACTATCCAATTATGATGCAATGCATGAATATAGTCACCAAAATAAGGTAATTGTAGATTGAATTAAATAAAATCAGAAATCAGGCATATCACATAGACGAGACTAGTTATATTAAGAAGAATTCTATGAAGATGATATGATTATACCTTAGATTAGTGTGACAGGTGGAGTGTTGAGAACTGAATAATAAAGACCTGATGATTATATGATGAATTATGTACGAAATGGAATAAGATAATCCCACAAAGTATAGGCACTAGAAGGATGAGTTGGTATGTTACTGAAAGATGAAGACTCTGATTTTTGGAACAGTGATATCACACATGAATATTATATAAAGTTATAATTATAGGATGATCATGAAATTACTATATCACATTAAGGGTAATAATATAAAATTGGTTATGTTAGAAAGAATAACATGTGAAACATTTAAAAGATAAGAAGTAATTGTGATAGGCTAAAGATGAATGTAAAAATCATAGAAAGAAGAGTTCACTAGTTTTTTGAATAAGAAAAATTGTTTTCATAAAAAATGAGTATTATAAGATTTTGAGAAAAACAATGAATTTTAAAAAAGGCCAATAATGAGTACTTATAAATGATCTAACCATGTATTTTAGGAAAAATATCAAGACATGAAGCTAAATTAAGTGATACATCATGAGACCGAGTACGCCAAAAAAGTATATTTAGTGTGTTTGATGACTTGGAGGCCATAATAAAAGTGAACTAAAAGATTATTAGAAGAGGGATATTTTTTAATTAGATGTTTTATAAAATAATATTTGAGTAATATTTATAAAAGTTTCAACAATTTGAGTTATATAGAATAATTTACATTCAAAATATTTTTGAAATATATAGAGGAAAGTGTGGTAGGTAATGTTTAGAAACATCAAATTATTTTGAATTAAAAAATAATTATAATGATACTAGGATAAAATTAAAAACAATAATATTCAATAAAAAAGGTTATGATTTAATATGCATTTTGGTTATGATATTTACACCTATATTTTTATGAGATCTTAGGAATATTGTTTAATCCTAAATATTTGAAGATTTGTGAAGGTGTTTTACAAAATATGTAAATGTGAGAAAATCAAGGAGTTTGAGGATATTGAATTATCGAATTCATTAGGATGATGTTAGTAAATAAAAGGAGTCCCAATAATTGTATAATAATATTTCATAATGAGAATAAATATTTATTGGATGAAATTTCTAACCATATTTTTTAAGGTTTTTTAGTTAATTAATGTTAATGGGATGTTTAGACAATTTTGTTTCATGGAATGTTGTGAATTATAGAAAATTGGGATATGTGGAATGTTCAGAAGTTTGAAACATTAGGTTACAGTGAAGTGAGTGCTTCAGAACTAATTTTATAGGAAAAATAAAAATATTGGAGTGAATGTAATCTATATGCAGAATATGTAGCATTAGAAGATCTTTTTATGTTTATAGAACAGTTTCAACTGAAAGGGGTGATTATAATCTATTTTTGAGATACATTTTGGAGTTGAGAGACATAGTTTGTGGGATTAACCTTTTTGGTTGGTAAAAATATCTTCTGACATAACTTATAATTGATTATATGATTGTTAGTGGAAAATCAATAACATGATGGGATTAAACAAGATAAAGAGTATGTTTCTTATTGAGTATTAATATTTTAAAATTATGGTATTATATTTACCATATATTTTTCATATATTAAAAAGGATAAGGCATGAGGTATTTTAAATAGGATCCGTACATCCTAGCTGATGAAGGCCGATCGATTAAGTTAAAGGAAGACAAAATTTAAGTTAGAATAAATCATTAAATTCTTTTCATATCAGATTCACCCACATCATAGAGTAATTGCATGATCCTATTGGATTCTTAAATAACTACATAGTTTTATCTTCTTAGGAAATAAAGGAACACTTAATACCCTCAAAACCAATATTGATTCTTTTCTCACTTATCCATAGATATTTTGTCAATTTTTTTCAAATTTAATAACCTAAATGAGTAATGGATTTTCATATAGTTGCCATTGTGATTCTGGTTTAATCTTACATTGGTTTTCCCAACACTCATACATTCTTTGTTTTATGATTTATATCTTTCATAAAATTAATTTATATTGAATCTTTATGTAAAAAACCAACCCTGGTCAACCCACCATATCATCCACTTAAGGAGAATTCCCAATCTACATGTTCTAGGTACTAGCACCATGTAATCAAGTTTAAATCAATAGAAATCATTTCACCTTTAGAATCAAATAAAAAATACCAATGTTTCAGATGAGATTCTGATATGAACTATCCATCATTTTTCCCTCAAAGATCTCAAATGAACAAAAAAACATTATAATTCTTACAAATTATAGTACAAGTAGAATCAACATAACAATAGTCTATAACCTATGTCAAAATGTGAAAAAATAAGAAAGTATAAATTCCACATAAATAAACATGATAGTATAAATATATAAAAGATCTAGTTAGAAAATACATAACCAAAAACCCAAAATAAAAAATATAGGGATTTCAAAATGCCAGGTCATGATATCTCCATGTGGCCCTAGGCTAAAACAAAAGCTATACCATTTAATATGACATAATTATGACAAATAAATTCTATGATAAGAAAATCCTTTACCTTTAACTGCATTTGAAAAAACATCTTTTCATCTACCAATAAAATATGTTGAGTGTGAGTAAAATCCTAATAAGATACCACCAAGAATCTATATATCAATTTTAAAAATGTAAACCAATGAATCTATATTGAAAAAATTATATTAAAAATAGTTTATTTGAAAACTATTTTATAAATTAATTTCGTATTTGGGTAAAAATTAAAGAAAATTATTATGATCCAAAATACTACAAGGTTTTTAGTTAAATAAATATTTTGTAAATAACATATTTTACACACATAACTAAACAAAAACAAACCGAAAAACATTATAAAACATTTATAAGACATCCCTTATGTTTGAGGTTATAAATAAGTGTAACCACCATATGAAAAATATATAGAAATAAATATCTTTATTTTAGTGTATTACAAAACTAATAAGATCACCTTATGGTTCAAAGTTATTTTTTATAAAATTATATTCTATGTCCTTTATTCAAAGAAAACAATTATATTATATAAATGGTATATTTTTTATATTAATAATATATATATTTTTTTGAATAATATTTCAACAAAAAATTTACTAAATTTTTTTTGAAATTAAGAATAGTAAGGGTGAATACTTTGAGAAGTAATTTTCCAATAATTTTTTTTATTAATTATACATTATAACTTTATATAAAGGTAAAATTATTAAATTTTATAATTTTAGTTTGGAAAATAAAACTCAAATTATTGATTTATCATATCCATATTAGCTTAAGATAATTTTAAAAAAATTGTAGATTATTATGTGAATAATTAAAAAATAAATATTTTACTAAAACTATCAATTTTATTACGTTATTATAAATCATGAAGGAAATAATTTTTTTGAATCCTTATATATAAATAAATATAAATTAAAATAAATCAATGAAAATTAATTTTTATTATTTATAAAATCCATGTTTACCATTTATAAAACTTATATAATATTTAACTCTAAAAAAAGTTTTATTTGGCTATGTTAAAAATTATTTTTTATCAGTTTTAAAATGAAAAAAAATGCATTAAATATTTCAGATCAACTTGATCATATCATGTAAAAGGTTAATTTCAATTTTTTGGTATAAAATTAAGATCACTAAGAGTAATTATAATGACTATGATAATGGTAATACTATTATTTTCAATGAATTATATTCTTGATAGTTTTTAATTATTATTTATTAAATCAATGTAATATATTTTAATTGGTAGAAAATTATAAATAATATTAACAACACATAAGGGTTAAAACACCATTTTTTCATATATATAAATATATATATAATATTTTAATTTAAAATATAATTTGAATATAAATATAAATTTACATAAATGAAATTGGTATTAAATTTAGAATTAAAAACTAAATTTTATTGAATAAAGTCCAATTTATATTTTTAAATAAAATATTAATTACTTTGTTAAAACTAGATACCAAGGTAAAAATCAACATGTAAAATTGTGAAAACCTAAAGTAAAATACTTGAAACACGATTAAAAAATGTTTTCAATGTATTTTTTAATGATTTATTGACTCAATACCAATCCATAATCCATTTTTCTGTAAAATTTTGGAGTCATTTACCAGGGAATAGATTAACGATATCATAGAAGTATAAATGGTATTCAAAAAGTGCCATTTTCTTCAAATATAAAAAGGTATCACCCTACCCATTAAATGATACACTTTATATTTTTTTCTCCTTGAAACTATCCATAAATTTTCTGTCCTATATTTTATTTTCTCATCCTTATTCCAATTATCTCTATATGATAGATTATGGCCTTCATATCTAAAGTGATATCCAAGAAAATATCCAATCTCCAATGTAAGTATTACCTTATTTGTACCTTTTACCCTAATATTCATCATCCAAATAAATGATATGAATAAAAATATAATGAAATTAATACCATTATTATTATTATATTTTATTATATTAATTTAATAAACATTATGTATTCCTCTCTATCTATTAATAAAAACACATGAGTTGTTAGTGCGTTGCATGGACTACCGCCTCCACAATGCGACGTCTTATTTTTTTTATCATTTTATGCTTTATTTGATGTTAAAAATGATGTAATAAATGAATACATATTATTCCTATAATATAAATATGATTATATGAAGTTGAATTACTATATACTTTACAATATTCTCATTCATTGAGAAATGGATACATTAATCATGCAGAAGTGCAAACTACAAGCTCTATGAGATTTTATTCATTTATAATTACAAAAAATCATGGATAGCATAAGAAAATAATAAGTAATATATATGAATTATTTACATAAAAATTTTAATATTATATATATTACGAAAATAGTTTGTGATGGTATCTACCATGGTCAATATATATGCAGAGTTATGAAAAAATTGGCTAAATAATGTCAAGTAACCGATGTAGGAAAGACAAATTTATAAATAAAGAATATAAAATGATGATAAATAAAATATATTAATTTAAAAATATTAATTTTACTCAAATCATATCTGAAAAAAATATAATTATTTCTGAAGTTACGTGTATGCACAAATTAAATCTACCACAATGTAAGGTTTTCATTTCAAAACTTTATTCTTTGAGAAACATTTTATTTACACACATAATTACATTTAAATGGTTTATATAATACTCTATTATGTATGTAATATATTTTATTATCATAATTTATGGTATTTTAACCTCAAATTAAGGATATATCTCTTTTAATCCATTTTTATTAGAATGTTTCTCAATCTCTAAGGGATATTATGTACCACTTTTTTATATGATAATTACCAATTATATTTCTTTGTTTCATTTTATGAAATATTATTCCCATGATATTATTCAATTTTTTATGTATTATCTTAAATATAAAAATAGTTAAATATAATTTTAATTTTAGGGATTATACATATTTTAGTTATATTAGAAATCCCCACTTTCATGTAAACCCAATTTAATTGTAATTTCTTATTTCTTATCACATGTCATGAATCACCTCAAAAAAATATTTTTAAAACCATGAATCACTTCTAAAAATCATTATTACTTTATAAATAACCCTATTGGTAAAATTTTAGTTATTTTAAAATGATAATAACTCTCCATTTTTTAAAAAATAATTATATATTTCATGAATCTTCACCCATGTTAGTAATTTTATTGATTATTATCCAAAATAGTTCTTAGGAATTTTTTAATTTGAAACTGCATTTTCCATACCTATGGAATTTAACCAATTATTGAAGTAAAAATTAAATTAATTTTCTATTATATTTGGAATATATATATTTAGCATAAATTTATTCCTTGAATCAGGATTATGAAACCCACTTGCATTTCATGGGTCTAATCGTTATTGGGGTATACAAATGGTATATTTTCATAATATAGAACACATATGTGTGATTCAAATTTTGTGACTGGGGGGGTCAAAAATCATATTTCCATCCAATTTATTGAGAAAATATTTATATCTCATGAATTATTCTCTATGATATTAGGAAGTGAACCTAATCTTCTATGGAGCTTCTCTCACTATGTTTAGTCGACAAGTAGTTAGACAAATGACACTGTGTTATATGATAGGTGGGTATTAAATTATATATCCCTCCAATTCATTATTTAAAATTTTATATCTCATGATATGTTATGTATGAGAATAGGGAGTGAACCTAATCTTCTATGGAACGTTTTCCACTTTATGATTACGAAATTGGGGGTGTCCCTTTTATTATGTTTAGGAATTCATGTATTATAGTATTTACACATATTCCATGATTCTATGATCTTATAATGTGATTTCCATATACCATTATTACATGCATGTCTCACAATTTTATGTCATGGTATATGAGTTTTATTTTAAGATTACATGTCTTGACATGATGATTTATAGAAAATTCTTATTTTTTCATTGTATTTTAACAATAAACTTCTCCATGATCTTATAAAATCTATACTTATGAACTAAACCTTGAGGAATCAGGGAAAAGTTTTCCATTAATGAGAATTTTAGATCACCCCTTTATTTAATTTCCTACCACTGGGTAATGAATATAATGGTATCTTATGATTAGACTAGAAGGGGTTATAGAATAAATTTGTCATGGAGACACATCCAAAATAATTGTAAAATAATTTTCCAATGTGACTAGTTTTTAAAGACTCCAAACCAAAAGGTTATTCAAGAAATGTGAGATTATTATGATATGTAATGATTAACTTATCCAAATGATGTAAAATATAGATATTCTTAGCTCGGACCATCATAGTTGGTATCCAAGGAGAGTTTAGTTATTTTTTATGATTATTATAGTAATTTCTTAAGATTAGTATTATAGTACATTAGTAAAAACCATAGGGTTAATTATAATAGATAAGCCTAAGTATATGATATAATCTTCAAAATTTTGAAATATTTTGAGTCTATGGATTTCTTAGAAATTAAATCCTTGTTTGGATACTATAATATGGATATGGATATGGAACCAAAGTAAATAAGGGTAATCACCTTGAAAAGTATTGGTTTATAAATGACTCAAGCATCATATTGATGTATGATGAGTGGGCCTAATATTGAATACCTTGAAAGAGACTCCCTGGGGATATTATTTGGTTTATTATATTCACATTACAAACCACTATGAAGTATTGGTTTCCTAGTTAAATTAAAGGAAAATGTTTTAAATTATAAGAGAACCCAATGGAAGGTAAACTGTGATGAGTCACAAATGATAAAGGTACAAAGAACAAAAATATAATATGATCTAAGAATGATATTTGTTAAATTATGAAGTAAATTGGTTAAATAAAGAGTGATATAAAATGAATTAAATGAATTATATGCTTAAATGTTCGTATTATAAAGTTAGACAAGTTTAGGTTAACTTTTACTTTGGTGATCTTTTATATTTATTTTATGATGATAATTATTCATCACTATTGTTATCCCTTTTTTTTAGAAATGGATAGAATGAGAAAAAATAGAATTATCAATTTTTTTGAGAGACAATGTAGTGATTTTCTAAAAGATCAACCCTCTAAAGTGGGAGTTATATTGAGAAATATGGCGATTATGTTAAATTAAATAACATATAATATTATTAAAAAAGCGAGTATAATTTAAATATTGAGCCAACCAAATAAGAGACAAATATAGTCTCATGGGAAATAAGGTGATGAATATGATGAGGTATTTAACATTCAAAATCCAAAATATCAACAATGATTAATGAAGATCTAATGGAATCTCCACCATACGATTTGATGGGGAATTACATGTGGTGAAGGAGGGAATCTATAATTTTTCTTTGAAAGGAAAAAGAAGGATACAATGAAGGAAGATAATATTATTCTGAAGTATCCACTAACATTTCAATTTTTTAGATACAAGTAATTTGGGAACTATACATCACAAAACACCAATCAAAGGGATAAATAAGATAACCAAAACTGACCACCTCTAAGAAAATGGGTACAATGAATAGCATATTCAATGAATGCTATTAAGGTAGATATGGACTTTTCACTCTATATTTTTTTTCAATGTCTTATATAAGGTATGATTTCACATATTAGGTATTGATCTATAAATAAAAAATGTTTGGTTGTATAATTATTATATCAATGTAATAAAAAAATCATCATGGTTTGAGAAATGATACACCATATAGATCCATCTCTTCCTTACTAGGATTATATAGAGAATGGATTATCTCTCTTTACCAAGGGTTCATAAGAAATCACGTATAGGAAAATATCAATTCATATCCTAAATAAACCCACTATGAAAAAATAGTGTATTCTTAGTTAGCATATCCCTGTGGAAATAACTATTATTAAATGTGTCTCAAATTTTTAGAGGAATAAATAATTTAAGGGGAGATAATTTAATGACCTAAAATTACAATAATTATTTTCACTAAATAAATATTATGTTAATATCCTCTTCTACAAAGAACGTGAAACAAAAAAACCATGGAATATGATATAACAATTATAATGTAGTTGTTACTTTTGTGGATATAAATAAGGTTAACCACTTTATGAAATATACAGAGAAATAAATAAATATATTTTCAGTGTAGTAGATAACTAATCAAATCACCTTACTGTAAAAAATTTATATTTTGTATGAAAATATATTTTAGTTTCTTTATTTTAATATACTAAATATATTATAGAAAAAGTGTACTATTGATTTTTATTATATTTTTATTAATTTATTTACACTATTTTTATTATTACTTGATTTAAAATAATAACTATAATGGTTAATACTTTGAAAATTTATTTTCCTATAAAAATAAATTTTCATTATATTTTATAATATTTTTTATACTTAGATTAATAAATTTAATAATTATAATTTCAAAAATTAACCCCATTTTGGGATTAATTATATTAATGTTTTTTTTGTATTTTTTGGAAATATTTTCTTTTTTGATGAATAATGGAACAATAAAAATTTTTCTAAAACCACCACGTTTAGGTAATTATTATTATAAAATAATGATTTCACAGATTTTGTATCCTTTTTTCACATATATATAAATATATATTTATATGTTAAAATAAATCATTTTAAAAGTATAATGATGTACTTATAAAACCTTTGTTTATTGTTTTCATAACATAAGTAGTAATTCACTCAATAAATAGTTTTCTTGCATATGTTAAAAACTAGTTCTCATCACTTATAAAAATTAAAGAAAAAAATAATTATTTTCAATAGATCTAAGCATTTTTTTAGTAAGTTCAATTTCTGTTTTTGACATTACATTTTGAGAACTACGATCAATGTTAATGACCATGATAATAGTAAAACAAATATTTTCCATGAATTGTTTTTTTAATAAAATGTACTTTTTACCTAATAAATTAATAATTACATTTTAAATTAATAATATAACGTATTATAAAGAAATTTGAGATTATAATAAAATATATTTAATTTGAAACCAATTCTAAATAATATTAAGACCACATAAGGTTTAAAACACCATTTTTCCAGAAAAAACTATTTTTATATATTATATATTTTAATTAAAAATTTAGTTCCACATATTTAGATATTTATTTTTATTAAATTGAGATTAAATTTTTCTTTAGAACATAATAATTTGGTAATTTTGGTTACCATATATTTTTAAATAAAATATAAATTTTATAGTTAAAAACTACTTATAAGGAAAAACCAAAATGTTAAAATGTAAGATCATATTATAAAATACTTGTAAAATGTTTAAAAAATGTGTGAAAATTTTTTAATTGGTCTATTTATTGAACTTAATAAACACCATACATGATTATTAATTTTTTAGGAGCTACTGACGGAGGAATATTGTTATGTTTTCATGGATGTGTAATGGGTATTCCCAAAATTTTCATTTTCATCACTTATAAAAGGTGACCACTTTCACCCTTTCAATGTTAATAATTATATTTGATTTACAATAGAAAATATAACCTAATTATGTATCATATAAATTATTTTCTATTCCAAAATCCCTTGATCATAATAATTTATCTGATGGTCTTCATTTCTAAATAGATATGTAAGAAAAGATCTGGTCTCCAATGTTTGTTTTACCTTTTTCGTATCCTTTTTACCTAATATAACTCTTTCAAAAATCTTATATCAATAAAAATACAATAACATAAAATAATAATTATTATTATATTTTAATATATTATTGTAATAAATATTATTTATTCATCTTTATATGCAACAGAAAACAAAATCATCGTTTGTGTGTTGTGTGGATTAACACCTTCACAAAAAATCTTCATTTTTAATAACTTTTATTCATATATGGTAAAATGGATGTAATGGATGAATACATATAATATCAATAAAATAAATATGATTATAAAATTTAAAATTACAATATAAAATAGTTCGATCTCATTTTTTGTGATATGGAAAACATTAATTTCTTGTATGTGCGAACTAATGTAAATTTGAGTAATGTCTTTTATTAGTTATTACAATGCATAATGGAAGTATTTAAATATATATTTAATATAAAATATTTATTTAAGATAAACGATATTATTATTAATTCAATTAAAATTTTTATTATTATTTATACTGGTGACAACATACATAAGGTATTATGGAAAAAATGACCGAAAAACCTCAAGTAGCTAACATAAACATAAAAATATATTATAAATAATTTATCATGACAATAAATTGTTCATATAAAATTAATTATATAATAATAAACATCATAAGAATGAATATAATAAAAATTATTTTATTATTTCGGATTTTAGGCACATGAACAGAATTAATCTAGTACAAGTGAAGGGTTTCATCTCAAAATTGTCATCTTTGATGTATATTTTCATTTAAAAAATTAATTTATATTAAAAGGTGTGTAAATTACCAAATGGATATTTAATATCATGAATAATCACTATAAATGTTATTTAAAATTCATTATAAATAATTTACTCTTTCATGGGGTACTTATTATAATGCTTCAAATGTCGTAATGGATCTTCTTTACAACATTCGTTACTTGAATGTTAGTTTTTTTATTTGATAGTATCTGTTTATGAAATATTTTTCTATGAAATTATTATAATTTTTATATATTTTACACAAAAACACAGATATATATATATAGTCAAATATCATTTTTACTGGGGTTATTCATGTTTTTATTTATCTTCAAAATCCACACTTGTATGTAAACCCAATTTAAGGGATCTTTATTACATATTGTCACATTTTTAGAATAAAACCCACCAAAAATATTTAGAAACATGAATAACTTATAAAAAAATATTTTTATTGTGAACCCTCTAATTTCAATTCTATTTTATGGAAAATAATATCCTCTTTCACATTTCAAATATATTTTATATAGTTTATGAAGAATCATGAAAGAGGTTTATTTTTTAATTTCATCACAAAAATCCTTCTCGTAAATTTTATACATTAAAACCCCTTGTTCAAGAACTATTTAAATTTTTAAATAAAAAATTTACATTTATATTTAATTCCTTATCTTCTTTGGAATCCTTAGTTCATTTATTTTATCTATGCCTTGAATTAGAATTATGAAGCTCACTTCCTTCCAATGGATTTGATCGGGCATAGTGTTTATGTGTGGTTACTTTTCCTCATGTCCCATGCATAATTATGATTTTTTTGGTGGGTGAGAACAAGATTATATATCCCTTCAATAGATATAGTAACTATTTATATCTCATGATATGTAATGTATAATATTATAGAGTGAACCTAATCCACTATAGAACATTTTCAACTATGTATAGAGAATATGAAGTTATCCTAAACACATTATGTTACAAGAAGTCTGGACCCAGGACTATATATCCCTATAATGAATTGGGTAAATCATTATATATCATAATATGCAATTAAATTTATTATGGAGTGAACTTAATAAACCCCATGAATTTTTAAAATTTAAGATGATTCTATTGGGTATGAACCATAACTTATATTTATGAGGTCACGTGTAATGTTGTAGAAACATATTCCATGATTAAATAATATTATATTTAGATATACTTATACCATGTTTCTAGGCTTGTGAAATACTCTTATGTTGTAGTGAATGATTATTATTTTGAGATTACATTTAGTTCCTTTATTATTTATAGACAATTTTTATTTTTTCCTTGATTTTCAATAATAAAATTCTCTAGGATATTATTTTAAAACATACTTATGCTCTAACCATTGGCGACATGTGGAATTCTTCTAACTTAATATTTTTAGTTCACCCAATAATTTTTTCCCTTATATATTTTATAAAGTTATTTATAATTAATGATAAATCTATAAGGGGGTATATATTAGTTCAATTATGGATAATTTTTCACATGTTTTTTTAAAATAGGTTTTCAATGTAACTAGTCCTCAATAACACTAAATAAAAAGGTCTTAACTGATATGTGAGATTTTTGTGATTTTACATGTTTATAATTTTAATATATTTTATTATTAATATATTTTTATATATCATCATCATTAAAATTAATAACATGGAAGGTAAAATCAAAAAATATAACTGAGTGAAAAAAAGATACCCAACATAATTATAAGAAGACAAATAATTGATATAAAATAATGGTAATATATAACAATACTAATGTATATGATTAATTCTGGGGGGTTATGACCTATGTGCTCTAGGTGATTAGGTTTGCCACATTTAACCCAGGCACACATAAGTGAGAATAAATAGGCAATATTTCATGGGGATTCTTGAGGCATCTTTAGAAACAACCCATGCCTAGATGATGACTAATCATGTAACAATATACATCCTAAAACCACAAACCCATGATCACCCATGTGTAACCCATAACAAAATACTAAAAAATAAATTAATCCCACGATCAAGATGATATATTCCCACCAAATACTATCTCAACATCTATTCTTAAAATAGATTTGGAACCAAATTCCCCTTAGAGACATTTTATCAAACACATTTATTTAATAAAATATTTTTATTTTAAGAAATAATGGTAAAAAATAATTATTTATGATAACATCTATAATCACATCAATTCAACCTATAATAGTTCCCATAAATTGATTTACAACATAAATTATTGATAAAACTGAAGGAAAAACTTAGGAAACAAATATAGATAAAGGAAAAGTCAAGATATTTTGAGACCCATGCCTAAAAAGTGATGAAATGTAATTTCCTTCATAAAATATGATAAATAATTAAAATTTAGGAACCCACACTAAACTAAACATAAAATTAATCCATAAAAAACCACAACATAAACCCTAAATTTGGACATATATTGTCATTAGGGTTAGAGGGATACGAAATTAATGGAAGATGATGAGAATATATGGATAGATAAAGGAGTAAACATTTATCAATGTATTACATTATGGAATTCACTAAATCTAATATAGAATCACATTGAGACCAAGAATAGTATAAGATATAGGTTACTAATGTGAGGATAAATGAGGTGAATTTATATTTAAATTTTATAGTAATTTTTTTGTAACTTCACTATATTTATTGTTATGGGTAGACTGGGCAATTGTATGCAAGGTTTTCTAAATCAATCTCCAACCACATTAAATTATTCCTCTTAAAAATCATATAACATTGTTATTTATAAGGTCCCAAACAAGTTGACTAGCCATGTGTTTACCATGAAAAATGTTTTTTCTGGTCCTCATCCCTTATTCTATGGTTTGGAAGATGAGAAATACTAAAATTGTACTACCAGTGCACCTCAACATGGTTTCCAAAAATTTAAAATTTCATATATTAAAACATATAATCTATAAAATAACTTTTAATAAAATATAAATTCAAATAAAATATATAGTGGTAACTCAATGGGTGTAGTAATTCTAAAAAAATGCCCCATTTTCCCCTATCATGTCATGAAGGATCAAATTATGTAAAATGTTGAGGCCAATAATCTATAACCAAAGTATACTAATTACATGTCTTGTGGTTATCCAAAACATGTTTCCATAGTATATGGACTAAATGAATCGATTTACCTAGTATGATCTTGACATGATGATATATAATGTGAACAGGCAACTCAATCACAAAGGTTTTGAGTACCAAGTTAAATTTTTTTTATTAAATTATGTTATATGGTTCAAATGATACTTCTTTATTTAGAAAATTAGGAACAAATTATGAATTTAGGTTATCTATAATTGAAAAGAAACCAATATTCCATTCTTCTAAGATGCTTCACAATCATAAAGGGACTAATATAACACAATATCACCTTTCCCTACTTCCCTAATTGATAATGTTCCATATAAGGAAAAAGTTTATGAAAAATATTTTAGAAAAAATATGATAATATAGGTGATCATGTTAAAGTATTTTCCTTTGTTTGCAATGAAAGATCAATAAAAGAAAAAATTACCTCACATTGTTTTTGGTAAAAATTTGACTGGACATTGTATTCAACATAATCAAACTCATAATGGTTAAAAAATTACACTGTATTAGGAATTTGTTTCTAAATAAAAATGTTAATTAGACTTATGTTAGGTATGGAATGGAAGAGAAGATCATAATGAGGTACATCAGCAGAGTCTTTCTAAATCCAATAAAATTATGGTGATGATTTCTTAATTTAAGATTTCTCATAAATCATAAATATTCTTTAGAAATTGTAATAAATGATTGATAAATAAATGGGGGATAAAAGGTGATATAAGTCTTATTTAGGATAATCCAAACCATTTTAATCATATTCAGGATTTGACTTAAAATATATGTTGATTGGGAAGTCAGTATACATTCCGTTGAAAGTTAGATGATGCTTATGCTTATCATTAACATAATCAAAGTCATGAAGGAAGTAATGATATAAGATGAAGATCTTGAAAGAATAATATCAGTGAAACTGAAGTTTTTTGGTCTCAATATCATCATAATGGTTTTTTTGGATGCAGATTTGTTTAAAAGATTAGAAGGATAATCCTAATGAGGAAAATAAATATGTTGGGGATGTTGAAGCTACTGACATAGTTCCATCATATTCGTTATACCATAATATTCATTATACCATCATATTCATCAAAGGAAGAATTTTTTTCAATAAGAGATTTTGGGACTAATGATAATGTAATTAATAATGTTTGGGCCGATTTAAAAAAGACAGATCAGAGATCGATCAACAATGTAGTCAACAATAATGTTAATCTTTTTATTATTTCAAATTGGTGAGGAGACAAGGTATTAAAGCTGAACGTAATTCTATAGATGAAGGCAAGACTGAGGAAAAAAATTATCCTAACATTGATAAAGTAATGAGATTCGGGATCATAATCCATGAGGAAGAAGTTAGAAGAAGAGTCTTGTTTTAAGACATTTTGAAAGTATTTATTAATGGTTTTAGAAACATGAAGTGTTTGAAGAAGATTATATTTGTTATGAAATGGTGTTGATTGATGTAGTGAGATTTATTCAGTTCTATTTTTTTTGGAAAAGGGTCAATAAAATCAGAGTGACCAAATGGACACATCATAAATAAGATATCATATTGAAAAATTGGAATGGAGAATCAGAATCTGACTGATTTTTGTGAGGAAATTTAGAAGTGAGATAAATTTTTTAGACGGTTAGAGAAGGATCAAGAAGAGATGATATTGTTGAGAAACATTGATGAAGTCAAGATACACCTGAAATTCAAAGAAATATATGATTCAAGAAATTTGGATGAGTGGGAAAAGTTTAGGAATTCTGACTAAACCATTTTTGGGGTGATTATAAAAGGGAATGTACCTTGAAATTTCTGACATATATACTATTCACAGTGATGATGAGAGAAGAAAGAGATCTAATGAGAAGACTATGTTTTCCAATTTTTTTCTTGAAAACATTTACTAGGCTGAAGAAACCTAGGAGAAGAGATAATATTGTATTCAATTGATTAATATATTGGTTTGTATAATCGGATTGGGTAAATCATATTAGGGATTTCATACTCATGAAATAAGTGTTCATAATTTTATCATCCATATTCAGATAATGAAATATATTTTCTATATTGAGCAATCAGATTGGGAGAATCAGATAGAAAAATTTGACAGAGTTTTATAACAATGTTCGAAATGTTCTTACAGGATTTTAGGTAATAAAGTGAAGACTTTTTTTGAAAGTTCACATTTTTAAAAATTTATGAAAAAACACCATGACATGTTTTGTTACAAAACATTGGGTTACATTATTTCTTCTTGAAGGAGAATACAAACTATCAGATTGTTTACATATAGTTACAAGGGTGAAAGGATATATCCTACTTATATTATTCCATAGAAAAAGAAAATTTTCTAGTAAATTATGTGGTATTGGATCATTTACAAACCATACCAAGGAAATAGCTATTCTTATTGAATTGTGAACATTGATAGTTCTAGTGTTACTTTTGATGAGGGTTTTAATTATTTTCAGTAGGGAAGTAAATATCTAATAGGAGGTGAACATTGTTTTATAAGTTATGAAACATAAGATAAAAATATGTCACTAATTCAACCCCTCCCCCTCTATTTGATATAGTTATCTTGATTTGGTAATTAAAATTTCAATCAGATATGAAGGTTCCCTTCATTTTTTTTGCTGATGTTTTGAAGAGAAGTTGATGGATAATCTGAATTGTGTGAATAGTAATAGTATCCTAGTTTTCAATGGTAAGAACAATAATATCTAGAATGATATAATGATACCTTATCTTATGTCCATTGGTTATGATTTTCTTGAAGCTTCAACAGATAGATTTCCTCTTATTAATGAAAAATTTACTCTTACATATATCGATAAGAAATATATTGAAAATTATGGAAGGGACAAAAATTATTTATTATCATCACTTTTTATGAATGATTTTTTTACAATGAAGGGTTTTCCAAACCCAGAGGGATGTGATTGAAGTTGAAAACATATACAAGGGAAACAATAAAGTGGAGAATGAAAAATTAGAAATATGAAGGCTGAATAATGAAGATTTAAAAATGGGTGAGTATGAATATTTTGGGAATTAATTAGTAGAGTAAATGAAATTTTCAGTACTATTAGATATATTGGTGAAACATTATAAGATTTTATAGTTTTTGAAAATATTATAAGAATCATTCCCAAAATTTTTGATTCTAATGTTTTTCATTGTAATATATATATCATGAGACATTTTATTTATATTATTTATATAGATGTCTCATCAATTATGAAATGATAAGGGAGAAAACTATGAAAAGGGGAAAACAAGCTGATTGAGAAATGTATTTCAAGGCTATGAAGGAATGAAGTCAGCGAATATTCTTATTGAAGAATAAGTTGGTGATCTTGATTTCAAAAATGAGATATGTAAAAATATGAATGATATTTTGTCCTTGTTTTTTAAAATTTTAGAAGTGGTATAATTAAAAAAATGGAATCGTTCCTTTAATGCTTTAAATGTGGAGAAGTTGGGAACATTGGGGATAATTTTCCTTGACTAAATAAAGAAGAGGATAGTGATGAAGAAGAAACAAGACCAAGAATATTGTAGAAGAAGCATGGTGATAATGATAGATATTCTTCTAGGGTGAAATATTAAATGTTCTTCAAATCTAAAATAAGAAGTTTTTTTGTCTAAGGATGATGAAGAATAAAACAATGATGGTGAATATGAAAAATATGCTAAGTATATTGGTGAGAAAACTTTTATTTCAATAGTGAATAATGAAGAGTTTGAAATTAGTGTTTCTAAAGAAGAAGAAAACCCATTAGATTATAGTCTAAAAAGGAATTGAATGAATGTTCAAGAAATAGTGGAAGGAAAGAGAAAAAAATCAGGAAGTTAAAAAATTAATGTTCTTTAAACAAAATCAGTATTGAATTCCAGATGAGAATGTTAATATGATAAAGGAAACTGAAAATTTGATGAAATATATTGAGAAATAAATGAATCAAACTGAACATCTATAAGTAAAGATGATGGAAAAAAAGAAAAAGAGTTGGAACTTGTCAAAAAAAACAATCTATAGATGAACAGAATATTAAAAGTTTTTAAAACTCTATCTTTAAATTTTGAGAATTTTATTGTAATGAAGAACCTGAGAAGGATAAGAAAATTACCTTTTGAGGTCGACAAGAAATCGGGAATTTAATTTTTAGAAAATAATGTTTGAAAATTTAAAAATGAGGCCAAGATTAACAAAGTAGAGAAATCATATGTTTTTAAATATCTCGACGTTTAAATTATTTTTAAAAATTCTAAATCAAAAAAAAATTCTTATAAATATAATTATAATAAAGATAAAAAGAAAACATAGCTGAAAAATTTGATTCTGAATGATATCATAAAGGCTGATTGTTCTGATAATAAATACAAGATGTTTGATTATAATCATGTTCACAACTTTAACCCGTATGGGTACTTCAGATGAAAATACTCATTCCATGGATACTATGGGTATTGTGGTGGATTTGAACATATGGAAAATATATGTTGGTTCAACCAATAAATTTACTACTATACCACAAATTACAGAAGTAAAATTTTAAGGGGGATTTAATCATCTAAAAAGAAGATGTCAGAGAAGGTTGTCTTGAAGAAAATTGAGACGGTTGAATTAAAAGATGAAAATAGTTCCAACCCCTAGAATTTTTTTTAATGGTCTGAAAAGTAGATAAATTTTTCAAATGGTTGTATTTTTTTTATTGAAAAAAACATTTGTTAACAATTCTGAAGATTTATAGATAAAGAAAGAAAAATCTATTTTTATAGAAACCACCCTGAATTCTATGAATAGAGAATAAAATTGGATTACTAAAAGTGGGGGTTCCTCATAAATTTCTAGAGATTTAATGGTGTATAATAGTTTTAAATACATTTAATAAGGATAACATACATTTTTCAATGATGGATCTATTAGAATCAATGGTGTAATATTACCATCATTTGGAAATATAAGATGAAAGCTATGGAAGATTTATAGGTTGATGGGCTGCAATTCATATTGATAAGTGTTTAAAAACATTATTATGAGGGTAACCATGTTTTTTAGAAAACAAAGGGTTTTTTGGGAAAAGTGAGGAATATTGAAATATAGTTACATGAGGCCAATGTACAAAATGAAACTTGTTTCAAGTTGGTGAAATACAAAACTCTTATTATTATAATATAGTGGAAGAGAATTCTTTGTGGTATAAAAGGCTGGGATACATGTTTGAAAAAAGCATGATCAAGTTATCAAAGAAATATAGTGTCTGATATAATCTTGATTTTCAAATAATAAGAGATTAGTGTTGAACTATTTTATAGAAGGGAAAAATTACAAACTCAGTGCATAAGGAAGTTGATATTTTTTCAAAACAACAACTATAAAATAATCATTTTGATATTTGTGAGATAATGATAAAAAAATAAAAATGTATATAATTACTTCATCACATTAATTTATGATTTTACTCTTATTACTTATGTTATGTATATGAAACATATGTCAGATTCTCAAAAAAAAATTAAAATTATCTAGTGGAAAGATGAGAAGGAATGTGAGTATTAAGTGAAGAATTTTTAAAATAATAATGGTCGTGAGTATATGAATAGAGAATTTTAATGTTTTATTGATAATCATGAAAATGATAATGAGTATAGTTCCCATAATCTTCTTAGAAAAATGTGGTTTTCTGAATGGAAGAACTGAAGTTTGGTGGAAATGGGGGGAATTGTGATACTTGAACATTGTATTTCTCATTACAATTGGAGGCAAGCCATGAGAACTGTTTTATATATTGAAAAATGAGGTTTCTATAGGAAAAATTCATATATAAATCCATATGAGATTTTTTATTATAAAAATACATCTTTTAATCACTTAAGAGTTTTTGGGAGTCTATGAATTATGAAGAAATAAGGTGGAAGTCTTGGAATGTTTGAGAAGAAAGGTGAAGATGGATCTTTTATTGGCTATGGTCTTGAAGGAAGAGGATACAAATATTTCGAAAAATAAATAAGAAGTAATGTTGATTCATATGATGTTAATGCTATTGAAATGACTGAGGATGAAAAAAGGCTCATTCAGATAAGGAAGTTTAGTAGGATTGGGAAAATTTTCATAACAATTCTGATAAAGATACAGACAATGGTAATCCTACTCAAGAAGAAGAACCAAACTTTTCTATTTCAAATGATAAAGAATATACTCGAAAATGTAATCCCATACTGAAGAATAAAGTCAAATCTCATAACAATATTGGTTATCAATATTAAAAATATCAAACCAAAATAACATTGAAGGAAATTACACATACTTCTTTCTATTCAAAAAGTTGAGCCAAATTATGTGAAATAAGTTTTTGAGTATCCTACATGTGTTAAAGACATGAATGAAGAGATATATTAGATATAAAAGAATGATACATGGATACTCATACCTAAAACATATAACAAAAATTTTATTGTTATGTAGTGGGTATTCCAAAATAATGAAAATGAAGAATGTAAAGTGATATGAAAAAATAAATATTAGTGTACAAAGGTTACTCAAAAATTGAAGGTGTTGACTTTGATGAAACTTATTCTATAGTCGAATGGTTAGAAATAATTATAATTTTTTTTTCTATTTCTTCACAATGATGTTACAAAATCATTAAAATGGATATAAATCAAAATTTTTTAATGGGGATCTTGATGATGAATTTCACATTGACACCCTAGTGGCTTTGTTGTTGGGAAAGATAAAATATATGAGTTTAGATTGAAGAAACCCTTCTATGGGATGAAACAATCTCTGAGGGAATGGTATTACGAATTGTATACTTGATTAAGGAAGATGAGTTTTAATAATATAATAGTTGATAATAATATTTACATCAAATAATGTTAAGATTTTTCTCTCATTGTAATTATTTATGTTGATAACATTATCTTATTCGGGAATGATGATATATATTGGGAATGAATTTATGATTAAATGAAAAATTTGGTTTAGATGTCCATGGTCGAGGAAATTAAATACATTCTTAGGTTAGAAACTTTAAAAAAGATGAAATGAATAATTCTTTCTCATGAAAAGTATGATATGAATTGTCATAAAACATTCAATATGAAAAAATTGATAACTATTTCCACACCAATTTCAGTGGGATTTTTTTTGTAAACATGTTGAAGGAAAAAAAATTCTTTAGAATGAGATTCAAAATATAATTGTATTTTTTTTTATTTTACTACCTCAAGACCAGACATTTTTTATGTTGTTATCTTATGTTCAAGATTTTAGAGTGATCCTAAAGAATAAGATTTACTTTCTAGAAAAATAATTCGCAAATACATTGATGTCACAACAAATTTAAGAATCATATATGACATATCAGAATGTATTGAGTTTTTTGTTTATTTTGATGCAAATTAGGTAGGTATTATTGATGATAGAATATCAACATCCTAGTGGTTTTTTATTTCTCTAGAAAAGTTGTGTTATGTTTCATACAAAGAAACTATATTTAGAAACTATCTATATATATTAAGGTGAGTATGTTGCTTCTACTAAAGTTGCTACCCAAAATATGTGGATTAAGACTAAGTTAGATGATTTACTTAATGAATTCATTTTAGACATTCTCTTGGGTTTTGATAATCATAGTGAAATAAACCTCACTAGTAATCTAGTACAAAAATATCAATCAAGAAAAATTTATATCAAATATAATTTCATTAAGATCATGTGGAGAAGAATGAGTTGAAGCTGAAGTATGTTCCTATATAGGAACACATTGCTACATATTCAACAAACCTTTCCTGGGGGAATATTTTTTAAATTGTTGTTAAATATGGGCCTCCAACCTCTTTCTCATTAAGGTTGATGTATGTTATTTTTTCACTTTCTCATATCACCTTTGGATAGTTTTTTCAAGGGGATATGTGTTTCATAAATATATCCTTAAATAAATCATGTGTAATGTGGGAGTTGTGGGTAACCTATGAATTCAGCAATGTAAGTATGTGAACTATTCTAATGGTTTTTAGCAGTGGTTTTAGGAAAAAAAATTTATTTTAGGAAATTTGAAAAATGAGGAAGAAAAGATGAGGAAGGAAGATGGGGATATTTTCATAATCACTACTTTTGGATAGCATGTTTTTTTGCCAATAATTATTAATACCTACAATTATCTAGGTCACATATCGATAGATAGAGGTTAAAAAAATCAGTGATTTATGAATCTTGGTTAACAATAAAAATCCAAATGGGTATATTTCTAAGACCAAACTGTTAAGGAATGTGATCCTATTTAGGTATTGTATTTTTCTAGAAAAGAAAGATAAAATAATGAAAAAATTACCACACTTTGTTTTTGGTGAAAATTGGGCTGAACACCATATTTAGTATACCATCGTATTCATCAAATTCATTATTATTTCATTAGGATATGTTGGGACCAATGATAAAGGTATTGATATTGTTGGAGCTGATTTAAAAAAATGGTCAGAGACCGATCATAAATTTATTCAATGATTCATCAGGTTTAATTATTTTGATTCCAAATGGTTCAAGAGAAATTGTATTTAATTTGAATCCAATTATATGAGTGATGGAGAGTGTAATAAACATAATAAGCCTAACACTGATAAAGTAATAAGCTTTAGGATAGTAATTCTACAGGAAAGAATAAGAAAAAGAGTCTTGTTTAAATACATTTTGAATATATTGAAAAAGGATTCAAGAAACATCAAGAGTTTGAATAAGAATATGATCGTTTTGAATAGGTAGAGAGAAACATAGTTAGATATCATGAGTATTGATTACATTTTAAGAAGATTAACAAAATTGAAGTGACCAAATTCCCACATTGTAATAAAGATGCCATATTGACTAATCATAAGAAGAATAAGACTCAAATTACTATTTTTGTGGAATTACATAAACAATATGAAGATTTCATAAGGTTCAATAATTATCATGAAGAGAGTATAAGATTTGAGAAACGATGATGAATTGATTATTCACATGAAATTCAAAAAAATTAATGATTCCGTTAATTTGGTTGAGTGGTAATGTTTTTTGGACCCCACCCAAAACATTTTTTGGGTGTGTATAAAAGGGAAAATACCTTGTCCCTTTAGAAATATGTTCAATTAAAAATGATTAAGAGTGAAGGTGGAGCTCTAAGGAGAGTAAAAGGTTTCCTAGATTTTTTTAATGACGAAGTTTACCTAACTAACAAAACATATGAGAAAAGACAAGATTGTATTCAACTGATTATCATATCGAGCTGGATAATAAGACTGAAGAAATTTTATTCAGTTTTCCAACCTAGAGAAGAAAGTGTTCATAATTGTCTCAACTATATTTTATTGATGAAAAATATTTCCTATATTGAGAAATGAGACTAGGAGAATTGAACTGGGAAATCAGATTGAATTTTATAACAAAGTCAAGGAATGTAACACCCCGAGATTTTATGAAAAATATTCTTTTTAATTTCATTAAATGTCTTATTTTGTACGCTACACCAAAAGGAGCTTGCACAACACGCATCCTTGACTTTCCTTTCATTACACGCAATCGCGACCTTCCTTGATAGCGTGTGTAGTACGCAATACCGAGTTTCACTAAACAATGATATGCTATTAAAATATTATTAAAACTAGCAGTTATGAATAGTAATAACCACCTTTTGAAATTTTGTAAATTTTATTTTTCAAAATGGACTTCATTTTTGGATTTGGAATATCGAAATTAGCTTAGGGTGAAATTTTGGTAATTTTCGGATAACTTTCATATTTTGATGAATAGTGGAAATTACTAAATTTTAATTAAAAACAACTTTTTCAATCGAAATAATTAATAGTGATAAATTATTAATTTTAGTTTTTTTAAATTATATTTAGAATATATTTTTACAATTTAATACAATGTTGTTCATTGGATGTAATTTCACATTTAAACCAGTTATAAACAAGTGTCAATCTTTTGATAGTTATTATCTCTTAAAAACACGCCTTTTGTTTTGACGATGGGAATTAATTTTTAAATTAATTAATGCAACTGATATGTTTTGAATTTGGTAAAATAGAAATCATTTTTGATTTCATAATATCAAATATAGCTTAGGCCTAATTTTTGGTATTTTTCTGAAAACTTTCAATTTTTGATGAATAGTTAAACCACTAAGTGGTAGTTAAAAAAAACTGAATTTTTCATAAAACTTAATTTGACCGCTTCTGTGAGTGGAATTGCAAAAATTCGAGAGACACGGTTGATGTCAGTAAGTAAAATGTGGTTCAATGAGATGAAAATAATTTTTGGTGAATAGTAACTTTTTACTTTTATTTACCACGGTTAAAAGTAAATAGGGTAATTAAGGGTAAAAATGATATTATTATTACCCTAACACATGTCCTAATTCTATTGGATAAGTTTAATTCAACCAAAAACAAGCTTATTAATAAAATATGACCATTTAGGCCCACTTGGATTAGATTAGGACATTTATTATTATTTAATTCAAAGAAGAGTTAAAAGAGTTAAAATCAAACTTTATTTAATAAAACATTTTTAATATAGGGTTATACATAAGATAAATTCAACTATAAATATTCATTAGAAAGCTAAAAATATTTCCTACATAATGGTATTTTATTTGTAATTTTTAGACATTAAATAATTTAATTTATTTATGACACAACGATGATGCAGTAATTATCTTATTAATGAAATATTGACATAATTGATGTTATAAATACCCAAATAAATATAATTTGAGACTTTTTATGAATTCCACTAATTTCTAGGTTAATATGACATGTTAGTATTAAATTAATTAACTTTTTTCCAACTTATCATTCTGTTATGATTTTCACAAAAATAAATTACTAAATAGTGTCAAAATTGACATAAAATAGTTTTTAAAACAAATATTATATTATTAATTGTTATTTTATTCCTAAAAATCTAAGGTTCGGCAGAATGACTTAGATAAGGTTATATATATTAATAATATACAATTTGGGGTTCTTTTGGCTTCTTATAGTAAGTTTATTAACCTTATAGTGTAAGAACACAAGAAGACACGGTAAAAGTAAAATTATTTAACTTAATGTTAAATCTAAATGATAAGGTTAAAATAGGAACCTAAACTTGTCTAAATTCTATTGGATGAGAGTATTTCGACCCATCCCCACCTTAGCTTCGAAATAAATCAATTTGGAGCTATTTAAAACCGAATTTGACTTTATAATAAAATAATAGTTTTAGTTATTCCAAAGGTGCCCCTCTCCTCCCTTATAAAAGGGCACCTCCTCCCTCCCTTACTCACACAACTTTGAGACTTCAAGCTCGGCCAACCCCTGCCAAATTCTCTTCTCCACTTCCCTAGAAACATCCTATAGGTTCTGGTCTTCCTCAAAGACCAATTTTAGTTCCCTAAGAGGAGGTCTCAAAGAGGCGCTTCAAAGAAGAGGTAATTTCTGTTACCGATTCTTTCACCTTTATTTCTTCTTACACTTCTTATTATTAGGTTGTTTCATTATGAAGTAATAACATCAGTATCACTCATATACTGATATGTTATTATAAGTACGAAACAATCCTGTTTCACCATCTATCCATCCTACGGAAAACGAAATCACCGCGCGTGCATACGTACGGAATACCGTCTCCACGCCGTGGTGAAATCTATTTTCCACCACCACCTTACATGGATGGGTATAAGGGTGTAAATAATAAATATACATATTTACTAGAACATCATATTGATTCTGATATATTTTATCATCTACTCCAATTCAATTCAATAATTATGGAAACGATATCATCGCTCGTGCGTACGTACGGACTACCGTCTCCACGACACGATGAGATTCGTTCTCCATGTTAACCAATTAAGAGTGATTATAAAGTATATATATGAAATAATAATGAAATATATGACATTATAAAGCTACTGAATTTATGTATATATGTATGTCATCTACTTAATTCCATTCAACTCAATAAGGAAATGAAAACAGCGTTCATGCGTACGTACGGCCTACCGTCTCCATGAACGGTGTATTTCTTTCCATTTACTGATTTATTATATATATGTATATTATGAATATATATATATATATAAATCATGTTTTATATTCCGGAATTAAGTAATCATGATCTATGTAATCATATGAATAATTACAAGTCAAAACACGGACGACAAATGAAACAATTTTACCCAAAACGATCTTTAACATGGAATTTACAAAAGAACGGGTAATATAAAGTCATAAGTGAACCATATATGATATCATAACAATGAGTATGATTCTGGAATAAGTCAATGACATTATTTAAATCATTATACAGGAGGTTCGGACACTTATGAAGCATATCGGACCTAAGGTAAGGGAAATATCACAATCTCATTTTTATCCGAGATTGTTTATACTTTGGTATTTACTGGGGTGTATTTTATCATCCACATCCATGTTTTCTCAATATGTAATATTATTTCCATCCACCTACAATTTTTTAAATCCAATTTTACCCTTCGATGAGTTTTTAGTAAAGGATATGAAAGGAATCTTTTGTCGTTTTTCGTACGAGGTACTTTTTGACTTTTCCGACAAAAGTACGAAGAATGTTTTTTTTAACTTATACGGCATGAATGGATTTTTAAAACATTATTTCCAAGAAGCTTCATTTACAAGTTTTCAAGTTTATTTTTAATCAACTTATTTAAGTTTAAAATTTTATGACATGTTAAGAATGGAAAAGTGTTTTTGAAGTAGAAAGGATATTTTCCTCAAGAATGAAGTTCAAGTGTTTTGTCAAAATTATTTTCCATCTAAGATGATAAAGGGTTCTGTTTTTATCCCTATTATTACATTGATTTGATTATGTTGTGATGGAATTATTTTTATGAATTCCTTTATCGTATATGAATTGTTTTATGATGTCATGATGTTTAAGATTCCCATTTTTATTACATGGGTTATGCAATGATGTATGGTTTATGATTTTGTGGCACACATAAGAATGTTATCATTATGAGATGGGTGGGACCTATATCTCCCTCCAATGCATTGGGTAAAGATTTTATATATCATGAGATAGACATGGCTGGAATGGTAAGTTATACTGGTTCAGTGAAATAGGACTGAAACGAGGGTGACTCGGTTCAGAAAGGGACTTTGTCCACTAAGATAGTCATGGCAATGAGTCTTGACTAACAAGAAATGATTCTCTATGATTATGTGTGCATGCCACAAAGTTTAATGTTTTAATTTATGATTATTGTGATTACATTTCACTTCCATGAGTTATCCCAGGTTATGAAATTATGATCTCTTTTACAGGTTAAGATTTCCAAAAGTTATGTTCTTATGTTTATGATGTGATTGATATTTCTTTTGTTTACCCTTACTAAGAATTTGAGCTCACCCTTTTATGTTTACTTTTCCCCAGGATATAAAGAAAGGTTTTAGGTATAAAAAAAGGAAGATCTTTATGGGAGATGTTGAAGATCTTTCACCTGGATTAGAAGATTATATTCCGAGTTTCCAAAGACACTAAACTATTACGATCCTTGTGTGTGTGTTTTTGTTATGTACTAAGTATTCCGCAAATGTAATGTAATGTCAATGTACGTCAAACGTCGGGTCTCTACAAGGAAGATCTTACCATTTTATGGGTAAGAATGAAAATATTTGTTTCGAAATATCACATTTTTTGAAATTGAAAAATAAGCACCATAAAATGTTTTTTTTTCAAATATTTGTTTTACATAATTTTTTCTAGAATAATAACACACAATATTGGTTTGTTTACATAGTGCTAGATGAGTGAATGTGCATATCCTGTTTGTTGTATTCAACACAAAAGGATTGTTTTCCTATGGATTTTGTGGTATTGGATCATTTCCAAACCATAACTAGGACGTATCTATTATTAAATAGTGAAATGTTTTAATTATTGTGTTCATGTGGATTTTTTAAAAAAAATAGTACGGAATGAAATATTTTACTAGGAGGAAAATTTTATTTTCTAAGAAAGAAAACATAAATGAAAAAGATATCATTCATTCAGCCCTCCCAGTGATAAGTTTATATTGACTAGGAAATTACGACATCTAATCATGTATATAAATATCTATTAGATGAATATGGTTACTATAATACTTATCGAACCTATGATGCATTAAAAAAAATTTCTGAATCATCCAAATATTACTTATTTCATTCAAAATGATACCCTATCCTAACAGTGATATTTTCCCCATATAATTACTACATATAGAATACTGACATGGAAATACTTATATAGATTCTATGGAAGATATATTTATCATTTATTGGTAATCAAATTTATAGTATAACTCTATAAATGATATTTTTTTCTCTCAAAATCCATCAAAGTAAAGTATGCAATTTCAAATGATTTTATGAAGAATCTATTATTCCCAGTCCCTCTTACCGTCCATCTTTGGATATTAGGCTATAATAAATTTTAACCATGAATCCAAATAAATATAAATTCCCTTTTATAAATAGGGTTTAAATCATAACTTTCATTCCAAAATAATCACATAATGCACATCATGAATCTAAATTACCTCTTAGACATTATGAAGCCAAAGTTCATTCAATTTCATGAACTACTCGACTGGAATTAGATAGGATAATTTTGTTAACATATTTTTTACCAACCATATAAAATTATTTCAACTAAGTTAATACAAAAATATGGAAAAAAATCTATGTAGATCTCATCCCAATTTGATACTAGTATTTGGAGAGATTGAAATAATCTGAATGGACTCTATTTCTTATCATTGATCCTCCAAAACATGAGAGACAAAGATACAATATTTTTCAATGAATAATTTTTTATGATGACCAAAATATTAACATTTCAGACCACAGAACATCTTATTAGCCACTGGGTGAATGGGCCAGCTTGAATGGTGACTACCACACATCAATCAGTTTTAGGAGCAGCAGAAGCACAGTGGGGCTGGCTACCGAATTTAAAATTTAACATTATCAAATTTTATTCAAGGATCAATCTGAGGATGAAAACCAGTATCCAAGGAAAAAATAAAATATTTAGATAAAGAAGAAAGATACCCAAAACCTTGAGATAATATATACATATATTGTTTATAAGTAATTTAATTAAATTATAGAAATAAGTATAAGGTTTTATTTCTTTTTTGATGTGTCTAACAACAGATATGTGGTTATATTTTTGTTACATTTTAGATATCAAGAGTATATTTTCTCTTGTGGTAATCCATAAGTGCTTTGTGGTGCTATGGACATCTCCAAAGGACTCTCCAGGTGCTAGCATGGAAGGTCCATGCACTTGCGTCATCCTCCCTCGATCACCTTCAGAGCTGCATCCAGAACATTTTCTGAATTGGTGGAGGATGGCCGCCCTCATTCTTGAGTGCGGTCATGAAAAAATGTCTCTTGAGGCTTGATAGATTTTTCTCTAAATTGTTGTTCACGACCCAAAATTAGCTCTATCTATTGTAGGTTTCCCCTTGGTTAATAAGGGAATAATTTTTAATCGATAATTTTCACTAGGTAATAAAAAATAATTACCACAAGTTCCTTTAAATATTATATTATTCCATGTCAACCCCCATATCAAATAATAACAACAATACCATTATTTTGATGACAGGTGATTATCATGTAAGTCACACTTAAATATTATTTTAATCAGTTAATATTAGTATTATTTTCTCACTGGACCCCTTAACCAGGTCTTCCCATCCTCCGAAAAATTTATCATACCATAAATAACTACAATTTATTTATTAAATAAATAAATAATTATAACTGCATTATTCACTAATATATAAATAAAAATATATTAGGCATACCTAAATAATTATTACACCACAACTAGTAATAATATTTATTCCTCTTGTAAAATAATAAATTACTTAACTAAGAAACCTCATACAATTAGTGTGTGGCCCATTAAGACTATTTATCAATAGAATAGGGCGATCCTACCTAATGTAAAAGGCTATAATCTTGAAACATGCCAAGGACCCCATAGAGAAAGAAGTTAATGCGATAATGAAATGTCACCTCAAACGAATGCTTATCATGTAATATAATCCCTTTATCACAATATATCCAATCGATCAGGTTGCATGCAAGTCTCATCAACCTATATGATCTACAACCCATTCTTTGAAATTAATGAAATATAAATTTCCTAGAGAACACCATGGTCAGGGATTTATTTAGGTTATATCATTAAAATTAAGGGATTGAGATATTACTATTGTTAATGAATAGAAGGAATAAATCCTATACCACATTATTCATTATTATAATTTTACTCGAGATGCACCCAACGTATCCTACATCACTATAAACATATTGCATCACGATTTTCACCAATAAAATAAAAGTTAATGAATCCTAATATCCATTAATAATAATCTTAAAGTCTATGAACTATTACACACATTCACTAATGGGAACATCCAAAGACACTTATAATGTGGATTTCCTACTGTCGGGTCTCATTATCATAATATATTACTGGATATTACCAGGGCCGTGAACCATGAGAAGGTACCTCAAAGTCTAATGAGTCTCCAAATAAGATATTTTGTATCATTTTTTTCACTTAAAATGATATCATATGTAATTAGAACATTTATTCAAGAATACTGTCAGGGAACTTCATGGTTCTCATTATAGCAGGGAACTACTAGGACCTTTTAGTGCAGCAGATACTCTTGGGACATTATCACATTATATCTTATGTAAAAGAAAAACTATTATGTGATAAAAAATTAATTAATATTAAAAATCATGTATATAATATTATCATAAATTAAAAAGAAGTGGGTTCTAGGGAATCAACTCCAATAGTCTCCCACTTTCACTAGAGCCAACTGCTAAGAATGTTCAGTCTGATAGCTCTCACATGATATTCATGCTTCTTTTGAGGTAGGCATTTAGTCAAGGGATACTCAATTTTATCCTTCATATACAATCTGATCACTGCAACTTCACACCTTTAATGAAAATCCCTCAAGAGGTGATACTTCTGGAGTAAGTGCTTTGTCCGTTGATGTTTCCTTGGACCCTTTTCAAGATCCACCACTATAGTATTATCACAATACAATGTGATGAGGTCTCTAATCCTAGGCACTACATTAAGCTCTTGAAAAAATTTATTAATCCATACGACTTCATTGGCTACATATAAAGCCTCTAAATATTTGGACTCCATATTAGAATCAGCAAACAGTGGCTTCTTTGAATGAATCCACCTCACAACACCTCTGTTGAGATAGAGAAACATATCCTGATTGCGATTTTAGATCATTCTGGTCTATCTAAAAACCAATATCTACATACCCTCTGATTACAATTTTATAGTCACCTGCATACACCAGGAACTTATCCCTAGTTCTTCCAAAATACTTAAGGATAGCCTTAATAGCAGTCCAATGTTTTTTTCTTGGGTCATCTTGATATCTTCCAACTATGTTCATCACATTGGAAACATCATGTCTATTACATAGATTGACATTAATTATTGATACTGTTTCTAAAGCATATGAGATCTTACTCATTCTATCTTTATCTTGTTGTGTCTAGGGACAAATTTTCTTAGAATGATGTATGCCATGTGACATTGGAACCAATCCCCTCTTGGATTTTTCTATAATAAATCAGTTTACTATCTGGTCGATGTATGCACTCTTACTAAACCCATGAAGAATATTGTATATATCATCAATTATCTATATCCAAAGAATTTAAGATTCTTTACTTATGTATTTCATGGAGAAGTACTTGTTCAACCATTCCTTAACTGTCTGTAAGACTGTTATGTCATTTCCAATAAATAATATATCATCAACATATTATTCTAGGATAATGTACACAATATCATTAGACATATTGTAAACACATTTATCACATTCATTACTGATGAAGCCGAGTTACTTTAAGATTCATCAAATAGAATATTCCATGACCTGGATTCTTACTTCAATCCATAAATGGATCTAGGAAACTTGAAAACCCTTTTGGAATAACCTGGTGTCTCAAACCCTTCTAGTTGTGTCATGTAGACATATTCTAGAAGGTTTGCATTAAGGAACACAATTTTGACATCCACTATCCAAATATCATATTAATGGTAATATACTTTGGAATGTATGACTTTTATGGATTTAAATATGGTAACTGGTGAAATAGTCCCATCATAGTCCATTCCTAGATGCTTTTTAAAACCTTCAACCACTACCCATTATTTATAGGCACTTAATTTAAATTTGATGTATAGTATACTGTTGAATATCCATTTACATATAAAATGCTTTACATCAATGAGAACATCGACCAGATCCCAAACTGCATTTTGATACATGAAATCCATCTCATAATTCATAGATTCTATCCATTCTGATGCTTTTGAGATCTCTATTTCTTCTTTGTAAGATAGTGGTTCATTATTTTCAAACACTAATGAGTAACCATCCTTGGTGACAAGAAAACCATATCTATCTGGTTCCCTTACCCATATTACACTCTTACTTAGTACTAGTGTTTCTGAAAGTGCTTCTTCCATGGGGAGCAATAGAACTTATTCCTATACCAAATTTTATTTATCTTGAGCATCAACTTCATCAAAGTCAATCTTCCTCCCACTATACTTTTTGAGGATGTTCTCCTTCTCAATAAATTCAGCCTATCTGGAAACAATCACATTATTGTACAAGGAGTTGTAAAGGTATTATCCCTTTGTTTCCTTAGGATACTCTATAAAGATACAACTCATACCCTGAGGTGCTAGTTTGTTTCTTGAGAAAGACTTAACAAACACCTCGCATCCCCATACATGTGTATGCGGAACAATGTGTTTATTTCAATTTAATAACTCAAAGGGGAGTCTGTTTTCTGCCTTATTTAGTACCCAGTTTAATGTGCATACCATAATTTGTAATGCATATCCCAAAAGGATAATAGAATATTTTCATGAAACCTCTTCGACCGTTCTATGTCCAACAAGGTATACTTTATCCTTTCACTAACACCATTACACTATGGTGTATAAGGTGGAGTAGGTTGAGTGAGTATCCCAAACTCCCATAAAAGGTCTATGAACTCTTGGTTAAGATATTCTCCACCTCAATACGATTGAATATTATTTACCTTCTTACAGTGCAGATTCAATACATCATTCATGAACTCCTTGAATTTCTTAAAGGACTCGGACTTATACATCATTTAGTAGACATAACCACATCTACTAAAGTCATCAGTAAATTTAATGAAGTAATAATATACACCTAAATATTCAACGGGAAATGGTCCACACACATAAGTGTGTACTAATCCACAAAGCATTGTGTCCCTTTCACCCTACCCACTGAATGGTGGTTTGCTAATTTTACCTTGTAAACAAGCGTTACATATATCAAGTGTTTTTAGCATAGAAGATCCTAAATAACCATCTAGACATAGCTTTTTCAGTCACTTCTTATTTACATGACAAATATGGTGATTCCAGAACTTGGTGTTATATAAGTCATGTGAACATGATTCATTATCGATTTCCAACAATTGGTTTTCATAATTTAATACACACATACCATTATTTAAATATACCATACCATAACATATGTTTTCCTTAAATAAGAAACAAATTTTTTTCCAAACATGAAAACAAA
The DNA here is from genome assembly GCA_963277665.1 of Viscum album. Classification (NCBI taxonomy): domain Eukaryota; kingdom Viridiplantae; phylum Streptophyta; class Magnoliopsida; order Santalales; family Viscaceae; genus Viscum; species Viscum album. The sequence continues at coordinate 1,547,930,401 of OY728155.1, read as the reverse complement.
TCCATATGTATCAAAACTCAATAAATAAATTATCTTCTTTGGAAACACTTGGTACATAATAATTGTATCATCAAAATAAAATCATCATAGTTAGAAATGAAAGGTGGTTTTTACCAATGGCAAGAGAAACCAACCCCAAACCATTTGTAACTCTCAGATCCACCTCTACTCTAACATTTTTTTGAAACATATTTGGTTATTACATTTGAATATTGATGTGAGAACCAAAAACTCTATCTAATACCCAATGTCTAGAAATGGAAATATTGCACTCTATAATGAACGCACCATTGGATACCCCTTGCCTCTATGTACAGTTACTCTTCAAGTGGCCTGACTTACCACATGAAAAGCATACTACCTTCTTTTCCTTAACTTGAATCTGGATCTTTTTGTTCATGGTCGGACGCTGCTTTGGGGATTTAGATTGTTTATAAATATTCAGATTATATTACTTGTCCTTCATCTTCCTATTAACCATAAGGATTACAGGGTTTTCATGGCCCATGTCCATATATACATGGTGAATTAGGATCATAAGTTCTGATAGGATCTTCTCATTATTGCTCACATTATAATTCACAACAAAACATGATAACTCATTTCAAAGTGAAGAAAATATGAGATCTATACAAAACTCATCTAAGAATTCAATACCTATGATTTCTAGATGCTCAATGTAGCCAATAAGATTGACTACATGAGTCCTAGTTGGCAAAGCCTCTCCAAGCATAGTTGGGAACAAAGTGTTGGAAATATCACACCTCAATTCTCTCTCCTTCTCTTGATAGAGATCCTAAAGGAGATACATCTTTCTATAAGAATCCATTTATTCATGTTTTTTTAAATGATCATTATTCACGGATGATATCGAGAGGTAATGAACATTCATAGCATCATTCATATGTTTCTCATATATAGAGAGTTCCTCATAACTCCCCTACTTCCGAAGAACAACTGGTAAAGGTTCTTCTAACACATACAGTTCCATTTCATGTAGATTGATGACCTAAAGGTTATTTTTCCACTCTTGTAAATTATTTCTAGTGATAAGGTTTTCCTTCTCGAGTATGGTTCAAAATTATTTGTTTGATGTCATTTTTAATGTTGTTTCTAAAAATAAGATGAACAATGTTTTATTACTTTATTTGATACAATTTAAGAAAATAAATTAATAAATATTAATTAGTCTCCAACTATTTTACTGAAACCTAGTATCCCTCAGCATTAGCTTTAGAATATCATGTTGCTTGAATATTCTAGTGGAAAGGATCCATATTCCATTCTCATCACTCCAAAATTGTCTAGTCAAGAAACTTGAATTCTTTTAGTTAGGAATTCCAAATTTCAACTATGTTAACTCCAAGCTCCTTGACCTGTTGAGTGGACTCCCAAATCTTAAAATCATTATTTTAGATTTCCTCAACCCTTTCCACTCAATTACACCATGTCCTGGTTTTCCAGTCAACCGTTGATGAAAACCAAGTAAAGTTAAACCAAATCCTCATAATAGAATTCCCTAATAATTTAAGGCACCAAAACTTGGATAGTCAATCTCTTTGAACTATTGGTTTGATTCAAACTAAAGTATTGGAAGGATATACCGACATACTATTTTATTGATGGATTTTATCATTTATTCATAAATTTCCTTTTATTATCTTTTCAAGCTATTTTTAATATTAACTGGGATATAATTATGTGATTAGCTATGTATTGGTAATATTTACGCATAATCCATTTTATTTTAGTTCTATATTGCATGCTTATTAATTAATTTAATGACATGATCATGTTATACATCCATAACGAGTAACCATGCAACTAACAGAAATAAAACAAATGGTATGATCATGAGATTTTCTAATGGTTATTTTATCAGGAAGTTGATAAACTAATACTGACCCGGGGGAGAAACAACTTGAACCTTTTATGGTTAGGGTGTACAACTTTCAACCTATCCACCTTTGTATCTCCTTGGATTGGTTTCGCCTCGGCTCCTAACATGAAAAGCCTCGAAATCATTGGATATCCATCCATTAAATATTACGTTAACTCACACGTAGGTGAGAAGTAAAAAAGGGGGTTTAAATAAAAGAAATGATGTGCACGCATGCCATACATATTAATAAGGCGATGGTAGAGAGGCCAAAAATATTAATTTGAAAAATAAATTAAATGGAAATGAATCAAAGAAAAAGGTATCGTCTAGCTCATGATCATCCTCAAATAGGCAGAAAATTACACATTTAACAAAACTAGCATTCAATTAATTAATCATTATTATTAAGATAAATCAAGATTGAATCGATTAATTATTATCTTTAATTAATCAATCAGTTTATCTTAATCCATTTTATTTTTTTTCAGATTCTTATCCATTATAATTGTAAAAAAATTAAAAAAATTCTTTTAAAATTAATTGAGTACATTACTTGTAACATGGAGGAAACCCGTTGAATACCCATCCATAACTTCCCAGTATATATTATATTTGTATACACATTATTCATTGTGACATATAGCATGATCACAAAATTTTAATCCTAATACAACTCATACATGATGTGATGATCTTTGAAAAAATATGAAAATATTAGTTAAAAAATTATATATATATATCAATCACCATTCTCATGTTGTGTCCCAGATTTACACCCACACAAAGGTACATGTCTCAAGGGATACATAATATAATAATAAATTTCTAAATATGTGTAATCTAGAAAATTAAAACAATATGTAGATTCGACTACATGGCGTGTAGCCTCCACTTCATCCATCCTATGTACATTCCTTGGGAAATCGTGTGTGAGGTGTACTTCGTAAATATTCAGAGCACATGACATGTCTCATGGTCCACATGTCTTATATACTCTACACTAAATGGTCACCAACTGAGAAAGCTATGTATGAGATACATGACTTGACCCAGAACCGAAGGGACTAAACACCATGTCTAGTGGGCCACAAGGTGTGTAGTCTGGCTGGCCATGCGCTAGTGTGTCCTGGTCAACACGTGGTGTAATAATTAACTACACCACATTTCATTAATTCACATGGCTAGATTGATTTATGAATTACTCCTGATGCACTGGACACAACTGCACGGTGTTTGATCTGGATTACACTTCTTGTATGGTAGATTACACGATGTGTAAATCCGAATACACGACGTGTAATATTGTGTTACCTAGATAGAATCATCGGCGCCTCCTGGTGAGATCTTTGAATTAATTTTAATCATAAAATTATTCATTTCTGTTACATATGCGAGAAACTAAAGAGGAGGAACCGATCTTGAAATTCAGATTACAAGAACTATTAAACAGGTATTGACTAACTATATTATTAAAGGGAAAATAATCAATAAATTATCAAAATAGTTGTAATAAAATATGACCTCGCTCTGATACCACTTGCAGGTTCTAGGAGTTGTGAAAGCGTGGTTGGGAAGGTTCCCAACATTATATTTTATCAGGGTCAAATATTATTCTGGGATCAATATGATGATGAATGATAATATCAATGGAATAATATAAAATATTTAAATAAAGAAGAAAGAGGCCCAGAACCCTGATACATGGTTTCCATATTTTGTTTATAACTAAATAAATTAAATAATTGAAATACTTCCATGGTTTTCTTTCTCCATTGATTTGTATAACCATATATCTATGGTGAGCCTTTCATTGCTTTGTAGAGATCAAGAGTAGATCTCGTATAGGGGTAATCCAAACGTGCTTCACGAATCTCTGGACATTGCCGAAGGAGTCTCTAGGTACTAGAACAGAAGGTCCGTGCGCATGCATATTCCTCCCTCGATCACTTTGAGATCTACTTCTGATGCATTATCTGATCCGATGAAGGATGGTCACCCTCATAATTGAGAATGTTCCTGAAAATAGGCTCTCGAGGATTGATATATTTTTCTCCAAAATGTTCAATGTAAAAAAATTAGATCTATCACCTATTGGATTCCCCCATGGATAATAATATAATAATTTGTAACTAATAATTTAATTCATAAGGTTATAATAAATAATTATCAGAACTTCCATTACTTATTTTATTATTCCTTGGGAAACCCTGTATATCAAATAATAACAACAATACAATTATTTACATGACAAATGATTAACATGCAAGTTACAATCAAATATTATTTTAATCCAATAATATTAATACTATTTTCTCCCTGGACCCTTTAACTCAGTCCACCCATCCTCTAAAATTTTTATCAGATCTTGAATAATGACTATTTATTTATTTAAGAAATAAATTAATCTAACAACATTATTCACCGATAAATAAATAAAATATGACTAGGAATAAATGAATAATTATGAATCCTCAACTAAAAATAATATTTATTAAAATTGTTAAATAATATATTATTTAACTAAGATTCTAGATACACTTAGTCTATGACTCTTTCGATCTCTTTATCAGTTGTATTTATAGAGCCTATGTAATGTCCAAGGGCATCATATTTCAACATTCCAAGGCACCCAAAGAGAAAAACTTTAATACCACAACATCATGTCACCTCATACGAATAGTTATCTTGTAATATAATCCCTTTATCACAATATATCTAATCGAGTAGGTTGCATGCCAGTGCCATCAACCAATATGCTCGATAAGTCATTCTTTGAATTTCCAGAAATAGAACTTTCCTAGCGAACACCATGGCCATGGATTTATTTATGCTATATCATTTCAAACAAAGGGCCTGATATATTTACTTCTGTTAATGAATAGATGGAATAAATCCTTTCTCTCAATATTCATTAATGAAATATAACTCATGATGCACCCAACATATCCTACCTCTCCACGAGCATATGTTGTCATTTTTTTCACAAATACATCAAAGTTCCTGAATCATAATATCCATTAATAATAATCCTAATGTCTAAGGACCATTACACATGTATGTATATAGGAACATCCAATTACACCTATAATGTGGATTTCTTATTTTCAAGTCTCATTCTCATGATATCCTACTAGATATTATCCGTGGCATACACCATAAGAAGGTGCCTCAAAGTCCTATAAGTCTCCACCCTTGATTTCCTGTATCATTTTTGTCCCTTAAAATGATATCATCTGACCATAAAACATAAATTCAAAAATACTATCAGGTAACTTCATGTTCCTCATCATAGTGGTGAACTACTATGACTTTTAGTGCGAAAACTACTCTTGGGACATCATCGCATACTATTTTATGCCAATGAAAAATCTTGATGTGATAAAGAATTTATTAATATTAAAAACCATGAATATATGTTTATCATAATGTAAAAAAAATTTGGTTCTAGGGAACCAACTACAACAACATCCTCACCTTCTACAATGAAAAAAGAACTATAAACCACTTCTAAAAAATGTGGTTTACCATTCATAGACCAAGAGAAATCACCCAAGGTTTCCCCTCAATTTGAAACATTCTAAATACACTAGAAGTAACTATCCTCACCCAATCCAAATTAGTTTTGATCACCAAGAGAGTATATAGAATACAAATTTATCAAATATACAATTAATCCTCTTCCAAAAAACCCAATGAAACTTATGTAAAAAAGCTCATTAGATTCGACTCATCTCCCAACACCCTCACTTCCTAGGTAAGTAACTTCATTCTCCCATCATTTTTCATAAAATTTACTTTATCAATGTTATATAACATGTCAAAATAATTTTATCAAGACAAACTACCCGCCATATCTATCTATGAATTATATATCATGAATAGAATCTATATTTTAGACTCTTATAATTATAGTAGATGATGAATTTATCCCCAAATAGATAGTGAAACCATATATTTTGAGAATGGGAAAGACTGACATGAACCATAGGCTACAACATGGAGGTCAAACATCAATATTTACCCCAAACATGCACTCAAGGAATAAAAATAAATAGTGTATCTTGGGACTAAATAAGGAAGAACCATAATTGGACATGAAGTTATCCTCACATTGTCCTCCTTAAAAGATATTTTACATCCCTCATCCCACTAAAAATTCACACCCTTATAGGATACCTACATTAAATATGATTATGGTATATAGAAATTATATATCAATAAACAATAATATTATTATAATTCCACAAAACTCCATTTCTCAAAAAATTTCATGGGTTTCACGAAATATTTGAAAAACTACATCATCTCCAGGTATACCAAAATTCATCTTTCAGAAACCACATGAACTAAGAATTTCACATCCTTGATCCAAAGATGGAATTAAGACATGTTCATACACAAATAATTTCCCCTAAATGTTATAAAAACAATATAAAAATGGACCACGTGCTCATTTTTCATCATAGAATATGAAACTATATTATTAAAAGATACTACTATTAAGAATTCAAGATATTTATGGAATATTTGATTCATTAAGGCTATAAAGACACATGGGTAATAAATATACTTTATGATATAAATAGGTACTTAAAATACCCATATCATCTCTATAAGGTAGTCTTGGGATGGTCAATCTCTCTCACCGTCAATTAGTGGTACCATTACATCATGTAAACCTTTCAAAACCATCAGTATCTCTAAGTTAATAAATAAATCATAAATCAGTAGTAGATACTTATTCATGATCATCACCACCTTATGATTTTTATAGTGTTTGAAAATTTTAGAGATTCAACTTATATTCTTGGGAAAGAGAACTATTGATTCCCATGGTGACAAGCTTGGGTAAATCAACCCTTTAATATTGAGGTATTATAGATGAACATTCACCATATGTAATTTAGAGGTGTCTATTCAGTAATATGTAAAATAGATGAGACTAAACAAAATAATTTTTTCTATGGTAAAATCTACCTCTTTCATCAATGGAATCTAAAAAATAAATGGAAAAACCATGGGGTATGTATCTACCACCAACAATTGTTTTCTATCTAAACCCAATTCGGTGAAATTGAAATTTATCCTAGAAAAGTTACATGAGAGATACTGAACCACTAGAAAAACCATACATTCTATTCCTGTAATAAGATCCCACTATGGTTGAAAAACATGGGGGGTTACCTTTAAGAGAGGGAAACAAGACCTTATATTGATAAAAATTATTCCTAGTAGTAACGACGACATTCAAATCAATTCTAATGATAAGGATGAAGATTTATAGATATAGAAATATGAAATCTTAATAATCATTAGAATCAATTATTATTACAAAACAATCTAATCATTTAAAATACAACTCTATTATTATTTCCAATGGAGTATAGAGATCTATAAAGTAAAAAACTCATATCATATTCCAAAGGCATTAATCAAAAAAGTAAATAAAAAAAGCGGGATGAAATTATGTCAAATATATCTAAGGACACAGATGAAGAGATAAACATTGTAACCTTGATGGTCATTAGACACACCCATAAATAATCAAACATGTACTTCATTGTATAATATTTCTCAGGACTAGATCCACTCTAAGGATTCATGGTAGAATGAGAGTCTGTATTTACCTCTAAATGAGATCTCCCCCTTCAATTTACTTGATTTCAACTACGAACCCCATGTATGAGTAAGGAACACTCCACCACCCTAAGGTAAGTACCTATAATATCATTGAAACTGTACTAGGAATCTTCATTGTTAGAAGGTCCCCAACACATCATTAAAGTTCTTCTTGGATTCACCAACGTTTCCACATTGATAACAACCCTAGGTCTTCCATCTTAAGATTCCATGTGAATTCAATTATAGGGGCCTTCAATTATCATAATTCTACCTATTTTCAAGTCCTCATATTTAATCTTTTTCATGAATAGTAAATATGGATCCTAACAATTGGTTGTAGTGGAAAGAATCACAATATCTATTCCTACAATATCTACCTCATTCACCGAAACCTTATCAACAAATTATTCATAGGTGGTAAAATACATATGAATAATACTAAAATTTATTTTTAGTTTCAATACCATCCCAAAAGAATTCATATTGATGTATTATTTTGTATAGAGATTGGGTGAGAGATGAACTGACTTGAAATAATAAGTAGATTAATCCATCATAGAATGATCACCCATCTCTAAAACCATTAACTAGCTAGATTTAACTAATATTGGAGTCTCTAGATTTTTTCCAGTGAAATAAATTCTGAACCTAATTCATGCCAGATCATTATATATCTTAACAGGAACAACCAATCACCACCACCTTTAGCTCATCCCTTCTAATATTCTTGGTTCAAATCACACTAATTATTTCTCATTAGTTTAGTGGAATAAATTGATATGTTTTATCTCTTCCAAACACTTATTTTGATTATTTTAGACCCATGACACCCTAAAACAAATGTGAATTATACTTTAGAAACATTTAGGTATAATCCATCCACTGGACCTCACCATTCTCACTACTCTATATGAGATTCTAAATGGTTCTGATCACTGATTTAATGAGATGGTCTTCTATATAAGGATATTTTATTGGATTTTTCTTTGTTACATCCCCTTCTATTTTGAGAATTCTATTGAATTAGAATGACATAAATACATAAAACACTTTAGTTAAATCAATTTTTAATTCAATTAAAAGGGGGAACTAATAAAAATATAACAGTATAAAAGATTTTATAACATGAAATTGAAATACACAATCTAAAAATTCATCAAATTACTCATAATGAAATTAAATATAAAACCAAATCCCCAATCACTATTGTAAATCATGTTATGCAATGAAGAAGATCTAGAAAAATAACCCACACACCCTCACTGAATTCCCAATGGTCAAATTCCATAAAAAACATATATAAAATATAAATAGGGGTAATAATTAAATTTTTAAATGAACCATACTTAGTCAACCTACCACATCAACCATGTCAGCTCACCATAAGGACTGAGGTACATTCATAAACACGTGAGGGTATTAACAGGAAGGGGGTATCAATGATAACTTAGTGGGAATAATTTCACACTCATATTTCAGTAAAACATATTATGGGTTATAATTGATAATATATCAAGAACCATCAACAAGATGGACCTCAATTCCCACAAATATAATGTTACAACATTATAAATCCAGTTTATCAGAGTAAAAGTTGCATCGATATTCCAGTAAACAATAAATATTATCAAAATATTACTAATGTACAAAATCCCACACACCACAAACATAAGCATGAGAGTAAAAATATATCCTTGGAAATGTTGGATGACACATAAAAAAATGTCAAAATCACAAAATCATGGGATTTAAAAATGTCCAATCCAACTATCTCAATGTGGTACTTAGCCACCACATAACATGAACCATGGAAGATTTTATAATCATCAAGAAGACTGACTATGAGAGGTGGCATCATTTCCTTAACTTGTGTGATAAAAAACATAGTCTTTTATGAACAAAATCATATATAGGGTGTTATTAAAATTATGGTAGGATAACAACATAAAAATTTATATTAAAATTTATAATGAAAATCAATGACTATATTTTTTTTAATAATCAAACATCTAATTTTTTTATAAATTTATTTATTCTTTATAATAGAAGTCATGAAAATGAATAACATAGAAATTTAAATAACATTTTATAATAGAGTGAAAAAATTTATACTTAGTGTACTCATAATCAAATAACACTTTGGTATAAAATAATGATAGTCCATAACAAGTTCAATGTAAATATGAAATATGGTGGAGCAATAACTTATTAGCTCTGGGTTTTTCGTATGCGATCATTAAATAATATAAAATACATGTGATCCAAATCAAGTAATATGGACCAGGGCTTATTGATGACACACCTAAAATGACCCATATTTGGATCATTCCCAAAGATAGGGAAATAACCATCCAAATACCACACACCCATGGTCTCTAATGTGAAACATGTAATCTCTATCAAAATAGTCTATGAATCCCTTGAACAAGAAAGAAATTTCCAATGAAGGTTTTCTTTCAAAATATCATCTTAAAATAAATTTTGAACAAAATTCACCTTTTAGAAATTTTATCATACACATTCAAGTATTAAAAGTGGATTATTATTAAAAATCCATCGAGTAAATAATCATTTATAATGACAACCTAAATCACATTAAATACACACATAAAATCCCACAAAAATTTTATTATAACATTAATAATAGGTAAAACAAAAGGAAAAACTAAAGAAGAAAACTAGTAAAAAATAAATGTTTGGATATATTGAGACACCTACCAAAAAAGTGATAAAATGATTACCTCTTTGCAAAATATCATTATTTTGTAAGAAGTGAAATCTTCTCCAACCTAAAAGTCAGTGGAATCCATAAAACCACAAAATAAAATCGAGATTACGACCTACATGGTCTTTTCATTTAGAGTAAAGATAATGAAATGGAATAACCTAACATTATAGGGAGAGAGAAGGAATGAATCCTATTGTATCAATAAAATAGCTTTAGGAATCCCCAAAATTTTAAGTAAATTGACCAAGAAATCAATAGGGAATGTAAAATATGACAGAGAGGGGACCATGGCCATTTGTGGTTGGATAAGTTACTAGTATATAGGTTATAATTTGAAAAGGGAATTAGTGTAATATCACAATTTTTACCACCTTAATATTTTTATTTATTAAGGAAAACACTTTTACATAAAAAGTGGGGAACCATCTGGGTAGAAAAGTTGACTGTCAACCAACATCATAAGTAATGGATGACCATTTAAATGGTGGTTTAATTATTTTTTAAACCTTACCTCTATAGAGACTCCATTGTAGAGAATTTATTTTTCAGATGAATATTCTTTGAAGAGGTATTCAATATTGTCAGTCACCTTTTCATGGTTTTGGATAGACTCCTCCAAAAATATATTCTCTTTGTAGGTTCATTACTCCTCATGTGTTGAGTTGACCACTAATTCCTTCTCTAAGGATTATTTAATAAAAATGATAATAAGTTCTCAATCATCACACTCCACCAGTTAATTTTTACATAGGAGGATATCTAACTAGGAAATCTCCTATTCTGCATGCACCATATCAATGATAGATGAGTCACTTTCTAGAACTTGTTACTCATTGTGTGTCCCCGAATCCACATGTTTATAACAGACTTTATGATTTCTCTTGTGGTTTTTATCTCCACATTTTATAGGGAACATCACTTTTTTGAAGGTAATTTAATAAACAGGCTAGTTAAAATAGAATAGTCTTTTTGTCTTTGTATAATCTGGGTGTGTTTAATAAATCCATATTAGTCTATAATGGTTATATTTCATTTCTTTGAGGAGTATCTAAAATAATCCTATACAAAGCGTACTTCCTTGGACTCCAATAGCTAGGATTCTATGGTAGATTCATTATTCTCTTAATGGTCCTCAAGTATCATAGGGGTATTCCCATCATGAGAAACCTCCATATCAATCATTTCTTTAGGTGTATGACAATCACCTTCTCTCGAAATAGAAAACCGATAGCGAGAGCTATTCTCTTTGAGATATGCATTAGGGGAAGCCTTCATAACAGCATACCGAGCCACTGAATATGATGTGGCCATTGAAATGAATGTTTTTGGGTCTATGAAACCCAAAACACTCACCTCCACATACCCCTTGTTCCTTGTCCTATATGAAATGCCTCATCCTAAAAAGACCCCTCATGTATTCCGAGTCAGATCAATCACATTATAATTCCCTTTCTAATTTGTTGGATCACCTACTGAAACATTATTTCATAACTCAGGCCATTATTCGACTATTCTATGTATCTTAACATCTTCATATCCTAGGTTTTTCATCCTATTCGGGAGACCAAGTTCTTGTTTTAGTTGTCCAAATATATCCACCACATTTGGGTTGACCACCCTCTTCCCTGCATCACAATTAGAATCCCTTATTGCATCAATCACCATGTTTATATCTAAGGTCGAAATGGTGTCATGTACTAAGAATTCAAGGTTCTTCTCCATAGGATGGTTCGATTGAACTACATTACAACCATATAAAACACCACCCCTCATTCGTAGTTTGTTCTGGGTTGAAACTACTCCCACTCCAATGTACTGATTCCATGTTCCCAAGAAGACAACATAAAAAACAATAGTCAGTATAGGTTTCATGGAATACCATCTAATGTCAAAGGAGTTCACCTTCAATCTTGATCATAATGTTTTCCAATAGTCCTTTTGAGACATCATCTTCAATAGAAATCTTTAATGAGACAAGATAGCATACGACATTGGTATAAGAATCCGAGAAGTGGTTTGCCCTATCATGTTGCTGATCAACTAAAGAATCACCTAATTCTTGATTAGTAATGGGATACTATGGAGAGAGATCCAGAGTGTAGGGACTAGAGAGTCTCGTAGCAGGTGAAAATTAAAGGACCACCATAAGAGAGTAAAATAAAAACACTCCATAGATCACAGAGAAGAATCTGAAGAGTAATCTAAGTCATATTTATTTGAGAAAAAAATTGGGATATTCTTTGCATCTAAAAGAATAAAAAACACTCATTCCTGTAGATTCCCTGCCGAGTACTTGAACCTATAAATGGAATCGATTGAAGGATGTATCATCCCAAACTGGGCCACCAAAGTGAGATCTAAGAGTGCTGATTCTTCCATGAAATCAAATGAAGATATTAGGACCGAGGAAACTCCATTATTTTTAGATTGAACCATAGAGATAACTTCGATTGAAGTGAATCAAGGTAGGGAAGACAAGTCTATGAAAGGGGAGATGTTGGGAATATGAGAAGGAAGAAAATGCGTTGGAGGATCATCCCCCCACCACAGTTGTAGTGAAATGATGTGGGGCAGCACAACCGCTGCCATGACCTATGAAATCAATATGGAAGTGAAATCAAAGGAGGATCTTTCACCCCCAAACTTTTTATTCTCACAATTGTTAATATTCTAGGAAAATATTATGGTTTGGTAGAATGGTATTCAAAAACCACGAATAAATCATGAAAAAGATAACCCATTCACTAAAAACCTTTAAATGACATCTAGGAGGCCCTATATAGTTTGAAAAATTATATGGAGAAGATGAAAAACAACAGAGGGGCCATCAGCCACCGTGCACATAGTTTGAAATGCTATTATTACTAACCGTGCACTAAGATTTCACTTTATCTTAGTTACCCAAAATTAAGGTTTTCTACACCGAACTACAAAAATACCAAAAAAATAAAAATAAAATAAAAATTCAAACAAAATACATAGCCAAAACCTATCTGTTTTAACTTAAAGGGCTATATTCTCACTTAATCATACCTAAAATACATATTCACACAATTTATTCTAATATGGATCAATTAAATAATGAATTATTGTTATATGTAAATCATTTATTGAAATATGAATTGTTCAATTAAGTACCTATTCACACATAACTGTTTCCTAAATTAGTTCTTATGGGAAATAAAGAAATCATATATTAGTATTGTTTCCAAAAATTTCTTATTTTGTAAACTAGTCAGTTTTTTTCTGAACCCACAAAACTAGCCTGGAAAATAATTTTACCTAAAAAATCAAAACACAATGAATAAATATAGTTTTAAGTCTAAAATTTTATAATAATTAATAAATAAATTAAAATCACAAATTTAATCCACTTATAATAAAAGAAATTATTATTTAAAAACAATAAAATGTGATTGTTTGCTAATATTTTTTAATTTATCATGATTAATAAAATGAAAATTAGTATAAAATTAACAAAATATTAGCTTTATCACTCAACCCAAAAAATATTTATATACATTAAACCATGCACATAAATATTGGCATTCTTTATTGTGTTTATATTTTAAGAAGTTAACAACCTAAAGAGTTAGTTTTATTTATTAGCCTTATTTAAAAATCTTGAAGGATTCACTATTCATTGTACTACACTATGTCTAAGATATTATAATTTATAGAAACTTTTATTATTTAGGATATAAAATTAAATACATGATGATACTGAAGACTAAACTGACTAAAATCGTATAAAAACTTATTTTCTTAGGATATAATTACACAAAAAAGGTGTGTAATCTTTTATCTATCAATATATTTATACAAATTTGTATGTAAAAAAGTTTCACCTTCATTTTATAAAATTGGTTTCATCAATAAATACTAAAATATTAAAACATTAATATATAAAATATTTTAATCTAGAACTAATTTATTGAATGATCCACAATATAATTTTTTCTATGGAAATAAGGATATTATTTTTAATACAAGATTTTGGGTTTTATTTTTAAATGAAATCCCAATGAAAACCATATTATAAATGTGAAACAAATCATGTGGTATATTAAATGTAATATTTATTATGGATAGAAGTATAAATAGAGAAATAATATTGATTATGTAACCAATTTTATTTAAAATCATATTCTATACATTTTATATTAAAAAATATACATTTATAAAATCATTCGTCATCAAAATTAATTCAATTGGTTAGATTATAACAAAGGAAGAAATTCATTCAATCATATATACTAAAGTAGAGTATATCAAAATAAAATGTATTTTACCCAATTGATTTGAATAAATAAACTTTTAGGAAATTTATTAATGATGTGAAGAAAAAATTGATATCTTTTTTGATAATAAAATTTATGATAGAGTATATAAGGAATCTAAAACAACCTTAATAATCAAAAATTATTTTTTAAAAGTATAAATATGTCAAATAAAATTTGTAATATTTCATTAACAATGTGGGTGATATCTGGGTAAATTAACCAATGATGGATCTTTTCAAAAAATCCATGTCCATATTGCTGTTTATGAAGCATTATTTGAATCATAGTGTTCAACTACCTATCAAGTATTTAGAATGTTTATAAAAACCTTTATCCTTATATATGTTAATTTATTAACATGATATTTTTTGATGACATGGTGATAACGTTAATTTTATATTTATTTACTATCAAAAGGAATGAAATAATGAATCAGACACAAGTTTTAACATGTGGTTTTAAAAATTAAGTAATAGAAGAAAATTCTCCCTTTTTTTGAATAGAGATAATTAATTTTACTCTTAATGATCGTATATTAGAAAATATTCATGAATAAAACTTGATATATGATCCATAATTACTAGAATAATAGTCAATTTGAAACTCATAGTGAAGGTATATAAATCTTAGAATAGAAATATTTTTTTAACTTTTATTATCTATATAAGGAATATATGAAATAGACTTATGGTAATAGATAATATTTTATTATTTATATTTTGAGATATTAGATATTATGAGGATTATTATTGATATATTTGTAAAATTTTGAAAATTATAAATTTTTAATAAAACTAAAGAAGGAGAATTATAGAACCCCAACTAACCAAAAATTAGAATATTTAATGCTTTTATAAAATGTTTTTTCTTTTAATAAACTATACATAATTTATGAAAAAATATTACTATGAAGGATATAAGAGGTTAAATGTTGTCTAATGATTTTTGATTTTTTTGGTGATGGATTAAAAAACTATTTGATAAATTTTAATGCTATATTGTGGATGTTTTAAATATTTTCCTGTCTATTAACAAAAATATACCACAATGAGAAAATGTTATTATTCTATAATTTTATTTCTATTATTGGATGTTGCGTAAAATTCATAGAAAAATTCATTAAATTGAAGGATTTGTAGGAAAAATGGTATGTTTTAATGGTAAAAGATTATAGGATATCCAACATGTTTTTCTAAATACATGTTAATGGAAAATAATGACTTGTTGAGAATGTTTTTTATATAATAAGTGAACCAAAGAGGTCAATATGCATAAAGGGATTAATATATCACGAGAATCATTTATTTTATATAGACTGTGGTATATCACCGTAAATGTTTTCATTACATAACAATTATTTTACCTGATAGATTTCATAAAATTCCTAATTCATGTTTTATAATATATGGAAATAATTATTCCTTGATTATCAAAGTGATCCTATATTTAAATTTCATCACACTATAACACACTACCTTATAACATTATTTTGTGTATATTTTCATGTTTTATATACTGATTTATTTTTCAAATATGAGAGTATTTGATTAAAAAAAATATAGTTTCAAATTAATTATTTTGAGTTATTTTATTACCACTCTAGATGAGTCATTTTTCATTAAAAAATTTAGATTTTTAGAGGTGATAACAACAAGATATATAAATCATCAATGAAAATACATTGCAAAGAAAAATAAAAAATAATGAAGAAAGAGTGGTACTATCACAAATAATTTTTTGCAGGGAATCATACATGTTAAGAAAAAAGAACATGTCTATTATTATATATTAGAATCAATTCGTTATGATAAAGATGAAGATACTCACATACAATAGTTTAGTGTATTATGTTTTTTTTATTATTTTATGGTAAAAACCTATATGTTAATTTATTTGTGACCTTATCCCAAATAAGTGAGTCTAGATACAAAAATATGTACTGATCCCAGGAATCAATAAAATTTTTATCCAAAAAATAGTATTCACATAATAGGGTATTAATTTATTATTATAATGTCAATGAATTAATATTATATTCTTATTTAATGTAGAACTTTTCTATTAACTGTGACAAGATATATATTTATTTATGATTTATACGTTTTAATTTTTTTATTTATTATTTTGGGTTTTAAAAAATATTAAAGTGTTCTTTCTAGCATATGGAAAATATCTATTTGGGAAACAAATTATTCTCTCCAAAATTTACCCCCTTCTTAGGGTAATATATACTATAATGGATAAAATGAATTTATTTCAATATTACCAAATAATGTTCATTATTGTTCAATTTTAAATGAAATTAGAGTGTATTAATTTATATGAAATTGGAGATAATTATACTTATGAAAAATTATAGTTATATTTATAAAAATATAAGTTATAATTTTTTATTTATTTCACCGAATATTTTTGATTTTAGTAGTTTTATATAAAAATGTATGTATTTAGTTAGTGAAATTAATAAAAAATTACAATTCAAGTTATTAAAATAAACAATCTAGAGTTGATTTTATTGTAATTATATTGGTTAGTGTGTTTTGTTATTATGATATGTCTAAAATAATAAAATACGTGACACAAATGTAACAGTATTATTCTATTTTTTTAACTATTTTAATATAATTATTGAAATTTATCTAAGATGTTATGTAGGGTTTGAACTTGAGATGATGCCTCGGTCAATAACAAGTTATTATATAGAGATTGACCTTGACATAAAGCCTCCAATTATAATGAGATATTATATGTTTATTTACATATAATTAAGGCTATAATCCATGAAGAGATATGATACAGGGTTTGACCTTATATTAAGATACTAGAACTGAATATATGTTATGACATAATACATGTTAATCAAATGGATTGTCTAAAGTAGTTATAAATTACATTATAGTGGCCTAGTAATCATACAAAAATATTTTATATTTTTTTTTAATTTCTTGAAGTTAAAATGTCAATGTATAAATTTCTTTTATAAATAAGTATATAATTTAAAATGAAGGAAATGTTTGGTTTTTTATGATGATACATTATTGATTTTATTAATAATTATTTATATGTACTCATGTCATTTAAATATTAATATAAATAAATATAGACTATAAAATATAAATAACCTATGTATATTGGTGTTAGTCCATTCTGTGAAGATACATTATATTTGTTATCAATAAGAAAATATGTCAATATGTGTTGAGGTTATTATATTTTTTATATTTAATTATTCTTTCAAGGATGTCAATTTGTGATACATATCTAATGAAGACAAATAAAAAATGAATGGGGTGTCGGAATAACACATTGAAAGTACTGAGAAATTTGATATATATCATGGAAGTATTTATATTTATACATTCTATTGTGAATATATTTATGATGATTCAATTGATCGTGATGATTTTAATATAATTATCAATTGAAGAATACAAATTGAAGAATTCCAATAAAGTAAAAAAATGATATTCTATTATTTATATAAAAATGAAAATTAATTTTTTGGTAAAAATTATTGGAATACACTGAATAGAATCATAATAAATTATAGTGAGTTATGTGATTAGAAAACCTAGTTATAGGTTATAGATTATACCTTTTCTATTCTAAAGGTATTTTGTAGACATGTTTTGAATAATCAGTTTCATATTTTATTTTATTTAGCTTTCTTGAAAATATATTTACATGATATGAGATTCCATGGAGTATGAAATTTCCAAAAATTATATATATATATATATATATATAATGACAATGAATAATTAAATATACATTAAGAACAAGTAAGTTAGTTATGTTTTTTTGTAAAGAAAACCATCATTTTAATATGATTTATGTCACTATAATGTAGGTCAATTTATTATAGGTGATGATATATATTTAAATTTTAGTTATAGAGACTTGTTTTGTATTAAGTGATAATGAATAAAATCATCATTGATGAATCTATGAATCATGTTTGATGATTTTCTAAAGAAATTGTGGAAATTGAAGATTTTTGGAAAACTCAAAATTAGTTCATATGTTCTTAACAAAATTTTTCAATAATTTTGATATAGATGAATATTTTTTGAAGACATATTCAAGTGATTTAAGGATGTCATTATTTGACTTATGATGTATTATGTTTAAATTCAATATTCATAGGTTTGTAATAAAATCATGTAAATGAAAATGTAATAGATTTTCTGAAACCAAAAAATTAATGAAGAGTTTAAACTATTACATTTAACATTGCATTAATGATATGTTATATCCTTTATATCACTTGTAAGAATTGTGAAAAGTATAATTGATATGTTTGATATATGTAAGAGTATCATAGAGAATACACATTATTATGTAAGATTATGTTTGAGAACACATAAAAGTAAATTTGAGATTCCATATAATACTTAGAATTCATTTCGCCTCATATAATATTTAAAGGGTTTAAATGGATACATATGATCCTTATATTGGTAATTAAAAACTAAATTATTATTCCTAGGTGAAACATATGATTAAAATTCGACGATGTAGTACAATTATTCATTAAATTAATATCTTGATTCATGATTGATTAATCCATGATTTATATTGATATTGGTGTTGATATTTTTATGGGGTGATTACACTTTTAGATATATCTTTAAAATAAAATATCATTATTGTATTCATGTATTAGTATATGGAAAACAATATGTAGAATTTATAAAAGTGCGATGAAAGGATAAATTAATGAATTTAGGAGAACATAAATGAAAACACCATAATGATATGTGAAGGTAAATAAAATATATTAGAGGATGTTTGAGTGAGTGAAAATGTCTTCGTATCATAGAGGATCACTATTATGGTATTTTTGATGATTTTTTAATCAACATTAAATAGAAATTTGGAATATAAAGACCTCAATATTGAATTGAATAGAGTTTCTATATTTGAAATTGAGAATATTATCCATGTGATTATATATGAGTGTATGAAGAAGAATATGAGTTGAAGTAAGAAAATAGAGAAGATATAGACCTATTATTTTTAGATATATTAATAGTACATGAGCATGAAAGAGAAAGATAGTGAACACCAATAATGTAAAGCTGCATAAAATCCATTAACATTTAAGAAAAAGGAAAAAGATCATGAGAGACTGATGTAAAAAGTATTGTTCGTAAATGTTTAATTAATTTAAAGATAAATAGCACTTTAAGTTTTTTCTTATTGTTTTATGTTGTTTATACTTTATTAATTATGTTTCTATTGAGTTATAATAATAGGAATGAAATTGGATTTAATATGGGTTACAAGTGTGATAAAATGTCTTATTCCAATGTAAGTTTTAGTAGGAAACACAAGTCATCTAGCACAATACCATAAAAAATTCTTTGGCATGTTGTCGAACCTATAGACCAATTTAAGGGCCACTTAATAGAAGTTAGAGTCCCAAAAAAATTTAGTGGAAGTAGGCATAATGTTAGTGTTTCAAGTAGCCCACTAGCTACTCGGTGGAGGCTACTAGGTATTCAGTGCTGTTAATTCATACCATTTTGGGAAGCATTAATGGTTTGTGAAAATGATCAGATTTGGATCGTTAAATCTTTGTTCAACCTTGTATGACCCAATAATCCTATAAGGATATAAAATTAGGTAAATCGAGGCTCTTATTATCATAATATTGTAGTAAAAACACTCTTCAATCTCTAACAGATTCCAAATATCCAATTACCATAGAAGATCCATATTTCTCATCTGTTCCCAAATTAGATCTATGTGAATATTCATGTACATGAATTACTAAGATAAAAGGGAAACATAAAAGTGCCCAATCTTCATTGAATTCATCTACCAGCATTTATAATTTTTATTCTCTATATTCATTCTTTGGTGTCTTTTGCTTTTTGTCTTTGGTATTTTCTATTGTAGTACAACCCATTGGATCCCTCTCCCTCAATTAATATATATATATATATATATCACATTATTTCTACATATTATATTTTAATGAGAGTTGGTATGGAATTTTAATAGGTTTTACAAATTGTAAAATCAATCAATTTTCTCCCTCCTTTTCAATATTAGATTCATACATCTTTATCCAAAAGAAATAGATTTTTTTTGTTTCTTAGATCCCATTAAAACCAAGGGTTCATGGTTTCTTTATTTATCAGTTCAATATAAGGAGACTTATTTGGTTCTTGGATCCTATTAAAATCAAATTATTAAATAACCTCTCAATACATCTTCAGGGGTGGATACATATGTACACCATGTGTGCTATTTTTGAGCTCTGTTTTAAAAGCACACCATGTCAATTTACTTATTTCATTATAATTTCAACTTCATTTAATTTTAATTTCCTCATATCCTCTAAATTATTTCTTTGATAATATATCATTCTTTTTTATATCACAATATCTTTTATAGAATCATTACATTTGTTTTAAATATTAATTTTTATTTTATTTCATCCGCATTCATTCATAAAGTAAAATTCACCATTATCTTTTCATATTTCTCTAATCCATCATTTGTTATTATAGGTGGTATTTGAATTAAAATTTCTTCTAGAATATTTTTATTATTTTATGATACCATTATTTGGTATTGGATGTAAATTTGAGTTTTTATCACCATTTTTACATAATTTCAATATTGGGTTTGATGATTAAGTCTTAATTTATTTTTAATGGTTGATTTTTAAATGTATTTTACATTATATATACTATAAGAGATTGTGTCCTAGTACCAACTAGTTTTAAATCGATTACATGCATATTTGATATATTTATTACATATTTTTCATTGTTTTTCATGACTATAGTGTAACAATTTCTTAGAGTTTTTGTTGCATTGAAAATGTTATAACAGTTCCCCACAGTGATGTGAATTTTACTGTGCCATTACAATATTCTTAAAAATAGTTCTATGGTTTTATAACACACTATGATGGGACACATATCATATAGACCATTTTCTGTGAGTACTCATAAGAGGATGAGACTTCCTCTCATGATTTTCTCACTTGGTAATCTCTAAGATAAGAGATTATGAGAACATACTCACCAATAAGAATTCTTCATGTTTTTGTGCCATCATATATTCATATATGTGAGCATGTGTAATGACCCTTAGACATTATTGTTAGTATTAATACGTGTCATGACTCACACACATTGATTTACTGACAATACCATCACACAGAAAGTTGGTGGGAAGTGGGGTATGTTGGGTATGTCATGAGTGTAATGTTATTAATGGATAAGTTGAGGAAGGATTTTTCCCATCCCTCTTTAGAAGTTGACATATCATCAGTTTGATTAAAATAAAACTATCACACAATATTTCCTGGCTATGGTATTATGAAAAGTTTATTTTAAGTATTCAAATAATGATATATCAAGCACATTGGTTGAAGAAACTATCATGAAACATGCTTGATGTGATATTGAGATAAAGGAATTATATTACACAGTGAGAATTCGTATGTGGATGTCGTTTTTGCAACATTAAGATCTTTCTCTTAGTTTCCTTGATCCGTTTCTAGACATTACTCTTGGACATTGGGAAAGCCCACCTAATTCCAATGAAAACTATTCCTAGAGGGTCACACACTAAGTGTTTCTAGTGGTCTCGGTTAAATTCTTTTTGAATTTAATTAATAAATATAATTCTCAAGACGGGGGAATAATTTTACTCAAGTTAAAATGATATCATAAATTAAATAAATATTTATTCACAAGATTGTTGGTAAAATATATTTGTTTATCTTTTTAACCATTTAATAAATATTTATTTACTAGTTTGTAAATAAAATATTTATTAATGAAACTAATTTATTTATATATTTATTCTGGTTTTCAATAAATGGAAGTTGAGTTCATGCAGACCGAGGCTGGTCCAGTAGTAAAATAATAATTTTCAATATGGTGAATAATTATTTAACTAGTTGGCGCAAATTAAAATAATAATAATATTTCTATAATTTTGTGACACAGAATTTCATTTATAATTCTGTTTTTAACAAGTTCGAACACCATAATTAATGATGTAGTGTTATTATTAAAATCATGAGTTATCTCTAAGTTTATGAATTTATTTAATTAATGTTACACAATTCAATATTGTAACCTATGCTCCTTGTCAATAAATTGACACATACGTCTATTGTGCCATGTACCAAACTTCACGCCTAGTGAATTGAGAATTTATGAGCTAAATGATTTCTCTCCCAAATCCTCTTCCCACCCCTCTCAAGAACGAGATACATTCTTCAAGACCGAAGAACAAGCGATCAAGAATGACCGACACAAGATATTGTTTTCCATGCTCTAGTACCCATAGAATGAGTAGTGTCGATCAAAGGCTATTACAGCACATGTGGATCACCGCTAGAGGTATTCTAGTTTGGATCCTTTCAAGTGCAACGAGACAATCCAAAAGGGTCATTCTAGATGATAAACATGATCAATGAAGAATGTTCAAAATATCCAGATATTCTTTTCTTTATGAAATTAATTAAAATAATTATAAACATGATGTGAAATATACTCTCTAAAGGATTCATGAAACTTCATTAATTTTCTAAATCTTCAAATCTATTCTGTGGAGACTGGTGTTCATAATCGTATGGGTCCTAGAATAATCATTGAATATGGTAAAACTTAATGTTGTATGATTCACTATCCACACTTCTATTGTGCCCAAAACAAATAAGTGGTATCAGAGCAGTTACTTCATAGTTTATAATTATTTAAATAATTCATTTATGATTTACAGTTTAATAATTTAGTTTTTCAATTCAAGGTTAATCGTTCCTGTAATCTAGATTTTGAGATATGTTCTCCCTGTTTTTTTCTCGCATATTTCATAGAAACAAATAATTTTCTAATTAAAAATAAAAAAGAGAGCTCATTAAGAGGCACTGACGATTATACAAAGGTGAAAAAAGTACACACCACATGTTCTCACTTACATGCTGTGTTTTACCGTACATTCCATATAAACCAGACTCCAGGTCGTGTAGTCATGCACAAAACATTAGGAATAATTCAAAAATTACTCATGCTATTTTAATTTATTACACGTTTCACAATTAATTTTACACAGTGTGTGACTAAGACTGATAGTCACACAGATACCAGATTATATGTCATGTGGCCCACTAGACATGACATGTAATATCATCAGGTCTAGAGAAAACCATGTATCCCATACATGAATAAGACAACTAGTAACTATATAACACGGAGACAACACAGTGTGTTACCCACTGTACACATTGTGTACTCTGAAATTTACAAAGAATTCCTCACATGATGAGTCCATAGGCATGTATATCAGGGAATATGGTAACGGTAGTACACACCATGTAGTTGGAGCTACACACTATGTACTTTACCAAATTACTCAAATTAAAAACATAAATGTTTTTATAATGTTCATAACTTCTTCTCTTTTATAGATCATACTATATTTTGTTACTCTATGCTTTCAAGAATCATGCCCACCATATTTCATAAGATTAAAAATGTATAAGAATATAATATGGTTTGGGTATATTTGAATGGGTATTCCCCTTATTACATCTGAGGTGAATTTATGTACAATAATGATAATCTCAATGATGTTCAGAAAAGTTTTTAAGATTAAAGGATATATTAATTAAAGATGATAATTTATTTATTAAAGCACAATTTATCTTAAACAATATCTATGAAAGAATTAAATACTAGTTTTATTAAATAAATAACTCATTGCATTGATGTGGTTGATCATTTACTAGACCAAGACCTTTTTATGCGATTGGGTTTCTGGTAAATTTATTTATTAAAATTAATTATTGGAATGAGAGCCACCTATCCTCATTAATTTCTAGGGCTTTCATGCCCACGGTTTCTTTTATGTAAACCACCATTTTTACCCCTCACCTGTGTGCGAGTTAAAAAAGGAATATGTAATGGATGGAACTCCCAAGCTAGATGAGGTAGATCAAGCTGGAGATAAGACACAACCAATCATAGGAGACACTAAGGTAGACAAGAGGAAAGTTCTAAACAAGAACCCAAAAGGTTCAAGGTGTTTCTCCCCTCTATCAGGGTTAGTTAATCAACCTATAAAGAAACTAACCATTTGGAAATCTTGTGATCATTCCCATTGCTTTATTATATTTCTATCTATTTCATGGTATATCATTATAGATGTATTGTCATGATCTCATAATTAATGAATTAAAGAAGCATGCAAGATGTAACTAAAATAAACAAGGATTATGTGTAAATATTATTCAGACACGGTTAATCAATTATGTATGTTCCACTTAATATTAACAAGATTGTGATAATGATAATATGAAATTCATGCATAAGAGATAAAAATTCCTAAAATAAAATACGAAGTTAGAAAGTGTCTTATGTTACTTGTTTAAGGGAAATACTCAAAAAAAAAGCTATGTGTTTGAACAACCCTTATTGGGATACATACTTTTATATAGAAACCCATTATTAAAGGTTTCAGGTTGAATTAAACATATTACATTAAAAGGAGTATGCCTTTCTTGACATGGAGTAATATTCAGGGCAAGAGTTGAGGAAATCAAAAATCCGGATTTTAGGACCGGGGAGTCCACTCAACAGATCAAAGATTTGAGATCCTACAGTTGGAAAAGACCTGCTTACCTAAATTACTTCAAATATCTTGACCAACCCTTGGTGGTGTTATGTGTAAGGGAATATGTATCCTTTCTAATTGAATGTCATGGAATCTTGACATTCCTAGTTCAATGGTGAGGGCCATTGGGTCTTGATGAAATAGAGAGGGACTTAATAAAATAAATTTATTATTTATTATAAAATTTAATCAAGAAAGTACCAACTATCTTCTATTTTAATTATAGAATAAAAAATGAAAATCTCATCAACCAGACTATCCCTATGATCAATTATAGATACAGACAATATCATCACTAGCTGTAACTTCCAGGAATGGCTTAGACACCTTCTGGTTATCCTAAACCATGAGTAGAAGTTTTATGTGTTTGATTCAGAATTACCTAATCTTCTTTCAAAAGAGGAGATTGAAGAGTATTTCTTGGTCAATGAGAAGAATATGAATGATGTGGTCAATGTTAAATGTTTGATGTTATCATCAATTTTTAGTGAGATCTTGAAGTCTCATAAAACATTGGATACATATAGCATTCTCGAGAACCTATGTGGTATTTACTTGGAGAGAGACACACATGAATGGTTTGAGATCTTCAAGTCACTCTTTCTGAGTATGCTTGGGAAGGGTGCCCCAGCCGTGCCTCATGTAGTGAAGATCATTAGCTACATTGAATGCCTGGTGGTTATAGGGTTCAAACTCCCTGAAGAACTAGACATTGATACAATTATCACATCACTCTCGCAGAGCTTCTCCATCTTTGTTATTAATTTTAATATAAACAACATTGAAAAGTCTCTATCTGATTTTCTTATCCTTATTCACAATGTGGACAAAGTTATAAATCATGAAAATCCTTCTACCCTTATAGTGAATAAGAGGAAATGTAAGACAAATAACATTAAGCCCAAATCGTCTTCATGCCATTCCATGAAAAGGAAGATGAAAGGTGAGGTATGGGAATAAGAAGATGTTTGTTTTGAATATGGAATGAAGGTCCACTGGATGAAGAACTGTACCCAGCCTAAGGGGAGAGGGAAGATTCATGTGTCTTTGTTATCAAATGAAATATATCTATTTATAAAAATTTGGGATTAGATACATTTTCTTGTCCTCACATATGTATCCAAATATAAGATCCATGTAGATTTAAGTAGATTGAGTGAGGGGAGGTAGATATATGAGAATCTAACTGAGCAAGACTCACTGATATTGCTATCGGGGACTACCACCTCACATTGCCAACTAAGATGCTCTTGGTGTTAAAGGGTTTTTATTATGTTTCGTCTGTTACTAAAAAAATTGTTTATGTATACATATTAGATACAGATGGTTTTTTTTCATGTTTGGAAATGAATGTTCCTTATTTTAAAAGGATAACATTTTTTAGGGAAATTTATAAAATGGTATTTATATCTTGGATCACACAAACCATGTAATAGAAATATATAACATAGATACTTGAAATGAATCATATCACCCTCAAATTTGGCATCACCAGCTAGGTTATATAAATGAGAAACACTTGACAATGTTACATCAAGATGGATATTTAGATTCTTTCAAACAAAAAAACTTGGTGTATGTCAAGCATGTTTATAAGAAAAAATGACCAAATCCACATTTAGTGATAAATGAGAAAGGGATAAATATCTTATTGAAATGGTTCATACCGATGTGTGTGGACCACTTCCAATTCAAGAAATAGGAGGATACACATACTTCATTACTTTTACTGATGATTTTAGTAGATATGGATATATCTAATTAAGGAGGTATAAGTTGGATTCATTTTATAATTTCAAATAATACAAGAATGATTTTGAGAACTAGCTTGGTAAGAAGATTATGAAAATACACTCTAAACGAGGTGGAGAATATCTTAATAAAGACTTTATTGATTACTTATGGGATTTTGGGATCCTATCCCAAATTACTCCTCCTTAGAAGACCTAGTGGAATGGTGTGAGCGAATGGAGGAACCACACCTTATTATAGGTGGTGAGATTAATGATGAGTCATGTGTTTCTTCAATTATCCTTTTGGGGATATGCATTAGAAACATTTACACACATAATAAACCATGTACCAACTAAACTGGTAAATGATATTCCATACAATTTATGGATTGGAACGAAATCCATGTTATGGAATTTACAGGTGTGGGGAAGCGATGAATTTGTTAACGACTATTCAAGTAACAAAATTTCTCCCTAAGGAACAATGTGTACCATTATAGGATACCCCGAGGAATCAAGGGTGTATTACCTTTAAAACACCTCATAACAAAAGGTTATAGTCGCAAGACATGCCATATTTATTGAGAGGGATAACATTTCCAAAATAGATAATTGGAACAAGATAGACATAGATGTAGTCGAGGATCAAGGTACATAAGAGTTGGTAGAGGAAAAGATTCCGCAACGCTCCATGGATGAAAGAACAGTTCTAGAGACACAAAAACTATGTAGAAGAACAAGAGAGGTTATAGAATCATAATGGTATAGTTTTTTAGTTACTAAGGATGGTGACTCATTATTAGTTGATAATAATGATCCTATAACAAAAAAAGAAGAAGAAGTATGTGGCACAAATGTTTCCATGTGAAAAGAAGCCATGAATTCTGAAATGGATTCCATGTACCAAACCAAGTCTGTATTCTAGTAGATTCTCTAGTTGATATAAATCATATTTGTTGAAGATTGGTATTCAAGAAGAAACTTGATATGTATAGTCATGTAAGTACCTATAAGGCACGACTGGTTGAAAAATGGCTTAAGAAGTGTCAAGACATTGACTATGACAAAAACTTTTCACAGTTTCAATGATGAAATTTATCAAAATTCTATGGGCCATTTCTGCTAACCATTACTATGAGATTTGGAAAATTTATTTCAAAACAAACATCCTTAACAAAAACCTTCAGGAATATTTTTACAAGACACAACCTGAAGGGTTTATGACTCCAAAAGATTCCAATAAGGTATGCAAGTTGCATAAATCCTTTTGTGTATTAAAGAAAGTATCCAGGTCATGGAAAATTATTTTTTATGAATCCATAATGAAATTGGATTTTATCAAGAATGAATGTGTTCCTTGTGTCTTCAAATGGTATGGTGGGAGTGCAATTATTTTCTTAGTAGTATATGTTGACGACATATTACATATTGGAAACGAGGTACCAGTCTTATAGTCTATTAAGGCATGGTTGAATTAATTATTCTCCATTAAGTACTTGGGTGAGGCAGCATGTATTCTTGGGATCATGATCCATCGTGATAGATTCATGATATTTCAGGGCCCATGTCAAAGTACATACATTGATAAGATACAAAATAGATTCAGTATAAAACATCGCAATAGGGGATTGTTGCCAGCATCACATGACATTCATCATTCCACAAAAATGTGTCCTCAGACACATGAGGAACAGATGTTAATGGAAAGGACACTATACACATCATCAATTAGGTCATTCATGTATTCCATGTTATGTACTAGGTTTAATGTTTCCTAGGCATTGAGTGTGGTAGGAAAATATCATGCTAACCCATGTGACCACCATGGGATGATCGTCAATACTATCCTAATGTATATAGGATGTAATAAAGACATTTTTCTAGATTATGGAGGATATGAGGAACTAGTCATTATAGGATATGAAGATTCTAGTTTCTAAACTGATCAAGATAACATGAAGTTGAAAATGGGATACATATTCACTTTGAATGGAGGTTCAATGAGATGTAATAGTTCAAACAAGAGTGTGGTCATAGATTCTAGAGTAGTGTACGAGTATATCGAGACATATAAGGTAGCTAATGAAGCAGTTTGGATTCTAAGCATTGTATGTGACCTATATGTGTTACCTTGTCGTAAAGATCCCATCACACTATACTGTGATAATACTGCAATGATGGCTCTCAAAAAATAGCCAAGGTCACATCAGCGGATAAAGCACATACATCAATAGTATCACCTATTAAGAGTGTTTTCTCAGAGTGGTGAAGTTGCAGTGAGATGTATTTCTACATTAGACAATGTGAAGGACCCATTGAATAAACGATTGAGTCAGCAGAAACATGATAATCATTTGAGGTCTAGTAGACTGAAAGTTTCAGACAGTTGGCTCTAGTCTAAGTGGGTGGTTGTAAGAGTTGGTTTCCTAGAACCAACGAGTTTTACTTTCATTAAATGAATATTTAATATATTTATTATATATTTTTCATTTTTCTGCATGACTATAGTGTAATAATGTCTGGAGTATTTTTCACATTGACAAGGTTATAGTGGTTCCCTAATATGATGAGAACCTTGAAGTGCTAAGAAAATATTCTTAAATATAATTCTATGATTTGATGACATACTATTATTGGAAAAAAAATCATCCAAATCTTTAGGTGCAAGTAATCATAATCATACGAGACTTCCTCTCATGATGTTCGTACTTGGTAATATCTACGATTGAAGATTACGAGAATAGACTCGCCAGATGGAATTATGCATGTTTTGAGGTCATCATATATTCTTATCTGCAAGAATGTGTAATGATCCTTATACATTAATATTATCATTAATAAATGTCACGACTCGCACACATTGATTTACTAATGAGAACTGTCACACAGAATGTTGGTAGGATGTAGGGTACGTTTGGTACATCACGAGTGGCATGTTATTAATTCCTAAGACAAGGAAGGATTTGTCCCTTCCATTTATGGTATTTGATATATCATCTAATGATTTAAATTGAATAGTCACGCGAAACTCCATGTCCATGGTGTAATGATGAGTTTATTTTAGGTAGTCAAAGAATGATGTGTCAAGCATAATAGTTGGTTACACTATCATGAAACCTTCTTGATGATATATTGATACAAAGATATTATATTAAATAGTGAGCGTTCTTATTTAGAAGTCATTGTTGTGAATTTATGTTATTTCTCTTGTGTTCTTTAACCCATTGCTAGAAAGTACTCTTAGAATTCAGGAAATCACCCCTAATTCCAATGAGAAAGAAACATAAAGTGTCACACACTAAGTGTATCGGGTGGTCTCGGTTAATTTTATTTGAATTTAATTAATAAATATTATTCATATGATAGTGGAATAATTTTATTTAATTTAAAATGATTGCATAAATTGAATAAACATTTATTCACCAGATTTTGGGTAAAATATATTTATTTATTTTACTGAACATTTACTAAATATATATTTACAAATCTCTAAATAAAATATTTATTTAAGAGAATAAATTATTTATTTATATATTTGGGTGTTTAATAAATGGAAGTTGATTTTGGGCAGACTAAAGTTGGTCTGGTAGTAAGATAATTATGTTCAAGATGGTAAAAAATTATTTAACTAGTTGGGATAAATAACCATAATAGTAACAATGGTATTAATTTTTGACATGAAATATTATTTATAATTCCATTTTGTGCATGTTAGTGCACCATAAATAATGATGCAGTATTATTATTAAAACCATGGTTTTATTTAAGGATATAAATATATTTAATTTTTGTTATGAAATTAAATATTGAAATGAAATCCATATGTAGATAAATAGACATGTATGCCTATTATTCCATGTACCTAACTGTCCTCCTGGTGAATTGAGAATTTTGGAGCTAAACAATTTCTCTCTCAAATCCTCTTCCTGCCCCTCCCATGAACAAGAGATGTTTTTCAAGACCGAAGAATAAGAGATCAAGAACAACTGTCATAATAAATTATCTTTTCTATGCTAGCACCTGAAGACTGAGTGGTGTCTATCGGAGGTCTTCAGAGCACATGTGGATCACCTCCAGAGGGAATCTAGTTTGGATCCTTACAAGTGAAATGAGACAGTCCGAAAGGTTCCTTCCGGATGATCAACACCATCAATGGAGAAATTACCGAAGATCCATGAATTTTTTTTCATTATGAAATTAATTTAATTAATTATATAAATGATGTGAAAGATCCTCTCTATATGTTTTGTGCCTTTTTCTTTATCAAAATCATTGATTATATTCTATAGATACTAGAATTAATCATCATATTGGTCTCCGAATAACCATTGGTCATGGTAATAATTAATGTTTGGTGCCGCAAAAACTATGCTTCTACTGCGACCGTAACCTACATATGAAAGAAAATTTCATTGATGGTTTAAATTATTAATATTTGAAAAATCACATGTTGATTTGCTTATAATCATTGGATATATTATTTAACAATTGTTCTCTATGGTTATTCTCGTATTAATGAAACTAAAGTTAAATAGACCACTCAAGATATTGTATCTTTTGAATTATATGGTAAACCTATGGATTCCTTACTTTGTGATTTAGATCAAAATTATTTCAATATAAGGTATTCCTTAAAAAGAACTAATAAAATTTATAAACTATAAAATTATCCCATGATGGAATGAGTAATATAA
The DNA here is from genome assembly GCA_963277665.1 of Viscum album. NCBI lineage: Eukaryota > Viridiplantae > Streptophyta > Magnoliopsida > Santalales > Viscaceae > Viscum > Viscum album. Next base: position 1,547,898,812 of record OY728155.1, on the reverse strand, counting down.
AGAAAAAAACTGGAAATTTTTCATCAAGATTTTGAATTTTTCTCCATGAATACTAATGAAACTATTACTAGCATGATTAGAATATTCAATTAGATTTTTATTGGTGGAAAGTCCCTATAGGGTAACTTGACAATATATACTGTGATGAAGAAAATATTCTAGGCATTACCATGTTTTTTGGATCCAAAATAGACGAAGATTCTAGAGGCCAAAGACATAAAAATACGATGGTAAAAGATATCATTGGAACCCTCATGACATATGAGATCACCATGAAACACCATATAGTTAATGAAGAAATGGATTTTAATAAAACCAATAAGAACATAACATTGAAATCCCTCAATTATAATGCTTCTTCCAAATGTGGTACTAGTTACAATGTATCAATTGAAAACATTATAAAAATGGTGAAATAACTCATTTAAGGAAGAATTAATATCTTGATGAAAAAAGAAAATATCAAATTGAAATAATCATTATGATGTGAAACTAATATTAAAAAAATGGTAATATAAGAATAAAATTCAAAATCTAAAAAAATATGTGGAAATAAAAGAAAAATGTTTATAAATCTCTGTGAGTTGAAACTTATTAGGCCTTTGATGGCTCCATGGACTCATCCACTTCAAGAAAATCTATCCCTAAATGCCTTCTGGCACATATTGACGATGGTAATGAGGTTAGTTATCTAATTTCATACTCTTTTATCAATATTATTCTACAAACTCTTCTTCTTTCGCCTCTTCTTCTTTAAGAGTCTTAACTAATGTGGATCTAGAAAATGATTTCCGAGAACATTTAGAAGGTAAACTATAACTTATTTTTTATTTGAATAACATTAATGGGAAATAAAAATATGTTTTAAATGATAAATGCATTCTTTCAAAATCATAGATGATTTCTTTTTAAAATTAACAAAACCAACCAGATATTGATTTTTTAAATACAAAGATCAAGGATCTCAAAATATCACTTATTAAATTCATCCATGGTGAGGAAAATATTAATATGATTCCTGGTTCTTAATGTGTTAATATAAATAATCATGGTTTGGGGTTTTTTAATAATACTGAAACATATCAAAAAAAAATACTTTTTCAGAATGGGGTTTCTTAAAATATGTTTTTCAAATATATTAATAAATTTTAGCACCTTATATATGAATGTGATTGGATAATGAAAGATACTAAAGGTATAATTATAACAATAATTATTCTAATATTCTTTAAAAATATAATAATTTTTAGACACTAAAATATGTACTTGTTAATAGTTTTCGGAAAAAATTTGTTTCCATGCCTAAATAATCATTTTCCCACACTATCAGTCCATCGGGGGAAGAAAATTGAAACAATTTCTGATTTTATATAGGGATTCACAATTAGAAAAAAATTGATATATCAGTTGGTGTCTTTTTAATAAATATTCAAATGGATGAATCAAATATTAGTGAAGTATCTTATTTATGTAATATTTATTTTTTTATTATATTGTCATTTTTTAATAATCGTTAATTTTCATTCTCTGTTTTATCTTAGCAGGATTTTAATGATTAATATTATCTATGAATATAAAGGGTTCAGTTAATATAATTTTATAAATTCTTATTTGTTTCATTGATATTATTTATTCTTTTAAAATAATTTATTAATTCCTTGAATTTGTTTACTCATATTTCAAAAATCTTTATTTTATTATGTTTAATTTTTTAAATAATTTTTTTCAAGTATTTTTTTTCTATTTTAAAGAATGAGACTAATTTTTATTATCCATAATGCATTCTTGAGCTATTATCTTATATTTAATATCTAAAAGCTGATCATTTTTCTCTAATCCTCATGCTTTGGAAGTTGTTTTTTTTTTGTAATTCCAAAGGGGGTGAGTAATTGATAGTGGAAAAAGATAATTTTTATTTATTCTAATTTTATTTCATCAAGGTGTAGAACATCATTTAAATGTATTAAAAATGGGAAGACACGGTTCTATGTTATTTGGAAACACCTTATTCTTTATATTTTCACTAGTGAAGAAATGAGTTTTCACTTTTTTATTTTTTGTTTTTTCAATTTCATCACAGATTTATTGCCTATAAATTTATAAATAGGGTTTTCATGTTTTTTATTATTATCTAATGTGATAAATAATTTTTCACCTCAGATAAAAAATTAACTATATATCACACTAAAATGACATAATTGGAAACATGTTTCACATTTTTTTATATAACTAATATCGACATTAATTTTCTAAATGGTTTTATGTCGTATATAAAATAAAAACATTAAAATATATGTTTAAATTAACAAATTTATATTAACCTACTAGGATAAAAACATAAAAATAATTTAAAAAATCACATTATAATAATATAACAATACAAAATCATCACGATTTCAAATGATTATCACTTTACATTGCAAAATTTAAACTTTAAAAAAATATATATTACAAATGAACTAAAATCTATTAAAACCTACTAAATATTCCACCCATTCCCTTTGTATGTGATTTATTTCTTCTTCGGTATAAGGGTGGCTGTAATAAATAAGTTACAAATTTAAAATAAATAATGTAACATTTATTCTCAATAAAATTATATGATATATTATTGGAAAATTTATAATTAAATCTTACCATATAAATAATTATAACTGTCATAGTTTAAATTATTTCAATTTTAAATTTTATAACGTAATATGAATATTTCATTACTCTATCTTGAATATTAAAATTCTAATTTAGAATAATTTTTCATTTGAAAATTAAATTTCATGTACTTGTATCCAAAATTTATGAATTTTAAAAGAGAATCTATTTTTACTTTTATGATTTTGATCTTTTGGATCATATTTCTTATTGTCTCTAAAAATTATTCCCTCTCCCTAAATTAAATAGATTTAAATGAAATAATATTAAAAGTTGTTACAATATATAAGTATTTAAATAATCATACTTACTTGTTCAATATTCTCCTGAAAGTTTCTCACACATCACCATGTATATAGTATAACTAGTAAGATATCATCCCTATTTAAAAAATAGAACATCCCATGTACACTAATAAACAAAGAATATAATATGGGTGGATATTTATTTAAGTGAAATAAATCTTTAATAAATATATCATCAATCCCGTTTATGATAACTAACATTTAACAATGAATTGAATCATTTTGGATTTTTTCAATGAAATATATTATTATTTCTTCATCTTTTATTTTCCTCGAAATTTGTGAAATACATTTTCAATCCAAAAATCCATATTGTGAGGACACATCATACTAAATACAAAGTGTATAAAGAGACCTAATACAAAATATACATAAATACTAGGTTTCAATAATGTAATATAAATGTAATATAAATGAAAATCAACTAAAATTGAAAATTCATACATAATGTTGATGCCCAAAGAATATAAAGTTACAAGATACATGATATCTCTCATAAAAATCATCACTTTTAGTTCATGTCCACAAATTATAGTACACATTAGAATCTTATAAAATTTTAACTAAAGTGATTAATATGTTGACAAATTATTATGTCTAAAAGATATTGTATATATAGTCTTAACACCCTGTACTTATTAGTGTATATACTGTAAGTAATCATTTTTATATTTCTCTTTAAAAAATAGATAAAAATATAAAAATTAAAAGGTTAATTTTTTAACAAAAATAAAAACTCAATCATGTAATCTATAAATACCTCACTTGTAATTTTTCATATAAGTCTAGACTAAAAAGAAAAAAAAATAGATGATAATTTTTTTAACTTCAGCGATTTCATCTATAATAAATATAACACTTATAGATCTATCTATAATATTCCACACATTGACCCTAATCTATTATATATGTATTTGTTGTTGCTGAATATCATCCCAATGCAATATATAATTCTATGTGAAATAATATAATGTTTGGTATGCTCAAAATATAACTCAAAAAAGATGTAAAACTATGGAGGAGGTGTTGGAATTGGATAAAAATGAGGAGGTAGAGGAGTGGTATTTTCAAGTTGATGTGGAGGAGTGTGTTTAGAAAGAAGATATGGAGGAGTGGGATTCACGACATGAAATAATATTTTTCTATTTGGAAACATTGACTATACTAATGCTATGTCCCTATCCTCTATCATCTCACTCATCAATTGAACAATATCTAATAAATATTTATTTTCCTCTTCTATAAATCAACCATTGTAGAATCTACCTAATGACTGAACACATTTTTTATCAATACACTTTCCATAAATCCCCGTACATACACTGGGTGTTCAGGAATTCCCAATATCATATGTAAAATATTCTTCTAACCATTAGGTATGAAGGTCCCTAATGTTCCTTTTCCCTTATGGAATTCCTCAATAAGATATTATAAAAACATTATTAGTGAATCATGATATATAATTAATTTAAATAAATTAAATTATATAATCACAATAAATAAATTATTACCATACTCTCATCTATATCCCTCGACTATTCCATAAGATATTGTCTCTTTTTGATCATTTGTCCCATCATCCTTTTGTGTCTAGATAGGGTGAATGAGGGTGAACCTCTACAGTGTGTAAAAACTAAAGTCTCATTATTATAAATTTTCTACTATTATTTATTCTCCTTAAATAATATACACTAAACGGGAAATGATTGATGCAATATGTTCTTGGGTAGGATCTATTAATGGTACCCAATCATTCAATACGAATTAATAACAAATAAATCAATTATATGATCATTAGTATAAAAGACTTCTAAAATGTAACATTTTACATAAAAAACTATTTTCCTATCTACTTCAAATAAACTTCTTTTATGTTTATCCTTTTATAAAAGGGTATATATCATATGGATTTTAATTTTGTCTTTATCTAAAAATGAAATCTGATTTGAGGGATTATTTAAAAGTCCATTATCTTATTAAAACCAAACATATACATTTATTTCTGAATTCCCTAGTGTTGGGTATATCATATATCAAATAATAATAATGGAAATGAAATATATTATTTAAAAAAATCATTATATATATAAAAATAACCAACGATGTTAACAAAATTTCCATGCATAATTGAGGTAATGTCTCTTTGTCAAAAAATTTCCAACTATAAATGAAAATACAATGTTTATTTGATTATTCGTTGTAATAAAAGTCTTAAATTATTTTGAATATGGACCCTTAAAAATATCATTATCCTCAAACCCAACTGGTATCCTTGGGTACCAACTATTGAAAATTAATAATTTTGGTAAACCTGCTTTTCCATTTTTACTAACTGTAGAAGTATTATCTACCACAATTGAAGTAGATGTGTCTTATTTAGAAGGATGAAGAGGTTCCTCATGAGAAGTACATGTGTGGTTCTCCTCAAAAGATTTATCTAACTGTGTGGTTCTACCAAAAAGATTGATCCAACTCAAATTATTTATGTATCATTATCCTAAAAATCAATGTAACAAATCATATTAACAAAAATTATATTCACATATATAAAAGTTAAACTATTATATATAAAAATAAATAAAAAATGAAAAAATAATCCATAAAAAACTAAACTACACTGAAAATTTTTTATTCATATTTTTAATTTACATAAATAAAATTCTACGAAAATTTATTAGTTGAAATGAAATAAACCAAGAAAAAAATACATCTGTTACATAATATATTGAATATAAATTTTAAAATGATATAAATAAATCAAAATAATTGTAGAAAAACCGTTCATTATAATATTTTATAGGGGAAATCTTATGTAGTACATCATTTTGAGTGGTTAATTAAAAATGGTTAATGAGCAACATAAATTCTCCAATGTATTACAAATGTTTTACACCAAAATAATATTATTTGAATATTCTATTTAATATATATTTTATTTTTATTTAACATATTAAATTAATTTTTTTCCATAAAATAATGAAATAAAATATTTTTTTCAATTTAAAAATATTAATAATTAAATTAAAATAAAATAAATCCCTCCCACACACACAAACATATATAATAATAACTTAAAATAAATATGATTACATGATTTGACTAACTAATTACAAAATAGGAAAAATTATTTAAATAATATGTTGTTCTCTATTAACATTTTCTAGCCATACTTAACATTAGTTTAATCTTACATAAGTATGGGTAAAACAATTTTATAAAAGGGTAAAAATAAACTTATATAGGTTTAGAAAGGGGAAGAGAAATTTAAATAGTATTTAGTTTACCATAATTTTTTTTCACATTTACAAAATAATAGTTTAACCTCAAATTACATTTATTCCATTACTTACCCTATACAATTTTATGTTAACCCTTAAATAACATTATTTAACCCTTAATTAGCTTTTTTTCCTTACATAACAAAATTCTTCCCATATATAACTTTATTTTACCCTATGTTAACATATGTATACCATTACATAAATTTATTTTACCCTTCTATAACATTTTATTTTGCTTAATTAACTTTATTTTACCCTTACTGAACCAATACGAGTTTATATTCACCCTTATATAATGTTGTTTTACCTTATAATGACTTCTATCTTCCCATAAATAACATCATTTTACCGTTATATTACATTGTTTTACCCATATATAACTTTTGTTTACTATAACATAATTTATTTTTACCCATACATATCTTTTATAAACCATAATTAACATTATTACACCCTTACATAACCTATTCTAGATTCTATTTACCCTTAAATAACACTATTTTACCCTTACAAAACTTCTCTTTACACTTACGTAACATCTCTTTACCCTTAATTTTCTTTTTTACACTTACATAAATTTTCTAACCCTTAAATAACATTGTTTTACCCATAAATAGAATCTATTTACCAATATATTAAATTAATATATCATTACATATTTTTTATTACCCATAATTAACTTTGGTTTACCATTACATCATTTCTTTCAATAATTGAATATTATTATTTTACCCATACATAATCTGAATGTGTTTTTATTACCTTTACAATCCCTTTTTACCCTTAATTAGATTATGTTTTCCCTTAAATAATAGGATTCTACCATTCATTTTTTTTACCCTTATATAAATTCTATTTTCCCTTAAATAACTTTTTTTACACTTACATTGATTTTTCTATACTTACTAAACATTAGATTTCCTTACTTAGCCCATATTATTTTATATTTATCCATACGTAACAATGCTTAAAATTACTTAAATTTGGTTCAATCTTATATAACTTTAAGTTACCATTAGATAACATTGTTTTATCCATAATTAACTTTTTTTAACCTTAAATAACTAATTCTTACCCTCACATAAAGTTATTTTACCCTTTAATAACCTTGTTTACCATTATATATCATTATTTACCCTTACATAACTCATATTTAACCTTATATTAATTTAGTTTACCATTGAAAAACTTTTTGTACCCTTACCTAACTCTATTTTCCATTATTTATCATTTTCTTACTCTTAATTAACTTTATTTTACCCTTACTTAACCTATATAAGTTTCTGTTTTCCTTTACATAATTTTTTTAACCTTACTTATCTAAAAATTAATTAAAATCCTACAACTACATATAAAGATGAATAATTTAAAAATGATACCAAAAAAACTAAACTAATATAAACAAACAATTTAATATATTAGTTATAATATATTAATTTAAAAATTAAAAATTAAAAAATATATCTATAATTTTATATAAATTAGAAATGTAAATAAGAAATAAATATATGCTACATGGAATATTAGGAAATTCGTAAATGATTTTTCCCATATTCATTCATCATGATCATTCCTCTTGGAGAAGACCATGTTTATGAAATGGTTTTCAATATTATCCCTTAATATTTACATGGAAGTAGATATATCATATATATGAGTATTATAATAAAATTTATCATTAAAAATGTACTTTTTTTCAATTTTAGAATTATTGACCGCAGTATGTTAGATGGATGACGAATATAAATTTTTTGACATGTGTATCATAGATAAATAGATTACCTATGTATTTATATCTATTCAAATTAACTTCTGTCATAATGAATTCATCATTTTTGAAACTATGGTTATTTATAAACCATTTTTAGATATACAATGGATGTTGAAGATTAATTTAATTAACATCCCATATTTTGTAAATGACTATATAATATGAACATGTTGTATATAATGAGTTTTTTTAGAAATCAAAAGATTCATTGCTTATATGGACATAGGTACATTATTATTCATGAAGTGAACTTATGTTTTCTTGATGTTTCATATGAATTTTATAGAGATTAATTTCATACCTGAAACATGCTTGCAAATCTAAACTTGGGCCACTCACTGACCATCTCAATGTTTTTTTCATCTGATCAACTATGTTTAATCTCTTTAAACTATGGAATAAATCTTCCATGCTTATTAAAAATCTATATATATATATATATATATATATTCCATTTACAACCTATTGTTAAAAAATTAATATGAAAAGTTATATATAGATAAAAATCATCTATGATATTCATGTTTTATAAATGTACCTACTTTATCTGTTCACCTATTAATGATTTTACTTTCAATCTGTGGAACCATTTCCCCTATAATTGACTAATTCAGAGTGAGCTATTAGAATACTATTTGTATCAACTATTGAAAAGTAACTTATCAAAAACTCTACTACCTTTTTAGAAATATAATTCTAAAAATTGGAGGCTTATGGTCAATATTAATTGATAAAATATCCTATAAATATCATCTCATGCCTTTCAAAATGATACATCCAACAAAGAAATGTATGTATGCAAAGAATTATTTCTCACACCAAATGAACCATTAAATGCATTATGATATTAAAAAAAGATATAGGAAAATACATTACTGATTGAAAAATTATATAATTTTCTGTTGAGTCAAAAGACCTCTTTTGACTTCTACGTTTTGTTTTGGAAATAAAAAATTTCTTGTTAATCCTACTAACCTTGTCTATCGTATCGTACTGATCATGCTGATCCTACTGACTATGCGTATCGTACTGATCATACTGATCGTACTGACCATGCCAATCGTACAATGCTGATCGTACTGACCTAATGATTGTACTGATCATGCTGATCATACTGACCAGGCTGATCGTACTGATCATGTTGATCGTACTGACTATGCGTATCGTATTAATCGTACTTACAATGGCAATCGTACAATGTTGATCGTACTGAATATGGAAATTGCATTGACTCTGCTTCTAATATCTTTCATTACATTCTTGTTTTGGTACTTTGTCAAAAACACATGCTTCATTTAAATAATATTCATGATTATCTTATTCATATATCTTGTTTTAATCAATATGATGTCATTGAATTAGTTACAAACTAATCAAAATGATGTTGTGATTTCTGTTTCAATATGACCGTTATGATGCCCGGTATCCAAGTCCCTCCGAGTTTTTCTGAGAAATATGAACGTTGGAGGAGATGTGACCGTTGGAACCTGAGGCCTATAAATTGGAGTTCATTTGAAACTGAGAACATAACAACAGACAACTGAGAGAATTTTGGAACAACTGCGATACTCTACTTCAATCAAGATTCTAGAGAGAGATGATGCGGCTTCTCTCATGCTATGTGCTTTGTGCATCTGATCATCATATCGAGGGCTTTCAAGTGATTGAAAGACAGAGGTGCCGATTACCTACAAAATCGAGGGCTACCAGGGATAGGCAGACAGACGTTCCGATCATCGTATCGAGGGATGCCAGGGATAGGCAGACAGACATTCCGATCATCGTATCGAGGGCTTCCAGGTATAGGCAGACAGACAGTCCAATCATAGTATCGATGTCTCACCAAGGTGTTGGTGAGACAGACCTTCTATCCTAGGTGAAAGGATAACCCTTCTCTTTGGGTTAAAAGAATTGTATTTTTTTACATTTCTGCTGCTAATTGTATTAGAAAGGAAATTGTTTTTGTTTCCTTTTTCTATCTTTTATACATTTTTAATTGTTTCAATTAAAATCATTCTATTACATGTTGTATTGATTGATTCTATACGCTTTAAGTTATAATCATTCATCTTTATATTAATCTGATTATTGTGTTCATCCTGAACACAATTGTGTTACATTTCATTAGTATTACATTACATCATACCTTTTTATATTCAATACAATTGTGGGTGTTTGTATTTTTATTAGTTTAATACATTTTAAACTAATCTCTTAAGTTTCTAAAACCCAAATGTTTTTTAAACCTAAAATTCACCCCACCCTCTTGTATTGTTCCATCTAATATACATATACATCTACTTATTCGATCCAACAATTGGTATCAGAGGAGGTTTTATACTGATTCGTATTTCTTGTTCTATTTCTTTCATATTACTATTTTAAATAATTACTACACTAACGTGTGGAGTGGAAAAGTTTTGTTTGTTTTACTAGATGGAAGGAATGAATATTGGGTCAATAAAAAATCTGAATCCGTCTAGACCACCTATCTTTGATGGGAATTATTATAAGTATTGGAGAGATCGTATGAAGACATTTGTTATCAATACTTGTGTAGACAATTTTATTATGCTTACTGGAGGTTACAAAATTCCTGAAAAAGAAGTCAGTACTTTCACTAACCAAGAGAAGCAAGAATATCAACTGAATTACAAGGTACAAAATACTTTATTATGATCTATGACCAGGAATATATATAGTCAGATATCTTCATGTGAAGAAGCCAACTGTATTTGGAAGAAATTGGAAGTCACTCATTTTGGTACATCCAAGGTTATAGAAACAAGAAGAGCAATGCTTCGAGCAGAGTATCATGGATTTTTTTCCCTATGGAGAGACATTATGTAAAGTACAACAATGGTTTTTGACAATATTAAATAGCTTACAATCCATGGGTGAGAAAGGTCTTGATGATGAAGCTCTTGTTGATAAGATTATAGATATAATTCCAAATGAATGGGAGTCAAAAAGGACAACTAATGATGAAAATAGAAAAGTTTCTCAGATTACTCTTCATGAACTCTTTAGAACTCTTTTACAGCACGAGACAAAAATGAAGAGAGATGTTGATTTAAACAAGAAGAAGAATGGGAATGGAAGTGTAGCATTTGCATCTAAAGCTAAAACACCTGAAAGGCTGACAAGATCCAAAGCCAAGAAAGTTATATCTGATTCAAGTGATTATGATCTTTCAGATAAAGATTATCCAATCTTTCTCTAAGGATGAACAAGATTGTGGGAAAGAAATACTTTCAATATAGATTTAAAAAGAAAGATAGGAATGATAGGAAAGATTCAGAGGTAACTTTTTATGAATGTAAGAAAGCAGGACATATAAGGACTGATTGTCCTTTACTAAAGAGGAAAGACAGAAAGGAGAAAAACTCTCAAAGAAACAAGAAAAGGTTTTATAAAACAAAGAAAGTATTAAAGGAAAACGATATTTGGAGTGCAAGTGGTAGTGATTCTTCAGATGATTCTTTAGAATATGAGTCCTCATGATAGACAAATATTGGATTTTTAGCCAGATTACCAATTGAAGATCATTGTCTCATGGCTAAGGTACACAATGCTAAATCTATTACAAATGTCTCTTTGAATGCAAATTATACTGACAATAGATATTATGAATCTTCAAATGATGAATCTTCATCATCAGAAGATGATACATTACCTTCATTTGACGAAGTATCTAGATTTTCTAAATTACTTGAAAATGAAAATTCTAAACTCAAGAAGAAGCTTGAGAAAGAAAATTCTAGAATTTTAGTTTTAACTAAAGAAGTATCAGATCTTTCTAAATATCTTGATGTGAAAAAAACTAATTTTGAAAGTATTTTAAAAACCCTTGAGAAAGTCAAATCTGATATGGATAAACTATCAAAGGATCTTGAAAATGTAATTTCAAAGAAAAAAATTTTAGAGTCTAACTCTAGTTCAAATTCAAATGTTTTGGAAAATAAAAACATAGTTTTAAAACTAAAGTCAGAAATTTTTTCCTTAAAGAAATGTTTGTCAGATTTTACTCATGGAAAGGAAAACTTTGAGAAGATTTATTCTCAAATTAGATCTTTGAGAAATTGTTCTGGTCTTGGTTATACTCATTCCAAACCTATTTTTAGTAATAACTATTTTGTTCCTTAAAAAACATCTTTTTGTTCTAAGTGTAAATGTGGAGGACACTGGAGAAGAGATTGTTCTCTTAACAGAATTCAATCTTTAGGATTTCATAATGCTCATTTTTTAAAACAAATGTGGATTCCAAAAATTCTTTTATCTAACCCTTCTGGATCCAAACAAGTTTGGATTCCGAAAAAGTAATTGTTTCTTTTTCAGGAAAATGAGAAGTGTTCCAATAAGAATATTTGTTACATGGATAGTGGTTGTTCTCAACACATGACTGGAAACAAAGATCTCTTTGAAAAGGTCATCAAAAGAAAATGTGGAAAAGTTACCTTCAAAGATAATACTCAAGGAAAGATTGTTGGTATAGGTAATATCGTTTTTCTTGGAAAATTTCTTATCTCAAATGTTTTTTTTGTTAAAGGTCTTAGGCACAATCTCATCAGCAAAAGTCAATTATGTGATGAAGGTTACCTTTTGAATTTTAGAAATGATAAGTGTGTAGTTCATAATTCCAAGGATGAATTTAGTCTATCTTCCCATAGGTAAGAGATTGTTTACACTATTAACTTAGAAGACCTTAGGAGACAAAACTTACCCTGGTTAAGTGCAATAGAAGACCAATCATGGCTATGATACAGAAGACTAGGACACTGTAATCTGAGAAACCTTAGTAAACTCTCAAAGAAAATACTTGTGAAGGGGTTACCAGACCTTAGATATGATTCTTCAAAATTCTGTGATCCCTTTCAATTTGGCAAGAAACATAAAAATATCTTTAAATCAATTAATGAAGTTTCAACTTCTAATGCATTACACCTAGTGCATATGGATCTTTTTGGTCCTTCAAAATCTGGAAGCATTGGAGGAAAATACTATGTATTTGTTTTATTTGATGACTTTGCTAGATTTACATGGGTCTACTTTCTCACAAAGAAATATGAAGCCTTTTCATATTTCAAAACTTTTAGAGCCCAAGTTAAAAATGAGAAAAACCTACCATTGATAACTATTCATAGTGATCATGGTGGTGAATTTCAAAATTCAGATTTTGAAACTTTTTGTAGTAATAAAGGTATTATTCACAATTTCTCATCCCCAAGAAATCCTCAGCAAAATGGTGTTGTTGAATGAAGAAATCCCATTCTTCAGGAAATGACTCAAACCATGTTGAGAGAATACTCAATTTCTAAGCACTTCTGGGCTGAAGCTGTTAGTACTGCCTGTTATACTATAAATCGTGTTTTAACTAGACCATTTCTTAATAAAACTCCTTATGAGTTATGGACTGGACGAAAACCTAATGTTTCATACTTCAATGTTTTTGGATGCAAAGTATTCATTCTAAATACAAAAGATAATCTACACAAATTTGCACCAAAATATGATGAAGGAATATTTCTAGGTTACTCCACAACTTCTAAGGCTTATAGAGTTTTCAATAAAAACACTTGTACTGTTGAGGAAACAGTACATGTAAAAGTCGATGAAACTGATCCTTTTGTTTTCAACCAACCCAATCCTACATCCTCGGATGTGTTTTCTAAAAATTCTTATCAACCGTTATTAGAAGATCACTATGATGAGGAAAATGTTCAAGAAAGGATTCCTGAAACATTTACCATGGAAGATTTTCTACCATATGTTGATGAACAGGTTTTACAATATCCAAATCAATTGTTTCTTAGGAATCATCCCAGTGATAACATCATTGGTGGTGTAAATCAACCGATAAGGACCAGAAATTCCTTAAGAAATGAAGTAGAACATCTTGATTTTCTTTCCTAATTTGAACCTAAAAGTCCAAGTGAGGCCTTAGGTGATGATGATTGGATCAAAGCAATGCAATATGAACTAAATGAATTTGAAAGGAATCAATTTTGGACTTTAGTTGATAGACCTAAAGAAACAACTGTAATTGGTGTAAAATGGGTTTTCAGAAACAAATGTGATGAAAATGGAATCATTGTAATAAATAAAGAAAGAATTGTTTCTAAGGGCTATAATCAACAAGAGGGAATAGACTATGAAGAAACATATGCCCCTGTAGCTAGACTTGAATCTATTCGTATTCTATTAGCCTTTGTAGCATTATTTAATTTCAAACTATTTCAAATGGATGTAAAATGTGATTTTCTAAATGGTTTTGTTCAAGAAGAAGTTTTTGTTGAACAACCTCCTGGTTTTCTAGACCCAAAACATCCTGATCATGTTTTTAAACTTACCAAGGCTCTATATGGTCTTAAACAAGCCCCTAGAGCATGGTATGATAGACTTACAGGATTTCTTTTACAAAACAATTATACAAAAGGTACAGCAGATCCAACCCTTTTTATAAAAATGGAAAATAAAAACGTTTTGATTGTTCAAATCTATGTTGATGACATCATTTTTGGATCAACTTATAAATCTTTAACTGATTCTTTTTCAAATTTAATGAAACTTGAGTTTGAAATGAGTATGATGGGTGAGTTAAAATTCTTTTTAGGTGTTCAAATTTCTCAAAAACTAGAAGGAACATATATATCTCAACATAATTATATTAAATACATATTCAAAAAGTATGGATATGACAAAACTAAAAGTATTATCACTCCAATTGGTACCTAAAATACTCTTGATCTTGATGAAACTGGGAAAACAGTAGATCAAACAATCTTTAGAGGTATGATAGGAAGTTTGCTATACTTGAGAGCTAGTCGACCAGACTTAATGTTCTTTGTATGCTTATGTGCAAGATATCAGTATAATCCAAAAGAGTCTCATTTAAAATCCGTAAAGAGAATATTTAGGTATTTAAAAGGCACTATGGATTTAGGTCTTTTTTACTCTTCTGGGAATTAATTTGTTTTAAAAAGTTTTTCAGATGCTGACTTTGGCGGATGTAGAATGGATAGAAAAAGTACATCTGGAACATGTCATTTCTTATGAGATTCTCTGGTTTCTTGGTCCTGCAAGAAACAACACTCAGTAGCACAATCCACTACTGAAGCTGAATATGTTGCAGCTGGAAGTTGATGTGCTCAATTATTGTGGATGCAACACAGACTCACTGACTATGGATTGAGTTTTTCCAAAACTCAAATTCATTGTGATAATACTAGTGACATATCTCATAGTAAGAACCCAGCACACCACTCTCATGCAAAACATATAGATGTTAGGCATCACTTTCTTAGGGATTACACATAAAAAGGAGATATTATTCTATAATTTAATGGAACGCAAGAACAAGTTGCTGACATTTTTACAAAACCATTATCTTCCAATAGGTTTGAGTTTATAAAATAGAAGCTAGGAATTATTACATTAAAATAATCATTCATATCTACTTCATGTTTTAAAATTCTCCTAACATTAAATAACTCTCTTTGAAAGGGGGAGGACATTTCTTACTATGTTTTTTTTCTTCTTACTATGTTTCTTTTTATCTTATTATATTTAATTATTTACTCTCCTGGTATGTATTTTTGTTTTTCTGTTTATCGTATTGACAGTTTTATCATAATATATACCTATTTGTTTATCGTATTGACAGTCTTATTGTATTATTTACTTCATCGTATCGACCGATGATGGAAATGAATTTCTTTTCCATCGTATCAACCGATGATGGTAATGAATTTCTTTTCCATCGTATCGACCGATGATGGTAATGAATTTCTTTTCTATCGTATCGACCGATGATGGTAATGAATTTCTTTTCCATCGTATCGACCGATGATGGTAATGATTTTATTTTCCAATGTACTGACCGATGATGGTAATGATTTTCTTTTCCAACGTACTGACCGATGATGGTAATAATTTTGTTTTCCATCGGCTTGTCAGTTCATGGTAACGAAATTTTTTTCCATCGGCTTGTCATTTCTTGGTAACAAAATTGTTTTCCATCGGCTTGTCAGTTCATGGTAACGAAATTGTTTTCCATCGTCTTGTCAGTTCATGGTAACAAGATTTTTTTCCATCGGTATGTCTTTTTTTCCATCGTACAGTTGTGTTTTCTTTTTATCTCTACTAAAACCAACAATTACCTTACGTTCTCCGGCAGGTACTTTCCATTTTTTTAATTTTTTTTCTTTCTTTTTTAATCCTAACCATTGATCTATTTTTCTCTAATCTTGACCATAAAAGATCAACGGTCACCCTTATATCGCCAATAAATATCCCCTTCCTTCCCAAACCCACATTGGTTTTTCAGGTTTTGAGGCAAAGCTCTACTCCACTGTATTTAAATCATTGTACGATCTTTCTTCGGCAGCATCCCTATGTCTTAGTCTTCTGCCGACACTCCTGCCGATATGTCATCAAAGGATTTCTCGGAAAAAGACCTTTTAAGGGAAATGTTAGTTTCCGATGACTTTTATGATTCATATGATTCTACTATCAAGAGGATTATTCTGTTTCAAGGATGGGAAAATTTGTGTGTTGAAAGGCCTATTTCTCAATATCCGGTTCTCT
The DNA here is from genome assembly GCA_963277665.1 of Viscum album. NCBI lineage: Eukaryota > Viridiplantae > Streptophyta > Magnoliopsida > Santalales > Viscaceae > Viscum > Viscum album. The sequence goes on along the minus strand of OY728155.1, from coordinate 1,547,882,220 downwards.
TTGATGAAGTCTGTCAGTTTTATAAAACCATATCTTTCGATAAAGACATGACTATCAATTTTGTTGTGTACGATAGAAAGCTATCTATGTCTGTGAAACAAGCGGCACATTTTCTTAATGTCCCAATAGAAGGGGATTCTTTCTGTCCATCTCATAAACTACCAGAGGAAGTAGGTATGTTTAATAGAGAAAGTGTTGAGAAGTCTCTGTTTGTTTTGAATGAATGGAAAAGGAAAGTAGCTCATCTTTCACTGGACAATAGGTTTTTGGCTTTATGGATGCAAGGTTTTCTTATCCCAAGGAAAGGGGATAGATAAACTTTGAAAGTTTCTGATAATTTTATTCTTGAATATCTAGTAAATATGAGAAAAGTAAATCTCATGGGATATTTTTTCGAAACAATTAAGAATGTGAAGTCAGGGGAAATCAAATCTCATTTGATTATGTATCCAACCATTCATAAAAAGTTTATTCTCGAGAGTATAAAGTTTTGCAACATTCCTTTGAAAGGGAAGTTGATAGATTTGAAGCCCTCCTAGATTAGCAAAAGTACTATTAAGAAGTTCAATGTTTGTTTTGATCAGAATTCAAAACTTTTTGTTAGAGATGTAGAAGCTGAATCGGCTCAGAATCAATCGGCACCTATGCCAGCCAAAGACATTCAATCTGCTGGTTTTACTCAAAATTCTGATCCGTAAACCAGTTCAAAGCCTAAGAAGAATCCAAAGTACAGTAAGGATATTGTATCCAAATGGAGAAAGGATAAGGAACATAGAAAGGAAGGTGATCCAAAGTTCGGTCTTGACACGGCTGAGGCTTTTTCAGAAAGAATAAGGGTAAAAGAAACCCTTAAGGCTGAAAAGAAAAAGAAAAATGTTTTGAAAAGAAAGGATCAAGACTTTTATATCTCTAAAGTCTTGAAAATGGTTGAGGATGCTAGTGCTCAACTGACGGAAGAAGTTCATCAAGAACCCATCGTACAGAGTCTTCCTGAGAAAGAAAAAGGAAAACAATTGATGGAAGAAATAAAAGAAGTTGAAGAAGAGGAAGAAGATTTTCCTTTAGAATTCCTTCAGAGTTCAAAGAATAGTATATAGGAATCAGTTCAAAAGCAAAGTGAAGATATTCAACAAGTTCCTCGTGCCGATCAAGCACGAACTCCGGATAGAATTCCGTCTCAAGAAAAGAAAGGTGCTCAATCCTCTCACACTGATAAAGTTGTTTCCATTAGTGATAAAATGTAAGAGGAAAGAAATCAGAAAGAAAAAGAAAAAGGAAAACAGCCAGTTGTAGATTCAAGCCGATTAAATGAACTGGCTTCATACGATAAAGATACCGATTCAGAACATACAATCTCTCTCAAGAAGAGTGATTTCATTGTCCATGTTTTGAGAAGGGTTGACAAGACCATTCCATATTTCCCTAGGCTGGATAGAAAGATTGATTTTATTACTAACAATCAAAAGAAGATGTTTGGCTTTGTAAAATATTTAATAAAGAATGTTTTGTCAGTTGAAGCCAATTTGAAAGTTCTTTCAAAAAGATCAGTTTCTCATAAGAAGGCCTGCAATAAGATGGCCAAGTGGCCGTACAAAACAAAGAGCTCAATCAATGATCATGAGATAGAAATTTAAGATATAAGAAGGTTGTCAAATGAGTTTACAATTTCTTTCAATAATATTGAAAAAGAAACGGTTGAAAGGTTGAATCTTTTGTCTTCCCAACGAGCCGATGTTCCTTCCGTAAAAGACTTGCAGGAGATAATGAATGCCTTTCAAGCTGAGTTTTCGAAAGTTTCATCTTTCAAAGATGAAATAGTTCTCTTGAAGAAATATAACTCTAGGTTATCCAAAGATAACAAAATTTTCAAGATAGAATTGATTCTCTTGAAGATGTAATTAGAGTTCAGGAAGAGACAATCAGAAATCCGGATCAACTCTTTGCCGATCAACAAGACCTTCTCAGGTCTCAGGGTGATGCTATTTTTGAAGACAATAAAGAGATAAAAAAGATGAAGTCAGTTCTTTATGAGTTGATCAAAAAGGAGAAGGAAAGAGAAAACAAGTGACTTGTATTTGTTCTCAAGTTTAGTGTTGTTTGTTATCGTAATGAAATTTCTTTTATCCATTGTCTTGTGTTTTTTTTCTAACTCTTTCAGACAATTCAAGTTTACCCCTTTATTTTTGTAAATCACAAAGGGGGAGAATGTTTACAAAGGGGGAGAATGTTTATAAAGGGGGAGAATGTTTTATAAAGGGGGATAATGCTTTACAACACTCTTAAGGAAAATATACGAATACAATCCTTAGGAAAGTCCATACCTAAGGGGGAGTTAGTTGTATTCAATTTCTTATTCAGAAGAGTTTCCAATAACTCAGGGGGATATAAGTATTTCTTTTAGTTTTTATTTTGTGATTTGTGGATTCCATAAAGGGGGATATTTTTGAGTCAAAAGTCCTCTTTTGACTTCTATGTTTTGTTTTGGAAATCACAAATGTCTTGTTAATCCTACTAACCTTGTCTATCATATCGTACTGATTATACTGATCGTACTGACTATGTGTATCATACTAATCATACTGATTGTACTAAACATTCCAATCATACAATGCTGATCGTATTGACCATAATGATCGTACTGATCATCCTGATCATACTGACCAGGCTGATCATACTGATCATACTAATCATACTGAATATGCATATCGTACTGATCATACTGATCGTACTGACCATGCCAATAGTACAATGCTGATCGTACTGAATATAGAAATTGCATTGAATCTGCTTCTCATATCTTTCATTACATACTTGTTTTGGTACTTTGTCAAAAACAAATGCTTCATTTAAATCATACTCATGATTATATTATTCATATATCTTGTTTTAATCAATACGATGTCGTTGAATTAGTTACAAACTAATCAAAACAATGTCGTGCTTTCTGTTTCAATATGACCGTTATGATGCTAGGTGTCCAAGTCCCTCCGAGTTTTTCAGAGAAATATGACCGTTGGAGGAGATGTGACCATTGGAACCGGAGGCCTATAAATAGGAGGTCTTTTGAAGCTGAGAGCATAACAACGGACAACTGAGAGAATTTTGGAACAACTACGATACTCTACTTCAATCAAGATTCTAGAGAGAGATGTTGTGACTTCTCTCATGCTATGTTCTTTGTACGTCCGATCATCGTATTGAGGGCTTTCAAGTGATTGAAAGACAGAGGTGACGATTACCTACAAAATCAAGGGCTGTCAGGGATAGGCAGACAGACGTTCCGATCATCGTATCGAGGGCTGCCAGGGATAGGCAGACAGATGTTCCAATCATCGTATCAGGGGCTGCCAGGGATAGGCAGACAGACAGTCCGATAATCGTATTGAGGGCTCACCAAGGTGTTGGTGATATATACCTTTTATCCTAGGTGAAAGGATAACCCTTCTCTTTTGGGTTAAAAGAATTGTATTTTTTTAAAATTTCCTCTGTTAATTGTATTAGAAAGGAAGTTGTTCTTGTTTCCTTTTTTCTATCTTTAATACATTTGTAATTGTTTCAATTATAATCATTCTATTACATATTGTAATGATTGATTCTATACGCTTTAAGGTAGAATCATTCATCTTTATATTACTCTGATTATTTTGTTTATCCTGAATACAATTGTGTTACATTTCATTAGTATTATGTTACATCATACCTTTTTATATTCAATACAATTGTGGGTGTTTGTATTTGTATTAGTTTAAGACCTTTTAAACTAATCTCTTAAGATTCTAAAACCCAAAGGTTTTTAAAACCTACAATTCACCCCCCCCCCTCTTGTATTTTTCCATCTAATATACATATACATCTACTTATTCGATCCAAAATTTTCTCCATTATCACATTTTTTAATGAGTTTAGATAAATCATATTTTTTCAAATTGAAATAAAAAAATAACAAACATCCATGATAATAATTCAGACATAGATAAAAAATACTCTATGAAATTAATCTTAAAGGAGTTATTGCATCATGATGTTAAAATCAAGGAATTTGATGCATGTAAACATCAAATATCTTAGTGACACAAATATTTATACATTTTAAAAATGACATTGTGTTATTTTGATATAATAGAGACACTAAAAAAACAAAAATTTCCCCCTTATGTATTGTATGAAAAGACAACGATTGATATGTTAATATTTCATTAGTAGTGGGAGATAACTCCAAACATATTCTAATTGAGAGTTATTTTAATCTTTCATGGAACTCATATTTAGTTTTTCCATTAATATCTAACAAATTTATAATCCAATTTTCATATAAAATATTCTCTTCAAGTATGATATCAATGCTATGTTTGACCTCATGATACATCCAATATGTAATGTCAACAAATATTGATTGTTTCTTAAAAATATTTGTACAATTCCAAAATTTTAATGTCTATGAAAATGTGATATCAATGTTTTTACCATATCAATATACTGATTAGTGGATAATGGTTTTGAAGAAATATCAAATTCATGTGAGATGTTTAATACATTTTTTATTCCTTGATAAGAGTGATCCATAGATAAAATCCCTTCATGATTAATGTATAGTATTTTCTCCCATATTATAGTTGATAAAATGATGTATGTTATTAACACTCTGAATATGATTTATTCTCCTAAACACCAAATATAGAAAAATTTCCATATATTGGGATGTCATTTTTAGTGAACATAATAACTTCATACATCAAAAATGATCAATTTTATAATAATCATAATCCCTCATACCTAACTATCATAAAAGTATCAAGTCATTAATTAATTGTGATGACAAAACATCATTTCCATTTCATTTATATTTTTCATTAGAAAACTTTAAAATCAACATGATTTTTTCCCACATCATAAAAAATTCAAAATATAAGTATTAAATTAAAAAAATAATTCTACGAATTATTTTTTATACGAATGCTTCAATGTGTATTTATTCGATTCCTGCACATTACTTGTCTAGTATTTATAAATTCAATTATCAATATAGGAAAATGTTTTTCAATTATTTTTCAATGTGAAGAATCAGAGGTACGATATAATTTTCAATCATATATTTAGTCATCTAAATGATATTTTAACATTTTTCATCATTTTAATTTGAAAATAAATGTTTCAAATGTGAAATTATTTGAAGATACCTTATTTCCTTGGTAGAATTATCCATAAATTTTAAATTGGTAAGTGATTTTCCCTTTAACCTATATTATTATTTCCTCTATTAAGACACTTTGAAAGACCATCGCATTCCTTCCTAAAAATACAAATTTATTCAGGAATTCATGTGTCATCTTATACCCCTAACCCATCAGGGATATTATTTTATTCACATTATAATGTGAATATCGATGATCATTGTCTTTAGGAAATATTTATTTCCATATATTTGGAAACAATTTAAAACTATTGTCACTCCATATATTTTCCCCCATCGATTTAATCAACCATAACATAGTTGCGAAAACAATATGTTCTATATAAATAGGATATTATGAGTTTCCAACATCACTATATAGATGCTGAAATATTGGTTTTTAAAAAATTTATGCTAATTAATCATCACAAATAATTTATCCAATTTTATCAAACTTATCATCTAGAAAATCATTTGTGTCATCAATTGATCTTTAATTCTTCATAGCATCATCATAAAAAAATCCATTGGCTAAAACTTGGATTAATACCATGAAAAATTAAATGATTATTTATTTATATTCTTTTAATTTTCTCCATTTTTAACCATTTCACGCATGTACAGATATATAGTTCTTTTTTTATTCTATTTAATTTAGGTAATCTCAAAATATCATAAACACATTTTTCATATTCATCAATTGTTCGTAGTGAATTAAAAAAAATCTACTCATTATTAGCTATAATAAATATCATGAATTAGAAATAATTATTATATTTTGAAATTTAATTTCAAAATTACATTTATAAATATCAATATGTAAAATAGCATAAAATATTTGACAAGCAAAATAATGTCAACATATTTGATAAAAAAACTAAAATTTTTAACATATTTAATTATCATTATTTTATAAAAAATATTAAAAAGTATTGTAAGATCAGTATGATAATATAAATATTTATTATCAATACTTCATTTTCCAACTACACAATATTTAATAACATAAACATTACAATTCAAAATGTTGATAAGAAAATATGATACCAACATTAATCAGTATGATAAAATTATTTATAAAACTAATTCTTCAACTAATTTTCTAGAAAACAATTAATCTAAAAACCCATTAATCAAATAAAAAATACACTAAATGCATAAATAATTTGAACTATGAATGAAAATAGTGAAGAGAAGGAAACAAAAAATGAAAAAAATAGAAAATAAAAACTAAAAATACAAATGAAAATAAATTGGTTACACAAAAAATTTAATCAATAAACCAAAACCCTAAATTGATATTGGAAGGGGGAATAATGAAAAGGAAAAAAAATTGGAATATGATAAATAGAGATAGAATGCAGAGACTAATGAATTTAGATGGTGGAAAATTGTTAATGATAATTGAAAGATATTTGAGGCCACCTTTGCAAAGAATAAAATGTTATGGTTCATTTTCTGAGAAAAAATTAATAGATCCCATGTTAATGAAATAAAGAAATTACTCCCATAAATATTTTAATTTTTATGGTTTCCACATCAATTATTCAATAAGTAGCATTAAAAATGTTTTTCCCACATCATTTGTTAACTAAATGACATGAAAAAATTGATTTTTAGTATCATATATTTAATACATGACATGAAAAACATTTGTATTATATTTATCAAATTTATTATTAAATAACAGATATGAAAAAAAATATTTAATTTCAGTGATAAATTAATTACATAAAAAAATCATCATCGTAAAAGTATTTTGTAATGCTTTTTCTTATTTTCTATCTGTATTTTTATATTAAGGGTTCTTGATCGACAAAAGGGAGAGATTTTTTTCCTCACAATTTAACATTTTTATATTCAAAATTTATTTATTTAATTATAACTTATATCATATTATTTCTAGTTTATTTAATTTGTTTCTATTGAGTTATAATGGAAATAAGTAAATTTTATTTAGGATAGGTAAACATTGAGAATAAAAGATATTTTTGAAAATTATGTTGGAGTAAGATGAACCAACTACAAGATTCAGTACAATCAACTACTAAGTATAATACCACTGGTAAAAAGGTAGAATGTGGAAGAACCTCTAGATTAATAGAAGGCCTGTTATCCAGTACACAGAGTCCCACTAATCCAATGGAGGATGTATATAAAATAAGAGTCTTTCAATAATCTAACTAGATACATAGTGGATGCCACTATGTATCCAGTGGAATCAATGAAACTATCTAAGGAATAACTAATGGTTTTTTAAAAAAATAATTTGGATCATTACTGTGTGTCTTAACCATGGATGAAATTAACATCATAGAAGTATATAAAAGGAGGATACAGGTGGAATTATTGATCAACCAATTATAGTACACATCAAATGAAATTCTCCTATATCTCCAGCTATTTCTCAATATCTAATGTGATTCAATTATCCATCATTATCATCCTTTCCCAAATAAAATCATTATGACAATTAATCTATGGGAATTGTATACATCCAATGTAACCATCGAAAGTCACGATGTTCATAAAATTCATCAATAAAGATTATCTTTCTTTGTTCTATCTAATCAATCTTTTTTTCATACATCTTTATTCTTATCAAGCCTTTGTTCATTACAATATAACCCCTGAGATCCCATTCTATGAAATTAAATATCTCTTTATCAAATCATCTGTCTAATTTTTTATCATTTAGTTAGATTTGAGGAAACATTTTAATAGATGTTTAGAAAATAAAAACAACCACTTTCCCCTAACCTTGTCATCATATGTTTCTTGATTCCCTATAAAAATATCAGGGATTATTTGTTTGGTTCATAGTTTCCATTAAAACCATGTGTTCCTGGTTTCTTTTTTTCTATATTCAAAAGTAATTAACTCTTTGGTTATTGTATATCATTAAAACAAAAGGTCAATATACCTTCTTAGGCCTTGTTTAGGGGAGGAGACGTAGGGGTACGTGTTTTGTAATTTTTAAACTCCATTATAAATGTTTTCATTTTCTATTTAATTTATTCATTTTAATTTTCACTTATAATTCACATAATTGAATTAATTTCTTCTATGCTATTATAGTTATAATATCAAATGATTGTATGATATTTCCATACCCTTTATATCATTGTATCATTTTTTTAAAATATGATTTTACATTTTGTTTCAGCATCGTAAATTTTTATAGGGAAATTCAGTCCCACATATTTCCATTTATCTATGACCCATAAAATACTATTTATTATTATAAATATATTTTTATTTTAAAGTGGTGAGGAATATTGAAAAAATAACACAACATATATTAAATATATTAGGTGTTGTTGTTATGAAATAAGAAGAATAGAATAATCAAATTTGTTATTTCTTTATCTAAGCAAGGAGATAAAAAATAATTAATCATATAAGTACTTGATCTTATAATTTTGATCATTCTTAAAGAGTTTATAGATGAATATATTTTTCAATGTAACACCTAGTTGGTTATGGTGTCTATAAAGAACTATAAGTCATTATTTACTAATATGGTAAGTAGTATGAGTTATAATTTTATTTGTCTTAGGTATAAGGGTTCATGGATATTCCCTTTACCTAATTTGATTTTGGTAATAAATGATAAGTTGTTTATTTTTGGGATGAAAATCAGTATACATAGATGATTCGATCACTCATTGTGAGTTATAATCATAAATCACAATATACTTTGTTATTTATTTATTCTATCATTATTAAATTCCAGAAAACATTATGTGGTATGTGATATTGAGAATAATTCACTCAAATAGGATTAAACCCAAAAAATAATAACATTAATTAGTAAGTAGTTTTACATACCAATTCACCCCCTTTGTGTTGGTATACATATTTTTTTAGAAAAAATTTGTATTCAAATACCATGATATACCTATAATTCGACCTATATATTTTTGAGATTTGTAGTTTCATTTCACAAAGGAATCTTAATGTTATAATTTTATGAATTTTTTGTTTTCATTATTCGAAAAATATCTGGGAAATATATTCCAAACATTGAATAATAAGATTAAATTCGAAGAAAAAAAATATGAATGTGTCATCAAATAGAAAGAAAATGTTGATTTACCATTAATTGATGGAAATCAAAATGAAACAATTAATGTCATATAAATTGATAAATATCATCTTTAATTTTTCTATTTTAGGAAACAATTAGAAATATTAACTCTTATTTAATGGATACGAACCTCCAAATTTAACATTTTATAGTAATAAAAAATTATATTTTTTAAGGTTTATAAAGATATTATGTTTAATCAACTTGTGAGAATGTGGAAGACACTTCTACCTATTAAGTCTCAAATATTCTACGCGGAGTATAGGTAGATAAAATATATTTTTATAACTTACATTAGAATGAACCATGAATAAGTGGGGGATATCCTGGTTTTAAGTAATTATATGTTTATTCATATGTGTTTTTGAGGAAAACCTTGAAAAGGTTTCCTAAAGAAGTTTTCAATTTTATTTATGAGGAATTTTTTGACATGTAAGAGGAGATCACCCAACATAAGGAAGAATATGAATAAATAGAGGAAGTACAAGAAAAAATAGTATTTGAATGAACTAATCCACTAAAAAATAAATACTAAATGTTTAATAAATATGTATCAAGAAGAAAAGTGATCCAAATTTGAGAATGGATAATTATGTACAGTTCAATAGAAGGATCGATCCAAGAATGTAGTAGAAGAAAATATCCAAGTATTTGAATAAAAACAAATAGATTAAGATAAAAATATTAATATTTCACTATAAGATAATATAAATATACATTAATATAATGATATTCATGATGTCTTGGTCAAAATAAGATTGTGAATAATTGCTTTTATGAGTTAATGATATAGGGAAAATTCTTTATTTAATGTTTCATGAGTTAGAAGTTAAATATTTAAACCTGGAGAAGACTCAAGCCATTATTCATAAAATTCTAGGAGAGTAATTATTTATATTCATATATTTAATAATAATATTTACTATAAAATACCTCTAACCATTTTAAATAATTTCTTCTAATCATTAAGTCAATAATCTACTTTGGCATCTAAGAAAATGGTCACAATTTTCTAGAAATTTTTTTCTAATGATGATATCCTTCACATCGTAGATTAGAAAGAATATTATAGAAAATATTTATTGAAAATTATAGCTTTATATTAATTGTGTATATGAGAAACAATAATAATATTGACTCTCATTAGGATTCACAATTATGGGATTATGTTCAATAAAATAGAAAGCTAATAAATTCAGCCAACATATATTTTTAAGAATAAAAGTAAGATTAAATAGCTATTTTGGTGCTAGTATCAGTATTGGAATAAGAAAACTCATTATTAATGTAATTTATTATTTCATAGAATAAAAAAATCCTTCATAAAGGGGGAAAACAAATTTAAAATAATAGTTAATAATAGAAGTTTAAATAATTTATCATTATCAAATATATTGGGAGGTCTATAAAAATTATATATATATTTTAACAATGATATTAATTTTAAAAAAGATTGATAGTTAATTTTATCCAATAATATAGAAAATCCTTTTGAAAAAATAAAACCATAAAATATTATGGATAAACAAATAAGATGTAAATATTATTTTACCTTGGGACCTGAGAAAGAAAATAATTTTCAACAAATTATCCCAAGAAATATGAGAATAAGGATAAACTAAAATGAGAATCTTCTTCTATTATAGAATAAATGGATACACCCTAGAATATCACATATCATGGGTATTATATATATAGATTTAATTTGGTGTAAAAAAGAATAGAATGAATCCCTCAAATAATCAAGAGGATTTTATATGAAATAAATTAGCGATAAAAAAAATAAATTCAATTTCATGAGAATTTTTCAATAGATGGATACTTCAACATTTATAAGAATCATTGTCAATTTTTCATGAAAAAATGAACACATTTTAAAATATTTCGTAATAACTCAGCTAGAACATGATGAAATATTGAAATAAAATAATCAAGAATCAATAAATACAAATTATATGATACCTTAAAGGGAATGAAAATCCCGTAAACTGAAATATAAAAGGGAAAAGAAGACCATGAAAACAAAGGATATTACAATATAAAAAATAAATAGGGAAATCCTAAAGAGTTATTTATTAATTTAGATTAAAATAAAGTATTTTCTTAGTTTATAAGAAGCTATCAACTATTTTTATCCCACTGTGGAGTTCTAGAGAAACCACCTAATTCCTACCTCTCTTTATTTCTTTCCTAGGTGTAGGTAGTTAAATTTTATTAATGTAAGGGAGAACATGAGTGATTTATATTGAAATTGGTTTTAAAAAATATTGATGACCCATCATGAAGTGATATATATATATATATATATACTGACATATGGGCTTGAGGCTTCTTATAAAAATGATTCTTTGATTTTACCTATAGAACAGATCATTATTAATGGGAAAAAATAAATTGTCTTATTTTAATGGGATATTTTTTTTACAAATTTATAAAAATTAATATTTTATGTTAATATATAAATTATAGAAACTGATTCAGCATGTAATTATTTGGATATACTGATTTCACCTTCTATACACCAAGTTGATTAAATATATTCTGGAATTTTGTGGGGGAAATAATTTTTGTAATAAAATACTTATTTTTACCTGGAAGTATTAATCTATTTTTAAATATTATTGTAGATAACAACATTATAAATCTACAGAATGTTTTTATTGAGAGTTGGTATAACTTATATAGTTATTTAATGACAGATCTAATACATGAGTTAATCTATCTTTTTTTTCTACACTGAGCAAGCTCATATAGAATTAATCTTGATAGATTAAAAACGTATGTCATTGAAATGATTGATACCAACCCTATTTGAATGAAAAATTTATTTATTTTAAATAAAGGTATTATATAAAATAAATTGGTTAATGAAATATTTATAGGTTTTGATTATATTGATGTTGAAAAAAAAATTGATTAGTTTTTCAGTTCCTAGGATGATTTTGTGTCATATTTATTTTCATAAGAAAATATGTCATTATGTATCGAGTTGAGTGTTGGATGAATATTTATGTATTTTTAAAAGGATTTAAATATTAGATATTCATTGAGTAAAGTAGAAGAACCTAATGAATGGTAAGTTGGATGAACTCATTGTCAGTACTAATAATGTTGAGATAAAACTTGTAAGTATTTACTATTTGTATATTCCTCTTGGAAGATATTGAATATGATTCCATTGATCATGTTACATTTTATAAATTCAGTTATTGATGGTTAAAAACAATTCTAATAAACGGAAAAATAATTCCTTTTCTTTGATATAAAAATGTATATTAATTTATCGATACTACAATTTAGAATGCACTCTATTTAACTATAAATAAATATGATTATTTGAAATACCAAAAAATCATTTTTACGGTTGGAGATTCTATAATTTATAATTTTAAAGAATTATATAAACTTATTATAAATAATATTTTTATCTAGTTATTTAGTTTAACGAACATGAGAGGCAAGTTATCTGAGATGAAATTCTATGGAGTATGAAGATTACCAAGTGTTATATCTCCATGAATATTACACCAATATATTAGTAAATATAGAAGAAGTAATATAATTGTTCAATATAGGAAATATAGAATATTGAGGTAGTTTAAAAATCAACCCTTAAAAAATAAAAAAAAATAAATTAACACAATTTTGAGGAAAAACATCTAAAATTCATTGGTAATAGTAATATTTTATGGTAATTTTTCTAACCACCACTATATGTTTCGATAAAATAAAAATCACCCTCAATATCCCCCATCATTGAAAAACATTATTTCCAGACACCCTCTACCCCTAGACATTGTTGACACCCTCTCTCCTCAACACTACCCCCCACCGATACCACACCATTACTAGATACCCTCTCCCCTAAGAAACCACTAACACCCTCTCCCCCTGACATTATAACACCATTTCTGATACCATCTACCACATTCAAGACACTCTTTCTCCTATCACCAATAGTCTCACCCCCTTAACCCTAACACCATATTCTTTTGATGCCACCTAATGTTGCACCCCCTCACTAATATAATACCCCCCCCCCTTCATTAATATTTAGTAGTTTCTATCCATTTTGACTCTATAAGATTTTTTATAAACTTTTTAGGAAATCCATATTTGTTAATATATTTTATATGTGGTTAATGGATCAATATAGAGTGGATATTTTTTTTTTTTTAGTGGAGTGTTATGTGATTATTTCAGGTTAATTGTTTTTAAATTACAATAATATGTTGATAAAAACTATCATGAGAATACAAAGATTTCCAATGGTGGGTAATATAGTGATTGAAACAATAATATGTTATTATTCCAAATATTCATGCCTCCTTTTCTACTTAGAAAAGATTTCATAAAATTATGGAATTTTAAATATTAGGATTATGCTATAGATAGTAATATTTTAGGATTTCATTCTATACTAGTTTATTATTTTACTATAACTAGTGATTGCTGCATACATTTAAAATATATTTCTACTAGTGGGTCATAAAAAAATTTAAATTGATATTGACAATAGTTGGTTATTTTGGTCATAATTTAGGTTATTCATTTATTGTATAATTTTTTATTCAACCAATTATACATAAAATACCCAATATTCATCACTATTTTAACTACATTGGGTTTTCATATAATAGGTGGTTTTATGTAGTTGTGGTTCATTATTTTCAATTTTGTTGTCTTTAAGATTCAATTTTCAATGACTATTCTATTTTTAATGTGCCTCATTTGTAATGATTTAATTTATAACGTGATTTTATTAACATTTAATCTATACTATATCTATTAGTGATGTTAGAATATAATTTAAAAAACAAAAATTATTAAAATAAAAATTACATAAAATTTATTTTATAAAAATTTGGAATGTATTTATTGATTTCAATTTTTTAACTTGTTGACATACTATGATTTATATATTATTTAATTTTTCCTATTCCTTATTTTTTAAAATATATCTTTCACTTAAATTAATTTTATTTTAAATTATAAGAATATATTTTAATTTTATATTTGATAGTGTATTAGGTGAAGTACATATGTATAAAAGTTGGATTACTATTCCTCAAAATCACATATCAATATGTTATGATTTCAAATATTTTACTGTATTTTTATTATGAAATTTTATCCATAGAAGGAAGAATCAAATCTACATATCCAAAATGTACATTTATTTTGTGTTTTAAGAAATATAAATTATTTGAGATCATGATATTGAAAAAATATCCTCCTCATTTTTTAAATTGGATTTGGAATAGAGAAATCAGTGTAATAGAAAATTCAATAAGCTATGTATACATGAAAAATGGACATGTCAATACACTAAATTTACATAATGAAAATAAAAATTGATAAATGAGTCTTTTAACAGAGTATGGAAAAACCAAAAACAATGAAACATATCAATTGATTCATATTTTGATATTGTATATATTAATTATGGTTTCTAAATTGTAGGATAAAATGTTCATGATGATTTAATATTAATGGATTATAATGACGATACCAATATTAAGTAATAATAAACCATAAAAACAATTGAGTTTTTTAAATTATTTTCATATGGAAATCATAATTTTTTTGGAGAAATAGTCAAATAATCAAAATATTATTTTATTCTGAAGTTGTACCTCATTATGTTTTTATGTTAAATTAAAAATAAATAAATTTACATGATATTGGAAATTTTTTATGATAAATTTTTTGAAGCTAAGACCAATATATTATTTTATGTGATGAATAATATTAGTATTATTTAATGAGAAATTTTTTTAAAGATACATGTATACCCAATGATTGTATAATTTATTAAAAATAATATTTGAATAGAAAAAGTGAAAAAGATATTATGCATAAAGATGGAAATAAGAAAATAATGATTTTGGTTTGAATATACTTTCTACAAGAAAGAAATATAAACATATAATTGATGTGTTTTTTATATAATATTTACTTTAAAATTTGGAAGAAAATATTTTTTACGTCATCTAAAACCACATAACATATGAAGTGGTAGAAGTTTTATAATAATAATGATGAGTTAATGTGACATCTGAGAGACTACAAATCATAGAATATATTTAGTTCAATACATAAATATTTCTCTTAGGATCCATGAAATTTATTCAAGGTATTGGAATATGATGGATTCAATCACTTTGGGACATTATATTATAGTTACAAAGTTAGACTAGTCATTCTGATCTCTCAAAATATACCTCCATGAATGTGTATGAAATATAATTAATTCTCTTTAAAAATGAATATTCCTAGAAATAAAATGACTATAAATTGATTTTTTTTTCAATATTCATCTTCTTATGCATGAAAAACATGAGTTATAAAATTATGGTTTAGAAAAATACAATCCATATACCAAGAAAATGTTCAATATGCATGCTACAGTTATGTGCACCATTAGTTAACTTCTTGGACTAAAAATGTTTTCATATTTGAACATACACATTAGTGTGGAATTTCTAGCTTACACGTTTGATTTTGATTCTCAATGGATACCTTATATTAAAATGTGGGGTTTTATGTTTCATTCTCACATCCATGATAAATCTCATAGATTTCACTTTAATAATTAATTTTTTTAATGTAAAAACTCATTTGAGTCTTCAACACAAATTAATATTGGGATCACATTTTAGGGTATATATATCAAATTTTTGTACATAGTTTGAAAAATAATTAACTTAATTAATGTTTAAAAATATTTGGAAAAACATCAATTACAATTTTAACACACAAATGCTAGAAATTAATTATATATTTCAATATTCAATATTGGGAATTTAATTTTCTATGCTTTAATATTTATCTAATGAAAATTTTGACGAATACGTGAGATAATTCGTTGTGTAAATTTATTAATGAGTAGGAAAAATAAAAGTATCTTTTAAATGTGTGTATTTAATTTGGATCAATCAATATTAAATGTTCCTAAGGATAAAATTTAACGGGGAGTATCAAAAAACTATTATTAAAATGAAAAATCACAAGAAACAAGTTTTATTTTAAAAATTAGAAAATGTGAAATTTCCATATGAATATTATTTAAATATTTTAATATGTGTTTATTTGAGGTACCACAAATTATATAGATTAAAAATTAATTACACAGATGTATTTATTGATCAGTTATATCCTTTGGTTTTCAATAATTTATTTCCTAATAAATAAACAAAATTCTAATAAATTTTTGAATATTATTTGCTATTATTTTTTATAGGACATTAAACCCCAACTAATTTTATTAACATAAATAAATAATTGTATAGATAGCATATCGTTTTATGATATTCTATTCCCCCATAATTTTTCATTGTGATGATTCATCTGATGGGGTATTTTTTTCAAAAGTTATAAAATAGATGGATCATATATTATCAGTCGATGTATCCCATATATAGATATTATATTTTATTGATTTTTTCAGTAAAAATCTATATTTTGTCTTAATTAATATATCAAAAAATTATTAATAATTTCTCACATTTTAACATTATTTAAATCTTTAATTTGATGTATTATGTGAAAAATAATAGGTAAGAAGAATGTTTTATTTTATATGGGTACCCTTGCAAAGAATTTATATCTATTTACTCAACGTATTTGGATTAAATAGAGGAAATATCCAACTAATTGGTATTTTTTGATGATAATACATACCAATTGTGGGATAATAGAAAGTCACTAATGTTTCCAACATTAGTTCTAGAAGTAGGTAATTACTTTAAGAAAAGAGCACATATATTTAATACAAAATCTGATATTATTAATTCCCTTGTTGAAGAATTAAAGAAAATAAAATATTCATATTTTTTCAATCATAAAATGCAATACAGACAACAAAAGTTTCATGCAATGAAATTGTGGAATATTTTTCATGTTGTGTAAGTTATTAAACTATTAAATTGTTCAAATATTCTTAAAATTATATAAATTAGGTGATTTTTTTTATAAAATCTTATTTTGATAAACATTGATGATATTTTAGGTAAACTAAACCAAAATTTGAATTTTTTAGCTTAAGGTACATTAAATCATGATGGGAGATTAAATACAAAAAAAATTTGGGGTTTCAAGTTGCGTAATAATTATCAAGATTAATGTTTATAAAAATAGTTTTATATTCATAGTTTCACATAAAGGATACTATAGAACATTGGATGATATAATCAAGTAAAACTATGATAAGATTTTTTTAGTTTTGTTTTTTAAATATAGGTGGATAAATATTAAAAAGCGTATAAAAAAATTATCATATGTTTCTCTATTTAATTTTTATTGGTTTATCGATATATATTAGTGGGAGGTAAATAATACCAATATTATGGATTCCAAAATAAAGTGATATATTATGTTGATAATATATAGGATTAGGGGTGGATTTTTTTTTTACACATGAAATTGACAGACATGTATGATATGAGCGATTAAGGAGAAGTAAAATGTGATAGTGAACCCCATACAAAATGATTTAATTTTTATACATGATGATATTGAATGTTTAAATATTGGGAGGAAGATTGAAGATGATAAATAAAGAATAGATGAGTAATAAATACTGTAAATAGTAGAAACTGATAAAAACATGACCATTTAGAAATAAAATTTATAACTTGTTATTTTTATAGTAATAAAATAATGGAATAAATTTTTTGAAACTAATAAATATATATACTACTTTTAATATATTAATAAATTCAGGGAATTTGTTTTGTAGTCATATCATGCTAGAAGAGGTTTAGTGATAATATTCACTCTGTGTGAAAGTATTCTTATTCTTTCACAGTGACACAATGTACAATTCATCACATACCTTGAAAACTTTTTTTGATACTATATTATCATATCTTAATAATTTTTTTAATAACATTTTATGATTTATTGATATATAATTTATTCATCTTAATTTTTTCAAAACTTCTTTTATTGTAGCGATACAAATTATTACCTATACTTTTGGATTAATGAGTTTTATGAGGAAATGACATGAAAAATTTCCTTTAAATTTATTATATTTAATGTTTTATTAATATATAAGTGTATCCCATATAGTATAATATTTTTTATCTTCCAATATCTAGTTTATGCATTATGATTTCTACATCATACTTCCTTTTTTCTATATGTTATCTCTATTCTCCTTAAATAATCATTAAATATTCTATATTCATTTTGGTTTATATTATAGAGAAAAATATCCTAAAATGGTGTTTCAATAATAAAAATACTCCGTGGGAACTCTATGAATTTAAATATAATTTGGAATACTTGTCTTTATAAATATTGGAGTTTTCATATCATCCATTATCCATGTAGAACATTATTTCACAATCAATATTTTTACATGTGTTCTTCCTTTGACTATAAACTTTAACTATACATAGTGTCCTAATATGTAATTATTTTTCTCGAACTTTTAGTTTTACAATTATGCAGGGTCTCATTTATAATATCACAACAATATCTTGTATGCTTTTGACCATAGTATGGAAAAATCACAAGTATAAGCACTGTAACTCTGAAGGTAATGTCGATTGAATGTAGGACGAATTATCTATAATATATCATACACATACAAATAAATTTCATTAATGTATTAATTATTTACCAAATGAAAGAGTCATTATATTATGAAATTTTAAACTCCCCTTCAATAATTATTGTGAAAAATTAACTTGTTTAAGAATTAATTTTGAAATAATGAAAGTATAATTTTGAATCATTAAAATTAAAACCATTGCTTTTCCCTGTACATATATAAGTCTTATACTTAACCAAATTCCCATATCTCAATATTTTTAAGAGTTTATTCATAAAAATGCAGGATTTATTTCTTTTTAATATGTTAAATAATATAAAAGTAACATTAAATAACTTAAGATTCATGAATTGGATGATTTTCATACTTCTAAATCAACAGAGTTTTCAGTTCCCAAATTCATTTGGCAACAGAAGGAAGCTCTTCCAATTACCAGTTATCTCCAATGCAATAAATAAAAGAAATAACATCTCTAATTATAATAAATAATTTTCAATAAATAATAAATACCTTAAAAAGTATGAAGCATGTTTAATAGTGAATATAAATAATAATATATTACACTAGTGAATAAGACTAGTGAATAACATATTAATCAATAAATAATAATAACGATAATAATGTAAAAATTACATAAAATAGACTATGTCTAATTTTCAAAATATAAATAATTCATCAAATATCTACTCAACGTAATGAATTAAAATTTAAAATATAATGAGTTTGTCCATTATGAAAATCAATGCTCAAAATTAATAGTTAATATGGATAATCAATAACACTAATCCTTAAAATAGAAGAATTAAGGAATAGATTATAAACTCACTACCATAGAAGTTGGTTATGATAATAATGTGGTGAAAAGTGAACCTGTTATCCAATAAAGAACTATGTATATCCTATTTATCTCTAATTCTTCATAGTCAAAAAATATCTTGTATGGTTTATAGGATTATTGATCCACCACCTCTAATATTAGAAATTTATTTTCTAGTAAAAAAACATGGTGGTGGGATTATTATATCACAAGTTTTTAAATAATCACTACTTGATGTTTAAGGAATTATACTTCTAATAAATTTTTTTATTCCTCCCTTGAATGAATTAGAAATGATATATATCATAGATTTAATCTATCTATATAGATGTATTTATAACTATTAGATCCATATGATTAGTTAAATTGAGTAGTGAGGCTCATGCGTCATATATGGGATCCTTAGACTTTATGGGCATACAAATGGCTAAATATTTTCTATTATTGTACCCTGATTTAAAATAAATTATAGTGAAATATTATATAATTTGAAATGTACATAAATTATTATTCATTTAATATTCAAATTACTGATTTTTGATTAACTATAAAAAATTATGTCACAAGAGGTGGGTGGTGGTCAAGGAGGTGAAGGGTAGAATCATATACAAATAATGAAGGGTGATGTTCATTTATCTCAATAGAGTTTCTATGAATCATGGTTGTGTAATTTTTTTTTAAAAACATGAAATTTTGTATACTATGATATTATTTATTATTGTATATAGGTAATTTAATTGTTTTTTATGAATGTAAACTACTTTTCTTGTTATACTATTTTGGGAGCCTATATTTTTTTAAATATTTCTTACGAAAATAATTTTAGTGGAATATGAGGCCTTTAATTAGCCTATTTTAGAAACTACATAACTAGTGGATGTTTTAAAACTATAAATAAAGTAGTGGAAATAAAAACCACTTTTAATTTTTTTTCATAAAACCACACCTCATAAATAACCACTAATAAATATTTTCTCAAGAAAATCCATTGTTAATAAGAATAAACACCACTAAAATTTTAACCTTGAAAAACACATATTCTTAAAGAAACCAGTAATTAATATTAATTTAATCAAACAAATTAAATACATAAAACCATTGCTAAATATTTAATGACACACCAATTCATAGTGGTTTTTTAAAACATCTTATTACCTTTTAGAGGATGTTTAAACTACCTCTAAACCCAATGAAATATAGATATCTGTTATTTCTCCTATTATAGGTTTTTTTAAGATCCCACTATATATTAGAAATCATGGATATTTCTATATTTTATAGAAATATAATGTGGATTATTATAAATTTTGAGAAAATATATGTAGGAGAAGGTTCATTATTAAATGTTTTATAATGTAATAATTAATGTGTACTCTTTGTACTAGGTTTGAAGAGGGGATAAAAAAATTAGGGAATTTGAATATCATTTAAATACTCAAAAGGAGACTATATGAGCTACCAAATATTTGAGAATAATTTTATTATGGTTAATGTTGTTTTTATGAAATGATTATGTTATTTAAAGATGTTATAAGTTAATATTAGAGGTCTATAGTTT
This sequence comes from Viscum album, assembly GCA_963277665.1. NCBI lineage: Eukaryota > Viridiplantae > Streptophyta > Magnoliopsida > Santalales > Viscaceae > Viscum > Viscum album. Next base: position 1,547,861,023 of record OY728155.1, on the reverse strand, counting down.
TTATGTATTATTCATGAGTTTGAAAAATAATCTGGAAAACAAGAATGTATGATATTTTAGGAAATATCAATAGTACTAGAGGGTTTACAGTATAATATTAATATTTTATTGATTATATATAATATATCTTAGATTATTTTTATGATGTCTTAGAAATCAAGTTAAAAGCAATAAGATATATAAGAGTATCCCAAAGTACACTCTGTGCCATTCAAGATTATTTTTGAGGATATATAAGTGTAAATAAGATATTTCAATGAATATAAAAAATAATTTTGTGTCACATAGTAATGTATTTGATGATGTATAAGAGGAACCTAAGGCTTTAAAAGGATATATAATATCCTTATCCTAGAAATATAATATTAATTTCTTATACCAAAGAGAAACATAGGATTAAAATATGAAGATTCTGTACTGTTCTTTAATGAATAAATATCTTTAGTTTCAATGAATTAAAGTTCAATTAAACATGAAATTTTATTTGAGATTATAAATTATATATTTTTATAAATGTTATATTTTCTCTCATAATTATATAGTTTCATGTGATAATGCATACATGGAAAAGAATATGTGGGTTTTATTGAATCTTGATGGAAGGAAAAATGTGAGGAATTAGAATAATATATTAATGAAAATCAAGGATATATTAGAATATCATGGAGATATGAGAATATGATTAAAATATATTTTATGGATTTTTTAATGAGATTATATGTTTCTTTAATTTAAAGTATTAGTATTTTGGACTTTTTCTTGATAGTAGAAGGAGAGATTGAATATGAAGATCACTTTACTGAATTGATTTGTAATCTATATTTGAAATATGGAACATTGTTGAAATATTTTTTTGATGATTTTATAAAGAAAAAATATGAGATAATGATAAGTAAGGGAGAATATACCAACCTATTACTTCGGAATATCATAAGGGTTGAAGAATTTGAAAGGGAAAGGAAGTAGATTATAATGAAGAATTGAAGCTATAAATCTATTATCATCAAAGAAGATTGAGAATGTTCATGAGAGATATATGTGAAATATTCTAAATATTAGTTGGTCATTGATATTATAATGGGGAGAGAAATATATTAATAAATCAATATAGATACTATTGAATATATCAGATGTTAAATTTCTTAAAGAATAATAATATATAGAACTATTAGTATTTTGAAACATTTAGGTATAATGATCAATTTTTATTAGTCCTATAGAGACACTTGTTTATGTTTAATATTTTTCTTAAATATGACTTAACTAAATATAGTTAAAATGAGTCAATTTTTTGTACCATTTTTTATGATGACCTAAAAGTGGGTATTTTTTTAATTTGGTTCTATTTATTTTAAATTTATTGGTTCTGCATAAAATGGTCTAAATCCATTTCCATTCCATTGGTATTTTCATGTAATAAATGATAGGTATTGTTTGAGTGAGATAACAACTCCCATACACCTGGACAATTTAAAAAATTGTTGGTGAATCACATAAATATCTGTATGTTGTGTTCTTTATTGTTTTTTCCAACATTAAATACCTGAAAACTATGTTTGGGGTGATTTATTGGGATCTGTTCACTCTATAAAGTGAATATGTCAAAGGAAAGAGTTTTAATTATTAAATGCTTAGCCACAAAGATTCAACCCCCACCCCTTCAATTTAGTTACAATTATCCTTTAGGAACAATAATAAGAGATTATTATTAGAGTCTTGTGGGATGTTTTATTAGGTTATGAATATATTTTAAATAATGTGGTTTAACTAATTTTTATTTTATTTATTAATAATTTATTTAGATATTTATATTTTATATCCCACTTCTGTTATGGATGGATATATTAAATATGTGTTCGTAATTTAAAAAATTTATAACATTATTTCATTTTTGGTTTTTTTATTTAGACTCTACTTCGCTACTGAAATGTATTAATTATGTTTTTGTTTGTGATGATCCATTATAGAGTAAATTTATTCATAATTTTATTTATGAAACCCTCAATTCCAATAAATAGTATTTTGAAATAGAAGAGTGTACATAAATTGTTGTGTAATTTCTCCTAAGTAGCATAATCATTTTAGGAAAGGATGTTATAAAATAACATAAGTACATTTTATATTTTATTAATATATTTTCATATATGGGATTAAAGGTTCAAAAGATATATAGAAATATGGAATTTAAAATCATGTTGTGTGTATGTTCTATGGTAATATGATTTTAATGAAATTTTAATATAACATTGAAGTAAAATATTTGAGTTTATTTTTATTGATGTATTATTGTTTTATTTTTTATTATAAATGATTTTTTCATGTTTTATGAATTTATTTTAAAATATTAAGATGATAGGGGGTATTCGTGCATCCTATTTAGCTAGTTAGAGTATGTAATTTTTATTCATGAAAGTGAAGTTTTTTTTAAATTTGATCTGATAATATATTTTTAATAATTTAATCACTATTAATTCAGTCTTTTTTTTCAAAAATTACATTGTATTTATTTATTAGTCAAAAAAATCAGTGAAATAAATGTTATTTTATAATTTTATTTGAATTGAACATTTATTTTTTATTCAATATGATAATGAAAATTAGATTTAATATTTAAGGTGAATTTTATATTTTTTATTGAATTTTATTTTTTCAATTGTAGTGATATTTATGAAAGAATCATGTCTTAGGGAATAATGATGATATATTTAATATGACATTACACATTAAAGAGAAATTGGAGGGTGTAGTAAAGTATGATCCACTTATTGAAGCACATGTCAAAGTATATATTTTTACGAGACTTTATTGAGTTATTCAATCATTATATAAGTTTATTTTAAAATGATATGCAAAGGCAGTTAGTAAAATCACAAAATATTTCTAGGTGAGACATCCACCATTTTTTGTAAGATATATTGGACTATTGGATATGGAATAATATATTAAAATGGACAATTTTATTTTCAAAATTGAATGATTTTTTGTAAAATATACACATTATTGAAATTCTTATTTTGGAAAGGATAGTTTAATGTTGGTGGGATAGAATTATTCAAGAAAATTAAACTATTGTAATTTCTTGTGATGGATTTCAATGATTATTTTATAGAAAAATTTATCCTCAGTTTGAGGATGGATAACGATCATAATTTTTTTGTGGAAAATAAGTTAAATATGTCAATTATGGATTGTGTCTTTATGCTTACTGAATTACTCAGGTTCATAATGACTCATATAAAAGAAGAGGCTATAAAATCTAAGTGTTATGAGATATGATTTTTATCACCATTTAATAGAAAATATTTGTTATTTAGTTTATCAACATATAACAAGGTAGTGAAAAAAATATTGATGGTAGAAAAAAACTCATTTGGGGTGTAGAATATATTCATGGGTGAAAAAATATGTGTTTTTGAGAATACATTATTTTGTGATAAGAAAATGATGTTTACATAACTTATCTATGGTTGTGAAAATATTATATGTTTTTATAAGTCTTTTTATTTACATACTTGTTTGGGAAAATACATCATCATAGAGTTACAAAAAGGAAATATATTCCATAATTGAGTTTTATGTCCAAATTTTCTGAAATAAAGTCATTACTTTAGTAAAATTGGGGATTTATATTACTATTTTTATAATGAAGACCAAAAATGTATAACATATAGTTCTTTTTATTCATAGGAATTCTGCTCATGGATATGTTGGCTTTAAAAATGTGGTACCCATACTTCTTCAGGATATCTAGTCATAATGGTGTAGAAGCTCAACATTTATTATTTTTATTGGAAGTGATTCTTATAGTTTTCAAAATTCTAATTTTTAAGATCAACGAATTGGTTTTATTTTGTTATCTTAGTTTTTAATGTTTCATAAAATTCCACTAAATAATCATATATATTGGAATATATTATTGTAGTTAATTCTATTTTGGATATTGTTGTTTTTAATTCACAATATATTAATTACATTATTTCTTCTGATGTTTTTTATGATATGGGTATGATTATGGAATTATTATCTAGGGTATTATATATGTATTCTATAGATAGATTATGTAACATTATGAACAACATATTCCAAAGTTCTTAGTATTTTTAGAAAAATTTAGGTTATCCTTATCCTAGACATGTAAATTTCTATTATGATCACATATATGGATTGGTAAAACAATTTATATGAATGTATTGATTACAATAATATATTACTACCAATTTTTATCCATCAAATATATAAAATAATTTCATCTATAAATGAAAAATTTGATCTAGTAGAGATCAATTTGATCTTAGATAATTGATGACCATTACTTTTTTATGGAAAAAGATATTATTAATTAAATTGAATGGAGTAAATCTGTTATTTTACCCTTATATTTTGTTTATTTTCCAGATGATTCACTAATTACTTCATAGGTTTGTCTCAAGATAAATTTTTAATAAACTAACAACATAGTTCCTTTTATTGATAAAATATCTATTATGTTTCCTTATATAGATCTATAAATGTTTTGATAATTGTGAATTAAGATAGATGCCATAGAATCTTAGTGATTCAAGAGGTAGAGTAATTCACTATGGGGTTACCTTATTTTGTTTTCTATGAATACAAATTAATTTTCATTTTTTTAATACAAAAAGAGAAGTTGAATGAGTTGAATATTATATATAGACATCTAGATGAAAATATGGATGATATATTTGACAAATTGGGGAGATATTTATGGTTATCCATGTATGATTTATGAAAAGGATAAATTAGATAAGGTTGATATATATATAAAATTTCAAAATTTATCTTAGGATTTATTACATTCATTATGATTTTTAGTGATATAATTTTAACATAGAAAAGCCCAAGGTTTTTCTAAAGATTTTATAAATATGATATTTCATCCTCCTTTGGTTAACATTGAGAACATATTTACCAATTATATTTTGAAATATTATTGATCATTATAAGATCAAGAGGAAAATTTAGTAATTTTTAGAGAGGCATTTGGGGTTCATATTATTTATGAATAGATTTCAAAATAAAATTTCACAACACAAAAAATGACTTTTTGGGGTCATTTGATTTTGAAAGAAAGAATTTCAATAGATTCTAATAAAGTGGTGTTAGTGATGTCTTGGATTACATCCATGAATTTCTTTTAGGTTAAGAGTTTTTTTGAAATCATAATATATTATTGATGAATCATTTAGGACATCTCTAAATCAGTGATACTAATGAAAATTTGAAAAGTAAGTATTTGAAGATTTATTTGGATGTTTAATGAAAATATATTTTTAATAATAATATTAGAGTATACTATCATATTTTTTTATTGTCATATCTAATCCATGTAAGATATATTTTTTATATTATGATGATTTCGGTGGGGGTTTTTAGCAATGTTTTGTTACAGATTGATCAAGTTATATATTGTGAATCTCATTTTTTTCAATATGATAATAATTAGATTAATCTTGATTATAAGCTAAACCCTATAGTACATTCTCTAAATTTTTTTCATTAGTATATTTTTGTGGATATATTTTTTGTTTATAATTATTATAAGAATTGGAAATACATACTCTCTTAGTGAGATTTTAACCACCTAAAAAAGACATTAGGGGCGTATCGTGAATCTTATAATTTTTGGATGGTGTATAGATAATGTAGGGGGAATGATTTAGTTGATTCTAGTAAAATTAAATCTGAGTATAATTATATAGAAAAATATAAATAAAAATGACCACTCATTTATATATTTTTGAATTTCATTTGGATGTGGTTGGGAAGTAGGGGAAAAGTCATTTTTGACACAATTTTTTACCATAAAATCCTTAATTTCATGTGTAATAAATTGATAAAATATATATTAATGTGACAATAAATTTCTGATAATCTTTATTGTATGGAATATATTCCATAAAAACTGATTATTCTAGATTTATCTTATATAAGAATGTATTACATATAGTTCCAAAACCCATGTGACATATGGTTGTGTCTAATTATTTAATATTATGATGTTTTGTTTATAATGGTGTATATAAGATATATCAAGGTTTTCAATTTAATTTCTAATCACTATGGATAAAGAGTTACATTAAATGATTTGTCTCAAAATTTTATACATGTTAGAACATAAAATAATAGACTTGTAAGAAATTTATAAAAAAGTCCCCTTACATTATGAAAATGGGACAAAGGCGTGATATAATTTATGATGAGTCCTATATAATAATGTAGTGTAAGACATATCATTTAGATTATTATGGATTAATTGAATCATTATCGCATTCCATATGGATTTGATAGATGTATTCCTTAAATTATTTGGGTCATATATATGTTTAATATATTCTATAAAATTATATAATACCTAGATGTATTGTATATGTTATAGTTAAAAGATTTATATTTAATTTGTGGAAGGGGATATGGTAGAATATGGGTACAAAGATTATGTTTAATAGCATATATCAACTATAGGCTCTTGGATAGTCACAAAATACAATTCGAGAATTTAGATGATATGTTGTATTTTTATATTATTTATTTTAAAAGTTATTAAGAGGAATATATTAATTTACTAGAGTTTAATTATTAAAATAACTACCATGTATGATTTAAATGTAATTGTTCAATGATTTATATAATAGTCCTTATATCCCAACTATATGTTTGATAAAGGTCTATAAAAGATATTGGATTAAAGAAGTTGTTGTATATGATATTACCAATTATATGTGGATTATAAATTTATAATTTTCCTAAAACATAGTTTTGGATCAAATTATATGAATATGATATAGTTTCACCTATTGAATTTAGTGTGAGAAACATGTGTTTTATTGAGTTTATCTATGTTGGGACACCAATAGTAGGGAATGTAGGGAGTGTTGACATATCTTTTTTTAAGACAATTTAAATTCACTTCATGGATTGGATATGATTATTTTAATTAGTATATACCTCTATGACTCAATGATATGAATGATATATTTCAGGTTTCATAGTTAAGAAGATGTGAGTTTCAAATCTAACATATTAATAACTACAATAATGAATATTTTGAGGAAAATAAATCAATCATGAGGTACTTATTTTTTATTCATGATTATATTGGGAACACTTTATAGAGAAATACTATATCACCAGTTTTAGTATTATAGAATGGATATGTTCTATAGTTTAATTAAGAACATGAAACAAAAATATGGTCTTAGTATAAAATGTTTTTCATTACATATTTCCAATGATTCTCCATAGATATGGAAGTAGTTATGATATTATGTCTTTAAAAATTTCATGTTTTTAAATATGTATTTATTTTTTTGGGTATTTAAAAATTTATATGGATGATTTATATTTTATAGATATTAAATTTTAAAAATATCAAGGCTGGAGGAAAATATTTTATAAGTGTTCTGGGTTTGGTGGTGTATTTTGTAATCCATTGGGAACTTGGTTGGGTTATCAATAATTTTATGGGCTAACAAAGGGCCTCATATACATCAAAACACTAATAAAATTCTAGTGGAAATGAATTATTATTTTATGTTCCATCAATATCCCAATGAGTTCCTTGATCCATGAATTTGAATGGGGAATTCTGATAATTTTTTGGTGAGTAATTTTTTAGTAATTTTTTATTTTTCAGTTTATATGACCATTATAAAAAGTCATTTATCCCATTTTCTTTGTATAATTTATTTCCTTATAAACATTTAAATTTTTAATAGAATTATTCATAGTTCATTAAAAATGGATTATAAGGTCTGTACTAAAATAATACCTAAGGTTTTACCTATAATTGATTCAAATTTTATATATTTGTTGTTAAATTTTTTATTGACTTTTATTTTCATGATTTTTGAAATTTTATACTAATTTGAAGGAATTATAACTTATTATCTTGTATCGATCAATGATTTAGAGTTATATGGGGAACCTCGAAATTGTTTTAGATATAATTTAATATATATTATGTATTATTTCAATATAATTCATGAATTTATTTTGGAATTTTAAAAATATATTAACAATTTTTTTTCAATAATGTTTATGTTAACAAGTTTTTTTGAACATTGGGATAATTCCACACTAGAAAAAATGGTGATTTAATGTGTCCAAAGATGAGAATATTTTTTATTCATTATCAAATATGTTATTTACAATATTTGTTAGTTTTAAAAAATATTATATGATATTAAATGATGTAATTAATGATGGAATTATTGTAAATATTAGATAAAATTATTATTTCATATTTTAATGTATTTTTGTTAGATTGGGTTTTTATTTTCGTGAAATGTTTAAATGAATATCACATCATGTGATAAAGTGTATAAGTTTTTATTGTTATTTTTAGGAATTTTTATTCTAAAATATATTTTATAATATATTTATGTCTATTCATTGAATTTGTTTTGAGAAGTTATAAATAAAATTTTTGGTGTCCTCATAGGTATAAAAAAATGTGGGACATTTGGTGTTTTTGAATTTTTTAAAGTGTTAAATTCAATTTATTTCCTTTTACTATTCACATATAATAATGATGTATCTAGTGAATTATTTAAGGTTTTTTCTTCTATATTTTTTAATTTATTCTTCAAACCTTATACACACACATCTTGTATACATATATATTTTATTCATTATGAAGAATGAAAGGGTAAAAACACTATGTAGATGAGATATGGATAATAGGGTGACACAGATTGATTTCTGAGGTTTGGTGGTATTAATTTGGGGAAATTTTTATAGATCTATTCTAGTTTTTTTAAATATACTTCATCTAGATATTTTATTTTGATATCTAGATTATATCATATGTATCACCAATACATTTACATTCATTATTAATATTATTTGGAATATTATATCATTTTTTATATTTAAATTTTCAAAATTTTTAGACATTGAAAAAAATGAATTATTTTTTCTGATGATCCATTAGAGGGTAAACCACTCTCTAATTTTTTTATTAAACCATCAGTGACAATATCTATCCTATGGTGATCTAATAGTGCACTTAAGATGCTATGAAAATTTTCCATGGAAGATTTATTGTGTCGAGGTGGGATGTTATAGATATTATATATATCAGAGTCATATATTGATGTCATAACTAATAAAAATGGTTTTAAGGATAATGACAAGTAAATAGGCCACATTATTTGTCATACCATGGATCAATTTATATGATTTTATTAACCACAATTATTTATAGATATAATATTTTCTATAAATGTTATCATTTCATCAAGTAAATTTATCATGATCCACACTAGTTAGTGTACATGGATCCTTTCTTATATTCTATATATTTTATTTATTCTATTTTTCAAAGCTAGAGAAAATATATATTTATCTTGGGTTTTTATTAATCAGATAATATTAAAAAATCATTATTTTTCATAAAAAATCAATCTTAAAATATCATAAAGGATATTTTTAGTTTTAATTATGTTTTTATAAATCATTATAGAAAGAAATATCATTCGGTCTAGAGATTACATTTTATCTTACCTATACTAAAATATATTATGTTTGAATTTTTTTTCTCACCCAACATCCTAGTTTATGAAAAAAATCATTCCCAAAAATATACCACCATAAAAACAATTAATTCATTATTTCATGTATTAAATAAATAAGAACATATATTTTTGTTAAAAAATCAAACAAACAATTATCAAAATTTTATTCCATGGGTTATATAATTCATACAACACTTGTAAGATTTAGGAGTATAAAAAAGTTCAAAATAAATATAAGGATGCTTCCATATCATATTTCATACAATTTATTTTATAAAAATTATATATAACATAATTTATGTTAAAAATATTTCTTTGAGAAATATGATAAATGGTTATAGGGATGAATGTAATAATATTTATAGATCAAGCTATATCTATTGAAATTTTATTTTTTCTCTAATATATCCTAAATTATTATAGAGTTCTTGGACGAGAGGCTAATGATACCCGGTTAGACTATCCAATATATTTTTACTTTTATCCTCAATATCAACATCTTAGATATGATAAGGGTGATTTTATATTTTCTTTACTTGTTGAATATGTACATAAATATTTAATCACATAATAATTTAAAAAATTATAACTAATGGATCATTAAAAACACATATCCATATTTCGAGATATTATCCATGGAGGATATGGAGTATTGATATCAACCTTGAGGTGGTATTATCATTAGTTCACACACCCACACAGTCGCACACACACACACACATATATATATATGAGATTAAAAAAGTATTTATCTATATATATTTTTAAAAATATCATGAATTGATAATTTTACCTAAAAAATTTAATATAACCCAAATAATATAAAATAATGTGTATATAAAAACATAATAAATTATATGATATATATGGTAATTGTTTATATTTTTTAGAAATAAATCCAAGTGATATGTGGAATCTAAATAAATTTACTTTACCAATTTTGTATGTATATTATAGATCAAGTAATTGCAATCTATAATTTATAAACCTTTTACATTATGAAAAATTTCATAGTGAAAATTATTCCTAAATAAATAATTATTATTTTCCACTAAAAAAATGGGAATATTTTTTCCATACAACCATGGTATGTTAACCAAGTTATTGTTTTGAAAAAAAAATCATAAAAAGTTTTTAATTCCAATTCCGACTAGCAAGGTAAAGGTAAATAATATCCCACTGGAGATATCATTGAATCCTTTAATTAGTTATCTACAAAAATAATTTCATTCCTAATAGAAAACAAATTTACTTTAAAGGGGGATGTGGGAACTAGGGTGTTATCAATTTTTTCAATTAAAAACTAAGACTCTTATCCTAATGTGAATCATATTATTATTTATAAAGAATTATAAAATTTTCAACTAATTTATTGAATTATAACTCGCAATTATTTTAGGATAAGAAACCTGAAAATTAAGATGAAAAATATCTTGGATTTACATAAATGAAGAGGTTAATCTAATTTTTATAATATCTCACAACTGTCTCATGAGAATACTATAACAACTATAGGGTGTTATGTTAAATTTTTTTTCAATTTGAAGAGTTTTCAAGGCTATAGATATCCTCCAAAAATGTTTTTATTGTAAGATCATCTGAAACTATGAATTCATGGGTCATATCATGGGTGATTTTTCATGAAATATTAGATGTGTTTACACACACAATATATACATAAGGGGTTTGAATGCTCAAAAATTTTGTAATATCCACAAATTATATTTTAACTCTATCATATAAGAAATTTTCACAAAGTGGGACATTTGATCACATGATGAATGTATAAAAGTTATGGTTCATTTTAATCATATGTAAGTGTTTTTTAGTGAAGTGTATGGTTTATCAATTTTAAAAATCTAAATAATTTATTTTCTTTCAACAGTATATCAACCTTTTTTTGAACCACCACTATAATTTTTTAGTTGTTATTAAAACTTAGAGAATCACACACCATGGAGAATGGTCATGATATAAATTTTTAAGAGAAAAGGAGGATCATGTAGTGACATATTTTACTTTTCATGTGAGGTAAATTATAGGAATATTTATATGAGTATTGATGTTATAATAAGTGATAGGACAAATAAAAAACATGATGACATCTCCTTACATGATCTGGTTCTTGAGATTATTTGAGGGGACCACACTACAATGTTTTAATGATTTAAATATAGGACATACCTATATAATTTTGATCTCATTATTGAATAAGATCTTAATATGATGTAGAATATCATTGTAGCATCCCTTTAACTTTATATCAGGTATATTATAAACCATATTGTGGTTTTCTTTTTTTTCTTTGTGTTAGTAGGGTTGAGAATGTATTGGCAGGATACCTATAATAGTGATGTCAATGATTTTTTGAATTATAGTCTTTAACCAGTCATTTCTGTAGCATGCTAATAAATTTATTGAGGTGTAATATGGTTACATGCTATGTAAATTCTAAAATAAAAAAATCTATTTTTAGAAAGAGGATACATGTTTTTTGGTAGATGTGAGAATTACCAATTACACAACATGTAACTGGATTACATATCCTATAAAACTCAGATCCTTTTTTTAACAGGAATTTAAGATGAAATTTAATTTTTTATTCCTCTATGATTCTTTTATCATGAATAGAGTCTTACCCATGGGATTTTTGGAGCATCCAACCCCTCCAGAACTTTTCATTTGGGGATTGATAATTTTTGAAACCATGGTGTGGCTTATCGGGTAACAATTCTATGCACCTCTGTGATTGTTTCTCAATTACTACCTTGGGGGTTGATAGATCGTCCTGAAATTGATGGATCTAAACTCTATGTTGTTGGATATAATTTCTAGGTTGATTTCCTAGATCTTCTATTACTTTACTCTTATTGGCGGGTTTCATTACAATCATTGTGTTTTTTTGAGGAAGGTATGCGGTTCCTTCATTGTTTTCTAATTTAAATAAACTTTAATTTATTGATTGAAATTAAGATTTATTTAAAATCAAACTACATAAATTTGATAAATTTATTTCAATCATTTTATTAGAAACCCAATTCCTATGAATTTGGGTTTTAGATCATTTTTACCAGACATTGGTAAATAAGCAAATTCCAGTGAATTGATGTGATTTTAGGGAATGTATAGAATTTTATTGAAAAATTAAATATTTAAATTAAATTTTGGAAGGATTATTTGATGGAAAATTGTAAAAACCCAAATTGTAGTGAATCAGTTGTTTGTTAAGAAATTGATGGATTTTTTTAAAAAATGAAATTGTTGAATGAAATTATAAAATTAGATTGGAAATTTCATGAATTAGTTTAAAATATTTATTTTTGAAAATTTTTGAAATGGTTTTGGTGGAAACCCAGTGGTTTATTTTTTTAAAGGCATGTATTTTAATTAAATACCCAATATGGTTTTTAACGAGAGATGTGCAATATTTGAAATGGGGAATGAGATTTAATTTTATTTTAAGTAGTCTTGAAATATATTTCCCAGCATTTTTTTACTTGATAAAATGAAAACCTTAGGTAAATAGTGAGTTATTTTGGGCCCAACATTATGATTTACAATGTTCTAAAACATCATATCAACACATACCATTCATTAGGTGATGGTGATGAGTCTCTTTTTCCTTAGACCCGAAGGGCCATATATACATACAAAATGTTACATAGTGTTGGGTCCCTATATCATAGAACTATCATACCTATTTGTTTAATAACCATGTTTCTTTCTTGTTTATATTTTTTATGTATATTGAATTGTTTTAAATAGATTTAAATTATTAGTGAATTTAGATAATGTATTTTTTTTATAAAATCAATTTTTTGAAAAGTTAAATTTTGTTAAATCACCATTTGATTAGACGTAAAATATGTCTTTTAAAAGGTATTTCCATATGTTTAAATGTGAATCATGAATTTCAATTGTATTTACATATTTTAAATTGTAATTCTTGATTTTTTTAATGAATCTTTTGTAAATTACAAACCCATTTAATTAAAAATTAAATGCACATTCTCAGTTAATTTGATATTGATATCTTGTTCTGGAATCCTTGTGTGAAATAATAATTGGCTTTGCATCACACCCTTATTATGACTTTAGGTGTTTGTTGATTATCTCCTTCCAAGTTTGAGTAATTGAAATGAATATCTTATAGGTGGATTTAGCTAGTGATCATTGGACTTGGTGAGTTGTATCCTTTAGGAAACAGACTATCTTCTATGTTTCAGTAAATTGGTTGTAGTAATTTGTGAAATATTTCCTTATTGGATTCTAGTACATTACTCCCAAATGGGTTTCTTTGGATATGAATGCTGTATTTTTTATTTTACTTTTTATTTTTATGGAAAAAATGATCCCACTTTCAGTTTGTGTGATTCTAGGTTCTTGTCATCAACCTATGTGTATCTGGAATACCCTTCAGGATAATTCAGGGAAGAATATGTTATTACGTTACAGGGGTACCTAGGATCGTTAATGAAAAAGTGCTATCAAATGAGGTTCAACATCTTATCATAAGGTAAGTATGAAGTGAGAAATATTTTTAAGACTTAGGAGGTAGTTTTCATTGATTTACAAGCTAGAGCTCTCCACAATGAAACTTATGTTTCTTGGGGTGATTAGGAAAAGTATTCATATAGATTAGTTATATTATTTCCCCTTTTTTTATATTAAAAAATTTATATATAAATATTTTCATTGTATCTGTTGGGATTTATTTTCCTTTTTTCTCTGTTTGAGTGTTATTCTGATGTCCTCCATATTAAATGACAATGTTATGTAGCGTCATACCTCTGAGAATATGTATGAATCAGATTCAGGTGGAAGATTCTACTAAACCTCAATGAGGAAATCCTATTTTTGATCTGAATCTGATTGATATGATCATGGACACTATCCATGCTCTGGGATAGCCACCACCTCCAGTTTCCATTCAGGCATAAGTTTTGGAACCTTAGAGGGATGTTCTCAATAATTTTTCCCCAAGAGATCCTTTTCCAGAGGCTAGAACGGTTCAATAGATCAAACCATCCTAAAGAGGATGGGGAGTTTTTGAGTAGGATGGAGTGTTTGTTTGGGGGTTTGGACACATCTGGTGAAATCAATGTGATGCATACCACCATTACGCTAGAAGACCTCAGAAGGAGATGGTGAGACACGATAATGACAGTGAATAATCATGAGGGATTAGAGTGGATGGAATTAATGGTTCCTTTCACTAACTAGTTCAATCCAAAGTTTATGTTATCATCCATGTATAATGATTTATTCAAACACAATCATGCTGACAGAACCATGAAAATGTACATTATCCATTTTTCTGAGCTTATGCATTTCTCATATGAGATAATATCAAATTAGAGGATAAGGATTGAAGGTTCGAGTTCAGACTTAGACGATATATTCATTATAAGATTTTCTTACAAAATTTGTCTTCTTATGTTGATGTGATTGATGGAGAAATTATGATTGAAATTGACTTGGATAATAAGTCAGGGTTATGAATAGTTTGTTTCTCTCCTAGTGGAAATATTCATTCTATAAGGGAAATAGGAATAATGAAAAAACATGTGGTGGTTCTTGATATAAAGATTTTTTAAACCTCTTATAGTTCTGTAAAGAGTTCCATTTTTTTGTTACTAGTGTAGAATGACAACGAATTCAAATAGTCTTTACACTAAAGAACCTAAGAACTATATCCCCTATGGATGTTTAGGGTGCTTTCATCAATTATTATATATTTATTCCACTCCACATAGTGTAATAGGATCATTATATCCTCAAAAAACATTGAAGAAATTATATGATTCACGTGAAAAATAGTTCCTACAACAAGCATCTAGAAGGAACCTTCTTCATGTAGTGGACGAGTATATAGAGGAAGTGGAACGGGTCTAGAGACCTTGAGAGGTACCATTCCTATAACTTCATCATTAGGGACTACTTTATTTGATACTGGGGCATCTCATTTGTTTATTTAAAATAGTATTGTTAATCTTATTAGTAATTTTATAGAGTTTTTATCATGTGTAATGTATATTACTACACTCCTTGGTATGATGATAGAGAAACATATCTATTGTCTATCTTTTGTTTTTCTCTATCAGATGTTGGGATTGCTTGTAATTTTTTGATACTCTATATGAAAACACTTGAAATCATTTTTGGGAAGGATTATCTTATTTCTAAAAAATTCTTTATTGGTTTTCATCTTTGAAGGGTCTCATTCACTACACCTAGTGGTGTATGCTGTGTCTATAAGGGAGAATGGAACCTAAGGTAAAGTAAAGTGGGACTTTTTTATAGAGTTGGGTAAAGTAATATTGTTTTTTCCTTTGATCTTGAGAGGGAATCATTAAGTGGTGATATCCTACTTGTTTTCATCGAGTTTCTAGATGTGTTTCTTTCTTATTTCTCTGGTTTTACACAAATAAAGAAGGATGAGTTTTCCATTTAATTAATGTATGGTATACAATTGGTTTCTATTCCCTCGAACCACATGGGACTAGCTTAAATGAAAGAGATGATGTTCCAGTTGGTTGATCATATGGAGAATGTCTTTATATGACCGATTGGGTCACCTTAGGAAGGATTTGTTCTCATTTCTAAGATTGATGATGGTTCATTTCACTTATGTGTTGACTACCGTAAGATTACTCGAGTGATGGTGAACAACATGATTCTATTACCTTAGATTGATTATATATTTGATCAGTTGATGTAGGATTAGTAATTATTGAATAATTATCATCACTCTGGTTACCATCTATCCAGTATAAAAAAATCCAACATTTTTAAAATTACCTTCTGGATAAGGTATAGTCTTTATGAGTACTTTGTTTTTCCATTTTTTTTAACCAATGGTCCAACAATTTTCATGGAATTAATGAACATGACATTCCATGAGTACCTAGACACATTCATAGTAGTGTTTGTAGATTGTATCCTCATTTAACCTAACTCTGATGAGGATAATTTTCATCATCTGAGAATAGTTCAGAGTTTACTGAGAAATAACCGACCATTATGCTAAACTTTTTATGTGCTATTTCTGGATTAGGGAATTAAAATTCTTGGGACCAGTGGTATTGGAACATGGTATTTATGTTGACCCTGAGAAGGAGAAAGCTATTATGAAATGGGAAAAAATAGAGGATGTCTTCGTGATTCAACGATACTTGGGATTATCTAGGTATTTTCATTTGGTCATTAAGGCATTCTCAAATTTGGATTCTCTAATGACTGATCTCACATTTAAGAGAGTAATGTTTTCTTGGGAAGAAAAAATTTAATAATTACTTTATGGACGAGAAACATATTTTGAATACTACACCAATGTTTCAATTTACTATGGTTAGGAACGCTATGTGGGCATATGTAATGCATCGAGTTTAGGATTGGGATGCATTCTTTTCCAGGGTGATCATGTTGTTACCGATGGATCATATCACCTTAGGCCACACAAGAATAATTGCCTAACCTATGACCTTGAAATGGTAGATGTGATGCACTCTCTTAAGAGTAGGCGGTGTTACCTTAATGGGGAAACAATTACCATGAATTCAGATCACAAAAATTTGTGTTATATATTCCCTCATAAGTATTTGAATATCATCTAAAGGAATTGGGAGATATACCAGTTGTCTTACAATTTTGAAATCTCATATTGGCCTGGGAAAAAGAATTTTGTTGTAGACAACTTAGAAATAATATTCCAACCCTACAGTAATAGAATCATTAGAAGAGTGGAATTTGATTTCTCTCTTTGCATAGTTTCATATTGTACTTAAAGAGAAAGGGGATCTAGTTTCTTTGGCCAGTGTTCAGTTGACATCCACTATTCTATAATTTATTCTTCTGTATCAACATCTTGATGATGAGTTCCATTACATTATGGGCTCTATTTATGGTAGGGGTAAAGTTAGGCAACATTCATTCTCTAAAGATGGAATTTTATGCAATCATAATCGTTTTCTTGTACCGTCTTTGGTAAAGAAATGATGTGATAAGGGATTTACATATTTCATAATGGGTCGTGTACAAAGGAACCAAAAATATGTTCTATAAAACTCATCAGTATTTCTGGTGTCCATGTATCATATTGGTCATTTCTGAGTTTTTTTATAATTTTTATTCAATCCAGGAGGTGAAGGGAAAACACTATCAACCTTCGGGTTTTCATAAGAAACATCCAATATCAACATGGAAGTGGGATGTGATCATCAATGAAATTGTGGTGGGGTTTCCACGTACCCATATAAATAATAATTTGATATGGGATGTGATCAATATGCTAAAGAAATGGGATAATTTCATACCCATTCATGGTACAACCAATGTTGAGGGGTTGGGAAACCTCTATGTGAAAGAAATTATTCATTTTCACGGAGTTCATATGATACAGTCTATAATAAAAAACCATAGATCACTTATTTAATTTGGATATGACATTAGAAGGCATTGGGATCTCATGTACGTTTGAGTATGGCATACAATATATTATTGGATGGCCAAAAATAAAGAACTGTGCAGATTATAAAGGATATGATTCATGCTTATGTTCATGACTTTGGAAAAGCATTGGATGGCCATTTTTGGATGGTTGAGTTTTTTTATAATAATAGTTACCCATCTACGATCAAAATGGATTCATTTGATGCCTTATGTCATTAGCCTTATAAATATCCATTATGTTGGTTAGAGGTTGGTGAATGTTCTTTGGTTGGACCTTGTTTGATAAAAGAGACAACATCAAAGATTCAGTTGATTCATTAGAGGATATTAATGGAATAAAATAGATATAAATCTTATGTGGATCTTTGTTATAGGCCTTTGGAGATCTCAGTTGGTGACTAGGTGTTCCTGAAGGTTTCAACCTAGTTGGTTCATCGATAGCTATGGGGCTAAGGGTTTCTTGCACCTCATTTTTTTGAACCTTTTTATGTTGCTGATTTGGAGGGGAATATTGCCTATTGTTTTTCACTACCACTGCAGATGACATCAATACAAAATGTGTTCCATGTAACAAAATACTTAAATTATTTATCTGATCCATATCATATTCTGAGATGGATAGATCTTTAGATTAAACATGATTTGTCTTTTCCTAAATGACCATTTAGGATAGTTGATTCTAAAACCATGTTACTTCATGGGAGTAAAATTACATTGGATTGAGTTCTATGGTATCACAATTCTGATTTTCTTTAAATGTGGGAAAACGAGCCATTGATGAGATAGTAGTGGCCTTAAATTTTTTGTCATGGAAGCACATTCATAGGTATTTTGGGGATAGAATTATTTTATAGTGTGGAGGTTGTAACATCATATTAACATTATATTTGGTTTGTTCTAAACATTTTTGTGGTTTCCTTTTTTCATTTTGTTGGTGTGGTCAAGAAGGTATTGGGAGGATACTTATAACGGTGATGTTAGAGATTTGATGGAATCTATGCTTTAACTTGTCATTTATTTATCTGGATGAATAATTTAGTGATGTCTAACTTGGTTACTTTCCATGTATATCCTAAAATAAAAATAATTTGATTTCTGAAAGATGATATAGGTTTTTTAGTGAATGTGATAATTACCCATTACAAGACATGTAACTTTGTTATACGTCAAGTAAATCCCCGAGCCTTGTTTTTTTAATATGCAATCTAGTTGAAATTCCATTTATTCTTCCACCAAGACTCCTTGATCTCGACCTAGATTCTTCCCCATGAAATTTTGGGATCCTAAAATTCCCTCAATCTTCTTCATTAGATGATTGATCACTATTGCATTCATAGTGTGTCTTTCTGTGTAAGAATTCAATCCACCGCTCTATCACTTTCTGTATTTCTTAATTAGGGTTTCATAGATCATATTGAAATAGATGGTCCTAGAATTCATGATGTTTACTCTCATTTTCTAGATCTTCGGTTCCATAATTCTTATTAGTGGGTTTCATTGAAAGCCTTGTGTTTCTATAAGGAAGGATATTTGTTCCGTCTCTGGTTTCCAATTTAATTAACATTTAATTTATTGATTTAAATTGTGATTTATTTAAAATTAAATTGATTAATTTAATTAACTTCATTCAATATTTTTATTAAAAACCCAATTCTTGTGAATTGGTTCTTTGGTTAAATTTGGCATGAAATTGGGGAAACCCCCAATTCCAGTGAAATGGGGTGTTTTTTTGGAATGAATGGTATTGTTTTGAAAAATTAAATTGTTAAATTAAATTGTGGAAAGTTTATTTGATTTAAAAATTATGAAATACCAAAATTCTAGAGAATTTTGTGGTTGTTATGAAATGGATGGAATTTCTATAAAAATTAAACTATTGAATTTAATTGTTAAATTAGATTTTGAAATTACAAGAATTGGTTTCAAAACCTCATTTTTGAAAAATGGTTTAAAATGGTTTTGAGAGAAACCTAGTAGTTTCATAATTTTGAAAAGAATGTTTTTGATTAAAAACCCATTATGAGTTTTAAAATAAAATTGGCATATTTGATATGGGGGATGTGATTTAATTGTATTTTATGATGTTATCAAATAAATTTCCCATCATTTTTTGTACTTGACTACATGAAGGCCTTAGGTAGTTAGTGAGTTATTTACGGTATAATTTTATGATTTAAAACATTCTAAAAAACCATATTAGCACATTCCATTTTTCATGTGATGATGATGAGTCCCCTTTTCTTTAGTCCAAAAGGGGATGATGTACATGCTTTATTTTTTATATTGTTGGGTCTTTGTATCCTAGAACTATGATACATATTTGGAACATTACCATGTTTCTATATTGTTTTTATTTCAAATGAATTTTCCATTTTTGTAAACTTTTTTACATTCCTTGAAAATTTATATAGACTATTTTAAATAAATGGGTTTATTTAAGCCATTTGGTGAAATGTTTAATTTTTTATATAATCCTTTGATTAGATTTAACATACATTTAATAAAATTTATTTCTATCTTATGAATATTGATGAATTAAATGACATTGTATTTCTATATTTTAAATTTTTAAGCATGATTTTTTTAAATATTATTTTATAAATTACATACCTATTTATTTGTAAATTTGAAGGGCATTGTTTGGTAATTTGATATTAAAATCTTGTTATTGAATTAATGGGTGAAATCCATCTTGGATTTGGATAACACCATACATGAGAATTTGATGTTTTTATATTATCTCCGATTAGGATTGAACAAATTAAAAGGATCTCCTAGAGGTGGATCTAGCTATTGAACTTCATACATGGTGAGTTGTGTCCTTTTTGAATTGGTTTGTTTTCCATGTTTAAGATATTTAGTATTAGTTATTTAGGATTTATTGTGTTATTGAATTATAGTATATTTTTTCCAGTGTCTTCTCTTTAAATATTCATACAGTATTTTTTTCTTTTAATTCAATAATGTGTGTGGAAATCTATTCCCACATTCGGCTTTTATGATGCCAGGTGGTCGTCGCTGAACCGCGAAGAATGGGAACACCCTTGGGGCTATGCTAGGTCTGGGTCATTTATCAGCTTATCAGGGTACACATGATGTTTTGTGAAAATCATTCCACAATCTCTGAGTTTCTAACATGGAACACAATCTGATGGAGGATGTCATGATATAAAAAAACTAAATGTAAGAAATTCTGGACACTCAATTTTATTCAATAATTAGGGAGATTACAGTTCAATTGATCAAAATTATGAGTTACTAATTGGATTTTAAAAGACCTATTTAGTGGGTTAATAGTGGAAAATTAACGGGGAACATTTTGGGGACATTAATCCTTAATTTATAAAAGGATTGATATGAAAAATAAGGAATGAAATAATAGAAAAATATAGAAAATATATAAATGGTGAATTTTATTGGAAGAATCATTTAATATTAGGAACTAAATTATTAACTTATGTATAATATCAACACCCTTCTGATTATGATGTTTTATCTTTTCCAAGGGATCATTTTTAGTGACCATCATACAACATTTTCTTATATTAAGTTTCTTAAAACCATGAAAAAAGTTAAGTAGATGGAGTTTACCTAAGATTTATAATTAATATTTTTAAACCCTTTTAACTCATATAATGAGTAGTGTTTCCCCTGATATATCAGTATACTACAGATCTATGCTCTTTAGATTATCTATTTGAGGTGAACCATGAAAAATATTTTTATCTGTGTATTAAATTTTCCTATTTAGAATTTGTGTGTGTGTGAAGGATGATATGTGGATGATGTTGCTACTATGATGAGAATATGATTATGTGATAGAAAATAAGAATCTATCACCCTAATATGACCAATAATTTAAAGTATTGGTCAATTGGGTGGAATCAATGGTAACAAAATGCCTTGGTTATTGTTTGATAAAAATGTAAAAAAATTTATATTACGGATAATGCATCTAACACAAGAAGTGCTAATTTATTACATTATTATATTTTATAGATATGGAATAATATAATGATATCACCCTTAATATATCATGGAATCTATTTTTTCTATACTGTAATTCATAGACTACAAGTCAGTGATGTTATAGAAATTTCAACGACTGAAGTTAATTGAAAACAATTCAATATTTATGAAAAGGAACAAAATGAATTTTCAAAATCCGTATAATAAAAATACTATATTATGATGATGAGATATATGATATAAAAATTTATTTATTACAAATTATACAATATGTTTTATGGTTACATCAACAACATTGAAGAAAAATTCGGGTGCTGCATATTTTTTTTTATGATTTGGTGATAAGCCCAAATAAAAATATTTATATTCATTTCAATTATCTTATTAATGTCATGTGGAACATTTATGGTCTGAGTGATGAAAAAAATATATTTATATTAAGAAGAAAATTATAGAGGAATACCAACATTATATATTGACAAGGTTTCAATATTTGATGATCAAAATAATATAGAGTTTTATCTTAATGATCTTCATAGAAATATGGTGGTAAAAAATACATGTAAAACAAGAATGTAAATTCATCCAAAAAATGTATATTTTTAAATCTATGTAGAATATGGAGTTATGTGAAGTGTATGAAACAATGAGTATTTATGTAATTATTTTTACTCTTTTATAATATATAAATTCATGTGAGGTAATGGGAGGTCTGAATGTATGATTTAATCTTATTAATTTAATTATAAAATTTTTGGACATATGGAAATAATATTTATTAGAAAGGATAAAAATTTAGTAGATTTTTTATATTCCATCAATAAAAAGGGAATTTTTTCATCAAGAAAAATCATTACATTCGAGAATCCAGCTGAAAATAATTTTCAAAAGGAAAGGTTTTTATGTAATGAGGAAGAAGATGATTAATTTTTTTAGTTCATGAGGTTGAATTTATTTAATGTTCAAAAGATTCCCTTATTGAAAAATTTAAAAAATATAAATACAATTTTGAGGATGAAGATATAACTTTAGGATTCATTCAATTAAAACTCTAACTCAAAGGTGTACTTGAAGAGTTTGATATTTAATTCAAGAAATTTTTTATGGTCTTATTATCATGAACTAACATTGTGTATCCTTGAAACATGGACCCAAATTATTTCATAGTTTGTCCTTATGGGAGTTCCTGATGTTTTTGGGTTGAAATATAGTTCATGGGAATTAAGAGACATTCCATGGGAATAGTTTTTCATAAAAAATGATCCCAAATAGGAATGAACCTATAATCATACATAACCTTAGTATAATTTCATGTGTAATCAATCCAAATAAACAAAATAATAATGATATTTACACAACCGAACATAATATGAATAAAATATCAATGAAATGATAGTATCCAACATAGTAATATAAGGAATTATCATTTTCTAAGCCAATAGGGTCTAACCATGATTATACTAACTGAATGGTATGAGAACCCAATGTTGAAATACATGCATATAAGGATATATAAAAACAAAAAACAAAAACCAAATAAAAATTATGCTTCCTATAAATATGTTTTGTGGGGGGTCACTCCCAATATTCCAACACCTCCATCAAACCATGATTAAAAATCATGGGAAGATACCTCCTTTATGCAGTTCCTTTTCTTTACCTATATTTATCAAATAACTTCTAGTAAAACCCATTGAGTGTTTATAGGGTGTGATTATAACTAGTAATGTTGGATCCCACCATGTTTTTCATGAGCTATAATTTTATGTTAATCTGATCAAAATATTTTGACAATAACCATATGAAAAAATTATTTTTTAAAATTTAAAATCAAGTGATGAATCTAATATTTATATAAACTTAAACATGAATTTAAATTTCAAAATACAAATTCATTTCAAAATAGGTA
The DNA here is from genome assembly GCA_963277665.1 of Viscum album. Classification (NCBI taxonomy): domain Eukaryota; kingdom Viridiplantae; phylum Streptophyta; class Magnoliopsida; order Santalales; family Viscaceae; genus Viscum; species Viscum album. The sequence goes on along the minus strand of OY728155.1, from coordinate 1,547,837,158 downwards.
CCTTGAGAGAAACCCTAAGAAGCTAATGTTAAGACAACCAAAGATCATTATACTATCTCATGTGTAAACCAGTCATATCTAATTCATATAGAGACTACTAAAAAGATATGTTACCTACCTAAGGACATGGTGACACTCTATCCAATGTGTAACAAAAACATATCATCCAAATCATAGTTATGTAATATAGTTAGTGGTATAATTCATAGTTATGTAGATCATAAAAATTTCACAGCGGTATTATCCTAAGGTTTCAATCCAAAAACATGGGTTCCCATGTTCCATTCCATTTTTAATGAATTATAATTTCAGAACTAAAACCATTCCATATATTAATTTCCTTTAACTTAGTCAATTTATAACTCAAATATTAGGAAGCATTAATTTACATATGAAAAGATACCCTTCTATGTCCCTTTAATTATATATATCATAAAGAAATTAAAACATTCATACAGCATATTTTAGTCTCAAAGATAATATGAAATCCTTTAAAATTAATTGAAATAATCTTTTTAAAATCATAAAGTGATTACAGTTTCTAAAAAAAGTAACAAATGAAACCAGTTACCATAATCTAATGTAGCCACATTTCAGTAGTGGGATAACATATGAATGGATTAAGAGTATTAGTAGATATGAAAATGAATTTGAAATAGAATTTATAGTTTGAAACCCAAGGACACCACGTAAGTTTGGAGTAAGGAATTAATGGATAATTAGAATTGGGAAGAAAGAAAATAAGTTATATCACACACTATGTATATATTAAAAAATAAACTTTTTTCAAGAGGTAGGGTATGTGAAATTTGAGGAGAGATGCCCATGTACATGAATAATCGAATGCTATTATCATTAAATGATGCTAAAAATACAAAAATATAAATTTTTTTATTTAATTTAAATAAATAATTATTGTTTTAAAAAAAACGGGATAAATAGGCCGTGAGATGATCTACCTTGTCATGGTGTAGAAAAAATTCCCTGAATATAGGAATATACTCTTATTAATGATTCTGTAAAAACCTTCACTTAATGGAATTATGAAACCAAATAGAAAAACCTAGTGGTGAGACCCAATCCCACAAACACCAGTGAGTGTGGATTGATATATAAAAATCCTTGTGTGGGAGTTCTAAATCATTCTATACTGGGATGAAAACATTTTTCATGTCATGACCTTTTCAATTAGGGTGTAACTCAACCCATCATTATTTTCCAAGAAATATAAATCTGTCCACTTGATGGAACAAAGAATTTATTTTTTTATCTTACATAATTTTTTTATATATATTCTAATATTTATATATATGACATATCCATTTTTTGGGTTCCCTAAGGATCTTTCATGGAGTGACCTACCCTAGCCAAGATTTCACCCACTATAGTATAGAATTTTAGTTCCACAAAAGACCCATGAGTACATGACCTCCATTTTTCAAAGTATGGCCCAGTTCTATCCAAAAGAACCATTTCCCCAAAAATAAAAATGAACCATAAATCAAATAAAAACTAATATAAAGGAATTCATTAATAAAATGATAAATTTATTCCAAAAAAGTAAATCTTGGGTGAAACAATTATCCCCAATCTATCACATTCTACACTCAAAATGTTTAACAAATGATGGATACATGAATAGTAGATAAAATCATTACTCTCTTAGAAAAGATACCCAGTTCATCATCTTATGATAATCACACCCGTGAAACCATATAAAAAGAACAAATTGTCATGACCCAACCCAATTGGGCCCTCCTCATCGGATATTATATGTGTGTGAGACCCCAATCCTACCACTAATAGACCATGGGCTAGAGTCCAGTGTTGAGTAGGAAAATATTACGTATGGGAGGTCTCGACCTAATTACACACACACAAAAACACAAATAAACACACACACACACATATATATATATATCCATGTACCCTCATAATGATTAAAGGTAAATACAACTAATACCAAAATTAATGCATGGAATATAACCAACATCTGAGTGGGAGAAAATTACTAGAATGCAGAAAAAGGGCCAAATAAAAACCCACAAAAAATGATTAAATAGTCTAACAAACTATGTAGGATTGGACTAACATCAAATGTTACACCTAGTCCAACCACGTTCATCTTATATCACTATGCTCCACCTACTCCTGGTCATCCAAGGACACCATCAAATGGATTTCATTTCTTTATAATACATGACAAGTGTAGGTAAATATCTTTCAAGGGTGATTATAACAATACCCATTAGGTCACCCCAACATAACCAAAAATAAGAAGAGTGATATTATTCATCTCTTCACATGGAATTTCATCATGAAATGAGGAAATAAAATAAGATCCTAGATATAATCATAAGAAAATCAATGAATTAACAATCTATCAACCACTCTTCTGACCAAAAGATCATTCTTGGGGCCTTGAGGAAATTATCATCTAGGAGAACCTTCTCTATGATATATTATACCATTTACGGATCTTATCCAAGGGGCTAGGATCCTTGGGCCTTGAAAAATATGTAATCAATAGATCTCTAAGATCTCAATACTTAAATAGGTTATCAAACCCATTACTTACATGGGAAACCAAAAACCAAATATGGATTTAACAACTATGTAGGGGTCACATTACCATGTATGTCAGTCATAACGATTCCTCCAACCCCACATAGGAATGATGATATGATGGAGGATCCCAAACTCGGTCTCATGAATGGATTCATTAATATTAATTATGAGGATAACCTAAAGAGGGGTTCAAAATCCAATGATAAGGACGTAACACCACACTATACCCTCATAGTTATGGACCTATGGAATATAGTCAATATATACTAGTATAAAATGAAGAGACCAAAGTTGTCAACATGCTCTAAAAATATTTCATCATATTTACTAGGGGTAAACAATGTGTTTTTTCAACCCTGAGTCTCCTATGTCTCATTGCCTCACAAATAATGTAATAACCCATATACCCGATGTGTCCTCTCAGGATACATGACCTATAGAAGAGAATTTCCACTTTGTGTTTGTTGTATTCTCATGCATATGTATACCTGGACAAGCTTCTGTACTTTGGTTGTGCTGATATACCTGATGTGTTTGAGTATGTGGTCACAAATATGTAATTTCTCCATCCCCATTTTCCTATAAGGTTTGTTAATATGTACCCCTAGGGTACCTAAGGATCCTCTGGTCATGGGCTATAAAAAACATGACACATGTCACATAGAATGGGTTGTTTTATTTCATTTATAATACCCATACACTACATTAGGGAACCATATGGAATTTTTTCTTTTAAAAATATGAAATGTAATATGATATTATTTAGAAATCCAAAACCTTCACTATATTTCTCCCTACATATCTACTGCAACTAGTTACACTATCCATCATGCTCGTAGATCTTATATCTGTGGATGATCACACCTGATCCATCATCAATGCTTAGAATATGGCCTTTAATCCATTCATGTCACCTCTCCTATCACACCACCATGCTATGATTCCATATCTCACAATTAGGTATCACCAAATATGTACATGATCCGCTATTATCTCTACTCATCACAACGATTTCATTGATATCCGTCATAAATAATCATAAAAAAACTGTTTCACAAATTATTGATTATGTAATGGGTTTTTATGATGTCTTTTTCAATCTATAGTTCAAATTGAATACTAATGGTGATTTAATGATGAATTTGGAAATAAATTCATAAAACACAATATCAAGGAACAAAAATCAACCAATATTCAGGTTAACATTTTTTTTGTCACATGAATGATGAATGAAGAAGGAAAAATAAAGAAATACCAAATACTTATTTCATGGAAGACAAACTGATAACCATATAAGAAGATCATTTGGTAAATCAAAATATTATACGAATTGATTCACATTTGTTGTGGGACAAAAAAATGTGGATAAAAAGAATTAAAAAATTCCTACACCAGGTTAGGTTTAATCATTGATGAAGAATGAATATTCATTCTTTTCAATGGTGAGATCCATGTACTATACTGTCATTGCTGATCCATGTGAAATTTCAATCATCAATCCATGATCCTGATGTCCACCAATGCTTCTCCATCCTCTCCTCTAAATCCAAAGGGTTATGATTTCCCACCATATGAATTATCCATAATTATGTTTTTATAGAGGATAATTAGGTAATGATTTTAATTAAAAAATTAAATAAATATATTTAATATGATTAATTATTTCTCCCATGGTGTTACACCTGCCAAACACCCAATGCTTACTATGATTATGTTAGGCCTAGGGAAAACCTCATATTTAGGATTCAATGATGGTATTAGATTTCTAATTTGGGACTCTATTCCAAAGTTATTCCATTAATTTTAGAAAATACACACTCGAGATATTAATATAACTAATATTTATATAATAGAAATTCCAAGACTCTATGGGCGTAGAAATATCCAATCGTCTCTATGCCTAGCTCTAAAAAAATTCTTAAATATATTAGAAAAACATACAATTGAAAATAGGGATATCAAAATCTCCCAACCCTATGGATCTTCGTACATTTTTTTGAAATCATACCAAAAAATACGATTATACAAGGCTTACATCTGGGTATCCAACTATTATGTTCTCTCATGATGATTAAAGTTCATCAACCATACATACACCAAGGGAATCATTCTCCCATGAAGGATCTTATCTTGTAGATCCTTGATATCTATTGGGTACTCCAAAAAGGTAGATCTATCTATGATTTACATCTCATCCCAGTTGATAACATGTGATTAGTCATGCTTATACAACCTTAGATGAAACACAAGGAAGACATCATATTCTTGATTTAACTATTGTGGTAAGGTCAAGTAGTGTGCCACTTCATTATACCTACAAAATATCTATAAGGGGCCAATGAATCTCAGATACAAATTTCCACCCTGGATATCTATTTTTAATAATATAAAGATTAGAAATTCAGGAACACAAGGTCTCCCAATTCGAAATCCAATGTACACATTCAATGGTTCAAATAAGAATCTTGAAAGCTCTAGGTAGTACTTATCCACTATAAGATGATCTTCACCATCCCTATCACATCTCAAACTAACTCTAGTACCATAAGTGAAAACACAATTGGATTAGTAAAAAATTATGGTGACCTAAATGGTTGATGAAAAAAATCATTGATTAGTGCCATAAAAATAATGAAATGGTAGATTCAGTTATATGCACTCACTACCAGAGGTAGGTGATCCTCTAAAATATAGCCAAATTCCTACATGAATTCTCATAGAATGTTCTTCAGAACATCCTAGGTCTTATTAGTCTTCCCAATAGTATCGTGGTGACACACCATACTAAAATGAAATTGAGTGGAAAATGAATCCTGTAATATTCTCTGTAATCATGACATGATGTTAAAATCACGATTCGAAAATATCTTCAAGGGGACTCTATAAAGCTAGATTATCTCCTTCTCATATTTAAACCCCTTGATCTTGACTAAACTCTTATCTAGGATATCTATGAAGTGAACTGACATGTTGAGTAAGTCTTGGATCACCAATATAGAATTATTTCCTATAGATACTCATGGAATCCCCATAAATGAATAAATAGTTATAGAATCCCAATTTCCTTATTCCACATAATGGGGTTGATCTAAACACAATAGAATATGCTGCTCAACCTTCACCTACTGACTAGCAAGGCATCAATAGATAAATCTTGGAACACGCTTCCTTATCAATTTACACCAGAACTAATATCAACGGTCCATTTATAACTATTCCACACTAGAATATACCATAAAAGGGGACATATGAATCTACCTCATCTCCTCCTCATGCAACCTAATTGTCCCCATCACCCATCCTCTAAAAAGGAAGACATACTCTTCACCTACAGAAGACACAATAAGAGAAAATCATGTGGATATTTATGTACACAGTTTCTCACACTCGATATCCCCAAGTAGAACCCCCCCCCCATCACATTATAAATTTATTGGGGGTAACAACCATCGACTAGAGGTAAGATGAACTATCCTAATCTAAATAGGAAAAGAACAATTCTTCTGACTGCTCGATTTCCTCAGTCAAAAACTAAAAATAAGATCTCTTGCTAAGAGATTCTACCCTAAATTTTACCTTAGAGAGTGTATACACTATATCAAAGTGTTAATTTTAGAGTAACTATAGTAATTACCTACATCATAAGTTAATATCGTTCTATGAGAATATATACATGATTTGGAATAAACTATCAGGACCGATATAATTTCACTATCTACTTCTACATTAGAACAAAACTAGGTCTAGTCCCAATAAAATTAATGGAATCTATGTACTCAACATCCTCCTTTTTCAGTCTCAATATGGGAGTGTTCCTCATACTCTACAACCACTTCTAAAAATCCCGATGGAACCTCTACATCAGTATGAAATAAATCCCCGTTCAGATCAATGCTTTCATGGGTGATAATATCTTAGAGAAAATGAGAATGAATATCTCAAATTATCTTTCCAACAAAAGTATGCTTCACACCTACAGCATTTTTTTGTGTGGCTCTTAAACAAAAACTACCTCAACCTTTTAAGAGTACACTACTAAAACCTATCCAATGATAAAATTTCATTGGATGTGGATTTACTAAATCAAGAAATTACACATAAATAGATTTCTATAAATATATTTCTCTTGGAGTATATCTAGGACCACCCTCAAGTGTATCACATTCTCCTCATCAGATTTTGAGTACAAAATTATATCATTGATGAAGGCCCCCAAAAACCAGTCTAATAAATGATAAAAGAATAGTTTTAGTAGTCCAATGAACACTTTTTCTGTGTTATTAATGTCTAAAGGAATCGCCAAGTACTCGTATTAACCATAGAGACATCATAATTCCTTCTTTAGTATGTCCTCTTCTCGTACATGAATCCAGTGATAACTTGATCTGAGGTACATATTTGAGAAACATTTTACCCTCTCAACTGGTTGAAGATTCCATTGTTCCTTGGTGGGTGATACTTATTTTTCATGGTATCCTAGTTCAGGTGATGGAAATCCATGAAAAACCCCAATCTCCCATTATCCCTTTGGGAAATCAAAAGTTGAGATTGAGAAGGGAAAACACTAGGTCTGACAATTCCCTTTTTCTACAAGTTCCGTAACTGTATGTTCACTCTCAGAGATCCATGGGATCTATCATAAATGCTAGAGTATATATAGAAGAATTTCTCATGTGAAATTCTATTTATAATTCTATCTCTCAATGTGGAGGTAATCCAGAAACTTCCCTAAAAAATATGTACCGATACTCCACCACCATTGTAGAAAACAAAAATCCCATATTTTAAAATTCTCCAAGGGTAACAATTTCTAATTGATGTGATATCAGTTTTATAGACTTATGTATGATCTGAATCCATCTTGGTTTTCAAATCACCTATAAAGGAGACCATAATCCCATCAACATAGATTCACCACATCCTCTACCTAAAATATTAAAATTGGATATGAAATGTGGATTTACATTCCACACATAAGATTATCTGATAAGGCCTAACCGATGATACAAAGAGATTCCATAATAGGATATCTCATCCAAGAGTTAGGTCACATAATCAGCTATAGTGTGTAATTTCTATGTCCCCGACGGTGGGATTCTCCAAGCATAAGGGTGGAGCCAGGGGCACCACAAGAATCTTTAAGCCTCAATCAAGATATATTTTTAGATAAGAGTGGCTCTCTCCCATTTCTATCAGTAATGAAGCTAAATTGGAGATGATATAGATCATACATCTAATCAAACATAGATCCTTAGGTTCAGATGCCTCCATGGACTACATCTATCCAAGTAATTAAACACCAGCTCTTTGAGCCAGGGATAGACCACCGGGTGGTGGTGTTAGAAAAATGTAAATAAAATTCCACCCTTATATACTCTACCATCTCATTTTCCATGTCTAACACCCTTTATACCACCATGCTCTTATAGTTTTCTCTTTCAGGGCGGTCTGTCTACCGTCTCTATGTTAAATGTATGGTGGTTCATTAAATCCTAAGAGAGTTTTCCACAACCATATCAAGATAAATAATACCTCTATATAGGATGAATATAAACATCATGATATACTTTAGCCACTAAACCCATGCCTTGACATAGTTTCTTGAAACCTATTGCACCCTCGGATCCCTATGATTATCATCAGCTACAAGCTACCAACTTATAAGCTCTAGGGTCCCCACACATAGCATAAATAGTCGATGTATTCTCATCTAGAAATATCTACATGACTAAGTATTAATTAATCATTATAGAATATATAGGAATGAAAATAGATATCACACAATACCAAATATCATGGAATATTCCTCATTTGTAATTTTGTGCTCAAAAAATAGATTTTAAACCATATTGATGGAGTAGCCTGATTGGTTAGTGAACACTAAAGAATACAATCCAATTGGAATGCTTCCCTACAAATATTTTATAATCTACTTGTTGTGATCCAATCACAATATTCCTTGATATAAATCACCTTGAAGAGACACTTAAAATATAACTTGGAGAGATGTCTCATTGTGTGTATGAATAAATAGACTCCATTGACACCCAATGGTTTCACAAAGAAGACACAAAACTAAGACCACCATATAAGGTGTCGGTTTCACCACAAGGTGTTTATCTTGTTTCATTACCTCTAGACATTACTCAGTTGGTTAGGGGGTTGGATCACCCCGAAACCTAGGTGGACACTACCTGTGAAACACATGGAGTGTGATCATCCTTCACACAATATCAGCTGGTAATTTTGGTTAAATATGTTAACCAATGTATGGTATTAATTTTCCTAGAGGTACTATATCATGTACATGAACCTGTACTGATGCTTCATAACTTAGAAGATCATCCTCATGAAAAGATTGGTGTCTTCATAGAGAAATATGAAAATAAAATCAAGTTGTACCAAGGTAAAATATTATATCTGGAGTGAAGACATAAGAAATACATAGAAACAATAACCCACTCCACTATAATGAATGTATCAATGTTTTCCCAACAACTAGTACATATATATTTTTATATATATAGATTCAATAAGAATCATGTTAGATCATTGGAGAATTGATATGTCAAACCCACACCGACACCGGAAAAACCTTTATTGAATGATGAAATCGAAATACTTTAACAAGGTTTCCAAAAATCCCAAACCAACTCACATATAGACACTTTCCACACTCCAGTCATAGGGTGAAACTCTATTGATAACACTATTTCATAACCCAAACCATTGGGTCCCACCATGATGGACACATTCAAAGATTAACACAATAATCCTAAGTCTTATAGGGTAGGGTCTGGATACTAGTTCCAAGTAAGAATTTATCACACATGGGATTCAATAAACTATGTACCTCTAAACTCATATATCTTGAATTACCAAAACAATGATGAAAGATAAATAAAACTGACACAAAATTTCATGTGTAGAATCTATACCACAATAGAGTATGGTGAAAGTAATATAAAAAAATTGGGCCCAATACATGCCAACCAAAACTAATTAAATATTTCAACATACTGAGTATGGTGGGACTGTTATCAATTCAACAACTTGTAGAACCACACTCAGTCTATCTCACTATAATCCACCCACTCCAAGTCCACATAGGAAACCATTAAATGGTATTTCATCTACATAATTCATGACATGTGTGGATAGATCCCATATAGGTGTGAGTATAACAATTATATATAGGTTATATTAAAAAAATACATAAGTATTAAGAGAGTAGTCAACTCATCAAATGGTTTGTAAAAATGACACAAGATATAAAAATAATTACATTATGAAACTATATATACACATAATAGTTTTCAAATTGAAAATAGGTCTCAACCACACAAATAGCTACATGATTCTTGTTGAATCCCTGAGGTAACACTAACCTATGAGAAATCGATCCCTGAGCTATGTTATTGATAATGGAGCTCATCTAAGGTTTCGTTCTCATTTGGAATCACCAAATAAGAAGTCACTAGATATCTAAGATAATAACATAAATAAGAGATATACCATCCAATTCTCATGTGGGGAACTGAGAACAATATGGAATAACCCTCTAAGTAGAGGATCATACATCACATAGTTTGTCAATGCGATTTCGCAAACCCTGCCCAGAAAAGATGATACAATATAAGATCTCAACACAAACCTAACATATTGGTTCTTGAAAACTTTATCTAAGGATAATACATATAGGGGATCATAATACTATTCTAAGGATGTAATATTACATTATAATCCCATAAGGATGGATCAATAGAACACAATCAACTGATAGTGATCAAAATAGAAGAGATATGGGGCCTTAGCCTTCCCAAGAAAAATGTAAATAAACTATATTGGGAGGGGGTATTCAACCTATATTTCCAACACCAAATAATAATTTTTCCTTTCATCTCACATAGAGTATAATTATCTTTAAATATTATATTTACTCTTATGACACATAACAAGTAGTTTCTGGAAAAAATTCCAATGTTTTTTTTCTAGGGCTGTATACACTTAGCCGTGTACAAGTGCATTTAACATTCTCGTATACCCAACCATGTCCATGTGTCAAGCCATAGTTGTATAGACTATCCATGACCATGATTCTATATGTGTCCATGATTGTGCACCCATAATGTACATGACGATCCACTATGCATGGGTCACATGACATGTGACACATGTGATAGGGGATAAAATATTTTATTTCGTGTGTAAAACCTTTCTTCCACAGCTGTATACCACATCACATGTGTTATATGGACTACATGCTGTGTAATATATTATTTTAAAGATACCCATAATGTCGACATAATTACATTCTATTTCATCAATGATGTAACTTTCTCCATCTGTCATGTTAGTAGATCCCATATTTATTGACAACTCTACACAAGAAAACATTGATTTCCAAAATCCCACCTTTTATCTGGTAATAATTCCACTCCCAGCACACCTCCATGTAAAAATTCCAAATCCATGGAAAATGTATCACTAAATTTAAACCCTATCAACAATTTTCTCTACAAATCATATCCAAATAACCAATCACCTCACCAAACTAGAAGAAATGATAAATTTACCCAATGATTGATTTCACTATAATCATTTACTTGGTATTTATCAAAACAAATGAAAAATAAAATACCGAAGATGACGACATAAAGATAATTGATAGAAATGTATAAAAAAGGTGATGAATGGAAATTATCCAATTTTCACATTGGCCTCAATCAAATATTTTGAGAACAACAAATGAAGAGGAACAAATAAGGAAATATGAAATTCTTATTTCTAGGAAGATAAACCCATATCTCCAAAACAAAATTGACCCACCAAAACAAAATATTAGAAAAAATAATCTGATTTCATTATAGTATAAATGGATGGGTAAAAATCTATTTATAAACATCATACCTTGGGTTGAGATCAATCACTGATGAAGGATGGATATTTTTTTCTTCACTAGAAATATCGATAAACTCTGTTGTCGTTGGAATTCCTTTTGGTATTCCAATCATAAATCCATAATCTCAATATCTTCTAACACTCATTCATATTCTCATATTAATACTAAGGGTTATTGTGATATCTTTAATAATTTACTATAAGTGTGAATTTATAAGGTCTTATGAGTTTAGGTTGTTAATTAAACAATTAAATAAATATATTTAATTATTTTAATTATTTTTCCATTGGTAGTGCACTAGAAAAACACCCAATTATGACAAAGGTTATATTATTCATACAGTAAATTACATGTTCTAAATTCAATGATAATATAATATTTCTTATCTGAGACTCCAATTGGGATTTATTCCATTAATTAAACAAAACTGCATACATATGATATTAGTATATTCAATATTTTTTTAAGATCAATACCCAACCACTCCAGGTATTAGTGTCACAAACTTCCTTCACCAAAAGGATGGAAGGGACATCAGATTTCCAGAACCGTCCATCTTTAAGTTGAAGGAGAGATAATGACCCCCGAGACCCACCTTCAATAGGTCCTAGAGTGGCGACTAGCACCAAGGGTATAAAATCACACACATGATGGAAGGCATTACCATTTGTATTTTAATAGTATCAGGAGAAAAGATAACAACATCAAAGATAAAAGTAAAGGTAAAACTGAAAGTAAACCATTCCCATATGCATGTTCAAAAGTAAAATATACAAGCCATAAGAACTATGAAATTAAAGTACCGAAAAAAAGAAAAACGACAACAGCAACCGCCCCAACGTCCGAGCTAGTACGACCCAGCACGATCCCTGAAATCCTCCCGGAAACCTGAAAGTAGTTTTATATACGTATGGTGAGCATAAAAGTATACTCAGTATGCAAAACCAAGACTCTCAGGCACAAGTGGGGAGGAATTCTAATGCCCAGCGAGAAAGGAGACAACCAAATCACCTAGCAAGGAAAAAAATCCACCCAAGCCCCACCAAGGCACAGTCTCCAAATAACACAAGTCAAGTAAAGTAAAGTAATAGAAAATCGATTTTTGGGTACCCATCACCACTTTCCCACTGGTTATTGAAGACATCCTACGCATCGAACCAATCCCGCCATTCTCACCACAGTCCCACTACCACACCCCGCCCGCACACACCTGGGCCACAAAAACTATCTCGTCCTCAAAATCCTGGGACACAATCACTATCCCGCCTGAAAACACCTAGTCCACAACAACAATCCCGCCCAAATACACCTGGTCCACAACAACCATCCCACCCGCAGACACCTGGGCCACAAGAACTATCCCGCCTAACCCGAAGACACCTAGGCATCATCCCGAAGATACTTGGGAAACAACCTTCCCACAAAAACATGGGAAAACCACCATAACTACCCTGCCCGTAGATTCTTGGGCTAATAATTGACTTCAATCTATCACAGTCTACCCAAAGAGTCTTGGGATATTCAGGAAAGGGAGCAGAAAAGGAGCTAATAACCAACCACTCATAGGAGTGTTGGAAAAACACCCTCCTCCATGAAATGGGGGTGTTCGGCACTAAGTTCTCAACTTGGGTGGGGCGCGAATAAGAAAACATAAAAACTATAGATATATGTATAGTTAACATGCACTCATCCCAACCTTGGGTTCCCAAAGACAACCCAAGCATAACACCCTTGTTACTATTCATTTATAAAAGAAACCACAACACTCATGACCAAGTCAAAACTCATTGACAAAACCAATTCCTCGTTTAACCCATTCTTAGCTTCATTGATCAAGTGATACCATTTAAGTTAATTCTGCACTACTGGACAACTAACAGGCATAACCACAAGCCTGGAAAAGAGAAACAGTCAACAGAAATTTAAGCATTCACACCTGGTTCTCTTGTGAAGTCACAATAACAAAGGGATAAGTGAGATCTCTCAAAGTACTGGAACCAAAGTAGGCTTCGAGATACAACCCCCACATCCCCAAATCCATGAACCAAAGATATGACAACAGTAGAGGATTCCACCCCAATTCGTATCACAACCAGATCAACCACACGGTTTCAGACTCACAACCAAGAGGATCCCATCCTCAGACACATCACCCCATAGGCAATCAAATAGAACAACACACCTAATACAAAAACAGAGTGTGAAACTTCTAGGTTCAAGCACATCATTCATTATTTTCATCTTTCTGTTGGTCAGCCGGGGTGATCACACAAGGAATCTTTCTTTACTGAACCTCCATTTAAACCCAACTGAGTTTAGGTGACTAACCAATTACATGTTACGGTTATATAGTCCTCCCAAAAGACAAGGGTTCATTTGGACGCAAGGAAAGACCACCAACGAACATGATTTTCAGTGAGCATGATCCCATACAGTAAACAACACATATCAACATAAAAGTGTACAATAGAACATCAATCACACCCCCTTCATTCTATAAAGGTTCGTTCATTATCTTCATTACATTTGGTTTCATCAATACCCACAGAAACAATAGCATACCCACCCCGCATGATACACAATATGGATAGAAAAAGGAAAAACCCTACTTGGTTGATCAAGGATCGAAGTTCTTCTTCACACACCAAGAACTGGAGATGCACGACTTGTAGGGAAGGAATATCGGGGACTCTAAGGGTGTGCAGAAAGGCTTCAGTACAGGCTCACCACTTGCCTTCAAAAGGGGAACTCCAGACGCACTAGGAAGAAAAGGAGACTAGCCAAAAGGAAGGAGAAGAAAAAGAAATTCCCATGCGATATATAGATAAGATACCATAGTTAAGGGATATGGGGATTTGAACGGCTTTAAAGTCGGATCGTGGTTTCACCACATGTTTGGGTGGTTTCACACGATTGAATTAATTGTTATTTAATGATTCCCATCGAAAAAGGTGGTAACATCTGTGGCTTTAATGATTTTATATAAACAGAGGGGCACGATACACGGACACTCAGCTGAGTCCATTGAGGGTTTCCCCACCCTTAGGAATTTAAACATTGATTAAGGGCTTAAAATGGCCTTGAACCTCTTCCAAAAGGCTAGAAAGGCCTAAAAGTGGCGTTACGAGGAAAACTGCTGATGAAAAACCTGACAAGGCCGGGTGGCACCGATCGTGCCACACACCGATCGGTCACACCGCTCAGTGAGGCACCGATCATATCACATCGATCTAGTACACGCCGATCTGTCACACACTGATCAGTGTCATGCTGATTAGTCCCATGCTGTTCGGTCGCAGGCCGATCAGTCGCACGTCGATCTGTCGCACGCCGATCGATCGCACGTTGATCGGTCGCACATAGATCGGTCGCACCGACCGAGACTCCACCCTTAGGATCCAAAATTTGGCAAAGGTATGGGCTATGAGGGTATGGGGAATTACATCAGATACCTCTCAAACTATTCTCACCCTTGAGAATCAACCAAGAATAGAGGAGAAGAGGGATCCGAACAATAACCTCGAAAGATACCTCTCAAGAATGAACCTCATAGACATCTAGAAACACCTCTTCCTCAAGCAACCATGAAACATTAATGGGTCAAGATGTACAGTCATGTGATTTAGGGAGTTTCTTCCTCCGTGTCAAGATACTATCCGCTTTGGGCGGCACTGACTCGCCCGCACGGGTTTAATCGTATCCGTCTTAATGCGTCTTGATTAGGGATCAGGTCCTCCCTTCCCCGCAGTCAGGACTTTTCACATGCATCTAGAGAATAAGGAAAACCATACATTCCATATTTAACGAGGTAAATTATTCCATCACAAACAAGTACAAACAAAATGGGACAAAACTCAAAACATCTCCGGGTACTGGGAACACATCTGTGTCTCCAATCCCTAGGTACATTCCTCGAGCCCGCCATGCCTCCACAACACACGAACCAAAGGGATGGTTCCTCCTCGGAGTACCTTCTCCTCACGATCCTCGATCCTCACTGGTCTTTCCACAAAGGTCATGTCATCCTCGATATCTATCTTTTCCCAGTCGAGGACGTGTGAATCATCATGCAGATACCGTTGGAGTTGTGACACATGGAAGAAGTCATGTATCCTTAGAAGCGGCGGTGGTAATGCTGGCTGATAAGACACTTCTCCGACCCGCCGCAACACTTATAAGGGTCTGATGAACCTTGGATAAATCTTACTCCCCCTTCCGAACCTCTGCTGTCCACGCCGAGGGGAAACCTTCAAGAATACATGGTCCCTGACCTCAAACTCCAAGGGTCTCCTCCATTTATCAGCATATGACTTCTTCCGGTCCTGTGCCGCCTTCATCCACTCTCGTATAAACTGAACCTTCTCTGTAGTTCTATGCACCACTTCCGGGCCAAAATCACATGTTTCCCCAACCCTAGTCTAACACACGGGTGAGATACATGGCCTTTCGTACAAGGCTTCGAATGGAGACATGCCAATGGTAGAGTGATAGATATTATTGTAGGAAAACTCTACCAGAGGCAATTGCTGCACCAACGATCCCCCAAAATCTAGTATACATTCCCGAATCATGTCCTCCATTGTCGGAATAGTGCACTCTGTCTGTCTATCTGTCTGGGGGTGGAAAGTAGTGCTAATACGTAGCTGGGTGTCAAAAGCATGATGCAATCTTCTCCAGACTCCTGAGGTAAATCGTGCATCCCTATCCAAGACTATGGATATTAGAAATCCATGCTACCGAACCACCTCATCCACATACCTTCGTGCTAAGGCATCCACTATTCCTGATTCCTTGATCACCAGAAAGTGAGCTGATTTCGTCAACCAGTCCACCACTACCCAGATAGTGTCGCAACCTCTTTGAACCTTGGGTAGCCCTGTGACGAAATTCATCGAGATGTCATCCCACATACACTCGGGTACATCTAAAGGTTGTAGCAGACCACCAGAAACATGGTTTTCAGCCTTCAACTGCTAACACAGTAGGCACTTGGCCACGAACTCTGCCACCGCCCGCTTTACCCCGGGCCACCAGAACTGACCCTTCAAGCCCCGTTACATCTTGGAAACACCCGGGTGCACTGTTAGGGGTGAGTTATGGAACTCACTAAGAACTCTATTGCACATCACCTCTGGAAAAAACAACTTTCCTTAGAAAAGCTCCCGATTATGACCATCCTCTGTCCACCCTTCCGGAGTATCCCATTGGTTAACCTGGTCACACATCACTTCACTTTATGAGTCTCCCCATTGGGACTCCTCCACCTGCTGCAGTAGAGAAGACTGCACTGTCATCTGATACATGCAACCTCTACCACCATCCATCCTTGCATTCAGGTTCAAGGCATCCAACTCCTCCATTGATTTCCAAGCATCTTTCGACTCTCAAACCGCATATTTCTGCGACTTCATGCTCAATGAATCAGCCACCACATACCCCTTTCCTGAGGTGTAGGAAATCTCGAAGTCGTAGTCCAGAAGGAACTCCACCCACCTACGCTGCCACGATTTCAGGTCCCACTGGGAGAAGATATACATCATGATTTTTTGATTGGTTAAGACCATGAAGCGCTCCCCGAAGAGGTAATGCCACCACAACTTTAGTGAAAAAACGACCACCAAAAGCTCCAAGTCGTGGGTGGAATAATTACGCTCATGGGGGCGTAACTTCCTAGACCCATAAGAGATCAACCCTTGTCACTGCATCAACACACATCCGAGGCCTTTTCCTGAAGCATCACAGAACACCTCATATGCTTCCCCTTCTTTTGGAAACCTCAGCACTAGGGCACTCACCAACTTCTCCTTCAGATAGCTGAAGGCCGATTCACACTGCCCATTCCACACCAATGCCTTGTCCTTCTTGGTCCAGGCTATCAAAGGTGCCGCAACTCGAGAGCAGTTGAGGAAAAACCACCGGTAGTAACCTACTAGCCTGAGGAAACTACAAACCTCTGCCACATTCTTGGGTGCTTTCCAAGAAACAACAGCCTTGACCTTTGACGGGTCCACCACTATTCCCTACCCAGACACCACGTGCCCAAGGAAGTGCACTTCTCACGTCCAGAACATGCACTTCGACAACTTCCCATAGATCTTGTGTTGTCAGAGGACTTCTAAAACTGTTCTAAGGTTCTCAGCGTGATCCTACTCTGATCTTGAGTAAATCAAGATTTTTTCAATAAACATTACTATGAACTGGTCTAGATATTCCCGAAAGATGCTGTTTATGAGCCCCGTGAATACGGCAGGAAGCATTCGTAACACTGAACGACATGACCACAAACTCAAAGTTCCCATATCTACACCTGAAGGAAGTCTTGTAGATATCTCCCTCCTTCACCATCACTTAGTGATATCCAGATCACAAATCGATCTTCGAGAACCAACCTACTCCACTCAGCTAATAAAAGAGATCATCTATCCTCAGGAGAGGGTAGTGATTCTTGACCGTAACCTGATTCAGCCTCCTGTAATCTGTGCATAGTCATAGACCACCATCCGCATTCTTCACAAACAATACAGTAGCACCCCATGGTGACACACTTGTCCGATCAAAACCATTCTTCATCAGATCGTCAATCTGGATCCGCAACTCCCGCAACTCAGAAGGTGTCATATGGTAGGGAGCCATCGAAATCGGACGGGCACCAGGTTGCAAGTCTATCCCAAACTCTACATCACGCCGAGGGGGTAGAGTCGCCACCCCTTCAGGGAAGACGTCCATAAACTCAGTCACGATCCCTAGGACTTATACCATCTCTCCATCCACTGAATCTACTGATAGTTCATCCAACAGGTAAAGGAGGGGCTCTTCGTGGCTGCTGCCCTTCTGGAAACCCCGCGTGCTGATGAAAGTTACACGTCGGCCTCCCAAATATGAGAACACGACCCTTCCTTAGAAGAATTCAATGAAGAAACATATAGAGAACAACCAGTAAATGCCTAGGAAGACATCATATGGATGTATCTGCAACAATATAAGATCCCTGACTGACTGATGTGGCCCTATCATCAGTCTGCACCCCCAGAAAATATAAAACAAGTCGGTCTGACCTCCGACTGGTGTGCTCAGCACCAAGGGTGCTGAAATTATCTCGACGTCTAAACCCAAGTCACAGGCTACACTGGGTGTAAAAAAGGAGTGCGAAACTCCTGTATCGAACAAGGCATATGCAAGGGCACTAAACAAGATGATCTTACCTCGAATGACCACTGGTCATGCTAGAACTACTACCTCCGCGGCGTGAAACTGCCCACGCCCATCTTTTCTACCACTCGGCTATCGGCCATCTCCCCGACCATACCCGGGTCGAGGTCCCTGAGCATCACCCTGAGGTCGGCCTCGTCCTGCGACGTCCTCCCTTGGAGGAGCGGGAGCTCGCTGTCCCTACTACTGCTGCTGAAAGGGCCTAGCTGGAAACTGCTGCAGCTGGGGTGGGCGCTGAACCTGCCAACCCCTATTGTACTGTACTCTATCCGAGAACTGATTCCAAAGGTTCCCATGGCTTCCATAGATGAAGCATCTCGACCCTGGGCCCAAAATTAAAGGACAAGGGCTGGGAGATCGGAACTGGAACTGCTGAGGCCAGCTTCTTGCTGGTCGAATACTACAGGGTCCTAATGTTGGAGGCCTGCTTCTGACGACCTTCCCCTCTGATGAGCCCAACTATATCCCCTCTCATGATACACATCCCAGCATGTAAATCCTCTACACCACTTAATATTTCTTCTGGACCTCTAAGTAGGTCGGTAAGGTGAAGGGAGTAATGAAAAACTGAAGAGAAGGTCGAAGTGCATCCTCCAAACACCTCGCCTGAGAATCCTCAACTGAAAAGAGGCCCGGAGCGATGCAGAGGAGATCCTTGAACATGATCCCCAACTCTCTCACTGACATGCTCCCCTGCTGAAGGGAGAGTAGCTCCTGCCTCTTCTTAGACTTCATCGTGGAGGAGAATAATTCCACCCGGAATTCCTTCTCGAAGTCAGTCCACATCACCTCATCTTCCTTCTTTTCCCCGAGATAAAGCGTCCACCACTGACACGCTACTCCCCGCATTTGGCTGATGGCCAGAGGAACCCAGTACTCTGTCAGAGCCTTAATCAAGTGGAAAGCAATCACTAGCTCCTTGAACTAGCTCTCTATCTCCATATCTGAGATGATACCCTCGTACTTTCCAAGGGTCTTTTGCTGAAAGGCACGAAGCGTCCTCTGCCACTGATCATCCTCCTCTCGGTCAGCCCTCTGTCGATCATCCGAAGAAACCTTCGGGGCCCCAATCTTTCTCACTACTCGTGGTTGTCTCCCAAGTGCCATATCTGCAAGGTAAACAAGGAATACCTAAGCCTGAGTAGTGTATAATATTGTCCTTAAATTTTGCTTAGACTTCTTGTTTATTTTAAATCCCTGAAATACCCATAAAACACAAGAACACAAGTCATTATGATTCATGTACCATTCCTAGGGTTTCTACCCTGAAATCAGTGCAGCCTTACTTGGTTGTTCTGTAGGTCTAGGGTCCTTGCATCGGATCACAGGGGCCCAAAAATCCCGTGTCCTAGCCAGTCTTCCCTGGCCTATTTCACACACCAAGATCACCCAACATGGTTTCCCTACCATCCCATGCAATCGTCACTGTGCCTAACTCCAGACATCATCCAATCTCTTAACCTCCCTCTGATACCATTCTGTCATGACCCGCCTTCACCAAAAGGAGGGAAGGGAAAACAAATTTCCAGACCCTTCCTTATTTAAGTTAAAGGAGAGATAATGACCCCCGAGACCCTCCTTTAATAGGTACCGGAGTGGCGACTAGCACCAAGGGTATAGAATCACACACATTATGGAAGGAATTACCATTTTTATTTTAATAGGATTGGGAGATAAGATAGCTACACCAAAGAAAAAAGTAAAGGTAAAAATAAAAGTAAATTATTCCCATATGCATGTTCAAAAGTAAAAGAGACAATCCACAATAACTCCAAAAGTAAAGTACCAAGAAAAAAAGAAAAATGATAACAGAAACCGGCCCAACGTCCGAGCTATTTCGGCCCAACACGATCCCTGAAATCCCCCTGGAAACCTAAAAGCAGTTTTATATACATAGGGTGAGAATCATAGTATACTAAGTATGGAAAACCAAGACTCTTGTGCACAAGTGGGGAGGCATTCTAATGCCCTGTGAGAAAGGAGACAACCAAAGCACCTAGAAAGGAAAATTATCCACCCAAGCCTCGCCTAGGCACACTCCCCAAGTAACGAAAGTTAAGTATAGTAATAGCACATCGATGTTTGGGTACCCCGCACCACTTTCCCACTAGTTATTGAAGACATCCTAAGCATCGAACCAATCCCACCATTCTCACCGCAGTCCCACTGCCACACCCCGCCCATACCCACCTAGGGCACAAAAACAATCATGCCCGCAAAAACCTGGGCCACAACAACCATCCCACCCGCAAACACCTAGGCCACAACAACCATCCCGCCCCCAGACACCTAGGCCACAACAACCATCCTGCCCGCAGACACCTGGGCCACAACAACTATCCCGCCTCGCCTGAAGACACTTGGGCCTCATCCCGAAGATACTTGGGAAAAAACCTGCCCACAAACACATGGGCCAACCACCACAACTACCCTGCCTGAAGATTCTTGTGCTAATAATGGACTTCATGCCATCACAGCCTGACTGAAGAGTCTTGGGCTATTTGGGAAAGGGTGCAGAAAAGGAGCTAATAACCAGCCAATCATAGGAGTGTTGGAAAAAACACCATCCCCCATGAAATGGGGGTGTTCAGAACTAAGTGTTAAACTTAGGTGGGGCGTGAATAAGAACTCATAAAAACTATAGATATATGTATAGTTAACAAGCACTCATCCCAACCTAGGGTTCCAAAATCCAACCCAAGCATAAAACCCTTGTTACTATTCATTCATAAAAGAAGCCACAACACTCACGACCAAGTCACAACTCATTCCCAAAACCAATTCCCTGTTTAACCCATTATTATCTTCATTGATCAAGTGATCCCATTTAAGTTAATTCTGTACTACTTGGAAAATAACAGGCATAACCACCAGCCAGGAAAAGAGAAACAGTCAACATAAATTTAAGCATTCACTCCCGGTTCTCTTGTGAAGTCACAACAACAATGGTATAAGTGAGATCTCTCAAAGTACTGGAAACAAAGAAGGATTCAAGATACATCCCCACATCCCCAAAGCCATAAACCAACGATATGCCAACAGTAATGGATTCTGCCTCAATTCGTATCACAAGCAAAGAAACCACACAGTTTCAGACTCACAACCAAGAGGATCCCATCCTCACCCACATCACCCCATAGGCAATCAAACAGAACAACACACCTACTACCAAAATAGAGTGGGAAACTTCCAGGTTCAAGCACATAATTCATTAATTTCTTCTTTCTATTGGTCATACGGGGTGATCACAAAAGGATTCTTGTTTTACTAAACATTTATTTAAACCAAACTGAGTTTTGGTGACTAACTAATTCCATGTTACGGTTATATAGTCCTCCCAAAAGACAAGGGTTCATTAGGATGCACAGAAAGACCACCAACAGCCATGATTTTCAGTGAGCATGAGCCCATATAGTTCACAACATATATCAATATAAAATAGTATAGAAGAACATCGATCACACCCCCTTTATTCTTTAAATTTTTGTTCATTATCTTCATTAAGTTTGGTTTCATCCATCCCTAACAATAGCATACCCACCCCGCATGATACACAGTAAGGATAGACGAACGAAAAACCCTACTTGGTTGATCAAGGACCGAAGTTCTTCTTCACGCGCCATGAACTGGAGATTCATGACTTGCAGGGAAGGAACATCGGGGACTCCATGGGTGGGCAGAAAGTCTCCGGTAAAGGCGCACCATTTTTGCATCGAAAGGGGAACTCCAAACGCACTACAAAGAAAAGGAGACCATCCAAAAGGAAGGAGAAGAAGAATAAATTCTCGTGCGATATATAGATAAGATCTCGTTGTTACGGGATATGGGGATTTGAATAGCTTTAAAGTCGGATCATGGTTTCACCACGTGGTTGGGTGGTTACACACGATTGAATTAATAGTTATTTAGTGGTTCCCATCAGAAAAGGTGGTAACAGCTGTGTCTTTAAGGGTTTTATATAAATAGAGGGGCATGATACGCGGACATTAAGCTGAGTCCGTTGAGGGTCGGCCCACCATTATAAATTTAAACATTGATTAAGAGATTAAAGACGGCCTTGAACCACTTCCAAAAGGTTAAAAAGGGCTAGAAGTGGCGTTACGGGAAAAACTGCAGAAGAAAAACCTGACAAGGCCGAGTGGCACCGATCGTGCCACACACCGATCGGCCACACCGATCGGTCGTACCGATGAGTGAGGCATCAATCGGTGACACCCCGATCGTGCCACACACTGATCAGTGATGCGCTGATCGTGTCACACTGATCGGGTGCACACCGATCGGTCACACTCTGATCGGTCGCATGCCGATTGGTCGCATGCTGATCAGTCACACGCCGATCAGTCGTAGTCTGATCGGTCCCACGATGATCAGTTGCATGCCGATCGGTCGCACGCCGATCGGTCGCACGCCGATCTGTCACACGCCGATCGGTCGAACACTGATCGGTCGTACCGACCGAGAAGTGACCCTTAGGATCTAGAATTTGGAAAAGGGATGGGCTATGAGGGTCTGGGGCATTACATCAGATACCTCTCAAACTATTCTAGCCCTCGAGAATCAACCAAAACCAGAAGAGAAGAGAAGAGGGATCCGAAAAATAACCTCCAAAGATACCTCTTAGGGATGAACCTCACAAACATCTAGAAAAACCTCTTCCACAAGAAACCATGAAACTTTAGTGGGTCAAGCTATCTAATCATGCGAGTTAGAGATTTTCTTCCTCCATACCTCAATACTATCTTCTTTGGGTGGCACTGACTCGCCCGCATAGGTTTAATCGCATCAATCTTAATGCGTCTTTATTAGGGATCGGGTCCTCCCCTCCCCATATTCAGGACTTTTCACATGCATCTAGAGAATAAGGAAAACCATAAATTCCATAGTTAACAAGGTAACATATTCCATCACAAACAAGTACAGCCAAAACGGGACAAAACTAAATATATCTCCGGGTACTGGGCACACATCTATATCTCCCGTTACTAGGTACTTCCTCGATCCTACCATGCCTCCACAACAAACAAACCAAAGGGGTGGTTCATCCTCGGAGTACCTTCTCATCACGATCCTCAATCCTCTCTGGTCTTTCCACAAAGGTCACGCCATCCTCAATATCCAGCTTTCCCAAGTCGAGGATGTGTGAATCATCATGCAGATACCGTCGGAGTTGTGACACATGGAAGAAGTCATGTAACCTTAGAAGTGGTGGTGGTAATTCTAGCTGATTAGACACTTCTCTGAACCACTGCAACACTTCTAAGGGTCCAATGAACCTTGGATAAAGCTTACTCCCCCTTCTGAACCTCCGTTTTCCATGCCGAGGGGAGACCTTCAAGAATACGTGGTCCCCGACCTCAAACTCCAAGGGTCTCCTCCTATTATCATCATATGACTTCTGTCGGTCCTGTGCCACCTTCATCCTCTCTCGTATAACATAAACCTTCTCCGTCGTGCTATGCACCACTTCTGGGCCAAAAACACTTGTTTCCCCAACCTCAGTCTAACACACGGGTGAGTGACATGGCCTTCCGTAAAAGGCTGTGAATGGAGCCATGCCAATGGTAGATTGATAGCTATTATTGTAGGAAAACTTTACCAGAGGCAATTATTGCACCCACGATCCCCTAAAATCTAGTATACATGCCTGCAGCATGTACTCCATTTTCTAGATAGTGCACTCTTTCTGTCCATATGTATGGGGGTGGAAAGCTGTGCTAAGACGTAGCTGGGTGTCAAAAGCATACTGCAATCTTTTCTAGACTCATGAGGTAAATTGTGCATCCCTATCCGAGACTATGGATCTCAGAACTCTATGCAATCAAACCACCTCATCCACATACCTCCGTGCTAAGGCATCCACTTTTCCGGATTCCTTGATTGCCAAAAAGTGAGCCAATTTTGTCAACTGGTCCACCACTACCCAGATAGCGTCGCAACCTCATTGAACCATGGGTAGCCCTGTGACGAAATTCAACGAGATGTCATCCCACTTACACTAGGGAACATATAATGGTTGTAGCAGACCGCCAGGAACATGGCTTTCATCCTTCACCTGCTGACACACTAGGCACTTGCACACGAACTCTTCCACCGCCCGCTTTACTCCAGGCCACCATAACTGACCCTTAAAGCCCAGGTGCATCTTGGAAACTCTCGAGTGAACTGTTAGAGGTGAGTTATGGAACTCACTAAGAACTATCTTTCACATCGCCTCTGGAACAAACAACTTTCCTCAGAAAAGCTCCTGATTCTGACCATCCTCATTCCACCCTTCCGGAGCATCCCCTTCGTTAACCTGGTCACGCATCACTTCACTTTCTGAGTCTCCCCATTGGGACTCCTCCACCTTCCTCAGTAGAGAATATTGCACTATCATCTGATACAGGCAACCGCTACCACCATCCATCCTTGCATCCAGGTGTAGGGCAACCAACTCCTCCATCGCTTTCCAAGCATCTGCCGACTCTCGAACCACATCCTTCTGTGACTTCCTGCTCAAGGAATCAGACACCACATTCCCCTTTCCTGAGGTGTTGGAAATATTGAAGTCATAGTCCTGATGTAACTCCACTGACCTACGTTGTCGTGAGTTCATGTCCTCCTGGTAGAAGATATACTTCAAGATTTTGTGATCGTTGAAGACCACGAAGCCCTCCCCGACGAGGTAATGCCGCCACAACTTTAGTGCAAAAACGACCGCCGCAAGCTCTAGGTCATGGGTGGAATAATTATGCTCCTAGGGGCGTAACTTCCTAGACCCATAAGAGATCACCCCTTGTCACTGCATCAACACAAATCTGTGGCCTTATCCTATAGCATCCCTAAACTCCTCATGCGTTGCCCCTTCTTCTGGAAACCCCAGCACTGGGGCACTCACCAACTTCTCCTTCATATAGCTGAAGGCTACTTCGCACTGCCCATTCCACACAAAAGCATGTCCTTCTTGGTCAAGGCTGTAAAATGTGCCGCAACTCGAGAGAAGTTGGGGACAAACCTCCGGTAGTAACCTGCTAGCCCGAGGAAACTACTAACCTCTACCATGTTATTGGGTGCTATCCAAGAAACAACTGCCTCGACCTTCGACGGGTCCACCGCTATTCCCTGCTCGAACACCATAGGCCTAAGGAAGTGCACTTATTGCATCTAGAACTTGCACTTGGACAACTTCCCCTAGAGATGGTGCTGTCAGAGGACTTCTAAAACCATTCTCAGGTGCTCAGTGTGATCCTCCTCTGATCTTGAGTAGATCAGGATGTCATCAATAAAAATGACTATGAACCGGTCCAGATATTCCAAAAAGACGTAGTTCATGAGCCCCTTGAATACGATTGCATCATTCGTAACACCGAACAACATGACCACAAACTCGAAGTGTCCATATCTGCACCTGAAGGCAGTCTTGGAGATATCTTTCTCCTTCACCCTCACTTGGTGATATCCAGACTGTAGATTGATCTTCAAGAACCAACCTGCTCCCCTCAGCTATTCAAAGAGATCATCTATCCTCAAGAGAGGGTAGTGATTCTTTACCGTCACCTGATTCAGCCTCCTGTAATCTTTGCACAGTCATAGGCCACCATCCTCCTTCTTCACAAACAATACAGAATCACCCCACGATGACGCACTTGGCCGAACAAAACCTTTCTTCATCAGATCGTCAATTTGGATCCCCAAATCCCGCAACTCAAAAGGTACCATATGGTAGGGAGCCATTGAAATCAGATGGGCACCAGGTTTCAAGTCTATCCCGAACTCATCATCACGCCGAGGGGGTAGAGTCACCACCTCTTTAGAGAAGACGTCCATAAACTCACAGGCTATCCCTGGGACTTCCACCATCTCTGCATCCACCGACTCTACTGATAGTTCAACAAACCGGGAAAGGAGGGGTTCTTCTTGCCTGCTGCCCTTCTGGAAACCCCGCTCGCTGATGAAAGTTACACGTCGGCCGCCCAAATATGAAAACACAACCCTTCCTCAGAAGCAGTCAATCACAACACATATAGAGAACAACCATTCAATTCCTTGGATGACATCATATGGATGTATATGAAACATTAGAACATCCCTGAGTGACTGATGTGGCCCTATCATCAGCATGCACCCACGGAAAACATAAAACAAGTCGGTCTGACCTCCTAATTGTGTGCTCAACACCAGGGGCGCTGAAAGTCTCTCGACATCTAAACCCAAGGCACATGCCAGACTGAGTGTAACAAAGTAGTGGTAATCTCCTATATCAAGCAAGACATAAGCAAGGGTACTAAAAAAGTTGATCGTACCTCGGATGACCTCTGGTCCTCCTGGAACTGCTGCCTCTACGGTGTGATACTACCCACACCCAGCTTCACTTCCACTCGGCTATCGGCCACCTCCCCGACCACACCCGGGTCAAGGTCCCTGAGGAGCACCCTGAGGTCAGCTTCCTCCTGCGACGTCCACCCATGGAGGAGCGGGAGCTCACTGTCTCTATTGCTGCTGCTGAAAGGGCCTACCTGGAAACTGCTACTGCTGAGGTGGGCGCTGAACCTGCCCACCCCTGCCGTACTGTACTCTGTCTGGGCACTAATTCCAAAGGTGCCCATGGCTTCCACAGATGAAGCATCTCGGCCCTGGGCCTGAAAGGAAAGTTCGAGGGCTAGGAGATCAGAACTGGAACTGCTGAGGCCAGATTCCTGCTGGTCAAAACCGAGAGGGTCCTAATGCTGGAGGCCTGCTACTGACGACCTTCCCCTTCGACGAGCCCAACTGGATCCCCTCTCGTGATACACCTCCCTGCGTGTGCATCCTCTCCACCAATTCAGATTTCTTCTGGACCTCTAAGTAGGTCGGTAAGCTGAAGGGAGTAACAACATACTGAAGAAAAGGTCGAAGTGCCTCCTCCAAAGGCCTCGCCCGAGAATCCTCATTCGGAAAGTAGTCCGGAGCAAAGTGGAGGAGGTCCTTGAACTTGATCCCAAACTTTCTCACTGACATGCTCCCCTGCTGGAGGGAGAGTAGCTCCTGCCTCTTCTTATCCTTCATCATGGAGGAGAGGAATTCCACCCAGAATTCCTTCTTGAAGTCAGTCCACATCACCGCATCCTCCTTCTTTTCCCTGAGATAAAGCGTCCACCATTGAGGCGCTGCTCCCCGCATCTGGATGATGGCCAGAGAAACCTAGTACTCTATTAGAGCCCAAATAAAGCTGAAAGCTATCACTATCTCCTTGAGCTAGCTCTCTATCTCCATATCTGAGACGCTACCCTCGTACCTCCTAAGAGTCTACTGCTGAAAGGCACAAAGTGTCCTCTGCCACTGATCATCCTCCTCTCGGTCAGCCCTCTATCGATCATCCAAAGAAACCTCTGAGGCCTCAATCGTTCGCACTACTCGTGGTTGTATCCCTGGTGCAATAGCTGCAAGTTAAAAAAGGAATACCTAAGCCCGAGTAGTGTAGAATACTGTCCTTAAATTTTTCTTAGACTTCTTGTTTATTTTAAATCCCTAAACTACCCATAAATCACAAGAACAAAATTCATTATGATACATGTACCTTTCCTAGGGTTTCTAACCTGCAATCAGTGTAGTCCTACTTGGTCATTCGGTAGGTCCAGAGTCCTTACATCGGATCACGGGGGGGGCCTAAAATCATGTTCCTAGCCAATCTTCCCTGGCCTATTTCACACACCAAGATCACCCAACACTATTTCCCCACCATACCATGCAATCATCATAGTGCCTAACTCCAGAATCCATCCTATCTCTTAACCTCCCTTGGATACCATTCTGTCATGACCCGCCTTCACCAAAATGAGGGAAGGGATAATAGATTGCCAAACCCTTCCTTCATTAAGTTGAAGGAGAGATAATGACCCCCGAGACCCTCCTTCAATCGGTCCCAGAGTGGCGAATAGCACCAAGGGTATAGAATCACACACATTATGGAAGACATTACCCTTTGTATTTTAATAGGATTGGGAGATAAGATAGAAAAACCAAAGTAGAAAGTAAAGGTAAAAGTAAAAGTAAACCATTCAAATATGAATGTTCAAAAGTAAAAGATACAAGACATAAGAACTCCAAAAGTAAAGTAACAAAAAAAGAAAAATGACAACATCAACCAACCCAACATACAAGTTAGTACGGCCGAGCACGATCCCTTAAATCCTCCTAGAAACCTGAAAGCAGTTTTATATACGTAGGGTGAGAATCATAGTATACTCAGAAAGGAAAACCAAGACTCTCATGCACAAGTGGGGAGGCATTCTAATGCCCTGTGAGAAAGGAGACTACCAAAGCACCTAGAAAGGAAAACTATCCACCCAAGCCTCACCAAGGCCCACTCCCCAAATAACGCAAGTCAAGTAATGTATAGTAATAGAAATTGATGTTTGGGTACCCAGCGCCACTTTCGCACTGGTTATTGAAGACATCCTACGCATTGAACCAATCCTTCCATTCTCACCATAGTCTCACTAACACACCCCGCCCGCACACACCTGGGCCACCAAAACTATCCCGCCAGCAAAAACCTGGGCCACAAAAACTATCCCGCCCACACACCTGGGCCACAACACCCATCCTGCCCGTAGACACCTGGGCCACAAAAACCATCCCGCCCGCAGACACCTAGGCCAAAACCACTATCCTGCCTCGCCCAAAGACACCTAAGCCTCACCCCGAAGACACTTGGGAAACAACCTGCCCAAAAACACCTAGGAAAACCACCACAACTACCCTGCCAGAAGATTCTTGGGCTAATAATGGACTTCAGGCCATCAAAGCTAGCCTGAAGAGTCTTGGTCTATTCAGAAAAGGGAGAAGAAAAGGAGCTAATAACCAGTCACTCATAGGAGTGTTGGAAACAACACCCTCCACCATGAAATGGGGGTGTTCTACACTAAGTGATCAACTTGAGTGGGGCGCGAAAAAGAAAACATAAAAACTACAGATATATGTATAGTTAATAAGAACTCATCCTAACCTATGGTTCCCAAAGCCAACCCAATCATAACACCCTTGTTACTATTCATTCATAAAAGAAGCCACAACACTCACGGCCAAGTCACAACTCATTCCCAAAACCAATTCCCCGTTTAACCCATTATTAGCTTCATTGATCAAGTGATCCCATTTAAGTTAATTTTTCACTATTGGGAAACTAACTGGAATAACCACAAGCCAGGAAAAGAGAAACAATCAACATCAATTTAAGCATTCACACCCGATTCTCTTGTGAAGTCACAAAAACAAAGGGATATGTGAGATCTCTCAAAGTACTGGAACCAAAGCATGCCTCAAGATATAGCCCCACATCCCCAAAGCCATGAACCAATGATATGAAAATAGTAGAGGATTCCACCCCAATTTGTATCACAAGTAGAGAAACCACATAGTTTCAGACTCACAACCAAGAGGATCCCACCCTCACTCAAATCACCCCATAGGCAATAAAATAGAACAACACACCTACTACCAAAACCGAGTGGGAAACTTCCAGGTTCAAGCACATCATTCATTATTTTCTTCTTTATGTTGGTCAGCTGGGGTGGTCACATAAGGATTCTTGTTTTACTGAACATCCATTTAATCCAAACTGAGTTTATGTGACTATCCAATTCCATGTTACGATTATATAGTCCTTCCAAAAGATAAGGGTTCATTAGGACGCAAGGAAAGACCACCAACAACCATGATTTTCAGTGAGCACGAGCCCATATAGTTCACAAAATATATCAACATAAAAGAGTACAACAGAACATCAATCACACCCCCTTCAGTCTTTAATGGTCCATCCATTATCATCATTATGTTTGGTATCATCATTCCCCACATAAACAATAGCATACCCACCCCGCATGATACACAGTAAGGATAGATGAAGGAGAAAACCCTACTTGGTTGATCAAGGATCTAAGTTCTTATTCACGCGCCAAGAACTGGAGATGCACGACTTAAAGGGAAGGAACTTCATGGACTCCAAGTGTGGGTAGAAAGGCTCCGGTAAAGGCGCACCACTTTCCTTCGAATGGAGAACTCCAAACGCACTTGGGAAAAAAGGAGACCAGCCAAAAGGAAGTAGAAGAAGAAGAAATTCTTGTGCGATGTATAGATAATATCCCTTTGTTATAGGATATGGGGATTTGAAAGGCTTTAAAGTCGGATCGTGGTTTCACCATGTGGTTGGGTGGTTACACACGATTAAATTAATTGTTATTTAATGATTCCCATCGGAAAAGGTGGTAACAGCTGTGGCTTTAAGGATTTTATATAAACAGAGGGGCATGATACACGGACACTCAGTTGGGTCCGTTGAGGGTCGCCCCACCATTAGGAATTTAAACATTGATTAAGGGCATAAAAACGGCCACGAACCACTTCCAAAAGGTTAAAAATTCCTTAAAGTGGCGTTATGGGAAAAACTGCAGAAGAAAAACCCGACAAGGCTGGGTGGCACCGATCGTGCCACACACTGATCGGTGAAACACTGATTGTGCCACACTCTGATCGGTCACACCGAAGGGTGAGGCACTGATCATGTCACGCTGATCGGTCACACGCTGATCGGTCGCACGCCGATCGGTCACCCGCCGATTGGTCACATGCCAATCGGTCGCACGCCGATCGGTCGCACACCGGTCGGTCACCCACCGATCGGTCACACGCAGATCGGTCGCACGCTGATCGGTCCCATGCCGATCAGTCGCCCAACTATCGGTCACAAACCTATCTGTCCTACCTCGATCGGTCACACACCAATCAGTCGCACACCGATCGGTCGCACGCCGATCGGTAGTACCCAGCGAGATGCCACCCTTAGGATCAAAAATTTGGCAAAGGGATGGGCTATGAGGGTCTGGGGCATTACAATTAGAATCTCACACCATATCAGTGCATAGGTATAAAAACCATTAATATATTATAATTAATTATATAGAAAAAATAGGGATGATAAATCAATGTAATAGATTTCCAATCTAGCACCTCATCCTCGGAGTCAACAATTCAGATCGGTTGATCAATGTCCATGAGATCTAGCTCTAGTTCTAGATCATCATTTACTAATAAATGAGAGGGATTAGGATGATACTTGTTCTAGAGAGGGTTATAAAATAAATTATGGATCAATATTACCAAAATATGTAAAATAAATCAAAAATTAACCTTGCTGATCCTTTTAGTGATATAAAAGGATTAAATATACCTTAGAGTAAGATCCACTTATTTATAGATCAGTCAGTGATTAAACCAATGTTTTTCCATTATGAATACATAGTCACCAATCTATAACTCCAAATAGAAGTATTGATAATATATTTATGATCTATAGAGGTGTTTATCCATTTCCATCTATAACCATATCACTTGAATCTTATCTATAATCTTATTATCTCTTACACATATAGATATCCATCATCCCAAACCATTTTTATCTCTATAATGGGAAGAGAGTGAGCTGATTTGGTCAATCGATGAATCAAAACATATAGGAATTATTCCACCAAGTGGTACGAGGATATAAAATAATTAAATAATAGTATAGTTTTTCTATTCACAGGTAGATATAAGAGGCTACTAATATAGACAAGTGGTATTTTTCTTCCAGATTTGAAATTATAACAGTTGTAGAATCGAGACACAAAATCAATAAATTCTTATCCTAGACATGAACTATCATATATTCGAATTTATTCTTATGAAAGTGACAAAGATCATTCATTACCACACTTTTCACTAATAAGGGTACCACATAACAAGTCTTGAAAATTTTAATCCCCCCACAAGATAGACACCAAAAAATTGTTGTATCCCCTATAATTATAATCCATATAATATTATATTACACTACATATTTTCAGTTCTCTTCAATAATATTCTTAATCAGAGAAAATTTTAATTTAATTCTAGATGGAAACATATTATGCTTCTCTTCGTTATCCACTAAATTCATTTGATAAAAGAGATCCATCAGGTTCTATTAATCACAAAAATCTTTCAAATATTGAGAGGAAATCCTCCTATTATGATCCTTATCAACCACTATTCCATTCCATTGGGTATTGAGGGTGTCAAAATTAAATTATTAAAGGTATTACACTCACCTCCTCTATCCATGATCTAAATAATTATGAGAAAATATGTAATTAAATAATTTATAATGTTGAAAAAATTGAATATATCCTAAAAATATAGTTCCACCATCATTTAAGAGTGATATTAACCACTGCTTTTTCATGGTGATGGGTTGGGTAATTTTTCTCATGAATTAAATGTTGGAATGAACTCTATGGAACAACATGATAACTCTTCTTATGAGAACAACCCAAAAAATACTTAATGTGTCATAATAAATGACATATTTCTGAAATTTCTTCGATAAAATAAATATAATAAATGAGGCCATATTTTACATTAACTCATCAAAAGGTACATGATACTTTGTGTTCTATAATAATTTCAACACTTTCGAAGTTAGAGTAGTTATAGGTGATTCTATCCTAGATAAATCCTTCAAAAATCACTAAAAATAATATATTTGGACTAATAATACTCATATATTAAATTTATTCTTTAGTTTTTCAAATGAAATAATAGCTCTCACCTTTGTTGGATCAACTGATATGACCTAATCTAAAAACAAATGTCCCAAGAACATGAATTCATGGTTTTAATATTTATACATTGATGATGTATTGTATAAATGTGATCATGGAGATTTACCCAATTTATTCCAAAATTATCTTCATTTTCCTCTTCAGTTGTGGAATATACTAATATATCATTCATGAATTACAATATTAAGTATTATGGAATCAATGAAATATTCAGTTAATAAGAACCATAAAAACAAGAATGGTATATCCCACAATCTATGATATTTCCATAGATTCTATATGAACATTATCCGTTGTATACAACTATCATTCCTATGAATGGGAATAAGGATAACCACATCCTTGAGGCTCAAAACTTGACTAGAACATCCTATATTATGAACAAATCTATCTTACACTCTCATTAGATTGGAGAACTACTAATATAGAGGCAACAAGCTCAACTATGGATCTAGTTGGAGCTATAAATAATAAAATGTTTTGAGAAGAGGGGGTGAATATAAAAATATATATATATTCCCTAAACACCAACAAGTTTGAAAATCTTTAGGGGTTTCTTGGATAAAGGCCTTATGTTGTTGGTATTTTTACATTGATAATAGGTGATAGGTTCACTACCCATGCATATCAAGGTTAAATAGTTAGACAACTACCTCGATCATTTGGAAAATTTTCTTTTAGGTTCCCCAAACTTCATTTTATTTTTCTAAAAGATGCCTCAACATTCACTAGGAATGGGAGGAAAATAAAAAATCGTTCACATCCAAATGTGGTCTATCTTCACCAATAGAGATCAATCCACTACCTTTTCATAGATGGAATGCAAAAAAAGCGAAGCTAAATTTTTAGGTCGGAGGCCCATTTGAACATAGTAGGATTTCAACTAATTATTTTATAACATATTGAGAGAAAAATTAATGAGTACTGTAAACCAGTTATCATATTCAATGACCATATGGTTTCTCTACTAAAGGCACACAATCCTCAAATACATTTCTAGTGAAATGGTATTTATGTTGAACTACTAGGTGAGTATAACATTGATGTCCTTCCACTCTAGATTATCATACTTTTTATCTCACACATTTGACTCCCACTATTTCTGACTTAAAACATCAAAAATAAAGAAAAAAAATTTCCCCTAGATAGACCTTGGAGTTTCATGAAATTTAAATATTCGTAATATATTCTCAATAAAATCCTTTTACTCTAGGTAACTTTCAATCATTTGAAAGGGAATAGGATTAAAAAGAAGAAAATATTGTGCCTGATGTTTATCTTGAATCAAAACTATATCTTCATACCATTACATAAATGGGAAATGTCTCTATCCTTATTCCAAGGAATGGATTCATAATATCACCACATTAGTTATATTCTGGTTGATTGGAGGATGTTATCAGAAGAAATCATCTGTATATTCCTCTAGATAATTAATAGGTAGACTTATTTTTGGAAAGACACTACATAATATAAAAGAGGAAAGAATAAATTACCATTTAAAATAGTAATTAACCTTATTTAAACCATATATATCTTTTAAAAATATAGTAATCATTTGAATCATTGAAAAAATAGAAACAAATCAACCCATTATCATCCATGTAGCTTCACTCGAGTGGACAATCTATAGATCAGGTATCTTGCAAATAAAAAATCTATATTAACTCATGGGATTGATCAAAAAACAAAATTTAAATTTTAAAAATGACATGATTGATATGTAATTTATTGAAAATACACCCTTGAATCATATATTATGTGTTTTCAAAAATATTATGTCTTATTTTTCATTTAGTTTCAAATATAAATAAGTCTATATTTTTTTCATTAATTAATTTAGGATACCATTTATTTGAGAACATGAAATAATTTGTGGCATGTTCCAAAGCATGTTCTCGATCCCCTATGTTTTGAAACTGTTGACTAGGCATGAAAAAACATACCTTGTGTATGGTTTCTCCAAAATTACCCAATTATCATAAAAATGGTTTCAAAATATAACCCAACATGACATCAAACAATTTTGGTGATCATTGATCAAATTAATAAAATTATTAAAATAACTCATGATACAAATATAATATAATTTAAATCTAATTGAAATGATAATTACAAAAAAAAATTAATTAATCCATGATCCAAAACATGAATGGATCTAAACATGAATGCACAAAATGACTAATATGGGAAGCCAAAGTGGTCATATATGTGTATAAAACTACAAAAAAAATCAAAAAACAAAAACTAATAAAAATGAACTTTTACACATTCCTATTTCTAACCATTGAAAACAAAAAGTATTTCACAACTTTTAATTACTCAATATCAACAAGAATAATAATTAATAGTCTCTATTTAGTTCTGTAAGAGTACCCATATTTTCAAAAACAAGGTCCACAAAATACCATTAGAAGTATGTGGGGTTGGAGCATAAACAACCTAGTATGATCTAACCAATTGTCCCATGAGATACTATGGTTATATAATCCCATAAACCTAGTTTAAATATACTGAATATAAAAATATTCTTTCATAATAATTAATAGAAATAAATTCATCAAATATTAATAATTATTTAATAATTAGATGTAATTACCTATATTAATAATAAATTTAAAATAAGAACCATTAGAGAATCTCTAAGGTTGTTAAGGACAAGGAACCCTAAGGCCCTCATACTATACCATGGGTAAACCAATCATATAAAATATATGCATGAGACACAATATAAAGTTACATAATATTCATTGTTACATGGTTACACTCTATCTAAGTGGATTCATAACTTATCCATCCATGTATTAGTAGTGTATGTTAGTTAGTGGTGTGATCAAAGGCTAGTAAAAATATAATAATTCATAATATTAGTTATAATTTTTTTATTACCTAAAAACCTGGGTTACCATTTCCCCCCTTTTTTAGGAATCATAATATCATTATGAAGGATATTCTATGTATCCATTTCTTTAAACAAGGTCTTTTACCAAATTAACACTAGGAAAAATTCATTTACATATACTGAATATACACATTCAAACCTCAATACTTTTCCATGTCTAAAAATGAAATTAAAAACAATCATATCAAATATACAAGTCTACAAGATTATATGAAGTATATTAAAATAATTTTAAATTATATATTAAATATAAAAAAAACTCAGGGTTCCCCAAACAAAAAAAACTCATGAAACAACAAACTGTAACCAAATAAAATAACATTACTTTTTATGGAATAAAAAATAACTATTAAAGAAAATACCTAAAAATTGAAACCATTTATCAAAATAATAACCTTATAGAAATATGAGGATTCCATGGCCATTGGGAAGACAGAACCTGAAAGTAATATGTGTTGAGAACTAAGGGGAGAATATAAATAACTTACATGGGATTTATAAAAGAAAGATATACTTATTTCAGGTGGAAGGGTAAAGTATATGGGATGAAAATTGTACATGGCCATGAATAATTATATTGTTTTCTAAAATATGATAGAAAAATTACAAAAACACATATTTTTTTATATATAAATAATTAATTAAAATTTAAAATTAATTGTGTATAGAGGGTTATGCTATGTACTCTGTTTTCATGATATGACAACACTTCTGAAAAACTAGGATTATTACTAGGATATAATCATGGAATGTTCCTCCCCTTTATTTATTATGATCCCATCCATACAAACCGAATAGTGTGATCATGATCACCCATACTATTATGAAACATAACTACAATGGGGTGGGAATTATTCAAAGGGATATACCAGGAAGAAAACCCCAGTCTTTATATAGCTTATTCTATCATTCCATGACCTAAATCCTCCTAGATATTTACAAACAAAAAAATCCTTATACTTTAGAGTACTATGTTTAGGTTTTTAAAATTTCATAATATATATATACATTGAATAAATATATATGGATGATATAATGTGTGGTTTCTCCATGGACCTATTGTAGTAGGACCGCCACTTTTCACAACATAACAGAAAAAATTATAGAACTATATTTTACCTAAATAAAAATCAAGACATTACCTCCCTCAGTACCAGTTCAACCTAGTATAGTAAAAAATATAATTCCCAAAAAAAATACCTTACATCAATGTAGAATCAAAATAATGTAAAAATTTATTAAAAAATAAAATTTAATACTAGAAAAGTAAATATTGTGTGTAACAAAACTAATGAAATATTTAGAATATGTTAATAAAATATAATAATAAAATAATCTTTTATAAAAAGAGGATGAATTAGTGGGGGCTTCTTAAGAAGCATCCAAATAAGTGGTTGATATCAAATTAGAGATATACGATCAAGGAAAAAATATTGGTAATCCTAATAATCAGATAAAGGATAGAATAAATATATTTGAGTAGCTATGAATGAAGTTTTGTACATGGATATAAATCTCAAGGCTAGAGTAAATTTCAAGGGTAAAAATAAGCAGCTACACCTTATAATTCTTACCAGTAGATAATTGATAAAACGAGTAGGAAGAAATAATAGTGATATTAAAAAAACTGAAAATTTAACTAAGCCTCTTGGATAATAAGTCTTAGTTATTAAATTGAGAAACGCATGATAGTGGGTGTTTCAAAAAATATATAAGTGAAATAAAAAATGGATATATATCTATATAAGAAAGGACTTATCAAAAATATTTAATCTACTTAGAGGATATAAATACATGTAGAAGAATTAATAATTAAATATTTTCATTGAAGAAATTCCATTTTTTGGATATACTTGTTATATAATGACTTAGTTCATGGAGGTATAGAGCTACTTGAGAGGTGACACTCCAATAATTAATTAATAGTGGAAGCACACATATCCTATAATGAGAAGATTTAAATATTTTTTGGGATATTATAATGATTACTCTAACTTTTTTTACAAATACTTAACGTATAGAAAATATAGAAGTTAACATTACTCTAATAGAATCTCATTGAGAATTATATATAAACAACCAAATGAGATCTGTATTCAAAATATTTTCTTTCTTTTAGAGGAAAAAGAGTACGATCTCACATCACATGCTAGAGAAAACGTGGAGAGTCCATAGTTTTTATAAATTTGATAATGAATTTTCTAAAAGTCTAAATAGATTAACATGGAGAATTTTTTTTAGATATTTACCTCAAGGAAACATTTATTAATGGCACTTGGAATATTTATAGTGGGTATTTTCCCAATAAGACCAGTAGTATGAATCTCATAAATAATGTGATGGTATATGTTGATGATATGGAAATATTTAGAATTATTGGATCTTTGAAAATCATAGGAAGTGGAATGAAAAGGTTTGTTAGAAATGAGATAAATAATATAGAATTAATATATGTGGATTGTCTTTGACATATCTAGTTCATAATTAGAAAGCAATGTAAATTTGTACATTATGTTACATTTAATTGGAAGGGATTTTTTATCAATAGAAAAACTATAAACTCCTTATTATAGGGATGTTGAACCAATATCAACCTATAAAAAGTATATTATAAGTAGAAAAATTTCTTATTAATGGTATAAGAAGAAAATAGTATATGGTATAAATAATTAAATATATAAAATAAAATATAATTGAAGATTTATGAAAATTTAATTCTATGATTGATGTAAAAAAAATATAAGATGAATGAAAGATAATTATTATTATTCCAATTTAAGAGAGAACTTGTTGAAAAACACCTTCTATCAGAAGAAAAATAAGGTCTTAAATATTATTGATATGATGTACATAGATGTGTATGGTACCATAAATGTTTCAAAAAATAGTTTGGAAAATTATTAATCTTGTATATTTATAATTATAGAAGAATGGTTTATATTATATTTTCAAAGGTAGAGAAAAATGTGACTGAATATGAGAAGTAGTTTTAGAAATGTGTATAAAATTAAATTGATATAATGATTAATACTCTTTGATTTAAAAATGAAATAAGGTACATCTCTCATTGGGTAAATAATTTATTGATGGAGGATAAAAATGCGAATAAATTTTCATTAGTGAGAACACCACAGTATAAAAAATGTTATGGAAAAGTGTAACTGAATGGTAAAAAAATGAAAATAAACCATTCTTATAATAAGTTTGTTATGTTACAACTATTAGAAGGAATCCCATCAAATAGTAGATTATTTGAAAAATAAATCTTTTTTAATCCTTAGAGAATAGAATTCCCCGTAAGAGATGTATAAGTATGAAAGAAAATGTTTATGTAATTTATGGTGTTCAATATAAAGTGTTATATCATGAAAATGGATATAAATCAATGTAAATATAGAGTTTTATAAGATAAGAGTAAAATTTTAGAGTACTAATTTAAGATATGCACTATAAGTACCTTAAATTACACTAAAAAATATAGTGGAAACCATTAATGTAAATGTTTTTGAACAAAATGACTGGAAAATACCTGTAATTATACACTTGAGTGAATTATGTGATTAGAAAGAAGAAATATATTCAAATTCATAGTTAAAACATAGTCACACATGTGAATAATTTTAAAATCCTTAATCAGGGGATGATAAGCCACAGAAGGGAGTCAAACATTATCTCAATAGAGGTAGATAAAATATGAGGATGAGGGGTCAAAAATTTTCAAAGATAAATATTTTAAAAATAAAACATAGAGGATGAGAAATATGTATAACAATACTTTATTTTGTTAATTGAATCCAATTTAATTTTAATAAATAGTGGAAGATAAGTCAAATGTGAAGAAAACGAGTGAAGGGTGAGATAAAATTGAGAAAAATTGAACTTATTATCTTGTGAAATGGATAAAAATAACAAAAATTATAGGAAAAAGTTGATGACAGAAATTAAAAGTGATTATATTGTAAAGGAAATTCAAAACAAAGCATTGGTTTTGTACAATATTTGTACACAAGTAAAAGGAATTATTTCATGGAACCATCACACTAGTGATGAGAATTAAGTCAATATGACCATTTCATAATGTGGTTAATTGGAGAATATTTATATCAAATTAGATGGATGTTAAAATATAATTCTATAATGAATTCTAAATGAAAAATTATATATCAAACAAGTTGTGGGATTTATAATTGGATATTATTAAATAAAGGTATATAGATTGATATAGGCATTAGAAAAATTAAACCAAGCACCTTGGCCTGATTCTTTTACCATAAAACATTCTAATGATTATGGTGTTAATAAAGAGTTAATTTAAAAAAAATTATGTGAAATAGAAAATGGAATAAAATTTCATGGTTCATTCCATTTTTTAAGATATAATATTTGGAGGAAGCAAGACAAAATCCGTAATGTGTCAAATTACATGTTGTTCAAAGAGAGATGAAAATTTGTTTGATAATAAATTTATGAAAATTAGATTATAAAATATTTTATATATATTAAATCAAATTAATTTCAATACTAATTATTTTTGGAACTATTATATTAATACCGTATGAAGTAAGAGTGGTTGTTCAAATAATTTACCAAAATATTATTTTAATTTTTTTATATATTATAAAAAAAGTATGAATATTTTTTTCTATATGCTGGGCTTCTCAGTTTGAAATATTTACTAAGGAGTAAATCCTATTGGTTTAGAATATTTTCATGGGTTGCATTTATAGCATTCCATATTATGGTTTGTATATTTTATAGCTAATGATAACAATTTAAATATGTACTCAGATACTTATTGGGATGGAAAAATTTTTGATAGAAAATCTAATAGTAGGTGAGCCTTTTTTAATAGATGTAATTACTTTAGATGAATCTATAAAACGAAATAGATAATCACTCTTAATATAGATGAAACATGGTAAATTTCAATTAAAATAGAGTTTAAACCAACAATATTGATAAAATTATGACTATAGAATCTTGGATTAAATGTAAAGAAACCAATTTTGTTCCATTAATACAACTAATGTATATTTGAAATAAAAATAAAACCATCAAAACTGTCTTGAAAAATTGATATCCATATATAATACCATTTCATTAAATAAATAATAAAATAAATAATGAGAATATTATAACATTTTTGTACCAATGAACATGTGATAGGAATATTTTTAAAAACATAACCCACACAAACAATTCAAAACCAATAATTGAACCTAGGTGTTTAACCAAATACCATAGAGGATAGAGGTTCAGAAAATCCCCTCCTCATTATATTTAATGCTTTAATTGGATTTTTTTTCATGGGATCATATTTTGTAGGCTTTATGATGATATGTGAGACCCAATGATGGGGAATTAGAATAAATAAATAGTTTATATGATATTATGGAATAAATTATGGAAACAGGTATGTTATATTGTTTCCTATAATTTAATATGATTCATGTATACTGATATATGATTTAGAAGTTTTCCACATAGCTTTGGAACAATATATGTTTTTGAATTATTGGAGAGAATTATGTATAATAAATGATAATCCCACTAAATTCTATTTTCAAAGGGGGGGAAGTAATATTGGGGGAGAGTAATATGAAAATGAATCATGAATGGAAATTAATAAACATGGAGGATCATTATAGGAATATATGTAAGATTTATTAAGAAATAAAAAGGGATAACACTTCATAAGGCACCTTAGTCATGTAGTTTTCAATGTGTTTATAAAATAATACATTAATTTCTAGATATAATACAAATAGTGTGAACTCAATAAAAATTTATATATATTTTTAGAATATAAAAATTAAATATAAAAAATAATCATAGAATCCTTGAACCAAAATGATTAGTTTCATTAGAGATTTTCCATAAAAAAACGTTGTATTTTGAGAATTTATACAAAATCAAACCATAATAGATCCCCTTATATACAAATATAATGTTATAATCATATTAAAAATCAATAGAATATAAAAAAGGAATGGGTGTTCTTAAATTATTACTAAGTGAAAAATGTATCATCATGTAATCAAATGTAATATCCTAATCATGTGATAACACTTGTTCATGAAAGATTAAATTTAAATTTTAACAATATGAGTTTCGTATAAGTCATACATAATATGATTTTATATCAAATACTAAAACATATAACATATAATATGAGGTTCAAATAATTCGATAATAATCATAATACAATGAACATAAAATATTAACTTAGTAATGAAATATGGAAGAACCATAAGCATAAGAAATCATGATGTAGTGTTGTAGACATCACTATATTATTCCTCTAAAATAATGTAGTAGGAATCACTACCTGTTACTCCAAAAATTGTGGATATAAGTTAATCATGATTCCCATAGGGGTATTACTATTATTAGTCAATTCCCATTACTATATCTTGATATATATTTGCATAACCAATGCAACATAAGGGATCAACGAATAAACCCATCTGATCGCCTTAATGTACCGAACTTGTCTCAATGGTTTAAGAGACCTAACCCACCACAAAATGAGAAAATATACCCATTTTTTGGCATAAAACAATTATTTATCATACCATGAAGATCCGATGGAATGAAAATGGGTTTTATAAAAATTATGAATGGAATCACAAAAAAATTACATTAAGAGTTTTTTCAGTTGTTACCAAAAATTAAGAAACCTAAATGGTGTATTTTATGATGAATTTTATAAGGTTATTCAGAAAACATAACTTCATAGGTGTTATATATTTTGTATTTAAATAGTTAAAATGAAGTGAAATAAAAAATTGTCCTTAGAAAAAACATATTAATATTTTCATAATGTGAAAAGGATATGATTTACATTGAAAAATATTATTTATTTGGAAGTAAATTTAAATATTGGATCCTTGAAAACAGCATTATATATTTTCAAAGAATTGTGGGGTGGAAGATAAAATATTTGACTACGAGTGCAAAACACATTAATATTTTAAATAACCATTTTTTAAAAATAGATCATAAGAAGATTAATAAATCTTATTTATAAAAGTATGTAAAGAGAAACACCAAGATCAAATGAGATAATACATCTTTAGATTTAAAAATATTAATGGAAACCATTTTTAGAATGAATCAAAATTTATATGGAAGGAAACAAATATTTTAAATAAGATTAGAATTATTATTATAAATGTTATACTTTTTTATGAATGAGATACATAAATAAATAATCATTGAGTAAATTTTTTTATTTTCCCTAAAGAGAAAGAGAAATTTGTTGGATTGTTAGAGATGGAAATAATAAAAATATTGAAGGTGAATATAATTTACCATTTTTGTTACAAATCAATTATATTTTATTATAAATGATATATAGTGTGTAATGAGTTCTTGAAATAAAATGCATTAAAAATAAAATAACAAAACAAAAATATCTATAGTGTTTCTGAGCATAAAGATCTGAGTCTAATCCTCACCCTTGAATACTACTTGATAATATTGTTACCCACTTGGATGCTCACTATTAATGTTCTGATAGCTTGTTACAAACACTTCCTTTTAAAAAAACCCAGAGGCACAACACAACCTTTTTATAGGATAGTACACATTTCATCTAACGTGAAATTTGATCGTGATTCACAACCAAAAAAATAATTTTTGAGTGGAATAATAAAAAAAATTAAGAAGATATTTTTGTTAGAAAAAGAATAAACCAGACTCAATGAATTACAAAAATAAGAAATAAAAAATTACCGGAAGAGAAATATATAGAGAGAGACCAGTAGATGATCAAAAAATGTCAAAGATGATGAAGCTCGTTTATAATTCATTAGTTGAATGGATTATTGTCAAAATTTAATGTTTTTATGTAATCATATCCAAGGAATATAATTTCCATTGGTTTCTTGATCTGCTAAGAGCATCAAAAACTGTTTTGCATAGTTATCGCAAATGAATCCATTGAATGACATTCACTAGAATTATTTTATGCCTTGATTATGAACCTAATAGATTAATCATTCATTATTAAAACTAAGATAATCACGTATTTTATTCAAACTCAATAGATTTATTAAAATTTTTAGTGTATATTAAGAAATAATATAAATATTAACTTCCATTTAAAATGCCTCACTAAATAAGGAAGAACAATCGCGATTATTATTTTTTCTGTAAATAAAATACAAAATATTTAAAATTATATGTTTAACAAATATATACAATTCATTATTATAAGAAAGTGAGAATAGATTTAATTAAATACTTGTCTATTAAAATTTTGAAAATGATGTAAAACATATTATTATATGAATATTTATGCTTTATATATATATTTACATAATATGTGGCCATAATTATTTTTAAAAAACATATAACTATATTTTAACA
This sequence comes from Viscum album, assembly GCA_963277665.1. NCBI lineage: Eukaryota > Viridiplantae > Streptophyta > Magnoliopsida > Santalales > Viscaceae > Viscum > Viscum album. Next base: position 1,547,792,604 of record OY728155.1, on the reverse strand, counting down.
AAATACAATGAACAATTTATCTAATTATTTATTAATAAAATAAAATAAAATTTACAAAATATAATTATGAAAATTTATTTTGAAATAAGGATAGATTTAAATAATTGGTGGTCGATTGATACATCATTAGCCTATGGTATATTGATCTAAAAGTGGTTCATAATCCACTATTTCTTGAGAGATAGATAATTTCGTAGTTAAATGGTAGATTGATCTACCATTGATGTACTTCATTTTATTGATATACCATTGATGTGAGTTGGTATATAGATCTACTAGTGGTATATGATGCTGCAATAATGAATAAAGAGTTGCTACCAAGACACTGCCTAATGATTGAGAACCTCCCATTACGAATTGAAACATCTATAGATTGAATGATATCTTTTGGTGAAAAATAATCTACCATTTCATGGTCAGAACAACTTGGGGGGAGGGTAGGGGAAGAGATCAATTACTGAATGGAAGAAGTGGATAGATACTTCTATGATACAATGATATTGATCTAGTTCAAAATAAAATCTAACTATACTGTTAAAGATTACATTTATAACCCATTGGTGTGATCCATAGGTGGTTTCCAATGGCTGACCTTTGAAATGATGATCTAGTGGTTCAATGGTAGATTATATAGTGAAGAAGAAAAACATGTGTTACAGTCACTGGAGAGACGTGGTGCTAGAAAAATATTCCTAAAAGATCAATGTAGATAATATAGTGCCACTATTTTTGCTTGGATGATGATGTGTGAATTTTTTAAGTGGATAAAAGTGAAACGTCATTCTACTAGTGGAGGAGATCTACTAATTTCTGATTGTAGATTTATCTACAGATAATGAAAGGAGTAACCTATTCTTATGATGAACATCAGAGTATGAATAACCAAATACTAATGATACATGGATGTATATACAATGTATAAAACCTCATTAAAGTGTTAAAAATGATATAATTAATGAATAAGATTATAGAATTCAAAAAGAACATATGTGGGGGATCGATTAAGATACGGTTGATCAAATAGATGATTGAACAGTTATTGTGAAACTTATCATCAGGTTGGGGATATATTCATATATTTTTTCAATAGAAGAACATTGATAGTAATTTTTGCATCCCACATTACATATGTCATTATATGATAAACCACTTTATCATTAAAATCATCCCATGTTCCATTAGATCTATCAGCATAGGATCAACACCTACACATCAAATACCATTTATATGGGCCACAAACCAAACCATACATACTGGCATGCACTATACAATATCCTCTACTATGGGCCTACAAACAACCCAATCACCCCTTATATATAACTGTGTTCTCATTTGTATTTATACAGGCTACCTAAGTCGAGAACTCCAATAGAGTTGACCCATTTTGTCCCCTCTGATTGGTTGAGGGGGAGACTAGGTGGCTCACATATTATGGATTAATTTGTTTTAGAAAATATACAACTTAAAAAGATTAAAAATAATCATTTATTAATTAGAAACATTCCATTTTTTTCAAATACTGAACATTTCATATGTTAAAAAAATTATTGTAACAAAAAATTATATGTGTGAAAATAAATTGATTAAATGTTATAAACATCATTAATTTAATTAAATGTGATAATACCATAATTTATCAAAGTAAATAAATCATGTTAAATTATTATGCAAAATTTAAAATACTAAAAATATCCACCTTTCTTTAAATCACAAAACATATCATTTATTATATTTTCAAAAATATTCTGCCCCATTTTAAAATACATAGGAAATTTCCTTATATTTTAATCAATCAAATAGTCTCCATTTTAATCAAAAAACCTCTTCTAAAACTAAAATTGTAATATATTTCCATAAAATTTAATATATAAATACATTATTCAAGTAATTAAAAGTATAAGAATAATTGTATCAAAATAATAACTATACTAGGAAAAAACGTTATGCTTATAATATTCTTAATTCAAATATCATTTCTCAAACTTAATATAATCTAATGACTTGTAAAAATTTCACCTAATATTTTTTTATTTTGGAACAAATTATGAAGCTATATCAACAATATTTTAATGATCCTGAAGAAAATGAAATATTTTATGTTTTTGTTTTGTTCTAAAGTGTTGATGTGGGTTTCTAGAAATTAAAATATCACCAAAATTAACATTACAAATATGAATTCTATGAAAACTGATATTAAAATAATAAAAATATTTATTTTATGTAATTGATCCATGAATAAAAACTAGTAGTAACAACATATTCATCCTTATCTATTGAGAGTGATACTATAAGTTTTTTCTTAGAGCTACATTGTATTAAAATGTTACCTAAAAATGAAACATATATATATTTTATTTTTGGTCATGTCTACAACCTACAAAATCAGAGTCTGTTTAAGATAGTAAATTAATAAAATTCTAATTTGAATAGTGTAATATAGTCTATATAGTACCCATGATATATATAAATTCTATTTTGAAACCTATAATATGACTTTATTTAGGGATAGACTAAAATCTAAAACAAAAATAGTCCCAGAGCATTATATCTGCTCTAGATTTAGTGAGATAGAGTAAACTACCTATAATGCATCTTTATTGATTTATATCAACTATCATTCCATATTAATGTATTTAAAATTTCTAATTGGAACTCATTGGTGTTTTTATAGTCTTACTAGAATCATGTTCAATCTTTTTTACAATTTCTTTAATATACCTAGACTGATTTAACGAAATTAAATTTTTTACTTTGATAAATTTTGAATCCAAGGAAAAATTATAGTGGTCTCATTAAGATCATTTCAATTTAATTATCTTTATTTCATAAAAATCAGTTAATAATTAATCATTTTATTAACCAAATATTTTAACACAAGAATATATATTTATAATCATTAAATAATTTGAAACTATTTTTAAAAAAATTTAGGAACAAACATACCCTTAAAATTTAATTTCTTTAATAAAAATGGTGTCAGTATTTCATACCAAACTCTTGGAGATTTCTTAAGAGGATATAAATATTGATTATAATAAAAAATTATTTGGAAAAAATTTTATTTTCATATATTGGTGGTTGTTTTACATAGAATTATTTTGAAATAATTTCCATTAAAAAGGATATTTAACATTCATTAGAACTAATTTGATTTTTTGAAAACAATCATTATATAAGAGAATTATAAATTTTTCTATACCATAAAAAAGTAAAATAATCTACCAATTAAATTTATTTTATTTTGGAAAAATATTAGGCAAAAAGTCTAGCATTATTTTTCTATATATTTCTAGATTCATCATGATTATTACTAAAAATCAAGTGACTTACTATTACATATTTGTGTTTAGATAATTCATAAAAATCGCAGACATTGTTTATTTCAAATTTATTTAGCTCATCATGGGTATAATTAATACAATATTAATCAATTAAATCATTTTATATATTGAAAGGTAGAAAATCACCAAAAAATTGATTTTTCATAGTATTGTGAAACAAAATATATGGTTTGTATTCCAGATTCAACATTACCAATGAAATTTTCATTTGGAGTATAATTTGGATATTTCCATTCCATATGACCATTTTGAGAAGAGATATTCCCCACTCCACTAATTCATATACATTTTCATGGTCATTATCTTCAATAAAATTAAATTCCTTAAATTCTTCAGTGTATTATCATGAATCATACTCCAAGTTATTTTATATATTTTGATTAAACATAACATGAAAATATTTTTCAGCAACTAATGTTTTCTTATTGAACACTCTATAATATTTTATAGTACTGGAATATCCTAATTTTTTTTAATTACCTTTAGAATTTAATTATTCTAAATTTTATTTGGTATCTATGATTTTTTTAATAACCAAATACCCTAAAATATCAAATACTAGGTTTAAATTATTCAAAAAGATAAAAATGTGACTTATTTAAAAAATTAATCATGGAACCTTTATTCAATGCATGAAAATACTTATTTGTACATTCTTCTTAAAAGTATTATGGTATACTAAATCTCATTTTATTTATCCATGACATTTCACATATAAATATCTTCTTTAATTCTACCACACCATTCTGTTGTGGTGTCCTAGGGGATCAGAAAAAATGTCTATATCTATGCGACTCACCAAATTTATCCAATTTCAAAATAAAAAATTCACTACTTTAGTGACATATAATAGACAAGATTAATAGATTTCTGATAAATTAACAATATTACATAAGGCACACAATTTGATAAAGTTTCATTTTTATGAGATATTAAATAAATCGATAAGAACCTACTCTAATCACATAAAATTAAAATTTTATACTTCTTACCAAAAAATATTAGGTTTTGTTGGTCCAAACAAGTCATTATGTAATATATTTAAAAATATAGAAGTAAAAAAACAAAATTTATTGATTTAAATCTTTCATTGTGCTGCTTACCATATTAATCAGAATAACATTTAATGTACATAACTATATGTAAATTTGGAAGCTGTAGAACCTATTCATGATTTGATAGTTTGTAAAATAGTATGAAATATATATTCCCAAGACACATAATCCATAAAATTTAATCTAATTCTATACCATTCAAATACTTATCCTTTTTTAGATCAGAGAAATAAATATTGTACACATTTTATTTTCTATTTCTAGAAAGTAAAAATAATTTAATTTTTATAGAAGTACAATTATAATTTTAAAAAATATAATATAATCTATCATCAAACAAATAATATATACTTATAATAATATGTTTCTAACTATTTACCTATAATATTTTTATATTAATAAATGTTTTTGAAAAAACCAATTCACCAATACCTTTAATATTATCTTTAGAGTTGTCTATAAAAATAAATTGTCCACCATAACATGATTTAAATGATATAAACTTAAAAATATCACATATCCTTATCCAATTTATAAATAATGTGATTACTTGTGACATCTAAGTTATATTTCATAAAATTCATCATGAGAAAACACAATTTTGGAACCCATTTTAACTTGGGCCCAACAGGATTAGTAAAAGATATTTTTTCTCCCATATTAATTTAAAGCATTTATTAGTTAGATGATTAGAAAATAAATCTTTATAAATGAATGTTCTGGTATTCCCAAATTAAATTGTAAATATTAGTGATCAAAAATTTAAATAATTACATTTAATTATTTATTAAAATTAGTTTATATAGGAAATACTCTCTTTTTATGTTTTAATAAAGTTTGTTTTATTTAAATTATCTGATGCAATATTATATACAAAATTATATTTATTAGGGTTTAGTTTTATTAAATACAAAATCTTTTTATATTTTTCATTACCTTCATCAAAAGAAGATGATTTATATTTGACCCTAATAAATTTATTTATCAAATCTATATTCCCTTTATGAATCAACTCTTAATCTCTACAAAATTCTTATTATATCCAGAAGATATGTTTATTATTTTCTTATTTTTTTCCTAGGTTTTTCATATTAATCATCATCTATTGTTAAATCATATTGAAGTAAATTAAATATTATTTAATTTTATTTATCATTCACTTATAGAATTTTTTTAACATGAACATTTTATTCTTTTAGTTTTAGAAACTCATAATGATAATTTTTTGTAGATTTATCATTCATAGAAACACTACTTTCCATATTAGAACATTCCCTATTTTATTAACAATTTTTTATAAATAGATTATCATTTTAAATTTTTATACCAAAATAATTTTAAATAACCATGACTCCATCAATTCATAAATATTAATTTTAAATAAGTTGTTCATTCAATTAGGGATTCTTAGAATCAAAATCAGAACATGAGTTAAAAAAAATTCATTTTTGTTTGTAGAAAAATAATTATTACAAATCCTTATAAGAGTTATTGACTGAGTGAAGAGTAAATCATTTACTAATCACTATATAGCCATTAGGGAAATATTCCCTATCTCTTGTTCACTTCCAAAATAACTGATTGAGTTATAAATCATTAAGTAGTACTAACCACCAAACACATATTATTTTCTACTTTTTTATTTATCATTATTTTGATGTATGAGTTTAAAGATGTCATTTATTATGTGACATTTCATTATGTACGCTTATAATGTTAATTATAAAACATAATTATTATAACATGAATTACCTTTCTAATAGTGCATTTTTACTTTTCTTATGAACTCTCCTTTTCCACCTATTTTGTTTTACGAACATGATGAAATTCATAATAATGTTATTCACATCCTTGTTTCATTCTTGGAAATCAGAATCAGAGTAATTATAGGTATCAATAGCATTATATTTAAATTCCATAACTTTACCATTTGTATACTCTTTGTCGTAATTTTTTTAACTCTAATTTAAAATTAAATATAGATCATATTAGTTCTTCTAAGGTATACTCTTTTAAATTTTTACTATAATCAATAGAAAATATCATAGAATGCTATATTTTTAGAAGATCTCCCAGTACTCATTACACATGATCTATGTTTTTAAAAAAATATCAATGGTCACTCATACTATTTTTAACACTTGTAGACCATTGTAATATCTAGTTTACTGAATCATTATCTCCCATATAAAATTTATGGTTTTCTATTGGGAAAATTCCTAGATTTTTTATTAATATTTTCAAACGAGTAGTTAGTCACATGAAGTATTATCCATATATCATGGGAAATCATTTAATATGATACATGTCTAAAAAATATATACATATAGTCGGGTAAAAAATATTTTTTTCTTTATAATTAAAAAAATATTTTAAAAATCATTACTTAAATTTTTCTCCAAATCAACTTTAGGTAGCCAAAAGGATTTTCCATGATAGTCCAATAATCCACAATTAACTATTTAAAGCCGGATTCTATTCTATTATTCAAGTATCCATAGTCACTTCCATTAATGAATGGTGTTTTTTTGTAATCCATTAGTCATTCCCATTTACACATTCCATTTTAAAAGAAAATATTTATTTTATTCCTTAGGCAGTTACATATAAGATGTTAGGTTAAAATAATGTTAAAAATAAACAACCAAAATAATCAGTAATGTTAACTATAATTTAAGAAATGTACTAACCTTTGATACCAATTTTTGGAATGTTAGATATTGAAATAATAAATGTGTGTGATTAGTCATTTAAAAAAAATTAGAAATATATCAGAGTATATTAAAAATGATCATTAGTGAGTACTATGTTCCTGGAATAAAATGCAGTAGTAATAAAATAACAAAACACAATGATTTTAGTGTTTCAGATAAAAAAGATAATAGTTCCGTCCTTAAACTTCCCAACTCCTTGATAAGATTAGTACATATTATGAAACACGCCTTTAAAGATGTGATAACTTGTTATAGACATTTCCATTTACAAAAACCAATAAGAAAAAATCATTCATTCTATAGGTGGGAAGACATAGTCTGTAACCTAAATTTTTTTACACTAACAACCCCAACATCAATTTTTGTGGGGGAATGACCAGAAAAATATTGGATGCTATCATGATTATGAAAAAAATAAACTTTAATCAAAAAATTACAAACATAATAAATAAAAGATAAATTGAAGAAAAATAAATATAGGAAAACCAACAGATGATCAAAAGATATCAAATATGATGAAGATCGATGATTTCAGATCCCTTGAATGGAACAAAGTAAACTTTTGAGTTTCATATGTAATCACATACAAGGAATAGAATTCATATTAGTCTCTTGATTAAATGATGTCTTCAAGAATTATGTCACATAGTTATCACAAAATAATTTATCAGATAATCTATAATAGAATTCTTTTATCCCATGGTGATGTCTCTAATGAAACAATCTTTAATACTTAAAACAAATATCTTATTATAGTGTATTCAAAACCAATAACAACATTGAACATTTTTTTCATAATCATAAAATAAATATTACCATTACCATCAATAGTAAATGTCATGTTAAATTTCTAAAAAAATTCACAACCTTTAATTTTCCATAAAAAATAAAATTAAAATATCTTAAAAGATAGGTATAACTAATATATACCAATAATAATTAAAAAATAATTAAAATAAAAAAATCTAGTTTATTAATATAGTGTAAATGTTGTACAATAGAGCATCATAAGAATATGTATACTCCCTGTATATATGTATATAAAATATGTTCACTGTTATTTATACATAATATATAATTATATCTTAACCTAATATAACGAAAGAATTATCTAAATATTTATTTTAATAACATCAATTAAAAGATAAGAAATATTATTTTCAGGAAACTTATTTTGAATTTATGATATTTTCAAATACAAGGATATTTATTGATCTACCAATTTCCATTGATAAATTGATCTACCAGTGGTTCATGATCTACTATATTTTATGGGAGATCAACCGTTGCTGAAAAATGGTTGATTGATCAACCATTGATGTCCAATAATGTATTGTTCTAATGTTGATTTCCAGTTGTATATAGACACACTAGTGGTATATAAAGATACAACAATGTTCACAACGCTTCTTCCATAAAAACATAAAATGGAAGAGGAACTCCTGCTGCAACTTGAATAATTATTTAACTACATGTGATAATTAATATACCATTGAATGCAGTGAACTAATGGTGGATGTTTATCTACGGGTGAAAGGTTGAATGTGAGAGCCACATCAATGATACAAAAAGTTCAGAAAGTTCAAAATAAATTATAATAGTAGTACTCAGAGAGGCAAGTAGAACCTATTGGTGGGATATACTAGTAGTGTTCAATGGTTTATTTTTGAAATGATAAACTGGTGGTTTGAAGGTATATGCTACAATGAATAAGAGAAACTTGTGATACAGTCAATATAGAGACACTGTGCTTGAAGAAGGTTTGTAGAAGGATGAAATAGATAAAGACAAGCTATTATTGTTTCAAGGATATTGATGTATGAACATTGGAAGCTAATATTGGCAAAAAAAGAGATAAAATTGTGTAGAGTATCTACCAATGTTTGATGGTATACTGATCTATTGGTGATGTAAGGAGACAACTGTGTTGGTGATGAGTATTAGAGTAGGAAGAACCAAATGCTCTTGTTGTAGGGATGTATCTAAAAAGGATAATACCTATGTAAATTGATAGATATGATATAGTTTAAAAAATTTATTAGTGAATTCAAAATATGATATACATGTGAGATATACTAAGATTCAAGAGATCGAATAGATCACTAGGCTGTTCACATGAAACTGATAAGATGTCTAAGAAATATCCATTTATATTTTTATAACATATTAATTGTGACAGTAATTCATGAATCTGACATAGGATACATGATTGGATGATACAACTCTTCCTTATTATACACATCCCTTTACCCATTATATTTTTAATGGGGGTCAAGACTTTTACATCCACTATCCTTTAAATGGGACACAACCCAAAATGAACACATGTGCATACACCAGGTGGTCACCTCTATTGTTGGCCTACACATGGCCAAAGTTCACCTTATGCACATTCATTCACTTTTCTACCTCTATGATGGATAAATATAGATATCCATTCTGTGGGGTTTCCCCATTTGGTCCCTATAGAGTGATTTATGTCTAGCCTTGGGGGATCACATTGGATTACGCAATTCTTTTAAAGAAGGTAAAACTTAAAAGAATTATTTATAAAAAATATCTAATTAACAACACTAAAAAATATTCATAAATAGTATACTTTTAAATGACTAAAATACATTGATTTTTAAACAACAAAATAAATGTAAATATGAAATAATTATATGTTATAGACCACTTTAATTTAATTAAATGTGATGAAATAGTAATTTAACAGAACAAAAAAATGCTGAAGTATTAAAATAAATTTCATATACTACAAAAAGATCCATTTTATGAAAACTTATGGTGGAATAAAACATAAATAAAAGAAAGAATTTGAATAAAAACCCTTATAATTTAATGAACGAGGTTGAGTTATCAAAAACCATAATGGATTTGGTATCTTCTGAATCAAAATATTTCGAATGAGAAATACATAGATAGATTTATCAATACTTTGAAATTCATGCTAATTATTATATATATACAAAAATTGATAGTATATAAACCAAAAATAAAAAAATAACTTGTAGATTTGGAATATGTCTCAAAGAAGGAAAATTTAGTTAATAAAAACACTTACCTAAACTATAAACTTCCAAGGAAGCACTTTAACATACATTATAATAAACATAACCATCTTAATAAACCATTTTAAAACCCTATTCATATATACAATGTTTTCTATTCTATAATTATTATAATTTAAGAAACAATTATAAGTAAGTTATTTTTTATTTTATTTATCAGATGTTATTGAGTTTTATTTCTTCTCATATGATTTTTATTGTTGATTTCATTCCCTACACTTTTAAACTAATTTAATTATTCAAATAGTACCCAGGGTACTCGAATAGAAGTTCCATAATTATTTTTAAAGTAGGAATTTCCATTCATGGGAGTTTTTATATGATTTATGGACGTGAAATCAACGAAGATCTTGTTCATGGTAATTCATTGATATTAACATATTACACTACAATGATCACTGATTTTTGAGTCATTCTTAAGGAACCATAATCAAGAAATATATTATAACATTATATCATAGATATTTTCCAAATACATTGTTAGAAACTTCATTGTTTGGGTGTGATGAATAATAAAACATGTCGTATATAAGGGTGATAATTTTCTTTAATGCTTGAATTTTTTTAGAGGATGGATATAAAATAAGGTAATAATAATTTAAATTTTACGAAAAATAATTCTAAAATAAATATAATATCTATACATTAGATATAATGTTAATACATTAGGATTAGGCTAAAAATTATTGGAATGAGATTCAGGTTATTTTTCATACGAAATATTTTTGATACATGTTTCTATGACCTTAAAACCTAAAGAAGGACTTCTAAAATGTGTTTGTGTCTTGTTAATTCAGTAAAATTCTATCCACATTATGTTAATTATTTTAAACTGCATTAGACTTGATTAAAAACGGTAATTATTTTTATTAATAATGAAATAAGTTGCTCCCACGTATCAATGTTTGATGTGACAAATCTAAATATCAATAACCTTTAATAAAATTTTATTTCTATATATTTTAAAATTGGAATTTAAATTAAAACATATGATATATAGAAAAATATGTTTCATTAAAAATAATCCTTTTATACATTAACTGGTATTTTTTTATTTCCTATAAATTCCTATTTATAGGAGTGTTAATATATTAATATAAATGTCTTAAAAAAACTTGTGAGTCATTATTAAAAAAATTTAATTTTATTTAATTAAATAAAAATTAAAAAAAATTATAATTCTTTTTTAAAAATAACCATTTTATAATTCCAAACAATATTTACATTAGAAACTTATTTTTATATTAAAAATTAAAATGAACTTATTATAAAATTTTAATATTCTTTCTTAATAATAAGAATTAAATTTTATACTTAATTACTTTGGTTGATTAATTTTAATAAAAACAGAAATCCTTCCAAAATTAGTTTTTGAAAAAAAATATTTTTTAATAGTAAAAATGAATTTATTTATTTTCTTTTCTAAGATAAAATATTTAGATGAACATTAATATATTTTTTTGAAAATATTAATAATATTTTTCAATCCATTCAATTGTGATCAATTAGTTTCAAAATATATCATGTATAGAAAATATATAAATATCAGTGGGAAAGTATTTTTATTATTATAGGATTTTTTATAAAATTTATTATTTATGATTACTAGTATTAATAATAATTTATTAAATTTTATCAATACATAGTTAATAATTTTTTAATAGTTTATTTATATATAAAATTATTATTTTAAAAAATACTAAATAAAATTCAATACATAAATACTTATATTAATTTTTATAATTAATTTTTTTTAATTTAATATTGTATTCATTTTTTTCAAACAATATTATCATATTTTATTCTCACATTATATCAATATTTATATTCCATTGTAAAATTTTATTTATACTATTTTTCAATTCATTTTATTTCTGTTTTACAAGTTTTGTAATATATTAAACAAGGAATTTAATTAAAAAAATATTCTAATATCATGGGGTGTTACATTCTACCCCTTAAATGAATTACATTCTCACAATTTTAATTCTTCACCCATAAAAAATAGCATTGAAAATCCATAAGATAGAATTGATAGAAGATGTATTTTTAAATGAGTTATCTACTTACTATCTTAAGAAAGGGTTGAAACTGATATTTTCCCATATAATAGAAATATATTGAGATTCTCAACCATTATTTTTTATTATTAATCACTATTTATCTATAATATTATAAAGAGACACATTTGATAAAATAATTTACATGATCTTTCTTCCAACAAAATAGCAAACCAAAAATGTATTTCATAACATCTTATTAAACGACATTAAATTACTTTATCACAGTGAAAACACAATCATAAAGTGTATTTTCTAATGTTACATTCCTTTCAAACTATGATAATTTCTATTTAGAAATGATATAATTTAATAAAACTTTATTTCCTTCAACTTCTAACCTATATATATCCATATCACCAAACTATTTTATAAAGAACATTTGAATATCCAAAGCATATACCCTTAAATTTTGAAAGTATATGTATAGTTAGGACACTTTTTCATGCACCTGAGGATGAAAAAGTTAATACCCAACTGACCATGTTAGGTTTATTATAAAAAAATGCATATATGCTAGATTACTTATCAAAAAAATTTATCTAGGAAGGTATAAATTTATAATAAACCACACAATCTATATATCTCTAAAATCTATGCATGTTCTCTGATATATAAAAATATATTTAGCATTTTAACTAAGGTTAACGCAACATAATCCACCAAAATAACGAAAAATATTCCTAAAAAATTAAACCCTTCTTTGATTCCAAGTAAATCATCTCAGACGTGCACTATTAGGTTCTTTTCAAATATATAATTCTCTATATAATCTTGTATATACATTTTTGGATGACTTAATTTAAAATTACATACATTTTTAAGAATATAAAAAATATATCCTAAAAACACACTACTGGATCTAAAATTGAAATAAATACATTAATATCTTGATTTAATACTATGTTTTATGACTCAATGAAAATATACATACATTTCCATAACATAAAAATTATATATCATAAAGTTTCACACTAACCCTCGACATAGAGGATTAAAGTCTTTTGAGATTACTAATATAGAAATATTATAGTGTACATTTCTCAGAAATCACATCGTACAAGGTCCCCTTCTAGACATCTCATTGTTCATACTAATCTTTTGAACATTGATAATGGAAAAAATAAAAAATTTGTATTCTCGAATAATAAGGTAGGGAAAAAATATAAAAGATTTATAAATGGTTGAATAAAAAAAATTGAGAAAAAAAAATCATGATATAAATATCTTACTAAATAAAACATCTAATAATAAAAGATTTCCAAAAGGAGATTTTTTTAGTCAGGTATATCAAATCATGAGATAGAGTCAAACATTGGTGGTTAAATACCCAAAATTAAGGATCAATGTATTTAAAAGAAGTAATTATAGTCATGTTGTGGTGTATAGGGTTTTCTAATTGAATTAGGGAAATGTAAAACATTAATGGTTTTGAAATGGACTCTTCTATTATGATAGAAAATACTTTTTGAATATTTATTTCTTAATCTTTTAATGGAGACTATTTTAGGTTTATAGGTAACCTAGATTGTAGTTTTGTCAAAGGATATGTTAGTTATTCAATTTCCAGTGTCTTCCATCCATGGTTCAATACATGTGGCATGTCCCTCCTTCGACTGTGTAAAATCTATTGGTTGGATGTTAATGAAAATGGTAGATAATGGGATTCATGGTGTATTTTTTCTATGTTGAATAGAATTATCTCTATCATGGTTTAACTATGATATATCATTCCACGACACCTTAAATTCTAGTGTTATTATAAATTCAAAATTCTATATGAATTCTTGTACAATCCATTGTTTACTATAAAAAATAATGTGATTTGAGGTGTGTCCCAAAAACACATTGAATTATATTTTATTATATTCAATCGTTGTATTCATGATACTAATTAATGGTTATATTAGGTGAATTAACATTATTTTATTCTTGTTTTCCTATCCTTTATTTATCATGGGAACTTTATAATTTTGGTAGTATGATTTGTAGGGTGATTTTTGGAAATGTGGTGGAGGGGGATTACTATGTTACCAGTTTTTAGGATCTTGTGTGTGATCCAGGATGTTTTTTCATTACATCCACACATTAATATCATACAATGGTTTTAAATATTTAATTGAAGTATATAGTATGATCATTTTTTTATTATAATTTTGAGCTAACACTATTTTCCTTATCATTGGTGAATGGTAACGACTATCTTAAAAAGTATAATGAATAATATTAATAAATTGATGGAAATGACATAGTTCAAATGTGTTTAAATGGTTTAATGATATTCCATATGTGGTTGATAATTGATCATTATTTTTATTGATAATATTATTTCCTTTATGATATATATGAGTTATTACTATTTTTGGAATAATGTAATCAACATTTTTGAAAATGTTAATCTTGTAAATAAATTAATGAACCAATTGTGCGAGTTTTGAAATTTATGAAACACTACTTAAGAAATATATTTTTTAATTACATTAATGATATGGAAAAAGTATTTGTAGGGGTTCTTGGTAAATTAAATCAAATTTCGTTTTCTTCTGGTATAATTGATGGCGGTTTTGTTATTAGTAAGGTTTTTTGTAGGGTTTTTATAGATTGTTTTGGTATATTAGAAGGGATTATAGAGTGAATTTTGTTCCAAACGTTTCATATTTGCATATAGGTGATGTGGGTATTGAGGTGTTATGATGGTGTGGATTCCTAGGTGTTTAAGGGAAGGATTTATGGTCACTGTGGGGCCACATGCCTGTGTTATAGGGTAAGTTTATGATATTTGATTGTTGACTGTGAAGCTGTGAATTAAATTAATGTTAATCATTAAAATGGAAATTTGGATTTGTTTGTAATAGATTGAGATACAATATATAAATGAATTATTAATACTCAAAATGAATTTATAACAACTATAATAAATGTGTGTAATGTATAAGGGATGGTTCATCCATAAACATGGATCTTTGTGGAGAATAAATGTAAAACGGAGGGAAATATTAAATATTTAAATAGATAAATTATGTGATTAAATAAGAAATTATGAATGGATATTTTTTATCTTTTATGTGTAATATTGCATTATTTTCTTGTATAGAAAATGTATGTGATGGTAGAGTGTGAAAGTGATGATTTAGTGGTTGTAATAGGGGTGGGTGTTATATTTTTTGTGTGATCCATTAAGACTAGTCTTGTTTTCGGATTTATTATACCTTATTACTTATGAGTTAATATTCACCCAAACCGATTCATATAACCTTATCATTTCCCTAAGGTTTTTGGGTAATGGTGTTTTGCAAGATTATATATGTTACCAGGGGAATGTCTAGGTGAAAGAACCTAGTCCCTTGTTATTCATTTGACGTGTGGTACAAGATGTTATTGATCATAGTTGGTGTAAGAATACATGACACATAACCTAAGGTTTTTCTATATGATAGATGATCTACATTTTTTATGAGGATGTAATGATGATAAATTGTTGGGGAATTTCTTAATACGAAGAGGGAATGAGGTTAATGTAATTATTACTCAAGATACACTACTATGATGAATTTATTTGTTGAGAATATGATTTATGGTTTATATGTGGTATGTGTGGAAAAAAATGTGATGATCTTGATGCGTTAATGATATGTGGAATGATTTTGATATGGGGTATGATTTTTCGTTTCATGATTGTATAAGGGTTTGGGAGAAACACGAAAAAATTATTTGGGGAATGAGAAACAACTAATCAGGATGTGATTTAGAGGCAAATATTGTTATATATTTCTTTTAATATTACATTACAATACATTTATGCGATATTGGATGAGAAAGTCTTGGTGGGGAATGGGGATAATTGATTTGGTAGATTCTTATTAGTTCTGATGTTTATTTTGTAATGCATTAATATGAACCTTCAATGTTTTCAAGAGAGTTAGTTAGGAGAATCATTTTCTGTATACATGTATATTCCTAGTCATATATATAAGTGTAATTTTTAGGATATTATAAAAGATAAAATTATAATGAAGGCCATTACTATCTTATATCGGTAGTTGTGATTTCATCCATAACACATTCTTGTTGGTATTTAATTTTGGATGATTATATTTGTTTTAAATTTTTCTATATTTTTGTTATTATAATATTTTATTTAATTAATATTATTATTTTTATTGGTTGTTTTCATTATGTGATTTTGGGATGTATGGGGGAAATTACTCCAATTTTAATTTTCATTCCCTTGGTTCTGGTCTCTAACCTGTAGCCTCTTAGAGGTTGTTTGTGGTTTTCACTCTTAAAATAATTGAAGATCCACAAGGGGGTTTCATTTGGGGGTTTTATTAAAGAGTGGTATCATAGATATGAATAAGAGAAATGATGGATTTTAGAGTTATGAATTATCAAGTATTGTGTCAGATTTTTTGGGAAATATTTTTACTTGAACCTAGTGTGTGATGTAATAATAAATACTGGTTAGGACATAGATTATTATGGCTCCTGTGGATTCGATTAATGAAAAAAATTTATATTAAAAAAATTATGAGATAATACATATGATATGGTAGTGATAAATGAAAGGTATATGCAACATACTTCATTCCATTGGGTTGAATGTTCGGTGTTATTGGAAAAATTTGAAATGAATAAAATTTAATTAATAATAAATTTAATCCATACACTTAATATTATAAGATTTTATATTACTTACAATTATGCCTAATTTTCATAATGTATATGTGGTTTAGGTTAGTTTGGTGTAATAAGATGATCTGGTTGATATCTAAAGGGTTAACCCACCCATGTAGGATGTGTATTAGTGGATGTCATTGTGTCTGTTTTTATATTAGTGCATACAATGATATAGTTGGATTGTTTTTTATTTGGATAAAAATTTAAGGTTTGAGGATCTTATTTTCTACTCTAGTTTAATCCATGCTAGGATAGAGAATTGGGATTTACATCTTATTTTTCAAATGCGAGGGTAGTGCAACAATAATGAATTATGTATACTGGGAGTGGATGGAGTTTTTTGTTTAATAGGATTATCTCTATAAAAAATTTCTCATGAATTTTATTCCTTCTTTGATTACGGTAGTGTAGAGGAAATATTTTTTCTATATTTATTAGGGATGCCTAATGGAATGATAGATTAGGACTATATTTAAGTAAACTTTTAACTTTTCCACTGATATTTTTTATGATGAAGTGTAGAGAGGATTCCACATAAAAGAGGTGCTTCACCCAATTATTTAGTATAAAGTTAGCCCATTTCAATTAACTACTATGTAACACCCCTAGATTTTATGTGATATATTATTTTTAATTTCTTTCATATCTAATTTTGTACGCTAGACCAAGATTATCTTGCGCTATATGCAACACCGTATTAGCTTGCAGTATACCCAACACTATTATTGGATCGTGTTACACACAATTTCAAGTTCACAATGTTGAGTATATATATATATATATATATATTCAATGTATAAATGATATATGGTTGGATTTTGTTATACTCAACAACAAAGGAGTATTTCACTACACGCAACCCTGACTTGGCTTGCATTACACGCAATCACGACATTCCTCGATAGCGTGTGTTGTACGCAATACCGGGTTTTACTAAACAACGATATATAGTTATTATATTATTATGGACTAGCCTTTACGGATAGTATTAAATAAATTTTTTATTTTATAACATTATTATTCATCTTACACATTTTTTAGAACATGGTATCAGAACAAGATATATTTTTCAGGTAAAATAAGTATTTTTCTAAAAATGTATTTTTCCCACCTTTTGATGGTGCACCCACTTTAAATATAGTTTTTGACATTTTTATAAGTTAAATTTGAAAAAATAAAATTCTTCTTGGGAATCAGGATATAATAATTTACTTTGGATAAATTTTTCATATTATTATGATAACTTTCATATTTTAATGAATAGTAAAAACACGCTATATTTTAATTAAAAAAAACTTTTTTCATTGCAATAATTTATATGGATAAATTATAATATTGAATTGTTTAAAAGTATAAATATAATATATTTTTACAATTTAATATAATGTATGTCATTACCATTAATTTTACATTGAATTCATAGGTAAAAACTTTTCAATCTTTGGCAATGTTTTAACTTTTAAAACCCGTTTTCTTAACAACGGGATTAATTTTAAATTAATTACTAAAACTTATATGTTTTGAATTTTGAGAAATGGATTCCATATTTTAATTAAGTGGGATTAAATTAAGTTAATAGGTTACTTTTATTTTTTTGATATTATGAATAGTAACTATGGTAATTTTTATTTACTACAGTTAAAGGTAAATCTGGTAATTAAGGGTAAAAATAAGATTATAAAATTATCATAACACTTGAAAAAATCCTATTGGATGAATAAAAGTCGACCCATATCACCTAAGGGTCGGACTATATTCATTTCATGGACTTTTGGCCATGAAATAATATAATAATTATTAAAACCAAAGAAAGTGAAAACATGTCACTCTCTTAAATAATATGAGTATAATAATTTTAATTTAGTGATAATATTCATGAAACTTCGAAAATGAATATTCTCTAGAAATATAATACAATTATATACTCCATGGAAATTTATATATAATTTTTAGGGATTAAATAAATACTTTTATGGGTGACACAATAGTGATGTTGAAATTATTTTATTGATTGAAATATCAAATAAACGTTTTTAAAAATATTGAAATAAATATTATATGAACTAATTAATGTGATCCGAGAATTTTATAGAAAAATATAACATGTTAGGAATCTATTAAATATTTTGGTTAGAATATATCCTTTTTTTGGAGTTTATTTAAATTAAAATAAATGAATAGGGTCAAAATTGACACTCTTGTTATTTTATAAAAATAACTTATTATAAAATTGTTTAAAAATCACAAAAATATTTAAAAATTATAAATTGAAATTTATATGGTCTAAAATTTCTAAATTATCCTATTATGGAAAATTTTCAACACATAAGTAATTATTTATAACTATTTAAAAATTAGAATCTTATTACCACAAATAAAATTAAATAGATTAAATAAGGATAAATCAAGTTGATAATATTTAAAATAAATTCCCAACATGTCAAAATTTTATTTTTTGATGAGATTACAACCCTATCTCATCGAATCATTTGAATTTAGTCATTTTTGAAGGTTTTTAAGTGAGTTTTAATTTATTATAAATTAATATATCTTATGTTACCAAAGGTGCCCCTCTACTCCCTTATAAAAAGGGCACCCCTTACCTATTCTCTTCACACCCTTATGAGCCTTGAAGCTAATACAAACCCTATAAATTCCTCTTATAAACCTCTCAAGTTATATCATAGAGGTTCTGGTCTTCTTAAAATACCAACTCTAGTACCCTAAGAAGAATTTTAAAGGAGGTGCGTCGAGGAAGAGGTAATCTATTCTACTGACTCTTTCAAGTTTCTTTCTTATTATACATACTCTTATTTAGTTGTTTCAATATAAAATAATAACATCAGTATTAATTATATACTTATATGTTATTATAAATATGAAACAATCCTATTTCACCTCCTACCCATCCTACAAAAAATGAAATCACCGCGCGTGCGTATGTACGGAATACCATCACCATACTGTGGTGTAATCTGTTTTCCACCACCACCTTACATGGATGGATATAATGGTGTCAAGAATTACTATATATGATTATTATAACATCATAATGATTCTATGATATTATATCATCCACTACAATTACATTCAACAAATATGGGAACGATATCATCGCGCGTGCGTACGTACGAATTACCGTCTCCACGACGCGATGAGATTCATTTTCCATATTAACAATCCAAGAATGATTATAAAGTATATATAATAAGTAATCATGAAATATATGACATATTAATTATACTGTATTTATCTATATGTTACTTTCATTCATCTATTAAATTTAATAAGGAAACAAAAACATCGTTAATGCGTACGTACGACCTACCGTCTCCATGAACGGTGTATTTCTTTCCATTTATCGATCTATTATATATATTTATATTCTGAATATATATTATCTATAAATCATGTTTTATATTACGGAATTAATTAATCATGATCTAAGTAATCATATGAATAATTACAAGTCAAAACACAGATGATAAATGAAATGATTTTACCCAAAACGCTACTTTAACATGAATTTAAAAAATAATGGGTAATATAAAGTCATAAGTGGACTATATATGATATAATAACAATGAATATGATTCTATAATAATTCAATGACATTATTTAAATCATTATACAGAAGGTTCGGATATGTACGAAGCATATTAGACCTAAGGTAAGGGATAATTATTTCAATCTCATTTTTATCAAATATTATTTATTCATAAGTATTTACTAGGGTTATTGTTATCATCCATGTACATGTTTTCTAGAAGTGTTTTAATGTATGTTTAAAATCCCTTTTACCAATTTTTTTTAATTTTACCACATGTTATGAATGGAATATTTCTTTTGTTTACCATACGAGGAACTTTTTGACTTTTCCAACAAAAGTACGAGGAGAATTTTTTTTATCTTATACGGAATGAACGGATTTTTACGGTTTCATAATGCCTTATTTTAAAGAAGCTTACTCTACATGATTTCATTATTATTTTCAACAAAATCATTTTCTTTTAAAATTTCATGTCATTTTGTGAAAAGAAAATGACTTTGAATAAGAAAGGATATTTTCCTCAAGAATTAATTTCTAGTGTTTTGTCGAAACTATTTTACATTTAAGATGACATTATTTAGTATGATTATGTTTCAAGTATAATGTATCTATGATTTACATTTTTTTATATTTCATATGATGAAATGATATCAATTTGTTTTATATGGATTATGTTATGATGGGATGTTGTTTATGAAACCCATTTTATTCTTTGGGTTATGATTAATGATTTATGTTTATGTTGTGGCACACGTAAGAATTATTTCATTATGAGATTGGTGGGACCTATATCTCCCTAAAATGAATTGGGTAAAGATTTATATCTCATGATATATACATGGATGGAACTGTTAGTTAATCTGGTACAGTGATACATGACTTGAACGAGGAGTGAACTCGATTCAGAAAGGGACTTTGTCCACTAAGATGGTCTTGGCAGCAATGCCTTGGCCACTATGGAAATAATATCATGTGCTTAATAGTTTCCACAATTATATGATTTATTCTCGGATATTTAATCATGATTGATGATCCATTATGATCTATGCCTTACGTACTGCCATGTTTTATGACATTGCTCAAGATTTTGATGTTTAAATATTATGTTCAAGTTTTGAAGTTCAAATGTGTATGGTTTTTTTATTTTCTCTATGCTTACCCTTAATGAGCATTTGAGCTCACCCTTTATACGTTTTATTTTCCCCAGGATATAAATAAAGGTTTTAGGTAAGAAAACCAAAGGGGAAGATCTTTATGAGGGATGTTAAAGATCTTTCACCATAATTAGAGGATTATGTTCCGAGTTTCCAAAGACACTCAACTATTACGATCCTTGAGTATTTTTTTGTCATGTATTAAGTATTTCACAAAAGTATTGTAATGTCCATGTACGTCAAGCTTTGTGTCTCTACAGTTGGTATCAGGGGAAAGGTTTATTTAACCTTTGGAAACTAGGATGCGAAAACTTTAGTGAGATCCCTAGAGATATTTATCAGGTATGTCTAGGGATATCCCTGTGGTTAAGTATACACATAGGTAATAGTCCTAGAGTTAAGGTAACGATCATAGAATTGAACCTAATATGTTAGATATTAAAGGTACTCCCCCTTTATTATGTTGTTTTCCAAGCATGATGTTTTCCTCTCATACTATTCTTTTTGGATTTTAGACAATGGTTGGAACCCAAAGGAACCATGTTGATCAACGTAATAGATGATGCAATGATTTTCCTCCTGAAAAAACCAATATTATAGGAGATGGAGTGAAAAATATTATTTCTATACTTACACAAGCTATCAATCATTCTAGACTTCCAAATTAGTAGAGAAGGGAACAATTTTCTATTGAGTCCTTCATGAGGCAACGTCCACCTTCTTTCAATGGGTATTCAGATCCACTTGTTGCTGAAAAATGGATCAGTACAATAGAAAAGATATTTTCCATACTTCGCTATTCAGAACATGAAAAATTCATTTTAACTGTTTACTATTTAGAAGGTGAAGCAGACCAGTGGTGGACTCTAATTAAGAATACAAGGCCCCAAGATGAAATTACATCCATGGAATGGGTCGAGTTCAAGAACTTGTTTTTCAATAAGTACTTCCCTCATATTATTCGAACAAAGATGGAAAATGAGTTCCTTGAGATTAAGCAAAGGGATTACGAATCTGTTGGTATATACGTAGCGAATTTTACAAGGGTTGAAAGGTATGTATCTAGATTTATCATCCAACCTGAAAGTAAAGTTGATCAATTCTTCAGTGGATTAAAACCAAGTCTTCTAAGGTAATTAGCTATAAGAGACTTCAGTAGCTATGAAGAAATTGTGTGTTGTTCTATCAATATAGAACTGGAAGTTGGTGTTACATATCAATCTCATTGTTTTGACAGGAAACTAAAGATAGAGTTCAAGGAAAAATCTCAGAACAATGGTGAAAAGAATGTGAATGTTTCTTTATGCTCAAAGTGTGGAAAGAAGCATGGTGGAGATTGTCTAAAATGTACTAGAAAATGTTTCAAGTGTGGAAAAGAAGGTCATCAAGCAGCTGAGTGCCGAAGTAATGGGAAAACGTTTTCAAATGACGTTAATAGAGAAATGACTATAGAGAATGCTCCACCAACACTTCAGAGCTACAAGTGCAAGGAAATGGGGAATTATGATATCCAATGCCCTAATCCAAGGGTTAATGATGATCGACATCAAAAACCTCTTAATGAAAAGGAAAAAGGGAAGTCCCATGCAATCACTATTGGAGATGTTGAGTATGACAACGATGTGGTGGAATGATAATGTGTTTATGTTACGGGAATCCAAAATAATGTTGTGGAATCTCATTTATAGTATCGTGTAATATTGGAATATCTATGTATTGGTCTATTTTGGTTTTTAAAAATTTCAGGGTATCGGTAACCATGAAAAGTGATTCAAATATTTTTGGAAAATAGATGATATGCGCATAAAGAAGGGATAAGGTGAAAATAATATGTTTGATGGTATTCACGAGCTCATGACTGATATAAGGAAAAAGTGATATCATGGTTTGAGTATATCAAAATTTTGGGATTTTGGTATGTGGAAAGTGTTGATTTTGACAGCATTAATGTTTTAACTAAGGTTCAATGGGTATTCAGGTTTTTAAAGAGAATACAAGATTATGGTATTCACATGTTTGGAATGTGATCAACAAGATATATCTTGTGATATATGAGGGAAAATGATGGTATTCACCTGCTTGTTATATTACATTTTTAGTAATCATTCTCTTTATACAATGAGTTTGGAAAGAAGTATTTTGGATAAACCTAAATATTGGAATGTATTATGTTGAACATAAGTTAGTATTGTTTAAGGATAAATTTTTTTCGATATTATTGATGGAATGTTATAGTTTAAGAAAAGGGACAACTTATAGAACGGGTGACAACCCATCACGTCAGATGAGGCTGTGAGAATCGAACCCACAACCAAAGTGTGACAGGCCTTTATTGCCTACCACTAGCCTACAGGAAGTCCCTGGTTAGTATAAACTAGTTTTATTTTATTAAGTGGTATGATAGATAAAGTATATGTCCATTTTAGGAACCATATACGATTAATCTCAGCATAGATGGACTTTTATATATTTAATAACTTGTGATAGAGGCAGATGGAATGACCTATCATTCTATCAATTGATCTGCTAACACTTCAAGAATGACAAATTCAACTTCATTTATTTAAATAAGAGATGAAGTGGAAATTGTTCATAGGATGACCAACAATGATATTACACTGAAATCAAGTAAGTATTCCTTCTAATTCAAATTCCTCAACGTTAGGGACATGATCTTGAAAACAAAAAATGTTGTCGTACTGTCCTTATATTCGATGAATCAGATGGTACCTTAGATCATCAGAAATTTATGGCTTTGTGATTGCTGGATTTTTCATAGCCATATTCTCTACCACTCTCCATCAGAACTTGATGGTTAGATTTCTCTTCTATATCCATATTTTTACCAATGTTCTCCTATGTGGAAACCCAGTGATGAGTTAATTTGGGTAACCATTATGTCTCTTAATTTAGTTTTTAAAATTAAGTTTTGGTATTTCTTTTTACGATGTGGGTTTCTATGAAAGAAACATACAAGTGGTAAATGATTTATAACCCCAATGAATTTTGAGGGCGAAATTATTTTTAAGGGGGGTAGAATGTAACACCCATAAATTTTATGAGAAATATTCCTTTTAATTTCTTTCATATATAATGTTGTACGCTACACCAAGATTATATTGTGCTATAGACAACACTGTATTAGCTTGTAGTATACGCAACACTATTCTTGGATCGTGTTACACACAATTTCGAGTTCAAAACGTTGAGTGTATATATATATATATGCAATGTATAAATGAAATATGGTTGGATTTTGTTATATGAAACAACAAAGGAGTCTTGCGCTACACGCAACCCTGACTTGGCTTGCATTACACGCAATCAAAACCTTCCACAATAGCGTGTGTTGTACGCAATACCGGGTTTCACTAAACAACGATATATAGTTATAATATTATTATGGACTAGCCGTTATGAATATTATTAACTATATTTTGAATTTTATAACATTATTATTCATCTTATACATTTTCTATATCATGATATGAGAACAAGTTAAATTTTTCAGGTAAAATAAGTATTTTTCAAAAAATGTAGTTTTGCCACCTTTTGATGGCACACCCACATTAAATCTAGTTTTTGACATTTTTATAAGTTCAATTTGACAAAATAAAATTCTTCTTGGGAATCAGGATATAAAAATTTACTTAGGATAAATTTTTCATATTATTCTGATAACTTTCATATTTTAATGAATAGTAAAAACACGCTATATTTTAATTAAAAACAACATTTTTCATCGCAATAATTTATATGGTTAAATTATAATATTGAATTGTTTTAAATTATAAATAGAATATATTTTTACAATTTAATATAACGTATGTCATTACCATTAATTTTACAATGAATTCATAGGTAAAAACATTTCAATCTTTGGCAATGTTTTAATTTTTAAAACACGTTTTCTTAACAAAGAGATTAATTTTAAATTAATTAATGCAACTTCTATGTTTCGAATTTTGAAAAAATGGATTCTATATTTGAATTAATTTGGTTCAAATTATGTTATTATGTTATTTTTATTTTTTTTGATATTATGAATAGTAACTACGATAATTTGTTTTTACTACAGTTGAAGGAAAATCTGGTAATTGAGGGTAAAAATAAGATTCAAAAATTTCTCTAACTCTTTAAAAAATCCCATTGGATGAATAAAAGTCGACCCATATCACCTAAGGGTTGGACTAGATTCATTTCATGGACTTTTGGCTATGAAATAATATAATTATTATTAAAACCAAATAAAGTGACAACATGTCACTCTCTTAAATCTTATAAGTATAATAATTTTAATTTAGTGATACTCTTCATGAAACATCAAACATGAATTGTATACAGAAATATAATACAATTATATACACCATGTGAATTTATTTAGAATTTTTAGGTATTAAATAAATATTATTAAGGGTGACACAATAGTAATGTTGAAATTATTTTATTGATTAAAATATCAAATAAAAGGTGTTAAAAATATTGAAAGAAATATTATCTGAAATAATTAACGTGCTCCAAGAATTTTATATACAAATTTGACATGTTAGTAATATATTAATTTTTTTTAGAATATATCCTAGTTTTGGAGTTTATTTAAATTAAAATAAATGAATCGTGTCAAAATTGACACTATTGTTATTTTATAAAAATAACTTATTATAAAATTGTTTAAAATTCACAAAAATATTTAAAAATTATAAATTGAAATTTATATGGTCAAAATGTCATAAATTATCCAATTATGGACTATTCTCAACACATATGTAATTATTTATAAAAATTTAAAAATTAGAATCTTATTACCAAAAATAAAATAAAATTGATTAAATAAGGATAAATCAAGTTGATAATGTTTAAAATAAATTCCCAACATGTCTAAATTTTAATTTTTGATGATATTACAACCCCATATCATCTAATCTTCGGATTTGCGTCATTTTTTGAGGTTTCTATGTGAGGTTGAATTTAGTATAAATTAATATTTCTTATGTTACTAAAGGTGCCCCTCTTCTCTATTATAATTAGGGAACACCTTCCCTCTTATCTTCACACCCTTTTGAGCCTTGAATATTGTAAAAACCCTACCGATTCCTCTAATAAACCTATTTAGTTATATCATATAGGTTCTAGTCTTCTCAAAATACCAACTCTAGTGCCCTAAGAAGAAGTTTAAAGGAGGTTTGTCTAGGAAGAGGTAATCTCTTCTACCGACTCTTTCAAGTTTATTTCTTCTTCACCATCCTCTTATTTAGTTGTTTCATTATAAAGTAATAACATAAGTATTACTTATATACTAATATGTTATTATAAATATGAAACAACCCTATTTCACCTCCTCCCTATCCTACGGAAAATGAAATCACCGCGCGTGCGTACGTACGAAATACCGTCTCCACGCTGTGGTGTAATCTGATTTCCACCACCGCCTTACTTGGATGGATATAATGGTGTAAATAATAACTATATATAATTATTATAACATCATACTGATTCTAAGATATTATATCATCCACTACAATTCCATTCAACAAATATGGGAACAATATCATCGCTCTTGCGTACGTACGGATTACCGTCTCAATGACGCGATGTGATTTATTTTCCATGTTAACAATTCAAGAATGATTATAAAGTATATATAATAATTAATCATGAAATATATGACATATTAATGATATTTTATTTATGTATATATTATTTACTAACATCTATTAAATTTAATAAGTGTAACACCCCAAGATTTCATAGTGTGTTATTTCTTCAAAATAATTCAATAACTTGCACTACAAGCAACACCGAGTTCAATTGCACCATGACTTACCAAAAAAAAGCCATTAAAAGAGGTCATGAATAGCATTAACTACATTTTTAACTTTATATAATCCTTATAATTTTAGAATCCATATTATGAGTTTCTTAGTCATAATGCAAGAACAGATTCATTTTCAGTATTGCACTTTTATCAACTTTTGATAGTGAAACCTTTTTAAATACAATATTTTAAACTTTTTGACTAAATGGATACATCAAACAAATTTAAAATGAAACATCCCAAGCTTCCACGGTACGCTTTCCTTTGAATAAAACAGTAGCGTGTGTTGTACGCAACGTCGAGTTTTAACACACACCACAACCGATCAAACTAGCCGTTATGAATAGTAATACCTACTTTTTGAAATTATATATATTTTATATTTGAAAATGGACTTCATTTTTGGATTCGGAATATCGAATTTAGCCTAAGGTGAAATTTTGGTACTTTTCGGATAACTTTTATATTTTGATGAATAGTGAAAATTACTAAATTTTAATTAAAAACAACTTTTTTAATCAAAATAATTAATAGTGATAAATTATGAATTTTAGTGGTTTTAAAGAATATTTAGAATATATTTTTACCATTTAATATAATGTTGGTCATTGGACATAATTTTACAATTAAACCGAACATAAACAAGTGTCAATCTTTTGATAGTTATTATCTCTTAAAAACACGCTTTTTGTTTTGACAGCGGGAATTAATTTTAAATTAATTTCTGCCACTTCTGTGTTTAGAATTTAGGAAAATGGATTCCATATTTGGAATCAGGATGTTCAAATTGTGTAAATAGGTAACTTTTATTTTTAGACATTTTGAATAATTACTGCGGTAAATATTTTATTTACCATGGTTAAGGGTAAATCCGGTAAATAAGGGTTAAAAAAATAATATTATAATAATACTAAATTACCCTAAAACGTGTCTTAACCATATTGGTTGATACATGGTCGACCATGGGCATCTTTGTGTCAATTTTGGGACCCCATGGATCCACTTGTAAGTGATAATGACACTTTATTTTAATTAAGTCAAAATGAATACAAAAATGACACAAGCATATATCTTTTAGAAGAACAATTTTTACATAGGGTTATACATGTTTGATTTTCGATTATAAATATTCATTAGAAAGATAAAAAGATTTCCTACATAATGATATTTTATTTATAATTTTTAGACATTAAATAATTTATTTAATTTATGACACAATGATGATGCAGTAATTACTATAATAGTGAAAAATTAAAATAATTGATATTATAAATACCCAAATAAATATAATATGAAACTTTTAATGAATTAAACTAATTTTATAGGATAATATGATATATTAGGATTGATTTAATTGACTTTGTTCGAAGTAATCAATCTGTTATGAGTTTCACAAAAATCAACTATTGAATAGTGTCAAAATTGACATAAAAGAGTTCTTAAAACAAATATTATATTATTAATTGATATTAAATTCCTAAAAATCTAAGGTTCGGCCAAGAGACTTATATTATTATAGGTTAATTATTAATGAACCACTTGGGGGTCTCTTGGATGTATATAGTAAGTTTATTAACCATATTATATAAAAATACAAAGAGACATTGTAAAAGTGAAACTAATTAACTTAGAGTTAATACTTAAAGATAAGGTTAATATAAGTACCCAAACCTGTCTAAATTCTATTGGATGAGTTGTTTTCGACCTATCCCCACCTCATCCTTTGAATAGTCAACTTTGGAGCCTTTGGAAACCGAATATGAATTTATTATAAATTAATATTTCAAGCTTTTCCAAAAGTGCCCCTCACCCCTCTTATAAAAGGGCACTCCTCCTTCTCTTTTCTTCACACCTCTAAAGCCTTTTGGTTCGGCCAAACTCTGCCCAAATACTCTCCCAACATCCCTCACTACAACCTAGGGGCCTTAGTTTGATCAGAAAGCAAACCTAAGGAGCCCTTTTGATCAAATCAAAAGGAAGAACCCGAAGAAGAGGTAATGTTTCCACCACCCCTTTTCCAAGTTCATTTCTTCTTCCACTTCTTATTCCTTTGTTGTTACCATTCTAAAATAATGACTCCAGTATCATTTATATACTGTGATGTTATTATAAATATGGTACAACCATATTCAGTATTCTATCCACCCTTTGAATAACATGTCACCATACGTGCGTACGTACGGCTTACCGTCTCCACGTCGTGGTGTAATTGTTATTCAATATATTATTATTTGGATGGGTATAATAATGATGTGTAACTCATGTAAATAATAAATATAACATATTAATGATTCTGTATATATGATATACCATCCATTTATATATTATTTTAATATCAAAAGAATGATATTGTCGCTCGTGCGTACGTACGGACTACCGTCTCCACGAACGCGATGAGATTCATTCTCCATCGTAACCATTAAAGTATAATTATCATTTTATGATTTAAAAATGATGTTTAAGGACTTGATATCATTCTGGATATGAATAATATACAACCTATCCTTTACAAACATGTCTTACGTAACAAAACATATGAAAGAAAACAAGTAAGTTAACACCCGAAACAACGATAATACTAAGATATTATTATCAAATCAATATTAAAAGATCATATATGATATCATATTAATGTATATGATTCTTGTATAATTTAATAACAATTATTTCACCATTATACAGGAGGTTAACCTACCACAACCAAGGAAAAGTACAAGGTAAGGGTTATTTCACAATCTCTTCATTATCCGAGGTTGTTTATATGTAATAATCTACTGGGATCTCTTTATCATCCACATCCATGTTTCTTCGAAATTTATTTCAAAACATATTTATTATTTACAAGAATATGGGTTAAATTCATTTATACCCTTGTTTGACTTTTTGTAAGAGGTTTATAAAGGAATCTTTCCGTCGTTTTCAAAACAAGGTCCTTTTTAACCTTTTCGACAGAATTAAGATAAGAATGTTTTTTTTTCTACTTATATGGCGGGTGCGGTTATTTTCCACCGTTATAAAATCGTCAAATCTTTCCTTACAAGCTTACAAGAATATTTTCAAGAAAATGTTTTATTTTATATGGCTCTTAAATGATTTCAAAAATAGAAAGAGATATTTCTCTGAAAAGTGTTTTGATTTCATCTATGTCAACATCCTTTAATGGATTTTACGCTTATTTGAAGTTGATTTATTATAATACAAAACTTCTATATTGTATTGAAGGTTTTGTGATATGTTTGACTGTGTATGTGCTATTTTATACCATTCATAGTTTATGGTGAAACTATTGACATTTCGTATGCTAGTTTTAATCCGAATGTTTATGTTATATTTCAAACTTTTCTTCAGATGAATGTGCTAAACAAGTATGTTCCGGGTTGGGGACCGGTAAAAGTAAGCCCTCCAGGTTGGGGACTGGTTAAAGTAAGCCCTCCAGGTTAGGGACTGGTAAAAGTATGCCCTCCGGGTTGGTGTCCGGTTATTAGAGGCACTCCGGGTTGGTGTCCGGTTATTAGAGGCACTCCGGGTTGGTGTCCGGTTATTAGAGGCACTCCGGGTTGGGTTCCGGTTAGAAGTAACCCCTAGGTCTTGGGATGAGGCCTAGACAAAGAAATTAACGTTTAGCATTATGCATTCCAACATTATGAAAGTGGTTATTGATTTTTGCATGTGATTATTCGATTAGTAGAATATCCATGTGAATAAGTAAATGGCATTATTTCATTTTTACTTTTGCCATACTATGTTGAAGTTCAAGTTTAAAAGGCTTTTGTTTTAGTAATGCATTGCCTTAAATGTTTATTCTTATTTATGAAAGTTTCCGCTATATTGTTATCCTTACTGGGCATTTGAGCTCACCCCTTTTCTATGTTTTATTTTTCCCAGGATGTGAAGAAGTAAGTTATGAATGACCTAGAGGGATTTTATGAGGGGTTAATAGTGTGGATTGTGGAAACATTATGTTGTTGTATTAGTTTTTCATTTTATGATGTAATGTAAAACTTATGAATATATCTAATGTTTCCAAGGCTACTAAACCAATCGGTCTTTCGAGATTTGATCTTTCTTGTGATCATGCCAATGTTATGTAATAATGCACCGACTCTGGGTAACTAGGGTCGGGGCGTTACAGTTGGTATCAGAGGAAGTTTAGTACAAACCTTGGAAACTAGATTTAGATAAACTCTGATTAGAGCACGTAGACCTAAGATGAACTTTGAGGATTAGTATAGAAGAACTTCCTAGAATTTTGGTATTGTAGAGATTTTGTGAGTTTTCCGAGCAATACGTCCCTGTCTGGATACGAGCAGGTAGAGGCGGCTCTGGCACAGATGTACCTAGGGGTAAAACCCGAAAACACCGCTTTGAGCTAGACTCGAACGGGAACTGGTGCACGACAACGGGCCTTGCTGCACTCTTGGTTACGACACTCCCGGGGGATATGCTTAGGATAACTCTCATTTTCATTACAAATCATTTTGAAGGGATTATGAGTATATACTTCCTCAAAGAAAACATTCTTATGATTATGGATTATATCCATAAATAGTTCAATTTATGTTAAGTGTTTTATAAGTATGGGATTATGTATTTTGATCCATAAACTGATCTAGTTTATGCCATTGTTTAGAAATGGCGCCCAGTAGAAGGAATGAGAACTCCGGAAATGCACATGATCCAAAGAGAAGGAAGGATCATATCTTTCATGGTCTTAAGCTAGAATTTATAAGAGAAATAGTCTCCCATGTATTATCATCATATGAAGAAATAATATCATGTATTGATAAGATAAGTAAAGAGATTACTGAGTCATATGGCTTTGAAGGGAAGCAAGAGAAGAAAAGGATAGAAGAGAGAAAGATGGATAAAGGGAAGAGGGAAAAGAAGAATTTTCCCATATGTGGTAACTGTGGAAAGAAACACCCTGGAACTTGCCTGAAAGGAATGGGAGTTTGTTATAAGTGTGGAGGAAAAGGGCACAAAGTACGTGACTGCAAGGGTAAGAAAATGGTTTCAAATGTACAATGCTTCATTTGCAAGGAGTTTGGACACTACGCGAACCTATGTCCCAGTCATCAGACTATGACGCAAATGATGCTATTGGATAATAATCAAGTTATGATACTACCACAGATGAAGAGGAATGATTAGAGTTCTTATGTTGATTATGTCAATTGAGTGTTGTATCAACAATGTACTTGTTACAATAATCATGGAGTATATAAGGATTGTACTGCAGTACTATTTCATTAAGGACTTGAGATTGTGTGGAACAAATAAAAGTGACTCAATAGCAGGATAAATTTTTGGAAAATATATGGTTAAGAGAATATAGTTCTGATACTGAGGAAGTGATTTTGGAATAATATGTGATTGTTTTGGATAAATTATATTGGATATTCTTGACTACCCTGGAACTGATTAATGATTTGTATATTCCATCATTGTTGGGGTTTAAAACATTTTTGGATTGATGAAGTATATCCAGAATTCTATATGGAATAAGGGAGCATGAATGTAATCAATAAAGATTATGGTAAATCAGGATGTTTCAGTGTATTAAAAGAATACATTATGAAGGTATTCATATGCTATTACGGGGTAAAAAGGATCTACATTATGTTTACCTTCCTTATAAATGTTAGACTATGAGTTTGGAAAGAAGTATTTTGGATAGTTCTAGTTTGGATTATTTTGGATTTCCATAAAAGGACAACCCGGAGGTCGGGCGGCAACCCGTCGCGTCCGGCAAGGCTGCGAGACTTGAACCCGCAACCGAAGGGCGACAAGGGTGTATCACCTACCACTGGACTATAAGATGTCCGGGATTAAATAATTTAGTTTTTATTAAAAGATCATGTAGATGAATTATAAATTCGTTTATTTTGGAACCCTATACGAATAGTGTAAATAGAATTTTTTTACATTCAATTATCTTTTAGAGTGAAAGATGAGTTTGTGGTAGAAATTTATTAATGGATAAAACTCTAATTATAAAGTAAGTATATCTCTATATGATCTTAGCCAATCTCATAAAAAATTCCTCAATATTAAGAAAAGCAAATTAGAACAAAAATGTTTTCCTAGATGGTACCTTAAATCATCACTAATTTATGGCTTTGGGATTGTTGGCCTTTTCATAGCCATGTTCTCTACCACTCTCCATCAGGTAATTGATGGTTAGATTTTTCTTCCATATCCATATTTTCCTACATGGAACCCTAGTATGTGTTATTTTCGGTAATCTTCATACTTTCGACTCTTTATTTTAAATAGAGGCCTCGTTAATTCATTTTTTCGATGTGGGATTTCAACTTAGATATTTTGAAACGTCAAAAATGTGTTATCCCAATACCCTATATTTTGTTGAACCGATGGTACTTCAAATCATCATAGATTGATGAGTTTAAGGACCTCAATTATACACTTGTTTGTGATTGATGACCTCAATCACTACCTATAAATATTTACGTTTTTCCTCCAATTATATATCTCTAATTGCCACCAATGTTCTCCTAATCGATATCATAATTTGGTGGTGACCCTTTCATTTCTCTTTTCCTCATATTAAGACTAAATTTTAGTAACCCAATTTCCGATGTGGATTTTACCACAAATATATTATCTATTTTCAACCTTTTATTTTCGAAGAACAATTTAAAATTGCGAGGACGCAATTTATTGAAGGAGGGGAGAATGTAACACCCCAAGATTTCATAGTGTGTTATTTCTTCAAAATAATTCAATAACTTGCACTACAAGCAACACCGAGTTCAATTGCACCATGACTTACCAAAAAAAAAGCCATTAAAAGAGGTCATGAATAGCATTAACTACATTTTTAACTTTATATAATCCTTATAATTTTAGAATCCATATTATGAGTTTCTTAGTCATAATGCAAGAACAGATTCATTTTCAGTATTGCACTTTTATCAACTTTTGATAGTGAAACCTTTTTAAATACAATATTTTAAACTTTTTGACTAAATGGAGACATCAAACAAATTTAAAATGAAACATCCCAAGCTTCCACGGTACGCTTTCCTTTGAATAAAACAGTAGCGTGTGTTGTACGCAACGTCGAGTTTTAACACACACCACAACCGATCAAACTAGCCGTTATGAATAGTAATACCTACTTTTTGAAATTATATATATTTTATATTTGAAAATGGACTTCATTTTTGGATTAGGAATATCGAATTTAGCCTAAGGTGAAATTTTGGTACTTTTCGGATAACTTTTATATTTTGATGAATAGTGAAAATTACTAAATTTTAATTAAAAACAACTTTTTTAATCAAAATAATTAATAGTGATAAATTATGAATTTTAGTGGTTTTAAAGAATATTTAGAATATATTTTTACCATTTAATATAATGTTGGTCATTGGACATAATTTTACAATTAAACCGAACATAAACAAGTGTCAATCTTTTGATAGTTATTATCTCTTAAAAACACGCTTTTTGTTTTGACAGCGGGAATTAATTTTAAATTAATTTCTGCCACTTCTGTGTTTAGAATTTAGGAAAATGGATTCCATATTTGGAATCAGGATGTTCAAATTGTGTAAATAGGTAACTTTTATTTTTAGACATTTTGAATAATTACTGCGGTAAATATTTTATTTACCATGGTTAAGGGTAAATCCGGTAAATAAGGGTTAAAAAAATAATATTATAATAATACTAAATTACCCTAAAACGTGTCTTAACCATATTGGTTGATACATGGTCGACCATGGGCATCTTTGTGTCAATTTTGGGACCCCATGGATCCACTTGTAAGTGATAATGACACTTTATTTTAATTAAGTCAAAATGAATACAAAAATGACACAAGCATATATCTTTTAGAAGAACAATTTTTACATAGGGTTATACATGTTTGATTTTCGATTATAAATATTCATTA
Source organism: Viscum album (assembly GCA_963277665.1). Lineage (NCBI taxonomy): Eukaryota > Viridiplantae > Streptophyta > Magnoliopsida > Santalales > Viscaceae > Viscum > Viscum album. The sequence goes on along the minus strand of OY728155.1, from coordinate 1,547,757,246 downwards.
GAAAGATAAAAAGATTTCCTACATAATGATATTTTATTTATAATTTTTAGACATTAAATAATTTATTTAATTTATGACACAATGATGATGCAGTAATTACTATAATAGTGAAAAATTAAAATAATTGATATTATAAATACCCAAATAAATATAATATGAAACTTTTAATGAATTAAACTAATTTTATAGGATAATATGATATATTAGGATTCATTTAATTGACTTTGTTTGAAGTAATCAATCTGTTATGAGTTTCACAAAAATCAACTATTGAATAGTGTCAAAATTGACATAAAAGAGTTCTTAAAACAAATATTATATTATTAATTGATATTAAATTCCTAAAAATCTAAGGTTCGGCCAAGAGACTTATATTATTATAGGTTAATTATTAATGAACCACTTGGGGGTCGCTTGGATGTATATAGTAAGTTTATTAACCATATTATATAAAAATACAAAGAGACATTGTAAAAGTGAAACTAATTAACTTAGAGTTAATACTTAAAGATAAGGTTAATATAAGTACCCAAACCTGTCTAAATTCTATTGGATGAGTTGTTTTCGACCTATCCCCACCTCATCCTTTTAATAGTCAACTTTGGAGCCTTTGGAAACCGAATATGAATTTATTATAAATTAATATTTCAAGCTTTTCCAAAAGTGCCCCTCACCCCTCTTATAAAAGGGCACTCCTCCTTCTCTTTTCTTCACACCTCTAAAGCCTTTTGGTTCGGCCAAACTCTGCCCAAATACTCTCCCAACATCCCTCACTACAACCTAGGTGCCTTAGTTTGATCAGAAAGCAAACCTAAGGAGCCCTTTTGATCAAATCAAAAGGAAGAACCCGAAGAAGAGGTAATGTTTCCACCACCCCTTTTCCAAGTTCATTTCTTCTTCCACTTCTTATTCCTTTGTTGTTACCATTCTAAAATAATGACTCCAGTATCATTTATATACTGTGATGTTATTATAAATATGGTACAACCATATTCAGTATTCTATCCACCCTTTGAATAACATGTCACCATACGTGCGTACGTACGGCTTACCGTCTCCACGTCGTGGTGTAATTGTTATTCAATATATTATTATTTGGATGGGTATAATAATGATGTGTAACTCATGTAAATAATAAATATAACATATTAATGATTCTGTATATATGATATACCATCCATTTATATATTATTTTAATATCAAAAGAATGATATTGTCGCTCGTGCGTACGTACGGACTACCGTCTCCACGAACGCGATGAGATTCATTCTCCATCGTAACCATTAAAGTATAATTATCATTTTATGATTTAAAAATGATTTTTAAGGACTTGATATCATTCTGGATATGAATAATATACAACCTATCCTTTACAAACATGTCTTACGTAACAAAACATATGAAAGAAAACAAGTAAGTTAACACCCGAAACAACGATAATACTAAGATATTATTATCAAATCAATATTAAAAGATCATATATGATATCATATTAATGTATATGATTCTTGTATAATTTAATAACAATTATTTCACCATTATACAGGAGGTTAACCTACCACAACCAAGGAAAAGTACAAGGTAAGGGTTATTTCACAATCTCTTCATTATCCGAGGTTGTTTATATGTAATAATCTACTGGGATCTCTTTATCATCCACATCCATGTTTCTTCGAAATTTATTTCAAAACATATTTATTATTTACAAGAATATGGGTTAAATTCATTTATACCCTTGTTTGACTTTTTGTAAGAGGTTTATAAAGGAATCTTTCCGTCGTTTTCAAAACAAGGTCCTTTTTAACCTTTTCGACAGAATTAAGATAAGAATGTTTTTTTTTTCTACTTATATGGCGGGTGCGGTTATTTTCCACCGTTATAAAATCGTCAAAGCTTTCCTTACAAGCTTACAAGAATATTTTCAAGAAAATGTTTTATTTTATATGGCTCTTAAATGATTTCAAAAATAGAAAGAGATATTTCTCTGAAAAGTGTTTTGATTTCATCTATGTCAACATCCTTTAATGGATTTTACGCTTATTTGAAGTTGATTTATTATAATACAAAACTTCTATATTGTATTGAAGGTTTTGTGATATGTTTGACTGTGTATGTGCTATTTTATACCATTCATAGTTTATGGTGAAACTATTGACATTTCGTATGCTAGTTTTAATCCGAATGTTTATGTTATATTTCAAACTTTTCTTCAGATGAATGTGCTAAACAAGTATGTTCCGGGTTGGGGACCGGTAAAAGTAAGCCCTCCAGGTTGGGGACTGGTTAAAGTAAGCCCTCCAGGTTAGGGACTGGTAAAAGTATGCCCTCCGGGTTGGTGTCCGGTTATTAGAGGCACTCCGGGTTGGTGTCCGGTTATTAGAGGCACTCCGGGTTGGTGTCCGGTTATTAGAGGCACTCCGGGTTGGGTTCCGGTTAGAAGTAACCCCTAGGTCTTGGGATGAGGCCTAGACAAAGAAATTAACGTTTAGCATTATGCATTCCAACATTATGAAAGTGGTTATTGATTTTTGCATGTGATTATTCGATTAGTAGAATATCCATGTGAATAAGTAAATGGAATTATTTCATTTTTACTTTTGCCATACTATGTTGAAGTTCAAGTTTAAAAGGCTTTTGTTTTAGTAATGCATTGCCTTAAATGTTTATTCTTATTTATGAAAGTTTCCGCTATATTGTTATCCTTACTGGGCATTTGAGCTCACCCCTTTTCTATGTTTTATTTTTCCCAGGATGTGAAGAAGTAAGTTATGAATGACCTACAGGGATTTTATGAGGGGTTAATAGTGTGGATTGTGGAAACATTATGTTGTTGTATTAGTTTTTCATTTTATGATGTAATGTAAAACTTATGAATATATCTAATGTTTCCAAGGCTACTAAACCAATCGGTCTTTCGAGATTTGATCTTTCTTGTGATCATGCCAATGTTATGTAATAATGCACCGACTCTGGGTAACTAGGGTCGGGGCGTTACAGTTGGTATCAGAGGAAGTTTAGTACAAACCTTGGAAACTAGATTTAGATAAACTCTGATTAGAGCACGTAGACCTAAGATGAACTTTGAGGATTAGTATAGAAGAACTTCCTAGAATTTTGGTATTGTAGAGATTTTGTGAGTTTTCCGAGCAATACGTCCCTGTCTGGATACGAGCAGGTAGAGGCGGCTCTGGCACAGATGTACCTAGGGGTAAAACCCGAAAACACCGCTTTGAGCTAGACTCGAACGGGAACTGGTGCACGACAACGGGCCTTGCTGCACTCTTGGTTACGACACTCCCGGGGGATATGCTTAGGATAACTCTCATTTTCATTACAAATCATTTTGAAGGGATTATGAGTATATACTTCCTCAAAGAAAACATTCTTATGATTATGGATTATATCCATAAATAGTTCAATTTATGTTAAGTGTTTTATAAGTATGGGATTATGTATTTTGATCCATAAACTGATCTAGTTTATGCCATTGTTTAGAAATGGCGCCCAGTAGAAGGAATGAGAACTCCGGAAATGCACATGATCCAAAGAGAAGGAAGGATCATATCTTTCATGGTCTTAAGCTAGAATTTATAAGAGAAATAGTCTCCCATGTATTATCATCATATGAAGAAATAATATCATGTATTGATAAGATAAGTAAAGAGATTACTGAGTCATATGGCTTTGAAGGGAAGCAAGAGAAGAAAAGGATAGAAGAGAGAAAGATGGATAAAGGGAAGAGGGAAAAGAAGAATTTTCCCATATGTGGTAACTGTGGAAAGAAACACCCTGGAACTTGCCTGAAAGGAATGGGAGTTTGTTATAAGTGTGGAGGAAAAGGGCACAAAGTACGTGACTGCAAGGGTAAGAAAATGGTTTCAAATGTACAATGCTTCATTTGCAAGGAGTTTGGACACTACGCGAACCTATGTCCCAGTCATCAGACTATGACGCAAATGATGCTATTGGATAATAATCAAGTTATGATACTACCACAGATGAAGAGGAATGATTAGAGTTCTTATGTTGATTATGTCAATTGAGTGTTGTATCAACAATGTACTTGTTACAATAATCATGGAGTATATAAGGATTGTACTGCAGTACTATTTCATTAAGGACTTGAGATTGTGTGGAACAAATAAAAGTGACTCAATAGCAGGATAAATTTTTGGAAAATATATGGTTAAGAGAATATAGTTCTGATACTGAGGAAGTGATTTTGGAATAATATGTGATTGTTTTGGATAAATTATATTGGATATTCTTGACTACCCTGGAACTGATTAATGATTTGTATATTCCATCATTGTTGGGGTTTAAAACATTTTTGGATTGATGAAGTATATCCAGAATTCTATATGGAATAAGGGAGCATGAATGTAATCAATAAAGATTATGGTAAATCAGGATGTTTCAGTGTATTAAAAGAATACATTATGAAGGTATTCATATGCTATTACGGGGTAAAAAGGATCTACATTATGTTTACCTTCCTTATAAATGTTAGACTATGAGTTTGGAAAGAAGTATTTTGGATAGTTCTAGTTTGGATTATTTTGGATTTCCATAAAAGGACAACCCGGAGGTCGGGCGGCAACCCGTCGCGTCCGGCAAGGCTGCGAGACTTGAACCCGCAACCGAAGGGCGACAAGGGTGTATCACCTACCACTGGACTATAAGATGTCCGGGATTAAATAATTTAGTTTTTATTAAAAGATCATGTAGATGAATTATAAATTCGTTTATTTTGGAACCCTATACGAATAGTGTAAATAGAATTTTTTTACATTCAATTATCTTTTAGAGTGAAAGATGAGTTTGTGGTAGAAATTTATTAATGGATAAAACTCTAATTATAAAGTAAGTATATCTCTATATGATCTTAGCCAATCTCATAAAAAATTCCTCAATATTAAGAAAAGCAAATTAGAACAAAAATGTTTTCCTAGATGGTACCTTAAATCATCACTAATTTATGGCTTTGGGATTGTTGGCCTTTTCATAGCCATGTTCTCTACCACTCTCCATCAGGTAATTGATGGTTAGATTTTTCTTCCATATCCATATTTTCCTACATGGAACCCTAGTATGTGTTATTTTCGGTAATCTTCATACTTTCGACTCTTTATTTTAAATAGAGGCCTCGTTAATTCATTTTTTCGATGTGGGATTTCAACTTAGATATTTTGAAACGTCAAAAATGTGTTATCCCAATACCCTATATTTTGTTGAACCGATGGTACTTCAAATCATCATAGATTGATGAGTTTAAGGACCTCAATTATACACTTGTTTGTGATTGATGACCTCAATCACTACCTATAAATATTTACGTTTTTCCTCCAATTATATATCTCTAATTGCCACCAATGTTCTCCTAATCGATATCATAATTTGGTGGTGACCCTTTCATTTCTCTTTTCCTCATATTAAGACTAAATTTTAGTAACCCAATTTCCGATGTGGATTTTACCACAAATATATTATCTATTTTCAACCTTTTATTTTCGAAGAACAATTTAAAATTGCGAGGACGCAATTTATTGAAGGAGGGGAGAATGTAACACCCCAAGATTTCATAGTGTGTTATTTCTTCAAAATAATTCAATAACTTGCACTACAAGCAACACCGAGTTCAATTGCACCATGACTTACCAAAAAAAAAGCCATTAAAAGAGGTCATGAATAGCATTAACTACATTTTTAACTTTATATAATCCTTATAATTTTAGAATCCATATTATGAGTTTCTTAGTCATAATGCAAGAACAGATTCATTTTCAGTATTGCACTTTTATCAACTTTTGATAGTGAAACCTTTTTAAATACAATATTTTAAACTTTTTGACTAAATGGAGACATCAAACAAATTTAAAATGAAACATCCCAAGCTTCCACGGTACGCTTTCCTTTGAATAAAACAGTAGCGTGTGTTGTACGCAACGTCGAGTTTTAACACACACCACAACCGATCAAACTAGCCGTTATGAATAGTAATACCTACTTTTTGAAATTATATATATTTTATATTTGAAAATGGACTTCATTTTTGGATTCGGAATATCGAATTTAGCCTAAGGTGAAATTTTGGTACTTTTCGGATAACTTTTATATTTTGATGAATAGTGAAAATTACTAAATTTTAATTAAAAACAACTTTTTTAATCAAAATAATTAATAGTGATAAATTATGAATTTTAGTGGTTTTAAAGAATATTTAGAATATATTTTTACCATTTAATATAATGTTGGTCATTGGACATAATTTTACAATTAAACCGAACATAAACAAGTGTCAATCTTTTGATAGTTATTATCTCTTAAAAACACGCTTTTTGTTTTGACAGCGGGAATTAATTTTAAATTAATTTCTGCCACTTCTGTGTTTAGAATTTAGGAAAATGGATTCCATATTTGGAATCAGGATGTTCAAATTGTGTAAATAGGTAACTTTTATTTTTAGACATTTTGAATAATTACTGCGGTAAATATTTTATTTACCATGGTTAAGGGTAAATCCGGTAAATAAGGGTTAAAAAAATAATATTATAATAATACTAAATTACCCTAAAACGTGTCTTAACCATATTGGTTGATACATGGTCGACCATGGGCATCTTTGTGTCAATTTTGGGACCCCATGGATCCACTTGTAAGTGATAATGACACTTTATTTTAATTAAGTCAAAATGAATACAAAAATGACACAAGCATATATCTTTTAGAAGAACAATTTTTACATAGGGTTATACATGTTTGATTTTCGATTATAAATATTCATTAGAAAGATAAAAAGATTTCCTACATAATGATATTTTATTTATAATTTTTAGACATTAAATAATTTATTTAATTTATGACACAATGATGATGCAGTAATTACTATAATAGTGAAAAATTAAAATAATTGATATTATAAATACCCAAATAAATATAATATGAAACTTTTAATGAATTAAACTAATTTTATAGGATAATATGATATATTAGGATTGATTTAATTGACTTTGTTCGAAGTAATCAATCTGTTATGAGTTTCACAAAAATCAACTATTGAATAGTGTCAAAATTGACATAAAAGAGTTCTTAAAACAAATATTATATTATTAATTGATATTAAATTCCTAAAAATCTAAGGTTCGGCCAAGAGACTTATATTATTATAGGTTAATTATTAATGAACCACTTGGGGGTCGCTTGGATGTATATAGTAAGTTTATTAACCATATTATATAAAAATACAAAGAGACATTGTAAAAGTGAAACTAATTAACTTAGAGTTAATACTTAAAGATAAGGTTAATATAAGTACCCAAACCTGTCTAAATTCTATTGGATGAGTTGTTTTCGACCTATCCCCACCTCATCCTTTGAATAGTCAACTTTGGAGCCTTTGGAAACCGAATATGAATTTATTATAAATTAATATTTCAAGCTTTTCCAAAAGTGCCCCTCACCCCTCTTATAAAAGGGCACTCCTCCTTCTCTTTTCTTCACACCTCTAAAGCCTTTTGGTTCGGCCAAACTCTGACCAAATACTCTCCCAACATCCCTCACTACAACCTAGGGGCCTTAGTTTGATCAGAAAGCAAACCTAAGGAGCCCTTTTGATCAAATCAAAAGGAAGAACCCGAAGAAGAGGTAATGTTTCCACCACCCCTTTTCCAAGTTCATTTCTTCTTCCACTTCTTATTCCTTTGTTGTTACCATTCTAAAATAATGACTCCAGTATCATTTATATACTGTGATGTTATTATAAATATGGTACAACCATATTCAGTATTCTATCCACCCTTTGAATAACATGTCACCATACGTGCGTACGTATGGCTTACCGTCTCCACGTCGTGGTGTAATTGTTATTCAATATATTATTATTTGGATGGGTATAATAATGATGTGTAACTCATGTAAATAATAAATATAACATATTAATGATTCTGTATATATGATATACCATCCATTTATATATTATTTTAATATCAAAAGAATGATATTGTCGCTCGTGCGTACGTACGGACTACCGTCTCCACGAACGCGATGAGATTCATTCTCCATCGTAACCATTAAAGTATAATTATCATTTTATGATTTAAAAATGATGTTTAAGGACTTGATATCATTCTGGATATGAATAATATACAACCTATCCTTTACAAACATGTCTTACGTAACAAAACATATGAAAGAAAACAAGTAAGTTAACACCCGAAACAACGATAATACTAAGATATTATTATCAAATCAATATTAAAAGATCATATATGATATCATATTAATGTATATGATTCTTGTATAATTTAATAACAATTATTTCACCATTATACAGGAGGTTAACCTACCACAACCAAGGAAAAGTACAAGGTAAGGTTTATTTCACAATCTCTTCATTATCCGAGGTTGTTTATATGTAATAATCTACTGGGATCTCTTTATCATCCACATCCATGTTTCTTCGAAATTTATTTCAAAACATATTTATTATTTACAATAATATGGGTTAAATTCATTTATACCCTTGTTTGACTTTTTGTAAGAGGTTTATAAAGGAATCTTTCCGTCGTTTTCAAAACAAGGTCCTTTTTAACCTTTTCGACAGAATTAAGATAAGAATGTTTTTTTTTCTACTTATATGGCGGGTGCGGTTATTTTCCACCGTTATAAAATCGTCAAAGCTTTCCTTACAAGCTTACAAGAATATTTTCAAGAAAATGTTTTATTTTATATGGCTCTTAAATGATTTCAAAAATAGAAAGAGATATTTCTCTGAAAAGTGTTTTGATTTCATCTATGTCAACATCCTTTAATGGATTTTACGCTTATTTGAAGTTGATTTATTATAATACAAAACTTCTATATTGTATTGAAGGTTTTGTGATATGTTTGACTGTGTATGTGCTATTTTATACCATTCATAGTTTATGGTGAAACTATTGACATTTCGTATGCTAGTTTTAATCCGAATGTTTATGTTATATTTCAAACTTTTCTTCAGATGAATGTGCTAAACAAGTATGTTCCGGGTTGGGGACCGGTAAAAGTAAGCCCTCCAGGTTGGGGACTGGTTAAAGTAAGCCCTCCAGGTTAGGGACTGGTAAAAGTATGCCCTCCGGGTTGGTGTCTGGTTATTAGAGGCACTCCGGGTTGGTGTCCGGTTATTAGAGGCACTCCGGGTTGGTGTCCGGTTATTAGAGGCACTCCGGGTTGGGTTCCGGTTAGAAGTAACCCCTAGGTCTTGGGATGAGGCCTAGACAAAGAAATTAACGTTTAGCATTATGCATTCCAACATTATGAAAGTGGTTATTGATTTTTGCATGTGATTATTCGATTAGTAGAATATCCATGTGAATAAGTAAATGGCATTATTTCATTTTTACTTTTGCCATACTATGTTGAAGTTCAAGTTTAAAAGGCTTTTGTTTTAGTAATGCATTGCCTTAAATGTTTATTCTTATTTATGAAAGTTTCCGCTATATTGTTATCCTTACTGGGCATTTGATCTCACCCCTTTTCTATGTTTTATTTTTCCCAGGATGTGAAGAAGTAAGTTATGAATGACCTACAGGGATTTTATGAGGGGTTAATAGTGTGGATTGTGGAAACATTATGTTGTTGTATTAGTTTTTCATTTTATGATGTAATGTAAAACTTATGAATATATCTAATGTTTCCAAGGCTACTAAACCAATCGGTCTTTCGAGATTTGATCTTTCTTGTGATCATGCCAATGTTATGTAATAATGCACCGACTCTGGGTAACTAGGGTCGGGGCGTTACAATAAGCAAACAAAAATAGCGTTCATGCGTACGTACGGCCTACCGTCTCCATGAACGGTGTATTTATTTACATTTATCAATCTATTATATATATGTATATTCTAAATATATATTATATATAAATCATGTTTTATATTCTGGAATTAAGTAATAATGATCTATGTAATCATATGAATAATTACAAGTCAAAACACAGATGATAAATGAAACGATTTTACCCAAAACGCTGCTTTAACAAGAATTTACAATAGAACGGGTAATATAAAGTCATAAGTGAACCATATATGATATCATAACAATGAATATGATTCTGTAATAATTCAATAACATTATTTAAATCACTATATAGGAGGTTCAGATATGTATGAAACATATCAAACCTAAGGTCAGGGATAATTATTCCAATCTCGTTCTTATCCGATATTATTTATTCGTAAGTATTTATTTAGGTTATTGTTATCATCCATGTCAATGTTTTCTAAAAGTGTTTTTATGTTTTTTAAAGTCCCTTTAACCCATTTTTTTTACTTCTACAACATGTTATGAAAGGAATATTTCATTTGTTTACCATATGAAGAACTTTTTGACTTTTCCGACAGAAGTACGACGAGAATGTTTTTTTAACTTATACTGCATGATCGGATTTTTACGGTTTCATAACTCTTTATTTTAAAGAAGATTACTCTACATTATTTCATGATTATTTTCAACAAAATCCTTTTCTTTTAAAATTTCGTGGCATTTTGTGAAAAGAAAATGATTTTGAAGAAGAAAATATATTTTCCTCAGGAATTCATTTCAAGTGTTTTGCCAAAACTATTTTCCTTCTAAGATGAAATTATTATTATGATTATGTTTCAAGTATAATGTATTTATGAATTTCATGGTTTCATTTTTCATATGATGAAATGATATCAATTTTTTTTGTATGGATTATGTTATGATGGGATGCTGTTTATGAAACACATTTTATTCTTCGGGTTATGATGAATGATTCAGGTTTATGTTGTGGAACACGTAAGAATGATTTCATTATGAGATGGGTGGGACCTATATCTACCTCCAATACATTGGGTAATTATTTATATCTCATTAGATAGAAATGGCTGTAATTTAAAGTTAATCTGGTCCAGTGATACAAGACTGGAATGAGGAGTGAACTCGATTCTGAAAGGGACTTTTTCAACTAAGATGGTCTTGGAAGCAATGAATTGGCTACTATGGAAATAATATCATTTTCTTAATGGTTTCCACAACTAAAATATTTATTCCCATTCTATTTTATCATGAATGATTATCCATTATGATCTATGCCTTAGGTACTGCCATGTTTTATGTCATTACTCAAGATTTTGATGTTTAAATATTATGTTCATGTTTTGAAGTTCAAATATATATGGTTTGTTTTATATTCTACATTATTACCCATAATGAGCATTTGAGATCACCCTTTATATTTTTTCTTTTCCCTGGGATATAAAGAATGGTTTTAGGTAAGAAAAAAAGGGGAAGATCTTTATGGGAGATGTTGAAGATCTTTCACCATGATTAGAGGACTATGTTTTGAGTTTCCAAAGACACTAAACTATTACAATCCTTGGTTGTTTTTTTTCATGTATTAAGTATAACACAAAAGTAGTGTAATTTCTATGTACATCAAGCTTTGGGTCTCTATATACTAACCTAATGCTATAAAATAATGATAAAAAATAGATTGGATGCATTCATAGATATGGTTTTTTTAGGTGGGGAGATTCTAGAGATAAATATATTGTAGATCTATGAATTGATGATCTTATATATCAGAAATGTTGATGTTTTTATTGGTATAAAATTTAAAAAAATAATCACCCCCATTTATCTTTAGGGATAAAAGTTATCATTATCTTACTGGGGACATTATTACTACGTAATTTTCTTGTGGAGGTTATGGTAATGAGATGTTTAAGTTCCCATCCATTTTTGGGGACCAACATGACATTGGTGGGTAGTATTAATGTTATCCTAATAAATAGTTTACTCGTAGACCATATTATTATATGGATTAATAATAATTTTATTATCCAAGATGATACGGTTTATGTAGATGAAAACCCATAATATCTCCCAACTATAGTGATATAGGGTTTAGTGAAACCATGGTGGTGGGTTTCAGTCTGTGTTGTGAGGAATAATATATGGGTATAGTGAACAACATCCCATGGAGATATAAATTATATATGGACCATATATTTTACAATTCACAATTTATTTATTATTTTTCCATGTTTATGTTTTATTTTACCCAGGATTAATAGACTCCTTTATTACAACCAGCTTGTTATATACAAGCGGATCAAGGTGGGGAGGATTGCAATTCACCTAATGTTGAAAAAACTAATTGGAAGACAGTATGAATTTATCATTGTGTTCTAGGGTTTTTAATTTTAACTAAGCCATATTATTCATTGGGAAATTTCTTCTCACTTTATGTACAACCATAAGACTTCATCATTAGAAAGGACTTGTTGTAATCTTTGTCTGTGATAATTGATTTCTTTTAGAGGATGATCGAGTTATATGATAGGGATGGTTAGTGTATGGTGTCTGTTGGAGGGAATAATCATCAAGTTAGTCTCTCGTGTTCAGATCCTCATTTGTCATAGATAGAAACACTATCATTTGGTTGAATAGAGGCATAATTGGTGATGTTTCATAGAATTGTTGAGGTTTTATTTGTTATCTTTTTAAAATAGGTTTTATCCTTACTACCTTATCATGATATATAGTTTAAGATATAGTTGTATCCTAGTTTCTAAATGATATTTATGGATCCTTATCAAATGTGACCTTTTAATATATGAATGATGAAAATTTAGATCAATGATTTAATGAAAAATGGTTTCATTAGGTTCAATGTATCACTATAGGGTGAACCTGTCTAATTATCTATGATGGCAGATGGGGATCTTTTATTGTGTATAGGGGATCAATTGCTATTTAAAATGATGACAAGGAACTATTATCATATTTTGAGGTTAAATAATTTATTTGATCTGATGAAGGCATCCAACTTATTTTGAAATATTGATATACAACCTGTGTATTATCTGATGACCATTAAGGAGGTTGATATCCCAATGAAAACCTTTTAGAGTAAATTTTCTAACTTCATGTTCATTATAATTCAATTATTTGTCATGAATAGGAAAACTATTTTCATGGGACTCATTAACTATATATTTCAAGAGTGCTAGGATTAGTTTATGGTAATATTAATTTATATAATCATTTTGTACATGAAATCATAAGTGGATCACATTGATAATATTATGTCTATTATTCAATTCATTCTACACCATTATATCCTTGATATGTTTTATGAGTTCATTTTTTGGATATTTGGGGTTCACCTTCATTGGAATATAGTGTTTTGGACTAGAGTTGTAGTTCCAAATTTTAAAATTGAGGCTTTTTATATTAAAACCCCATGATAATGTTTGATATGTCGATAGTTTCATTGTAATCACAAGTTATTTGTGGAGATTATTACCCAAAAACCTCTAGAATTGGGTACTATTGATAAACTTGATTAAGAAAGACTAGGACATTATATGTATTTTTATATGTTAGTATAAAATTTAATACATGATGTAGAAGTTAACTAGGGATCATGTTCATCAGTTTCTACAAGGTGGAGTAATTTTTGAGGTTTTATATAATACCTACCATCATGGGTTGGGATGTTTCACGATGTATACGAGGGAAATAATATCATAATTTACTAGGCAATTATATACCCATGATCATTACTTTTTTACCCATGATCCAAAATTAGATGCAATGGGGGTTTCTATAAATTGGTTTGTCATTAACCTATTAGATAGTTATTTGTTTCCTTCAATGATCAGAAGAGTTTTATTTTTATACCCTCTTAGTCTGGTATGATTTTGTATAAGAAAAACTAGATGGAGTTATTATAATACTCCACATTATATATATATTACACACCAAATAATGGTAACTTCATTGCAAAATATTTGTGATAAATTCCACAATGGGATATTGTTTGGTATCCTATATATTCAGGGGGAGTGATGGGGGAGACTGTATTGGTAAATATTTATATAGATAAATTTGTGGTAGAGGTGTTCATGCACTATAAAATAGTAAAAGTTTCATCTTCTAGCAGGTGGATGAGTCTAATTGGGGACAGTCAGAGATAAATGTTGTATGAAACAAAAATACTCATTGAGGTCTTCTTGAAGGGGTGATCAAAGTATGATCAACATCAGTTTTTTTAAGGTGTTTTTCCAATGATTTTTGGAGTGGTTGTTCTTCAAAAGTTTACTAGATCACCCTTTGTTGGGTATTTGGGTATATCCAAGATGTATCTTATATTGAATACACTTTTTTTATGGGAGGAAAATATGTTTTAAAATGAAATTTTTGTATCATGTTTTATAGTTTTCTAGTAGGTAAAATAAGATAAACATTTCCCTAATTATTTTCATTAACCATTAGATGTTCCCTAGTGGATATGGGAGGAAATATAAATGTACTTATTCATCATATTTCCTTGTGTGTAAAGAAGATTTGATGGTTGTTGGGTAATTAAATATTTATTATAAAAGGTGGATCATTTTAGATCATGGAATCAAGTGTTGATAATATTTTGGTATTGAGTTTTGGGGATGAGGTGCGTATAAAGGATGATCGTCTCTTACCAAGGTCCCCACATTACCTTGAAGTTATGGGATGATTTTCAATGTGTTTTTAACTCTATATGATTCATTATCAAATCCATACATTATTAAATATATGGGTAGATATATAATACCCCATATATTCTTGAGGATATATTGCATTCATGATCCTTGATTTTGGTGGATTTTTGTTGAATTAAATGTCTCTAGATGAGTCTTATTATAATAATTTCTATAATTTATCCATTTAGATTAATTAATTAATGAATTTTAAAGAAATAAATTTTGATACCCTTTTCTATGAACATAGGATATGGAGTCACCAATTCTTTTACTAGATGTGGTGAAATTTATGGCTGGGAGTGTTCAAATATTTTAGGAGTAGATGAGGGACATATAGGACTATCACTATTCTTATACAGATCATAGGAGGAAATATCTCGAATTATATGTCTATGATCATATATTATTGATGGATTGTTATTTTTCTACGATTAGTAGAGGATTAATAGAGGGTCTATGATTCCTCTTGTTTATCTGGGCTTTTGAGGGGTTAGGGGACATTGGAAAAATGAAATATTTTTTATCTATTCCCCATAAATAGACCTTATACAATAGGATTTTTATGTGACATATCTTAATCGATATAGTCATAATGAATCCCATGTTCTAAATTTGTGAGAGTTGGATGCAATGGATGATATGATATTTTTGGAATAGGTTCTCAAGATACAGGATCATTGGGTGAAGCTGGTGCATGGGAAGGTTATTCCTTTGGTTTAAGATTTATAATGGAATATTATTTTGTAGGATTATATGAGTGAATGTAACATACAGAATCACTCCTCATCTATATATTTGTGTTTAATCATGATATTCTTGTAGGATTGTGATGATTATCTATAACTATTTTGATTTTCTATTATTATTTCTTTTATGTATTTATTGGAATTGTTTATTTTTTAATTTTCATTATGACTTGATTATGATATAATTTAATTTTAGAGGTATATTATGGGGGTGTTTTTGGATGGAAGTATCTATTTATTCTTGGGTAGTTTTTTTATTCTAATTTATGATAATCCTTTATAATATATCTGATATAGGGATTCAAATTTTTTTGGCCCATTAAATTATTTTTTAGGGGTTGGGATAATGATTGTAGAAGAGATTAGGATACTGAGTGAAAATTCCATCTATTTGTATTTTTAAGAACATGGACTTGGGTTTCATGACAAAATTATTTGATTGGAGGGAAATAGTGCGATGTAGTTTTTTATGACACAATATGAGGGAGATTTGCAGTGTGTGAGTGAAATCCATAGGAGTTGTTGTTTATGTTTTTTCAAGGGTGTAATTCATTTTGAAATGAGATATTGTTAGTAAATGTGTTTTTTTAATTTTTAAATAAAATCATTATTGGTTATAACTTGGTGGATTCTTATATAACATGAATTTTTTATTATATTTTGGTCTATTTTTTCATGAGTGGCCTTTCCAGCATTTTAATAGCTGCAACAACATGAATCTGTGGATTCTTATTTCTAGGTTATGAAATTTTAATAATTTTCATTCAATTTTTAATTGGTTATAGAATTAAGCTCCTTCAACTTTGTCAAATCTATTGGTTATCAATGAATTAAAATGAAGATAAAGAGATATTAATGAAACAATTTCCATAGGTTTGGTGGAATTAGATCAATCATGGAATGACCATGGTTTGGAATGACTACATACCTCAAATTTTAGTATTATTGTATAGTCAAAATCCCAATCTAATACATTTATTTTATGTAATTTTATATTGGTCATTATTTTAATAGAGGTGCCTCCATTAAGATCCTTGAATCCCCTTTGATTTACATTATCCCTTACATTTATGAGATAAACTAGTGGTGATATCAGTTGAGTTTTCTTTTGATTGATTGTGGTTTCTTCTTTGTTATTCAGGCATTAAAGGTAGTGGATTTGGAAGTACATTTTTCGGGGTTTTTGGGATTTTTTGTTTATAGGTAATTTTTATACTAGATTTTTGAAGATTCACGTAGGTGATCAAATATATGTGATCATCTCTGCCTCAAATTATTATTATAAAGTAGTTCTTAATCTCTAGTTGAGGTATTTGTTTATTTAAATCTCATTTATTTTCTAAAAAAATATAATTAACATGTTTTTTATTTCATTGGGTGGGTGGAATGGAATAACCAAATAGTATAAAACAATTATACTAAAATTAAATGGAATTGGATATGGAAGGTCACACGTGTTTATATTATTCCACGATATTTATTTTGTGATCGATGGCTGATAATAAGTTTTGAGGAAAATATTTTTTCTACTAAGATATATATATAGATACATATACATATAAATATATAAATATATATATTGGTAGTTTTAAAATTCAAATGATGGAATTGTAATATCATAAAAGGCCAATCATGTGAATATATTAATGAACCAGTTGTGTAAAATATTCTATTGAGATGACACTACATTATTTATAGAAATATAATAACTATTAAAAAATTTATAAAAAGTATTAATATTGGTTCATGGTTTCTAAAATAGGGATTTTTTTATAATCTTTTTATTTATGGTAATTATGTGATAGTTATGGTTTTTTTGATTATTATGGAAAGTTTGGGCCTTTTTATATTGATCGAAAAGAGAGAACTGTGGAACCCTACCACAATTATCAAGATGATATTTCTTTTATTCTGGCAGAATTATAGTTTTTATAGCTACATGGTAAATTTATTGTTTTTTTAAACTTATTGGGGGATATTTTTATATTTTATGTGGATGATTTGTTATAGTTATTTTATGGGTGTTGTAATATTTTATAGGTTCCATGTACTATGTAATATATGATTTTTGATAATTGAAATTCTATAGGGTTGTGAGTTATAATTGAATGAAATATGAGTTACAAATGAATTGTTAATTCATGAACTAAATTGGTAAGAACTAGAATAAATTTTGGTAAAGGTTATGTGATAGTTTATCATTAAATATGGAATTATATGGTATAATGAATGTAACATGGATTGTAATGGTAAATCCATAATGGATACAATGATGTGGCTAAATGGGATTTTTTGTTGTTTTATTATGGAAAAAATATACCTTTTTGTTATGATAAGATTCTTTGATTATAGCATGCACCGATGGTAGTGTAGTATATTTAATGGGTGTGGCAGTGTGATTTTTTTGTGTTAAATTGTGGTTGAGATTCAATGTAGTTTTATTATCCTTTTCTTATTTATGATTTCATATGAACCCCATCCGAGTAAGGAGATCATACAAATTACATATGGTTTTCTCCTCAAGTTGTTCTCTATGAACATCTATGATGGCTAGGGAACTAAGGGATGACTACTCCCTCTATCTTTTTCTCTATTATAATTGTGGTACAGACTATGACGACTCATAGTTTAAGTATAATCATATATTTTTTTATGGAGAAATATAATTGTATATGATAGACATATGAATTGGTTATGAATATGTGATGATGATACATTGTGTGGGTGGGGGGTCATGCATGGTAGGAGAATGGAAAAATATTTCATTCCATTATTTTATTAATAATCTAATATGATAGATTTATGTGATGTAGTAGTGATGTGTAGTTGTAGTATGGAATATAGTGGTAGATTTTTTTGATGATGATGTGTCTATGTGGTGTGGCATGATTGTGATATGAGGTATTGAGTTATATGGAATAGTTGTTAAAGGTATTTTTAGTACTAGGATATTTTAAATTATGTTATGAGAGAGAAAAATGGGGGATGTTATTTTATGTACCTATTAATATATATTTTCATTGATATTTTTTCAATATACTTGGATGTTGTATTAGTTAATTGAGTTTTTTTGGGGATGGGGGGTAGTTTATCTTTTTGGTGCTTATTGGTTCTATTGTTTGTTCACTAAAAATTTGTATTTATTCATCTATGTAATCATAATTGTTTTGGATAAGGATTATATTATGTATATAAGTAATTATACCACAATTTATATACACATATTTTTTAGGATTTCAAGAGGGATTTTTTTATCAAGATAGAAATTAAAAGATTTAATATGTGGTTTCGTTCTCATCAAAAGAAATTTCGTTTTGGTATTTTATTTTACAGATTTAAATTTTTTTGAAATTTTCCATAAGATTATTATTATGGTATATTCATTTTATTAATATTTTTGAGATTATTGGTGATTTTCATTATGTGATTCTGGGATTTATGTGTGTATTACCTCATATTTACATGTTTATATCCTCATTGCTAGTGATAGACCCATGACCTATTTAAGGTAGGACATGGGGGTCAATATCATATTCACGATAGATTCTAGAGGGTTTCCCAGTGGGGGAATAACATGAAATATAACAATAAATCATGTAATAAAAAGATTTTAACTTCTAGACAAGTATTTGGCTGTATTTTTGTTTCAAAAAAATTTTTGGATGAGAATTTTAGCTTTTTTAGAAATTCCTAGAATTCAAGGTTAGGGTGAATGGTTACCCATGCCATGTATGTAATCCATGTATTACAAGTGGGAGATTTCAATAACTAATGCATGGTTATAAGATTTTTTTCCTAATCATGCATCCATAAAATGGATATATTTGAATTTTAATATATATATATATGTTAAAATTATTTATAAATGAGTTCTCCCCTCTCATATTTATATATATTTTCGATTCAACCGATTAATTGACTCCCACATTTTCCCACTTCTTCACAGTTCTTCCATGTGATTCTCTATTAATGTGGGAGTGATCTCCATTGTTTATTCACTCAAAATATCTCTATATACTTTTCTTATTCCTCACATCCCATGGTCATGCATATAAATGGTTTTACTCATGGATGAATTTTACTTGGGTTTTATACTTTTTATTGATTTTTAGTTGCCTTATAAGGTCTCAAACTCTTTTATTTTGGTGGAATAACACCTCTTAACACCGATTTTATTTTTTTGATAGGATACTATATGAACTTTTATTTATTCATGAAACCATTAGTTATTATTTTATTAAATAAGTTTTTTGGTAATATTATTGATTTAATTGATACCAATGATGATGATAATATAAATATGTTTCATAGTTATCATATTTTTCATTTTTATGGTAAAGTAAATTACTAAAATAGTATAATAATTTTTTATAAATGATTCCAAAAAGGTGATTGAGAATGTGTAAATTATGTTTTTTGTAAAATAATTATTTTTTCCATTGATATATTTATAATAATTTATAAAAAGTAATTATCTTATAATAAAATTCATTACAAAAAAAATTAGATATGTTTAAGTAATTTAAAATATATTCATTAATGTATATTTATTTAAATAAATTATTTAATCATTTCATTTTACAAAATGGTTTCAGTTCAATTATAAATAAAATAAAATATTCTATTTTTTTCATAAATAAGTTTTTAAATAATTTTTATTATAAAATTATGCATATATTTTAACCCAATAATGAAATAGACCATTGATTTTTTTTATTTATCACCTGAATTATATGTATATATGGATGAATAATAGATCTATATTTTTTAATGTGGTTTTTTTAAGCATGTTATAAGGTGAGGTGTTATCATATACAATATGATTTTATAATTTTGTTTTTAATTTCTTATGACTCCCTCTAAACAACATAAAATTATGCCATTAGTATCTTGGTGGGAATTATATGGATTAGTGCTACACTAGTTAATGATTAAATTTTATTTAGTGTGTGAAGGAATATGATATTTTATGAGGATTACCATCTTCAAAGGATATGTGATAGAAAAATCTATTTATTTGAAATTAATATTGAATCACCATCTTGATAATAGATGGATTCATCATATCACAAACCTAGATTATCTCATTGGAACCCAATAGAATTCTTATATGATTCTTGATATATGAATATCATTAATGATTAAATTATTATTACTTTTTTATTGGATTCATGAGTTTATTTACTAAGTAGATAATTTATTTGGAAGTAAATAAATGATAATTTTTCCCAAGAAAATTTTTTTTTTAAAAAATAGATCTTTATTATATAAATATTTATAAAAGTTTCTCTTTAAAATTATGAAATATTTAATTTATGATTTCATTGATGAAATTCCATAATTTATATTTAAAATATATAATAATTTTTATAAATAAAAATGAATATAAAATGTCTATATATCTTTTGTATCTTATTTCATTAAATAAAAGTACATTTTATTTAAATATATTTCAATCTATAAAATTTTATTTCATATTCTAAAGTATTTAAAAAGATCATATAGGGGAATTCTGGATTGAATATGTATTCAGACCCTATATACATCGTTCATGTATATATAAACATGATCTCATAAAATTTATATAAAATATTATTTAATTTAGACGATGATTGATAGCTTGATTAGTTTTTGAGGAGATAACTAATAAAGGGTTCTCAATTTTCATATTGGTATAAGTATCATTGGATTATATTTATGGTAATAACTTTTGCTTATTTAATTCGATAACATCATTTATTCATCTTATTCATATTTTCATCCCCTTTGTTTCATAATTTTGAACTCATTTTAGATATGTATAAAAAATTATATTGTAAATGAGAGTTATTGGCCTTGTTTATGTTTTTTTATTTATGGTTTATTGGGTTTTTAGTTATGATGTTTTATATTTTTTTTATGTTTATAAATTCTAATTAGATTATTTTATAAAGATATTTCCTACAATATAGGTAGTAGTCAAGCCATATTCTCTGTTGGAATCCAATATCCAGTCTTATTTTTATTCATAAAAAATCATTCACAAAATACAAAATGTGCATCCCTTTAACATTTTACTATACCATGGAAATAAGGAACATTTATTTGATATTATAGAAGTAATGAACAAATTTTAGAAACAGACGACATAAATTTTTTATTAAAAATAATGTAAAAACATTATATATAGTATAAATGTTTTTAGATAAAATAAAAGTCAAACTAATTTTGTAATGCCCCTATTCTGGAAGCCACCCAGAGGCACCCCGTACCCAGTGGGTCACATGGCCTCAAACACATTTCCCCGAATGCCAGAGGCTGCTGACTAGCTGCGAGGGCCTTGGGTGTGATAGTGGGGAAACTATGCCCTCATTGGAAGAGTACGTAGTAGAAGTAAACAACACATAAAATAGCGGAATAAGTAAATATCCAACAATAGTAAACAGTGGAAGACTAAAATACTAAACAACTAGAGCACATATATATATGAAATGATGCATGATACGTATGTTTAGGAAAACAACCAAACAAGTCACAATGTTGGAATACAACAGTGCTAAACCAAAGTGGAAAATAAAAGAAGATAAACTCCTCATCATCGCAAGAAATATCTTGATCCCATGCTCTCCAGCTCCACAGAAAGTCAAGTGCCTGAAGTAGAAGGGCGCTTTACCTTATCTATACCTACAACAATATAATTTTTTTGGGCCCAAAAGAATGACCCAAAAAGGGCATGAGACTAAATCCGAGTAGGCAACCATCCGAAGATCTATTCCTAATAGTCAGTAAGTATATGGCAGGTAAAAGTACAGAAAGTAGTAAACAGGAAAGCACTAAGTAGTAACCAATCCACAGTTTAAAGTATTCAAATCACCACACACCATGCAAAAGGTAAACAAAGTAGATAACACAATAGGTAACCCTCTAGGAAGTACACACATCATATCCCCTCTAGTCCTACCTAACAACACAAGCAAGCAGTTAAACACAAGGTAACCCTTTGGGAAGTACTCACAGCCTATCCCCTCTGGTCCTACCTAATAAGAACAAGGAACCCTCTAGGAAGTACACTCAGTATAACCCCTCTGGTTCAGATTAAGCATATACTCTCTGAGGAAGCACTCACCGCCAATTCCTGTTATAGTCTCATATCGGTACTAAAGGAACTCCGTGGAAGCACTCAATGTCTCATTCCCCCTGTGGCCTACGTTGAGGAACTACAGACACTCTGGGTAAGCAATCAACATCAATTCCCAATGTGGTCTCACATCGTAAATTATAAGGACACACTGAAGAAGCCATCATCATCCATTCTTTCTATGGTCTATACACCAGGTTCTCATGACCTTGTGTAAGTGATGTAAGTGTTGCAGTGCGTAACAGCCAAGGTCATCCTTAAGAACTACATGGATAGCATTCTATAGTACAATAGGATAACAGAGCAACATTCACACCATCAAACAATACTAGGCATGAGAAAGTAAACAACAGCCTAATAGGAAAACAAGACCCAATGGTCAAAACATGCATAATATGCATGAGAAATACATCCAAAGCACAACAATTCACCCTATTCACAATAAATAATCATCTAATCAAGCATACCAGTATAACAGTGAAACAATAGGTCCAAAACAGTAAACACACAATACCCTGTTCAAGGGTATTGGTGGAATTTTCACATAAAACATAAAGACATTCAACAAAAAGGCACAAACCACCTACCTCAGGATTCAAAGATCAATATACTTGAACCACGAATCTTGAATCTCCTTGGAACATCATAGATCTAAGAAAACGTTTAAAATATTCAACACACGATAACATGGAAAAGAAGAAGAATTGAAAAAAAATGATCAACTAGAAGAGAGGACTCACCGATGTGATTCCAACGCAATCAACAGTGTTCTAAATGGAGGACAGACGGAGGCTCGGGGGATCATCGAAGATCCATTGTTGTATGAGTTCTCTCAGATGATGACGACCTAGAAGAAGTCAGTTTTGGAAATTAGATGAGACCCCGATGTGTTTAATAAAAAAAAGAAAGTACACAGTGGGTACTCGAATTTTCTGTACTCCGCATTAAGTGGCCTCTAAGTCACTCCCACAAGGCCATGTGTGTGGCGACTACATGACCATCACACAGTCTACTACGATAATGAAGTACACGACATGTACTTATAATGTACATGATTTATACTTGGAAAATTTCTATAATTTCCTATTTTTATCAAAAACGACCGGAAATGAAAAACATACCTGAAAGGAAGGTTTGGGTTCTTACCAATTTTCTATTCTAAGTGAAATTCACAAATATATGAGTCCTATATAAATCCAATTTTCTTCCCACTTTAATAGGAATGAGAAAAGATTTTCAACCCTCAACTTTAAATCACTAAAAAATATACCTCACTTTCTTATTCTAATAAATAGGTGTTCCCTTATTTATTAGTTCACATATTTCCCAAAAATTAAATTACGATAAAAAATGGGATGAATTTTAAATTATACATTCAAAATATCCATAAAATATTTAAAACTTTTATATACATTAACCATTAACAAAACATAGAATTAATAATAGTTATTCACATAACTTTTATGACTCCTCTCTTGAATAAATATTTCAGAAAAAAAATTAATTGAATTTTGAGTATAATTATGTAGGTTCCAAGGTTATATCATACATGAATCTCATTGGTTTTTAATTTTTTTCCCAAACTCATCAATGTGAAATCTATTTTATTTATTTAGATAATAATCTTATAATAAATAAAAACATAAGAAAGACTATTTTAATTCAATTTGAAACACCCTAATTCCCCCATTGAATTAAAATTATCATGAATATATTTATTACATCCATCATTTCTTTTTTTGGAAAAATATTCATCAGTACACACTCCATCCATTTGAGAACAAAATTTATATACTATTATGTCATTATTTATCACTATATAACATTTAATAGTCGAATTATTTAAATAAACCAACAATCCCTTAAGTATGATATTTAGCTGGGTATTTGGAATTACTTTTCATGTTTTATTTTATTTAAACTACATAATAAATTCACTGATATATTTGAAAAAAACTTATTCCCTTGAAATTTTTTATAAAATTGGGTTTCAAGAAAATTAATATATATTTTTTTTCGAAATATTTTCTTTATATTATTTTAACATGTTATTTTGTATCTCATAGAATATCTTACACCAAATATTAAATTTTATTATATATTTAAACTAACTATATAGTATTTGGATCATTACATACCTCATTAAAATCCTATAATTCATTGGATAAGTATCTATATCATTATACTATGAAATTTAAATAGGTCTCTATATATTTACCCTTATCTTCCAATTCAGCTATATAAATATCACCATCCTTCAAATCTATCATTATATTGTAATAATTTCAATTAAATATATTTAACTCTTTTTTCTAATGAATTTATATATATTATTTTATATCCAATTATTTTTTATTTCCTTAATAGATTAAATTGATTTATTTTTATAATTTATAATTCTGGAAAAAATCTATTATTTTCTATGTATCATTCTATATCATTGTTAGTTTACATTGTACTGTTATCTAACTCAAGAGATTTTCATCTTAATTCCCACTTTTTAATCTATTTTTTCTAAATTATTGATATAATCCAAAACATTAAATTTATGAAATGTTTTCAAGATAAGACCAATATTGTTGTAATAAATAATAAATATAACTTAGTAAATGTTTATTTTCAATAATTCTAGTTCAAAGGTCAACATATATGAATATGAGAAATATTAGGTAAATATTTAGAATTGTTTTCCTTTCATTTTATATATTTCATATAATTTATTCTTACATGAATGAATTTATCACATGTTGTGAAAAAATAATCAATAATTGAACTCTACGTTCTATATATTTTATAATAAATCATACCCATAAATTGTGACTATGATTTCCAAGTATAGGTTTCATAGAATTAATTGTATATTCCTATTATATGTTGTCAGATGGCCCTGTTTCATTCACATTATAAAGGATTTCGATGGTTATTATAAATTCCATCTCACTTGTTTCACATAATTGTTTTATATTGGAACTTTTTTTTAGTAAAAATAACCATAAATACTAAATAATAAAACTAAATCAAATTGTGGAGTTTATAACCCAATTCACATATAAATTATAAATAAATTTTCTATATTCTTTTCAAATATGTAAGCATTTTCCAGAAATTTTAATCACAAGGGAACATTTGTATAAAATAATTAATATTTTATTAATTTTTTCATTATCCAATGATAATAATTTAATGTTTTTATGTTGCAATTTGTTATGTTTATTCTTATACTATAACATTTTAAAAATCCTTATAATATGATATGAATTTTCATCAATCCATAAATTTATCAAAATAACTTATTCAATAACATATCCATTTCCATCATATAAAAAATAATTTATTTGAACATGTATTTATTTTCATTTTCAACTTTCTCAATAAATCACTTTTTACATGCCCATATTTTGATATAATATATTCTATTATTATTTATAAACTAAAATAAATATTTTCCCCCATAAATTTGGAGGAAATATAATGTATGATTCATATATAGAGATATTTTTGTATTAATAACATCAAATTTTCATGAAATACTTTATACAAACACTACTTTTAAACCCCTCAAAAATAGGTTCTCTTCACCTAAGAAACGTTATGTAATTTGTTTTTGTTAAATAGAAATTAGTATGTCATTTTAAATAATAGTAATACAATAATTTTTTAATTAGTAATGTGATCTATTTTATGTTACTTTTAGTTCCTTGTGGTTTGGTATTTTTCACCAAGCATATATTCTTAATTAAATCCAAAATTGTTCTACTCAATTAGTCAATATGTTTTCATTATGTTAAATTCATGTGTCATTAAAATTATTAGATAAAATTATTCTAAATGTTTATTACTTTATAACTAAATATTACTGTATATTTTACTAAATTGACTTTCACATTCTAAAAATTAGTCCTCAAGAATCTATATTCATTTCTTTCATCCAATAACTAAAATTGCGAGATAATAAATGTTTTTTTCATTTCCATATTATTTTACCTCATGTTCAAGGATATTATTATATCCATCATTATTTCCAACTCTTGGCACATTGAATGACCCTTCCAATCCACTTATCTATTTATCTTGTTCATGTGCATTTTTTATTTTAGAAAAATTAATTTGATTTAATTTACTATTATATTTGGATATCAATTTATCTAGTTAAATAATGTAGATCAACATGAAAATCTATAAAGTGTTCAAATTTTACATGAAATTATAAAACAATATAAATAAATTCATTAAGGTAAATGACTACCACTAAATAATCATTGAATTTTTTTTTACATATTCAGACATTCATTAATTCCATGTTCTTTATATTTATTATATTATTTTTGATATGAAATTATTTATTTTGAAAATATTTTTATTCCATTATTTTAGTTTATTTTACATCATATTTTTAATTTTTTGAATATCATATATGTTCTAATATGAAGCTTTTAATCCTCTTTTCAATAAAATTTAGTTACAATATGGACCACTTTTATGTACTCTAAACTAGATATTATTAGCATCATCTTGATGATATTATTCACTATATAATGATTCTTTTTGTAAAATAAAATTATCTTGTTATAATATATATTTTTTTTCAGAAATAGATAACATTTTCATTTATTTAAAGGCCAATTCCCTTTTATTTAATTAATATTTTTTAATAATTCATTCTTAATCGAAATTTCACACCACATAATTTTCTGATGAAAATCATGAAGTGTGATATCATAAAAATCGATTTACTCAACTATAGAGTACATTGGGTATTAAATTATAGAGATCCATCGTAAAATACTTTTAAGATTAATTACAAGATAAATATTATTTCCAATACCTCTCACATTCAAAAAGGGGTAAACCAATGAAGTTTATTGAACTCACTAGTAGGATTTCTAGGATATGGGGTTTTACATCTTGAATGGTGACCAATATGGGATGCAGTTTTTATCAGGTTGTTTTCCATTTGGATAAATGAATAGATGTGCTTGGTGTTTGGGTTCAATTCCCCTAAAACATGGGTTTCTCTGCATTCATGAATGAGATCACAATTTTGATCCCAACACTATCAAGAATACATATTCCCAAGTCTGGATCTGAGTTTTTAAGCTTAGTTGGTTCTAATGGCATCTATAAATCCTTTATGTTACTGCTTGATCTTATGGTAATCTAATAAGGTTGGATAGACAGATGGAAAACCCATATTTTGGGAATTAGGATCGGATTCTAATTAAGGTGGATATGTCTACAACATTAGAGGAAGAAGTTGTTTTCACCACTAGAGGTGACAGCATGAACCTTGAATTTTTTTATTAAAGGAACCCAAAATTAAGTTTTAACTGTCATTTTTTTTTAAATATGGCCTCTGAGTGTAATATAAACAAGCTGTGTAACTTCTTCAATGTTAGGGGATATTATGAAGTTGGTTGCAGGAGGAAATATGAAAAAAAGATGGTTCCTTCTTCCAACTTGGGTCCTTTATGAATAAGGATGATCCTCGACATAAGGATAGATTAATGGGTAAATCTTATACTCTTTTGTATGCTATTAAGGAAAAAAATGTTTGGATCCAAACTTCTATTTCAGAATATTCCCACAATTCTAATGTGATTGGTTATGTTCAATATTCTCCAAATGTTGTCCCTATCGCGACTGTGACTTTTGATCTTGGTCTTGATCCCATCCAAGAATCTGGCCTGGTCAACACTACCACACTGACAACGATTTCCAGTGCCTTTGAATATGTTCAGTTCTCCAACACATTATTGGATATGTTTGGTTTTTTTGAATCTAGTCATGACTTCTAGAACTCATTTTATATATAGTCTAGGAAGATATTCTTCATGCCGATCTAATTATGGAGAAAAATCTCTCTAATGATAATGTTTATGGTCCTCTGGGTTGCAAGGAATTTCCTTCAGCATTGGAACCCCAAGAAATGAAATCATATTCTGATCAAAATTATATTGCTTTTCAATGGTTCAATAATCAATGATTTCTAGGAAGAAATTAACTCCTAGTTTGTTGTTAACCCATGTTGATCTAGGTAACAAGTTTACGTATAACATCATTAAACCCTCTTTTGGATACAAAAATGATTCTTCCTTGTCTGAGAAGGACATATCTAAACCTTTCTCTACTAATAAAATGGAATCTGATTCTGGTTCCTTAGTGAATGGTAGAAAACAAAGTTATTATGGGCCTAACACTAGGCACTGCTCTACTAATAAATTAATATCCTTTTTTAGAATTTTATAGGGTTAGAGAACTCTCCCAGGGCCAAAAACATTAGGCATATTATCATGACTAACAAACATATATAAATTGGTATTGTGGAACCAATAACGATGTTTGAGAGATGGATGGATTTCAAATTTAACACTCTAGGATACTCCTTTGTTGCTAATTATCAATTTGATCCTACAACAGAATCCTTGTGGGTTATCAAACACAATAGCATCAAGAATGAATCCATCTATAATGATCATCATTACATTACCCTATCTTGTTATATCAATATCACTTATCTCTTAATGGAGTTTTTATAGGATTTTATGTTATATAGGATACGGAGATACCTTTGGAGAAATCTGGTTTCCACCTATGAGAATATGTCTACAAGTAAGATTTTTCTTGGTGACTTTAATTCTATCTTGATGACGATGGAAAAATTGGGTGTAATTTCTGTTGAACCTCCACCAATGAGTTATCTTCTGGAATTGATCAATGTGTTATAGCTGATGTGACCATCCTTAGTGGGGATTTTACTTGGGGAATGTGTAATTAAAAAGGGAGGAAAGCCAGTAAATTCAACAGATGCTTTGTGCAAGTGGATGAGAGATGTTGTGCATTGGATGTTTCTTATTTTACTCTTCCCTGATTACATTTTTATCATAACCCCATGACTATTGATATATGATTCAATATCTTGAGGTCATCCATTCTTCCTATTAAGATCAATAATGCCTTTTTTGTTCATGCAAGACTATATGGAAGTTATTTTAAAGGCCTGGAAGATAACCTCTTTAGGATGCCATTTGAACATCTTAACCAACAAGCAGAAGACTGTTAAGGCCCAATTGTAAGAATAGAGCATGGAATCATTTTCTACCATTGATAGTGAAATTAAATCAGATGAATCCCATTTGGTTACATTTAAAAAAACTAATATATCCCCGGATATTCCCTCTCAAAAAGCGGTTCAAGCTACTGCAATGTTGGATAACCTTATGACTCTCAAATAGAATCTTCCTCGTAATCAGTAAAGCATTAGGGGTATGAAGGAGGAAGATAAGATATCATGTTTCATTCCATGTATGAATAGAGGGGAAAAGGTTAAGAGGATACTCAAAGATCAAAAAATTTAGGGAAACATGTTCAAAATGGAAAATGATATAGAAAATTCTGTGACATGCTACTTTTAAAGTTATATTTATATACTGGGGAGGATCATTCGAGAAAAAAGTTTAACTTTTTTGGTTCAAGAATTGATGATGCTCAAAATAAAAGGATATTTGAGACCTCAAATAAAAAATAAATAAACAGAAACCTTTTATTCTTAAACATGGATAGTGTTTCAATTATTGATGGCTTCACTGACATGTTTTTATGTTTCATTGGAAAAATGTTTAGCTTGAGGTGATAAGTGCTCTGAGGGAGTTTTTCTTCATTCTTTAATTTCATTTGGGATGAATTCCAACTTCATTTCTTTAATTAAAATGGAAATTAATGCTTTGTATTTTAATTATTTTAAAACAAAAATATACTGGGAACTCTATTCAAAAGTTATTTAGAAAAATAATTTCTTACAGTTTGGTTGTGATTTCCAAGGGCTTTATTTCAATCAACCTGTATGGGTTAGTCTCTAGGTGGAACATACAAAATTTTCTCTTTACTTATTTTGAATAAATTTATATTATATAGAATAGGGAAATATATGGTAATATGGATTTGATGGTTGAAATTTCAAAATATTTTGATACAAATAAATGGTTATTCCTTTCTAAAATCTGAAAAATGCATGGGTTATCCCCAAGATTTATTTGTCGAGTTTTCTCTATCTTAAAATGTTCTATCCTTTCTATTATTGACAATGGTTCCCCAATGGGTTTTTTAGTGGTCATGATAGTTCATGAAGGGTGATCCTTTATCTTAACTATTAATTTCCAGATATGGGGTCAATTTAATTTGTGTATTCTTGACCTTGAAAATACTTTCTTGTATTTAAGTATGATAGTTGGGTGGGATTTCATTGCATCTATACACTTTCTGCATGATGAGGATATTTTACTATTTAGTGAGGCTCAAAGACATGCCATATCTTTCCTAAGGAGAATGTTTTCAAACTATAATGAGGTAGTAGGTTAGGTGATCAATTAGAACATGTACTTTATTGTTTTTGGATAAGGAGTTCTCACTTTTAATTAGAAAAAGATTGCTTGAAGACTCAGTGTAAAGAGAACTTAATTTCCCTTATTTACCATGGTGAGCCTCTCTTTTGTGATAGAGTGAAACAATGATACTTATAGGGAATTTCCTTGAAAATTACTAATCATTTGGAAAGTTGAAAAGGGAATATTATATCTTTGGTAGGAAGTGTTTGGTAAATTCTATAATCACCTCAATGTTTTTTTCATTCTCATTGTATAGATGGAATATGTCCCATGTAAAATAATTTATTGATGATTTTCTCATTTATTCGATGAGAAATGATGAAAATAAATAAATTCAATATATTTCACTAGAAACAGTAAATAAAGAGAAAAAATATACTTGATTTAGCTTGTGTGAATTTCAGAAGTAGTGTTTTACATTCTTCGGGAAAAGTATCATAAGTGAGTGAATTTATATGGAACCTACAATAAAAATGAAATATGAGAATAACCTATACCCCCTAGTGTCACATAAATCCATATAATTTATAGCATTATAGGGTACTACTGACATTGTTTTTTTTGTAATTTCTCAATATTATATATCCTTTTAACTATGTTAACAAGGAAATGGATAATTTATGTCTAGATATATGAATGTGAGAAAATATTATTGGATCTTAAGAAGAATCAAATTACTATGCCTATACTCACAATACCAATAATTGTAGAATATTTTGTGATATATGATGATTCTTCAAAGAATGGCTTGATCAGTGTAGTAATGAAAAATTATAATGTGGAATCCTATACCACATGATAGTTTATGATCCATTAGTAGATATACATAACTCATGATTTGGAGTTATCAATAGTGATATTTTCTCTAAAATTTTGCTACACTTCCTCTATGGTGAAATGTGTGGTATATATACTGATTATAATAGTATAAAGTATATATTCCCATAGAAAGAGCTCAAAATTCATCAAATAATATGGATACATAAAATCAAGAAATATTATTTCTCTATTCAATACCAAAAATAAAAAAAAATGGTGTATGGTGCTCTTCATTGAAAATAACCTAACTATTTATCCATGATTCAGATTGAGAAATACCCTATATTTCAGGGTATTCAAAGTATGTATTTCAAAATAATAACAATAGGAAATACATCATGGCTTTCAAAAATTATTTCACAACAATTTATCTAATAGATGATTATGTAGGTACATAGAGATGATATAAAACTAGAAAAAATAGTGAAAGAAGAAATGAATGAAATTCATATGAGTTACACATCGATGATGATGCTCTGATTTTTTATAGATCAAGGCTTTGTTTTCATGAATCACCCAATACAAAGAATGAGATATTATATATTGTGCATAAATCATATTTCATCATCAATACTAGATGTACCAAGAAGTATTTTTATTTTAGAGAGAACATCTGATGGAACTACATGGGGAAGGATATTGAAAATTATATATCATGGTGTTTGGTATGATAGAAATTTAAAGCAGAATGACAGAATTCTAATGGGATGACGAAAACATTTCATATACCCACATGGAAATGGGAGAATTACAATATTGAAATTTTCACTGGCCTTCTAAAGACATCCAATTCAAACAATTCAATATGGGTTTTGGTGGTTTGACTCGCCACGACTTCCCACTAAATCATTATTCAGGAGGATTTCTATCTTAAACAACATTCCATGATATAAGTGAAGTAATTAGTGAGGCTAAATGAGGTTCCACTTTCAATCATCTCTAATCATTATCCAAGGTTCATATCTAAATTCAGGAGAAGTCTTCAACAAACTTTTAGTAAGGCATTGAATATCAGTATGGCCTATCACCCACAGAATGATGAATAATATGAAAGGACTTACTATTCTCTTGAAGACATTATCTGAGCCTACTCAATATAATTAAAATGACTATTTAATTAATATATTATATTTTTTGTTTTCTCATATAATAATAACTTAAACTTGAGTATTCAATTTGACCCATAAAAATCTTTTTATAGGAAGTGTTGTAGAACTAAAGCGTGTTGGGATTAAGTTAAATAATTGAATGTACATGGACCAAGTCTTTTGAAATAGATGACTAAGAATGATAAAGTCATCAATAAATATATAAAATATCCTCAGAGTTAGAAAAAGAGTTAAGCTGAAAACCATCAAAAGGACTTGGATTTCTATGTGGGAGAAATTTTTTTCCTTTGAATAATTCCATGGATGAGAATCATAAACATTGTAATGAAATGGAATCATAGCCAAAGGTACATTTCCGCCTTGATATCATTGATCTCATATGATCTGAGGCCTATTAGATTTCACCTCCACCAATTATGGATCAATTTCATGATGTGTTACACATATCATCCCTAAACAAGTACATACCTGTTCCTTCACATGTACTAAAGCCATAGGTGGTACAACATGATAATTACATATCAAGTGGAGAAAATTCAATGAATATCTTTGACTGTTGAGATAATTTTCTGTGAAATAACTCAACTCACCTTTTCATTGTTTTGTAGAGGAATCGTTTGTATGAAGAACTGACAAGGGAACTCAATGAAACAAATAAACAGAAGTACCTCAATCTATCTAGAATACAGTTTATGATTTGATATTTAATAGATTAACTTTATAAATGGGGATGTATATAACGATTGAGTTATTATTTATTTCATGAATAGTTTTCTTTTATTATATTATATCGTATTAAACACATAAATAAATACTGAGAAACTAAAATGCCTGATTAGTTAATAATGTTACATTAATCATTAATGATACCAATTAAAATTCCAAACATTAGAACTGAAAAAATAAAAACAGACAAGCTAAAATGGGAAAAAATGGTTCACCCCAATCTAATATAATAATCACCCCACTCCCCACACTCATGGAATGAAACAAAATACAAGTAAACCAATCAATATCCTAGAAAATGGAAATGTTCTACCTTGAGAGGACTTGAGTTGAATTGTTAGTTAAAGTATCAAGTGGTATATATATAGGATGTAATGTGACCATCCTAATAGTAATAATACCATTGTAAGAGTAACTTGGCTGTTGGTAATAGCAATTTGGAAATTGAGAATATCAATAAGACCATTATAATAGTTATTTCACATCTCTATAATAAATTTTTATATAAAAAACATTTAAAATTATAAATTTATATAAATATAAATATTATAATTCAAATAAAATAAATATAATTATTAGAAACACTATGGAAATATAAGAACATTTTTAATAAGTAATATTTTCATGTATTTCATAAAAAACATAATTTTTATATTAAATATTAAAATTTCATATTTTAGGAAATAATTTTTATAAAATGAGTATATCTTTTGAAATAAAAATGATGAAAGTTTCAAATGGTTATATTTGTATTAATTTTTTTAGATACCTCAATTTTATGGTGAATTAAAAATATTCAGTTACTCACATAACCGGTTTATCATAAATTACTATATCCATGATTCTATAGTGACATAATACTTTCTAGAATATTTGGTTTAGTATTATTATATTTAGTTTCATAAATGGGTAATTAAAATGAAATAAACCTAATTTCCTAACACAAAAATAACATTTCATAACCTGATGTCTAAAATGATTCCTTTTGATAACAATTTCTCTTTTTTCATCATTTTTTAATAAACTAAGGACTTGAAATTTTAAAGGTGATTTAAAGTCTTAAAACCATTATATTATATTTATATTATATATATATATATATATATTCCAAAATCAATATAATTTTATTACTTTTGTTATATTATTTTATTTAATACTTTATTCTAAAAATACCCCTCTCCTCATGTATATATAACCTCACTTCCTCCCCTTGTGAAATCAATCCTAACACTATAACCAAATCAAATCCTCTAACGAAATCCATTCTATAATGAACAATAGAATAACTAGGTTTTTTATTAAACAAACTCCAAACATAAATGTATATTTATTTTCATACAAGATAAGTTATATTGAGGATTATGTAAGTTTCGAAAAACTCATCTTGTTTTTTATTTCCTCTTCTTCTTATCTTTATTTGTTTTAATAACCCATTAAAAATAAAATCATAGAAGATATATTAGGAAATATTTAGACATTAAATTAATTATTTTAACCTTTTCTATGTATCATTTAAACTATATATATAAATATCAATATTATTTTTACTATTGTTTTCGATGTGTCCCATCAAAGGTCGGGTAACCACCAATGGAGACATGGCCAAGTCAATGATTAAACCACCTTCATGGATGAATATTATGAGGTATATATAATATATAAACATGTAATTATATGTATTATAATCCTATATAATTAATTAAATGAATTTATATATTTAAAAAATAGGGAAATATAGGTTAAATTGGGAATTTTTATGTAAAACGTGATATTAAAATGCCTCCTATATAACCATGAAAATCAAGAAATATATTCAAAGTACTATAATAGATAAAAATTGATAGAAATTAATAGAAATAAATTATTTTCACGAATCTACCAAGATAATTTGTTACCCTGATAACTTATTCAATCCTTTCATGGCTCTAAGGGTGTTCCCAATCCCCATAGGTTGGTGACTACCGCCTTCCATCATACAATATGAATGTGGGGGAATTTTTTTCCACAAAAGCATGGAAGAAATAGAAAAATATTAGTATTATCAAAACAAAATTACAAAATGATAATATTTTTGGAATCAACATAGGTATATCAAAACCCAAGTAAATACATCATCAATGTGCAAAAAAAAGTTAAGAAAAAAATAAACCCTCCCTATTTTATCTGAACTCTAATACAAAAGGTCAATAATTTCCACCTCCTTTCATAGGTTCTTTATCTTTACTCAAATATGGTAGGATAAAATCTATAAACACCCAATGCCATAGGTATGTTGTGTGATAAATCTTATTAGAGACTCACAAGGTTTCCCATAATATTATTTTATAATAAATTTACTAAATCATGATTTCAATTTTTTTTTTAAAGTAATGGTAGTATAATTGTATATTAAAATCCAAAATTATTTTTTAGTTAAAATGATGGAAACATTTGAAAAAATGTATTAATAAATATTTTATATAAATTAATTTATATAAATCATTTAGATAATAATAAAACTGATTCCCAATAATTGGAATATTAATCAAAGTATTCACAACAATATTCACGGTCGTCCTCTTTTAGGTATGATATTTATTAGTTATGGGATGCTCACAATTATCATATTTTTTATCATGGAATTATGTGTACACACCTCCCTCAGACACCCAAAAAAGATAAATCATCAATATCCCATCTGGAATAAGATTTACCAAACTTGGTTTTTTGTTATAGTTATAAAGCATCAATATGTTTCTAGGTAATTACCATCCTAGAATGTTTTCCCAAATAAATAACTAAATACCAAGACTCGAATTTTCTTAATTATTCAATCCATAAGAGGAAGATTATTTAAAAAATGTTTAAAATAAAAAAACCCCATTTTTAGTTTCAAAATGACGATTTCACATTAAAAAGAACAACATGGGATTTTAATAAATTAAATCTCTTTAAAAAACAATCATATATTCATATAACAACTATTTAATAACTTTTTTTCAAAATTCAATTTCATAAGTAAATCTCATAGTATTCTTTAAATTCAAATCACACCCCAATTTCCAATTTCATTTGAATTTGGGGAGAGGATACCCTAAAATTTCATTCTAACAAAAATCCATGTTATAAATATAATAAAATTGGTTTTTTTAATTCACTACATTTTAATTTAATTTAATATAAATAATGGTTTATTCCATTGAAAATCTTAATGAAACCACCTAAATTTAATCACAAAAAATTGAAACACAACGTCCACAATAGGATTTTTCAATGATGAATAGTAGAAATAGTGATTAATGAATCAAACCATGAATTATGATTCAAAAATTGGAAGCTTAAATCCATAAAAAATAATAGGATATAATAAACAATATTGAATAATGAATAATAGATAGGGAAACAAGTAATAATAGTAGATTTGTTATCAAAGAAGACTCAAATAAGGTTCTCCAAGAATTTATCAACCTAGGATAGGGTTTAGATGAGGAAAAATGGATTTTTAAGATCCCCCTAAAAATAATATTTTGTATAATAATGATTTAGGGTCATTTGGGTGATGAAATAGAGGTTTGTGAGATTTTAAAATAATTTTCATAAATAAATATCACCGATCACGTGATTATCTTGGCAGGGATACATGGTTTGTCAAAACATGCACCCTAATCATATTCCCCAAAGATGGGGTGAATGGTTTATAATATTTGGGAAAATGGTTTTTCAAAACTATTTACCGTCTTTAAAAACTCATATTATTTGGGTTTCTATAGTTTACATTGGGTGGGAAAATAGTTTGGGAAAATTGTGAGATAACTATACATAGCCCAATTTTTTTTAAAATTTTCAAACTCTCACATGATGAAACCCAAAAAGAACCCTAACCAAATAATATAAAAATTATATTTTATTAGGACCTAAAAATAGTAACAAGATGTTACAACCTTCCCACTATATAAATTTTATGCCCCAAAAAATCCTATTAAAAAGTATCCATGTTATAAAGATAATACAACTACTCTATCATCAATGCCACTCTATCCCATATATAATGAATTTCAAAATCTTGTTTCCATATAACTCAAGCTGAAGGTATATTACTCTCATAGAGTACCCTGTTTTCCAAATTGATTTTCCTAATTAAATACTTAGTGAGGGACAAATCTATCTCAATATCAAGTTCACTCTATCTCAAAACATGAGATGTATCAAAAATATATTTTCATAGCTGAGATATATGGAAAAAATATTTATCAATATAAACTATGGTAGAAGTTATAAATTTTAATAATCCTCAACCACTAACTCTATAACATAGAAAGGTAAAATATAATGTGTGGAAATCTTATCTTTCCTCTCATGTCTTTGATCACCCA
This sequence comes from Viscum album, assembly GCA_963277665.1. Classification (NCBI taxonomy): domain Eukaryota; kingdom Viridiplantae; phylum Streptophyta; class Magnoliopsida; order Santalales; family Viscaceae; genus Viscum; species Viscum album. The sequence continues at coordinate 1,547,719,468 of OY728155.1, read as the reverse complement.
AATGAATTGAAAATTTCAAGAACATTGTGTCACCATTTGAAAAATCCAATGGTTTGTGACAATAATCAACATAAGATTTATATTGGATCTATTACATGAACATCCTCTGATTAATCAACTATATATTTTAGGTCATATCTTATAACATGATCACTCCAAACAAATAACTCTCCCCATATCCAACCATCACAATAGAGATTTACATGACCATCTATATAAGGCCTTAAAAGGATATAATCTAATAGTAGACTGATAAATAGTGTTATAATTAAAATCAACCCGTACAAAATTTTCTTCCCTGGAACCACAAATGTAGAGAATACAAGAAAAAATCATATCCTCAAGAATCTATATATCCCTCTTCATCTGACCATCTATCTACGGATTATATGTCATACTAAATTATAAGAATCCTAGTGCCTCTGCAAGGCCTCCATAGAAGTGATATGTAAAATATGGATTATTATTAGAGACGATCGTAGATGAAACACCCTTTAAATGATCAATATCTATGAAATATTAATTTTACAATTCCATAACATTATTTTTATAATGAATGGTTATAAATGGTTTTGACTTGGTCAAGATGTCAATAACAACTAAAATCACAATCTTTATTATCTATGTGTGTTGAAACATAATCATAATGGGCAGAGAGTGTAGAGAAACTAATCTTAACGTACACAAACATTAAATTACTTTTGCGGAATACTTAGTACATAACAAAAACACAGACACAAGGACCGTAATAGTTTAGTGTCTTCGGAAACTCGGAATATAATCTTCTAATCGTGGTGAAAGATCTTCAACATCTCCCATAAAGATCTTCCTTTTTTTACCTAAAACCTTTATTTATATCCTGGGGAAAAGAAAACATAAAAGGGTGAGATCAAATGCTCAGTAAGGGTAAACAAAAGAAATATCAATCACATCATATTCATAAGAACATAACATTTTAGAAATCTTAACCTGCAAAAGAGATCATAATATCATAACATGGGATAAATCATAGTAGTGAAATGTAATCCCAATAATCATAACATAAAACATGAAAATTTGTGGCATACACACATAATCATAGAGAATCATTTCATATTAGTCAAGACTCATTTCCAAGACTATCATAGTGGACAAAGTCCCTTTCTGAACTGAGTTCACTCCTCGTTTCAGTCCTGTTTCACTGAACCGGTTTAACCTGCCATTCCAGCCATGTCTGTCTCATGAGATATAAAATCTTTACCCATTGCATTGGAGGGAGATATAGGTCCCACCCATCTCATAATGATACCATTCTTATGTGTGCCACAAAATCATAAACCATACATCATAGCATAACCCATGTAATAAAAATGGGAATCTTAAGCATCATGACATCATAAAACAATTCATATAAGATAAAGGAATTCATATAAATATTTCCATCACAACATATTCAAATACATGTAATAGTAGGGATAGAAACAGAACCCTTTATTATCTTAGATGGAAAATAATTTTGTTAAAACACTTGAACTCCATTCTTGAGGAAAATATCCTTTCTACTTCAAAAACATTTTTCCTTTCAAAACATGTCATACAATTTTAAACTAATAGAAGTTGATTAAAAATAAACTTGAAAACTTTTAAAGGAATATTCTTGGAAATAATGTTTTAAAAATCCATTCATGCCGTATAAGTTAAAAAAACATTCTTCTCGTACTTTTGTCGTAAAAGTCAAAAAGTACCTCGTATGAAAAACGACAAAATATTCCTTTCATATCTTTTAATAAAAACTCGCCGAAGGGTAAAATTGGATTTAAAAAATTTTAGGAGGATGGAAACAATATTACATATTGAGGAAACATGGATGTGGATGATAAAATACACCCCAGTAAATACCAAAGTATAAACAATCTCGGATAAAATGAGATTGTGATATTTTCCTTACCTTAGGTCCGATTTGCTTCGTAAGTGTCCGAACCTCCGTTATAATGATTTAAATAATTTCATTGAATTATTCCAGAATCATACTAATTGTTATGATATCATATATGGTTCACTTATGACTTTATATTACCCGTTCTTTTGTAAATTCCATGTTAAAGAGTGTTTTGGGTAAAATCATTTCATTTGTCGTCCGTGTTTTGACTTGTAATTATTCATATTATTACTTAGATCATAATTACTTAATTCAAGAATATAAAACATGATTTATATATAATATATATTCAGAATATACATATATATAATAGATCAGTAAATGGAAAGAAATACACCGTTCATGGAGACGGTAGGTCGTACGTACGCATGAACGCTGTTTTCGTTTCCTTATTGAGTTGAATAGAATTAAGTAGATGACATACATATATATACACATAAATCCAGTATCATTATTATGTCATATATTTCATGATTACTTATTGTATATACTTTATAATCATGAATGGTTAACGTGGAGAATGAATCTCATCGTGTCGTGGAGACGGTAGTCCGTACGTACGCACGAGCAATGATATCGTTCTCATGATCGTGGAATTTTATTTGATTGTATGTATACTATTTCAGAATCAATATCACTTTACAATAATTATATATAGTTATTATGTACACCATTATACCCATCCAAGTAAGGTGGTGATGGAAAATAGATTACCCCATGGCGTGGAGACGGTATTCTGTACGTACGCATGCGCGGTGATTTCGTTTTCCGTAGGATGGATAGATGGTGAAATAGGGTTTTTTCATAATTATAATAATATATAAGTATATTAGTGATACTAATGTTATTAATTCATAATGAAACAACCTAAGAAGAATAAGTGGAAGAAGAAATAAAGATGAAAGAATCGGTAACGGACATTACCTCTTCTTTGAAGCGCCTCTTTGAGATCTCCTTTTAGGGCACTAAAATTGGTCTTTGAGGAAGTCCAGAACCTCTAGGATGTTTCTATGGAAGTGTAGAAGAGAATTTTTCAGGGGTTTGCTGAGCTTGAATGCTCAATGTTGTGTGAGGAAGAGAGGGAGGAAGTGCCATTTTATAAGGGAGGAGAGGGGTACCTTTGGAATAACAAAAAATATTATTTTATTATAAATCCAAATTCGGTTTTAAATAGCTCTAAATTGATTTATTTCAATGATAAGGTGGGGATGGTTCGAAATCATATCATACAGTAGAATTTAGACAAGTTTAGGTTCCTATTTTAACCTTATCATTTATATTTATCTTTAAGTTAGATAATTTTACTTTTATCGTGTCTTCTTGTGTTCTTATACTATAAGGTTAATAAACTTACAATAAGCAGCCAAACGAACCCCAAGTTTTTTATTATTAATATATATAACCTTATCTAAGTCATTTGGCCTAACCTTAGATTTTTAGGAATAAAATAACAATTAATAATATAATATTTTTTTTAAAAACTATTTTATGTCAATTTTGACACTATTTAGTAATTGATTTTTGTGAAACTCATAAAAGAATGATTTGTTCGAAAAAAGTTAATTAAATCAATAATAACATGTCATATTAACCTATAAAATTATTTTAATTCATAAAAAGTCTCAAATTACCTTTATTTGGGTATTTATAACATCAATTATGTCAATATTTCATTAATAAGATAATTACTGCATCATCTTTGTGTCATACAGAAATTAAATTATTTAAAGTCTAAAAATTACAAATAAAATATCATTATGTAGGAAATCGTTTTAGATTTCTAATGAATATTTATAGTCGAATTTATCTTATGTATAACCCTATATTAAAAATGATTTCCTTATTAAACATTGATTTTAACTATTTTATCCCTTCTTTAAATAAATTAATAATAAATGTCCTAATCTAATCCAAGTGGACCTAAATGGTCATATTTTATTCCTAAGGTTGTTTTTGGTCGAAGTACACTTATCCAATAGAACTAGGACATGTTTTAGGGTAATAATAATTTCATTTTTACCCATAATTACCCTATTTACTTTTATCCGTGTTAAAAAAAGTAAAAAGTTACTATTCACCAAAAATTATTTTCATCTCATTGAATCACATTTTACTTACTGACATCAACCGTGTCTCTCGGATTTTTGAAATTCCACTCACAGAAGCGGTAAAATTAATTTTTTTGAAAAATTCATTTTTCTTAACTATCACTTAGTGGTTTCACTATTCATCAAAAAATGAATGTTTCCAGAAAAATACCAAAAATTAGGCCTAAGATATATTTGATATTATGAATTCAAAAATGATGTCTATTTTACCAAATTCAAAACATATCAGTTGCATTAATTAATTTAAAAAATTAATTCTCGTCATCAAAACAAATAGCGTGTTCTTAAGAGATAATAACTATCAAAAGATTGACAGTTGTTTATGTCTGGTTTAAATGTGAAATTACATCCAATAACCAACATTGCATTAAATTGTAAAAATATATTCTAAATATACTTTAAAAAAACTCAAATTACTAATTTATCACTATTAATTATTTCTATTAAAAATGTTGTTTTTAATTAAAATTTATTAATTTTCACTATTCATCAGAAAATGAAAGTTAACCGAAAAGTACCAAAATTTCACCCTAAGCTAATTTCGATATTCCGAATCCAAAAATGAATTCCATTTTGAAAATAAAATTTACAAAATTTCAAAAAGTGGTTATTACTATTCATACCGGCTAGTTTTAATAATATTTTAATAGCATATCGTTGTTTAGTGAAACTCTGTATTGCATACTACACACGCTATCGAGGAACGTCACGATTGCGTGTAATGCAAGGAAAGTCAAGGATGTTTGTTGTGAAAGCTTCTATTAGTGTAGCATACAACACAAGACAATAATGAAATTAAAAAGAATATTTTTCATAAAATCTTGGGGTGTTACATTCTACCCCCCTTAAAATGAATTTCACCCTCAAAATTCGTCGGGGTTATAAATGGTTTACTACTCGAAAGTTTCTTTAATAGAAACCCACATCGTAAAAAGGAATACCAAAATCAATCATTAAAAACAAAAGTATGAAACGTAACGGTTACCCAAATATACTAATCACTGGGTTTCCACATAGGTGAAAATATGGATATGGGAGAGAAATCTAATCATCATGTTCTGATGGAGAGTGGTAGAGAACTTGGCTATGGAAAAGCCAGCAATCACAAAGCCATAAATTTGTGATGATCTAGAGTACCATCTGATTCATCGGATATAAGGGCACTAGGACAACATTTTTTTTTGGTTTTCAAGATCATTTCCCTAAAGTTGAAGATTTTGAATTAGGATAAATACTTACTTTATTTTGGTACAATCTCACTGTTATTTGTGATTTGAACAATCTCCACTTCATCTCTTAAAGAAATGAAGTTGAATTTTTTATTCATGAAGTGTTAATAGATCATGTGATAGAATGATGGGTCATTCCATCTGTTTCAAAGAAAAGGTTAGCAAAAGTTATCAAATATACATAAGTCCATCTATGGTGAGGTTAATCGTATACGATTCCAAAAATGAACTTATACTTCATATATCATACCGCGTAATAAAATAAAACTAGTTTCTACTAACCAATTACTTCCTTTAGGCCAGTGGTAGGCGATAAAGGCCAGTCGCACTTCGGTTGTGGGTTCGATTCCCACAGCCTTGTCTGACGCGATGGGTTGTCGCCCGTCCTGCAGGTTGTCCTTTTTCTAAAGCTATATTACTATAACATCCCATCAATAATATCGAAAAAAAGTTTTATCCTAACTTATTTCCAACATAATCCATTCAAATATTTAGGATTATCTATAATACTTCGGTCCAAGCTCATAGTATAAAGAAAATGATTACTTGAAATGCCACATAACAATCACGTGAATGCCATCTTTTATCCGCCATATATCATAAGCTATATCTTGTTGGTCAAATTACAAACATGTGAATACCTTAATCATGTATTCTCTTAAAGAATGAATACCAATTAATTGAACCATAGTGAAAACATGAATGCAGTCAAAAGTTAACTCTTTCCACATACCAAAATCTAAAAATTTTATATACTCAAACCATGATATAAGCTTCTCCTTATATCAGTCATGAGCTCATGAATATAGTCAAACATTTCATTTTCTTGTTTTCCTTTCATTATGTGCATATCATCTTTTTTCCAAAAATATCTCAATCACATTCTATGGTTACCGGTACCATTGAAAACCACAATAGAACAATACATAAATATTCAAATATTCCACGATACTATATACAACATTATTTTGGAATCCCATTACATAAACACTTAATCATTCCACCACATCGTTGTCATATTCAACATCGCCAATAGTGATCACATGTGACTTCCCTTTGTCCTTTGCCTTAAGTGGTTGCTCATGTTGATCATCACTAACCCTTGGATTAGGGCATTTATTAGCATAATGCCCCATTTCCTTGCACTTGAAGCATTGAAGTGTTGGTGGTGCATTATCTATAGTCATTTCTTTATTAACATCATTAGAAACACTTTTTCCATTAATTCGACACTCAGCTGCTCGATGACCTTCTTTTCTACACTTAAAACAATTTCTAGTCCCTTTAAGACAATCTCCACCATGCTTCTTTCCACACTTTGACCATAAGTAAACATTCATCTTATTTTCACCATTATTCTGAGATTTCTCCTTGAACTCCATCTTTCGTTTCTTGTCAAAACTATGAGATGGATAAGTAACACCAACTTTCATTTCTACCTTGATATCACAACACACAATTTCTTCATAGCTACTGAAGTCTCTTATAGCTAATGCTCTTCGAAGATTTGGTTTTAAGCCACTGAAAAATCGATCAACTTTACTTTCAGGTTGGATGATAAATCCAGATGCATACCTTGAAAGCCTTGTAAAATTTTCTTCGTATATACCAACAGATTCATCATCCTATTGCTTTAGTTCAAGAAACTCCTTCTCCATCTTTGTTCAAAGAATACGAGGGAAGTACTTATTGAAAAATAAGTTCTTGAACTCGTCCCATTCCATGGAATCAACTTCATCTCTTGGCCTCGTATTCTTGATAAGATTCCACCATTGATCAGCATCACCTTCCAAACGATACACTGCTAAGATGACTTTATCATGTTCAGAACATTGAAGAACTGAAAATATCTTTTCAGTAGTACTAATCCATTGTTCAGCAACAAGTGGATCAGAAGACCCACTGAAAGAAGGTGGACGTTGCCTCATGAAGGACTCAATAGAATATTGTTCCCTTCTTTGCTCATTTGAAAGTCCAGAATGATTCATAGCTTGTGTAAGTATAGCAATAAGATTTTTCACTCCATCTCCCATAACATTTGTTTGTTCAGGAGGACAATCATTGCATTGTCCATTACATTGATCAACACGGTTCCTTCGGGTTCCATCCATCATCTAAAACCCAAAAAGAATAGTGTGAGAGGTAAAAATCACACTAGGGAAAACAATATAATAAAGGGGGAGTACCTTCAATATCTAACATCTTAGGTTTAATTCTAAGATGGTTAGCGCAATTCTAGGACTATAACGTATACTTAACCTTAGGTACATCCCAAGACATACCTTAGAAATATCTCTAGGGATCTCAGTAAAGTTCTCGCAACCTAGTTTCCAAAGGTTGATTAACCTTTCCTATGATACCAACTATAGATACCCTAAGCTTAACGTACATGGACATTACATTACTTTTGCGGAATACTTAGTACATAACAAAACACAGACACACGGACCGTAATAGTTTAGTGTCTTTGGAAACTCGGAATATAATCTTCTAATCGTGGTGAAAGATCTTCAACATCTCCCATAAAGATCTTCCTTTTTTTACCTAAAACCTTTCTTTATATCCTGGGGAAAGGAAAACATAAAATGGTGAGCTCAAATTCTCTGTAAGGGTAAAAAAAAGAAATATCAATCACATCATATTCATAAGAACCTAACATTTTGGAAATCTTAACCTGCAAAAGAGATCATAATATCATAACATGGGATAAATCATAGTAGTGAAATGTAATCCCAATAATCATAACATAAAACATGAAACTTTGTGGCATACACACATAATCATATAGAGTCATTTCATATTAGTCAAGACTCATTTACAAGACTATCTTAGTGGACAAAGACCCTTTCTGAACCGAGTTCACTCCTCATTTCAGTCCTGTTTCACTGAACCGGTTTAACCTGCTGTTCCAGCCATGTCTATCTCATGGGATATAAAATCTTTTCCCAATGCATTGGAGGGAGATATAGGTCCCACCCATCTCATAATTATACCATTCTTATGTGTGCCACAAAATCATAAACCATACATCATAGCATAACCCATGTAATAAAAATGGGAATCTTAAGCATCATGACGTCATAAAACAGTTCATATAAGATAAAGGAATTCATAAAAATATTTCCATCACAACATAATCAAATCCATGTAATAGTAGGGATAGAAACAGAACCCTATATTATCTTAGATGGAAAATAATTTTGATAAAACACTTGAACTCCATTCTTGAGGAAAATATCCTTTCTACTTCAAAAACATTTTTTCTTTCTTAACATGTCATAAAATTTTAAACTAAAAGAAGTTGATTAAAAATAAACTTGAAAACTTGTAATGGAAGATTCTTGGAAATAATGTTTTAAAAATCCATTCATTCCGTATAAGTTAAAAAAACATTCTTCTCATACTTTTGTCGGAAAAGTCAAAAAGTACCTTGTATGAAAAACGACAAAAGATTCCTTTCATATCTTTTACTAAAAACTCACCAAAGGGTAAAATTGGATTTGAACAATTGTATATGGATGGAAACAATATTACATATTGAGGAAACATGGATGTGGGTGATAAAATACACCCCAGTAAATACCAAAGTATAAACAACCTCGGATAAAATGAGATTGTGATATTTTCCTTACCTTAGGTCTGAATTGCTTCGTAAGTGTCCAATCCTCCAGTATAATGATTTAAATAATGTAATTGACTTATTAAAGAATCATACTAATTGTTATTATATCATATATGGTTCACTTATGACTTTATATTACCCGTTCTTTTGTAAATTCCATGTTAAAGAGAGTTTTGGGTAAAATCGTTTCATTTGTCGTCCGTGTTTTGACTTGTAATTATTCATATGATTACTTAGATCATGATTACTTAATTCCAGAATATAAAACATGATTTATATATAATATATATTCAGAATATATATATATATAATAGATCAGTAAATGGAAAGAAATACACCGTTCATGGAGATGGTAGATCGTACGTACGCATGAACGCTGTTTTCGTTTCCTTATTGAGTTGAATGGAATTAAGTAGATGACATACATATATATACACATAAATCCAGTATCATTATTATGTCATATATTTCATTATTACTTATTATATATACTTTATAATCATGAATGGTTAACGTGGAGAATGAATCTCATCGCGTCGTGGAGACGGTAGTCCGTACGTACGCACGAGCAATGATATCGTTTTCGTGATCGTGGAATTGTATTTGAGTGTATGTATACTATTTTAGAATCAATATAACTTTACAATAATCATATATAGTTATTATGTACACCAGTATACCCACCCCAGTAAGGTGGTGATGGAAAATAGATTACACCACGGCGTGGAGACGGTATTCCGTACGTACGCACGCGCGGTGATTTCATTTTCCGTAGGATGGATAGTTGGTGAAATAGGGTTGTTTCATACTTATAATAACATATTAGTATATTAGTGATACTGATCTTATTACTTCATAATGAAACAACCTAAGAATAAGAAGTGGAAGAAGATATAAAGTTGAAATAATCGGTAACGGACATTACCTCTTCTTTGAAGCGCCTCTTTGAGATCTCCTTTTAGGGAACTAAAATTGGTCTTTGAGGAAGACCAGAACCTCTAGGATGTTTCTATAGAAGTGGATAAGAGAATTTTGCAGGGTTTGGCCGATCTTGAAGGCTCAAAGTGGTGTGAGGAAGAGAGGGAGGAGGTTCCCTTTTATAAGGGAGGAGAGGGGCACCTTTGGAATAACTAAAAATATTATTTTATTATAAAGCCAAATTCGGTTTTAAATAGCTCCAAATTGATTTATTTAGAAGCTAAGGTGGGGATGGGTCGATATAATCTCATCCAATAGAATTTATACAAGTTTAGGTTCCTATTTTAACCTTATCATTTATATTTAACTTTAAGTTAGATAATTTTACTTTTACCGTGTCTTGTTGTGTTCTTATACTATAAGGTTAATAAATTTCCTATAAGCAGCCAAAAGAACCCCAAGTTGTTTATTATTAATATATATAACCTTATCTAAGTCATTTGGCCTAACCTTAGATTTTTAAGAATAAAATAACAATTAATAATATAATATTTGTTTTAAAAACTAATTTATGTCAATTTTGACACTATTTAGTAATTAATATTTGTGAAAATCATAACTGAATGATTAGTTTGAAAAGTTAATTAAATAAATAATAACATTTCATATTAACCTAGAAAATTATTGTAATTTATAAAAAGTCTCAAATCACCTTTATTTGGGTATTTATAACATCAATTATGTCAATATTTCATTAATAAGATAATTACTGCATCATCATTGTGTCATAAATAAATTAAATTATTTAAAGTCTAAAAATTAAAAATAAAATATATTTATGTAGGAAATCTTTTTATATTTCTAATTAATATTTATAGTCGAATTTATATTATGTATAACCCTATATTAAAAATGATTTTCTTATTAAACATTGATTTTAACTATTTTATCCCATCATTAAATAAATTAATAATAAATGTCCAAATCTAATTAAATTTGGTCTAAATGGTCATATTTTATTCCTAAGGTTGTTTTTGGTCGAATTACACTTATCCAATAGAATTAGGACATGTGTTAGGGTAATAATAATATCATTTTTACCCGTAATTACCCTATTTACTTTTAACTGTGGTAAAAAAAGTAAAAAGTTACTATTCACCAAAAATTATTTTCATCTCATTGAATCAAATTTTACTTACTGAAATCAATAGTGTCTCTCGGATTTTTGAAATTCCACTCACAGAAGCGGTAAAATTAAGTTTTATGAAAAATTCATTTTTCTTAACTACCACTTAGTGGTTTCACTATTCATAAAAAATGAAAGTTTCCAGAAAAATACCAAAAATTAGGCCTAAGCTATATTTGATATTATGAATTAAAAAATGATGTCTATTTTACCAAATTCAAAACATATCAGTTGCATTAATTAATTTATAAAATTAATTCCCGTCATCAAAACAAATAGCGTGTTCTTAAGAGATAATAACTATGAAAAGATTGACAATTGTTTATGTCTGGTTTAAATGTGAAATTACATCCAATAACCAACATTGTATTAAATTGTAAAAATATATTCTGAATATACTTTAAAACCACTCAAATTAATAATTTATCACTATTAATTATTTCTATTAAAAAGTTTGTTTTTAATTAAAATTTATTAATTTTCACTATTTATCAGAAAATAAAAGTTATCCGAAAAGTACCAAAATTTCACCCTAAGCTAATTTTGATATTCTGAATCCAAAAATGAAGTCCATTTTGAAAATAAAATTTACAAAATTTCAAAAGTTGGTTATTACTATTCATAACGACACGTTTTAATAATATTTTAATAGCATATCGTTGTTTAGTGAAACTCGGTATTGCATACTACACACGCTATCGAGGAACGTCACGATTGCGTGTAATGCAAGGCAAGTCAAGGATGCGTGTTGTGCAAGATTCTTTTGGGGTAGCGTACAACACAAGACATTAATGAAATTAAAAAGAATATTTTTCATAAAATCTTTGGGTGTTACAGAGAGATCTCATCCCACGTATGTTTTTTCCCTATAAATGGACAAATAAAACATAAAGGTCTACTGTGCTAGTCCTAGACCTGCTGAAAGTATAATATCATGAAACAAATTCATCGATGTCTCGTATCATACACGACCATCAAAATAAGACCTGAAAATAATATATCATTTTTATGGTTCATGGGTGCATTGCCAACATAGAATTATTGAAATCCTCCCATCAAAACATTCCTTAAATGAAGTGGTAAAACATTAAAATTCTATAAATATAGGATAACCTATGTCGGGGATGAACACACCACAATGGTCTCTCTACCCTAAAGAGAGTTCTTAATTCCAAAATATTTATCATCAAGATTTTTTTCCAGTATAACTATATCGATAATAGAATAGGAAAACCTAATAATATATAAGATAACCATAGCTCATATTTTCTAAACTAAAATATTAAACTATGAAATAAGTTCATTATGTTCCACTCTTTTGATGATTCTTTCACAGTAATGGTAGAATGATTCCTATAGAATGCATCAGAAATGAAATTTCCTTTCCTCAAGGTATATGAAATATTGAAATCAAAAGAGTATAGGTACTCCATGCATATCATTTTTGTGAGATGAAAAAAAATTGATAGAATATATAACTCAAGATCTAATGGGTATAATAAATAATAGATTATTTTCTGAAATGGTAATGTCATTATCCTTTATGTGCTTGCATCATAGATGCAAGTTTAAGATCATGACTCATATAATTATTCTCATGTGGCATAAGAAGGCGATAGCCATATTATACAATGTGATCACCATACATAAGAACACAAGTAATCCTGAACAATATTTATCATGAAAGACTACATACCCCTACTTGACCTATGGAAGATTCAACACTGGAGTAGTAGTACAAATACATCTCAACTCAACAAAAGAACTATAAAATTTTTAATCCCAACAAAACTTCAGTACCATCCATGTTAGTGAAGTCATCAGAGAAGCACCTTTGAAAAATCCTTTATAAAATGGAAATAATATCAAGAAAAATACAAGATGATATTAATCAAAAAAATTTATGGTTACTTCAATATCATGAATGCTTTAAGATTATCAATGTCACTAAAGGTACCATGTTCTAATACCATGTATCTTAACAATATTACTTATCAAATCTATAAATAAAATATATATAGCTTAACATATTGTTGGTGATTTCTCAATAATTTCTAAACATCTCTAAAATGACACACATGATCCTCCATTGACTTAGAGTAAATGAGGATGTCATCTATAATGACCCCCACAAGTTTTTCATGATACTCATGGAAGATCGAGTTCATTAATTCCATAAATAGTATAATTTAATTACATAGATAAAATGGAATGATAAGATACTAATAATGTCTGCCCTTAGTAAAAAAGGTTGTTTTTTGAATTTTATGTACATTTATTCTCAACTAGTTAGAACAATATCGAAGATTAATATTCTAGAAACCCCTTTCCCCTATAAACTAGTCAAAAAAAACTTCAATATGTGGAAAAAGAAACTTTTTATTTACCAAAACTCAATTGACTTTCTAGTAATCAATAGAAATATGAAGTTACCCATCACCTTTGTTAGAAAATAGAACATGTGCTACCCAAGGCAAAACACTCGGGTGTATAAAGAGTTTCTATAAAATGTCATCTAAATATGTTTTAAACTCTTTCATTTAGACTAGATCCACACATCAGGGGGAAGATATATTGGTTGATTACAATGAACTAAATCAATGGAATACTCATCATAATGTGTTCCCTTAAAACCACATTTTCATAAACAAATCTAGATACACGTATAACTGAGAAGATCCTGACATGGTCCCAAGGGCATTCCTAATACCCATGGGTGAGTGACTAGAACCTTCCATCAAACAATATAAACATGGAAGATATTTTTCCCCAAAATAGGGGAAGAAACAAATACAAATTAGTATTATCCAAATAAGACTCCAAATCTATAATAATTCTTGAAACCAAATTGGTATATCAAATCCCATGATAGAATATCATTAACGTAATCAAAAGTAAACAAGACACAAGTGAAACATCCTTAAGGTATCCGAACTCCAAGCCCAATGATCATGAACATCCATCTCCCCCTATTGGTTCTGCCCCTTTACTTAAATCTAGTAGGATAATATCTAAAAACACCCGATGGAATAGGTAGGGTGTCAGATAAAACCCATTACGATCTTAAAATGTGTTCTATAATAAGATTTAATACTAAATAGATGAATTCATCCATTCAATTTTAAAAATAAACAAGAATGGTTTTACAATTACATAATTAAATCAAAAAATTATTTTTAATTGAAATTATGGAAAAATATCATAAAAATGGATTAATAAACATTATATATAAAACAAGTTATATAAATTAGATTGGTATGTATTAAATAGATTCACAATCATTGTCATATATATCAAAGTAGGCACACCAAGAACCATGGTCATATTCCCCAATGAACAGTAGTTCCTTATTATGGGATCCTCATACATTACATATATATTATCATTGGAATATGTGTACAATCATCCCTTATACACTAACCAAAGAGGACTCATCAACATCCCATTGAGGATAAGATCTTCAAAAATATGTTTTTATAGTTTTAATTTGTCAATATATTTTTAGGGAATTATAATCGTAGTGATTTTTTACCATGTAACCCCAAACTAACCATGCTCACATGTACATAATTAATCAATAGTTAATGGGAATATTATTTTAAAGTACAACTGCAATATTTTTAGTTTTAAAATACCAATTTCTTATTAATAAAAAATATGCGTTTTTATTGAATTCATGCAATTTTAAGAGAATACTGATAAGAGGTTATTATGAAATCAATATAATGCATTTTTTAAAAAAATTAATTTAAAAAATTAGATTTATATTTTCCATGAAATTCAAATTACACCCAAATTTTCATTTGCATTTTAATTGAGGGTTTAACCCAAAATTTCATTCCAATAAAAGTAAAAAATTTAATTCTCTTCAAAACAGTTTTCATAATTCATTTTATTTTTTTAAATAAATCATATCAATGGTTATTTTCATGTAAAATATGAATGGAACCACCTACATTTAATCACGTAAACATGAAACAAGATGCCTACAATTTTATTTTTCAAAGAAGAACGATAAAAATGGGACCGCGAAATCAAACAAAGGATCAAGATAAAAAAACTAATTTTAGAACCATAGGCTATAATAAGATCTAATAAAGCCTATGTGGATAATAAAAACAGTGTGGGAGAGAATTAACGAGACAAGATCACTTTCTAGAGAGGAAGTTAAAGAGGGGTTTTAATAATTAATCCACCTTATAAGGGGTTTAGAGGATCTAAAATGGATTCTTATGAGCCCCCAAAACCATAGATTTCATGAAGTCCTAACCCAGAGGGTGATGAAATATGGGTTAGAGAATTTTTAAAATAATATATAGTAAAAAGCACTAATTTCACAATTGGATGGGTTTAGCAACATGATCATCCAAACCATGAACCCCTCTAATGGGGTTTACAGTTTCTACTAGATGGGTGCAGGTTTTCTACAATTATGCATAAACAATAAAAAATCCCATTTCATGGATTCTTATGTTTTAAAATGGGTGGGATCATGAGTTTGGATAAAAATGTTCCAACCTTTCACATCCCATATATACCCAAAATTTTCTACCATTCCCCCCGAAAAAAACTCCAGACTAACCCCAACCAATGCATGATCAAAATAGAGTGGCGTTGAGTACCTGCAGAATTTAAAATGATGTTACCATTTTGGTTCAATGTTTTAATAAATCTACTTTTATTATTAAAGATCTATAAACATGATTAAGTAAATATGGAATAATGGTAAGGGGTTTATGAAACATAACTCCATTTCTTTAATTTATCCATATTTTATGACATATTTGGTATAAATACTTATTAAATGTTCATTAAATTTTATTTAAATTTTATTATCCTTTATTTATTTGTATATAAATGTTTCCATATCTATTTTATGGAATATACAATGATTTTCCAAAAGGACAATTATTTCGAAAATACATACTTGACTCCTCTTTTGTGGTTTCTTCATTTCTCAAGAATGATGATTCTTATAGGAAATATGTATTTCTAATTTTCTTTTTAGAACCCAAAGTCAATTTATGATATTATGATTTATGAAATCTTTATGATAACCATTCCTTTCTATAAGACAATTCATGACTTAGATTTTAAAACGTTCTATATGGAATTATTGATTATGTAAATGTTCTAGCTTAATGGGAGGGTCGAAAATTATATAGACCTTCTATTCATTGGGTACTATAATGTATCTCATGAGATAATGTGTTTTTTTTAAATATTATTACATTTGTTCTAAATATGATGTTATGATTATAAAAATATTGTATGTGTCAACATGATGATATAAGTGTTCATAATTATGTGTTTTATTTTTCCACTATGACATGATGTTTCATTTTTATGCATTTCCACATTATATTATTTATCAAATGTTTCCCTCTTGATGATGATGATTATTATATGTTTATGATATGAGAATTATTATTATTATCAATCTTGTTATACTGATTCATGCCCCTTATTCATCCTATTACTAGGATTTTATCTCACCCCTTTCATTGATGTACATCCTTAAGTGATTACATATAATATGGAGAATGTGAACATAAAAATGATAGAGGAAGTGTTTTTAATAATGTTTACTATTATCACGTATAAAGTGATGTATGGTAATAATTTTCAAAAGACACTTATCACATGGATCCTATATTGAAATAGTTTTTTTATTTATCATAAAAATGATGGAATAATAATGTAACAAAAACAAGGGTCATTAGATGAATGTTGATAAATCCCCTTTAAAATCCTAAGAAAAAAAGTATATTGTTTCATTATTCTAGCAAATAGAAGGGGAAAAAATTGGCTAATGGCATTTCTTGATTTATGACCGCAAATTTTTTAGAAATAACCATGTTAAATCCCTTAAAATTTCATTGTAATGAATATGTATTATCTTCCAATCCGAGCAAAGAAATGTGACAAAATTCATGTCCATTTTCAGAAATAATAATAATATTAAACAAGTTGACTAATCCTAGTATCTTAGAAAACATCACTGACTCTCTAGATAGTGGTAAAATCATTGATGAAAATGCTATCATACTATCCATTAGGCTTGGATAGACCAAATATTTTTCTTCAAAGATAGAAAAATCTTCATTTTCACCAAAAGAGAGTGAATATTCTCATTCCCTATCCCTTGTCTCTCCTTTGAAGTTCTGATGAAACCCCACATCATTAGTCGGGTTGGACAAAACAACATCATCTTCCAAAAATGAAAATATAGACCTCTATAATAACTATGTGAAATTTCATTAATTACATAACCCCCTTATGAGATAGGAAGAAGAGGAAGAGGAAAAATATGGAGTCGGCGAGGAATTAGAGTAGGACCTCAAGGATACCCTACCACATTTTACAAAGGTCTATCTACACTAATTGATGAACTCAGAGAAATAAATTTTGTTGCAACAGTTGGGCCACAGAAAACTTTGATGAGTGTGGACATTTATTACAAAGAAAAAGAGGTATATACCTATTTTATAAAGAAATATCTGGATCGGGTTCCTAGGCTTACCCCTGCATTTGTTCAAACAGCGTGCTCTTAAGGCAATTGCTAGTCTTTTTGGAACTCCGATTATATTAGACTATGCAACCTTAAATCTTTCTCGACCCTCAATAGCAAGGATTTTCACTGAGTTTGAAATCTCCCATGATTTTCCATCCTGATTCTGGCTTCAAAATGGGGAGAAAGGGTTTATTCAAGAAGTAGTTTTCGAAAATGTCCCTCCCTACTATAAGTGATGTTAAAAAATTTGTCATTCGATGGGGTAATGTGAGTGTCACAAATTGGAACCTCCTCAACCACGATGCAAACTAGTTTGGGTGAAAAATCTGGTTCAAAAAAGATCTTCGATGCTATTAATGTTGGGCCTATTGGTGGCACCATGACAAGAACCACTGATGTATTCGGGACTTATAATGAGATATCAGCACCTAGGGACATTTTTCCTCCTAGGAGGGATAAAGAAAATATTTCTATGGAAAAAGGTGAGAATATTAAAAAGAGACTTCACCCATAGCTGTGGTTGCTAGTTTTCCTCACAGCCCCTCCCCACATCTTGAGGTAGTGTCGAATGTGAAAATGAATGATGATACTCAGGAGGATGCTGATAATGAGGGGGGAAATTCTTCTGAAAGTAATGATTCAATAGATGAAGAGGAAGACAACTCTACTCACATTGAGGAAGATTATCTGAGAACCATGTCTAGGAAAGGTAAAAAGACAATAGTGGATGCTGATGGGTTCATTACCCCCAATCACAAAAAAAAGGAAATGTTGGAATTATTCCCAAGTTGAAAGAACTATTGTTACTCGATCCTTAGACGTCTCAAGAAAGGAAATTTCTTTTGATCCTCCTAGAAAGGAAACTAATGAATCTACTCATGTTAAACATCTCAATGAGATTTCACTTGAAGTGACTTCATCCCCTAACATATCTCAACATGTTGAGGTCCCTTAACAGCATGGAGGGGTAGAAAAGCAGGATGTACCTTGCTGCCAAGACCCTGAATCTTCGGAGAAGCTCCGAGATGAAATCTTATATAAATCTTTTCAAAAACGGGGAGATCTCAAAGAACACTTACCTTGTCATTAAGCAGGACATCTTCAATGAAAAACCGAAGAGGAAGTTTCAAAAAAACCCCTTAATTCATCTTTGAGGTTTTTTTGGCCTCTTCATTGCAGGATTTGACTTCCAGCTGGTTCTTGTCTGGTCTCTGGTTGATTTTGAAGACTTATTCTCCCTGCTTAAAGTGATAGATTCAAGTATAATGATTCTTTGGTTTGACCAGCAAGTCTTCTGTCAATTTGATAGCTATGGAAAGGAAGCTATGGTAACAATGGCGTATTTCTATTCTGTTTGGAAGTCTTTGATCTGGCCTGGATTGCTTACTAGAGGATCCAGACTTTTGTTTACTCTCTTTGTGGGATTTGTTGTGTTATTTTCTATTTATGCTGACAGCAGGGGAGGAGGGATCGAACTGTTCCTTTTTTTCCAATAGGACAACTCTGAATTTTGGATGAACTGTATATTGCAATATCCAGCTCTGGAGATACATTGGACTATTTTAACACAAATATAGATGAATAGGCTACTAGAAATATGCAAACCTAAAGCTATGAAAGTGGAGCATCATTGGGGGAGAGCCTCGAAATCCTTGATGTTGACATCGGATGTGCTGCTGCTGTGATGCTGGGCAAGGACAAAGTCATGCAGACATTACCCCCTGATGACTCTTCTTAACGACCGGGGGCTTTCACAGGTTTTCTATTCTTTTAGCATGAGGTGAATTATTTTACTTGATATATCTCATGTTCCGCTCTTAAACTTTTGGTTGGTGTTAACTCTTTGCACCTTGATCTTGTATTGTAACCCTTTTTATTTAATAAATTTCTTTGGGGTATGAATTGGGTGACCAATTCATGCCTCTGTTTGTTTAAAAAAACACAAGAACGGGTTTCTTTGAAATCTTATATTGCACACAACATTGAGTTATACCGAAAAATAAGATGATAATATTATTATTCTAAATGGAAGTTAATGCCTAGAAATTATATTGTAAGGAATGAAAAAAACTAAATATATTATGATTTTATAGATTTATTAAATGATTTTACATTTATCCAATTAATATTATAGGCTTCAAATAAGAATGAATCAGAATTTAAGCATGGAACACCCTCATATTTTTAAAAGGCCGTTTTTCTTCCTTTTAATGGAGGACCCTTTTTATATCTTGTTTTTTTTCACTTTTATATGTTGTATTAGACAAAATAAACATCTTATTTAGAAGTGGATCATAAAAATTTACTTTGGATTAAATTTTGGTATTTTTCTGCTAAAATTCATATTTTTATGAATACTGAAAAATACATCATTTTAATTCAGAACTACCCTTTCATATAATTTATTTATATAGATAAATTATTCATTAAATTGGTTTTAAAGTGTAATTGGATTATATTTTTATCATTTAAACCAATGTTAGTCATTGGATGCAATTTCACATTGAAATTGGACACAAATACATCTCAATATTTTTATAGTTATTACATCCTAAAAACTTCCTTTTGGGGTTTTGACAACATGAATTAAATTTAAATTAATTACTGTAAATTATGATTTTTTCATTTATAATAATGGATTCCATATTTGGAATCAGGAGGTCTAAATTTTGTGAATAGTTACATTTTATTTTTAGACATTATGAATAGTAACACCAGTAATTATTTTATTACCATAGTTAAATGTTAAAATTTTAAAATAAGGCTAAAATATAATATAATAATTATATTAAAATACCTTAACATGTGTTATAATCTTATTTTATGAGATATGTATAACCATGGGAATCCTTGGGTCGATTTTGCGACCCCGTGGAGAAACTTATTTATGAAAATGACATTTTGTAAGAATTAATTTAATGAAAAGAAAAAAGTAACATAAACACGTATCCTTTTATAAAACAATTTAATATGTTGTCATATAATTTATTTTTTCAACTTTAAACAATCATTATAAAGATAAAATGATTTCCAACATCATGGTATTTTATTTATAATTTTTTAACATCAAAAAGAAAAATGTATTAATGACACAATGATAATGTAGTGATTACATTATAAATGAATGATTTAAATAAATGAGATTACAAATATTAAAATAAATTTATTTTTAACATTTTTATGCCATCGAATAATTTTATTGAATATTATGACTTATTATAATTGAATTAGTGTAGTTTTCTTGAAATAATCATGTTGTTATGGATTTTAAAAAGTCAAGATATGAATAGTTTAAAAATTTACATAAATGAGATTAAATAAACTATTTTATTAAATGATATTATAGTACTAGAAATCAATGAATATTCCAAATTACATATACAATGATGAAAAGGTCATTAATGACCCACTTGAGGTTCTATTGGAATTTTATAGTAACTACCAAGAAGATCAGGAGTCAGGCGAACCTGTTCATAGGAAAGTATAATACAAAAAATTCATTACAAAGAAGGAAATCGTAGAGTCACTCTATAAAGATAGGTGTATACCTTATCATAGGAATCATCATGACTAATATTATTACAAAATTTGGGTAACAGAAAAGGCCAGTTCGAGTTAACATCGAAGATTTCTCTTTTCGGAAGGGCATCCGCAACCTGATTAGCTTCACGATAAGAATGTGTATCCACAAGGGAAATCAAATCAATATTCTAAAGTAAATTAGTATAGAACAGTAATATATTCTATGGCACATTCCTTGAGTGATATTTCAGAATTAGAATTGAAACATATGAGTCTGACTCTATCCATAATTCATTCCAAACAAACTAGACAGCATACCCGATCTCTTATAAAAGGGAATCACCTCTACCCATTTATTCACACCTCACAAGACCCTTGTCTCATCAAAACTCTGCCCAAATAAACTCCCAACATCCCCATCTTCCTCCTATAATCCATACCTTAGTTCAATGACAATTCAAGAAAGCCTTTTGCCTTGAATCAAATTGGAGTTACACATTTTAGAGGCAACATTTTCTCTAATGTTCCATTCCATTATTTTAATTATTCACACTATATTATATTATTACTATTTGAATATATATCAAAACAAGTATCCTAAATATACTATGACTGTGTTTTGATAAGGATTCAAACTACACTTACAAACACCTCCATCTAATGAATACGAACATACTATTTCTATGTACGTCTAACAAATGCCTTACGAAACAATGATTGATCCATTTTACCCTACCACCTCTCATAGTGGCCATTATGATGGCCATATAATTATATATGATATATATGATATTTATATTGTCTATATGATTCTTTAATATTTATTTAAAAACCTACCATTATTCTTTTCATGAGCTGTAAATTTGATTATTTCATTTGAGGAAGTGCAGACTACCGCCCCCTAAAAGTGGAATGACTCATTCATTCTATACATGGAAATTATAAATTATGAAGTTAATAAACTTATGAAACATATATAAAATATGATATTATAATTTAATTATTATATACCTTTTTATCATTTATTTTTCATTCCTTTTAATATGAAAAATTAATGAATGTAGCGTTCATGCATTTGTACACCTTACCGTCTCTATGGATGGTGAATTTAATTTGATATCTCCAAAATTTATAAAATATTATAAATAAATATATATACTAGATATATAAGATATTTAAATAATTAATATCATTTTGGAGATATTATAATTTTGAAGACATGGAAATTTTGTAATTATAACATGTTCATTTTTGTTTCAAGTACCGAATATCGACAAAACGACCCATATTAACATAAATAATTATATAATATTTATTATGTGGTAATAAGTCATATAAAATGTATAATAAGATTTAAAAATGTTCTTATTCATATATAAATTAACTTAAGTTTTATATTCATGAAGAACATTAACCATACGTGATGTGTCAGACTCAAGGTAAGGGACTTCATCTAAATATCATTTCATTAAGGAATATTTTGATTTATAATTGAAATTATTTAATACGATGTATAAAAAACTTTTATTTTTAATTTCATTCAAAGGGAATTTTTTTCTATGAAGCGTTTTACTAAATGAAAAAAAATGATTCAGTTAACATACGTGACAACGACGACCATTCTCCAATGCAAGCATTTTTTGATATTTGGATTCCTTAAAAATCCATAACATTTGTAAAAGGAAAATAAATACCATATACCATTTTTATGTAATATGGTTTTGAAAAATGATTTTATGAACTGTTGATTATGTTAGTATCTTGAAATGAAATATTGTGATTGCAGTGTGGAAATGTTATCTTTCCATTATTCTGGTTTGATGTGTTATGAATATGATATAGTTCTTGGGAATTGTTTATTTATTGGGGTTGTTTCCTAATAAACCAAGGGCAGGTGAGCCCAAGATAGCTCTCCAATGTATTGGGTAACATGACAGGAAAAAAATTCTAATGTTTCTTCTAAGATATTTAGGGAATATACTGTGATGGGTATTCGAAACGTAAATCCCTATATAGTTGTGAAAGCTACAATATAAGTGTGTTTTGGATGACACAAGTTACATTTATGGTTTACGATTTCCATGTGTTATTCATAAATATAATTATTTCATGAGTTATGTTAAAGCGCTTATGTTTTATGATTGAAAATCATGATTTCTTTTATTTGTATTTATTAATGGACTAATGTACTCCTTCTTTATTTTATATCCATTACTAAGATTTTTATTCTAATACCATGTTTTGGAAATGGTTTTCATAGGTCATACATATGTTTAAGTGAAAAGAATAATTCTATATGACAAATATAAATAAAATAATTATTGTTTTATTTATGGAGTTTTATTATTATGGAAAAAAATTGGATAGAGTAAAAGGGTCTAATTTGTAATTTTTTAGATTTAATGTAATAGTGATGAATTAATTCTCTAAAACTATACACCTAAAAATATCCTCAATGTGAATTCTTTACTTAACTCAATATTTTTTAATGTTAATGTATGGGGCCTTACATTTGGTATTAGAGGTCAGTTTAGATAACTTTAGAGGATAGGGTGTTATTTATGCTTAAATGACATGATTTACACAACCACAATGGTTAGAATATTAGAAATAGTCATAGTTATTTTAGATAAATTCAATGAGTGTATGATATCATGAATACATATATATTAGTGTTCAACCACCTCATAGGATAGTATATGATGATTTTACTGATATACTCACGATGAACTTTTTTGGTATTAGTAAATGTCTTGATCTAGTAGGCACTAAAGTAACAATGGATGTAAAGGAAACTGTGGTGGTTTTTTGAATAAGAAACAGAATGAAATGGGAGATGAAATGAGAACTCTTGTGGTAATTATTATCCAACTATCTGGAGTCATGATGGACCACATGAACCATTATGATTTTTATAAGGCATCGTATGTGCGAGAAACGAATCACTATAGAAGTTCTGGTAATAACACTAAAGGTGAGTATATTCAAAAACCTATGTGTCAAGGATTTGGAAAGAAGAACCTACGAAAATATTTGAAGGGGCAGGAAGGTGTTATATATGTGGTAATTAAGGTCATAAATCAAGAACCTATCATAGGTGAAGGAAGCATTCTGTTGACTCTAGGAAAGGGAAAGAAGTTCTTTGCAATAGATCAATTGAATGTTTTAAATGTGGTGTGTGTGGTCATTATGAAAATAGATGTCATAAAAAGAAGTTATGGGAATGAGATCAATATTACTAAACAAATATTTGTTTACCAATACCTAATACCATTTTCATTAAGGATGAGGAAGAAAATAATGACCATTGAAATGGAGAGATTATTTCTTAGATGATGTTTTGACATTATTGAATATTAGGATGTGATTAATGATTTTTTTTAAGAAATAACTATTACATAATATGTTGGAAAAAATGGTTTAGAGATCATGAAAAATTCTCAATGATTAAGATGTCTATATTTTAGAAATCACAGAGTTATGATAGATATCTGGGTGATGACATGTTTTAAAGTAAGAATTTTATTTTATGAATGGGGTTACTTTAGAGGAAATTTATCTTGTATGTGTAACCTTGATTTTTGTTATGAGAAAATTCTATTTGAGGAAGAATTATCTTTTATTTTTTTGATATAGTTATAAAGAACTATTTTGGTTAATTTGATAATTGAATTTGATGCAATTATGGGTTATTACTTTTTGGGATGAAAATGTGAGGAATGATATAACATTTGAGTTTAAAATATGTTATTGTTATTTTTGATGAATTTATCTCATTTTTTTGGGAATTTTATTAAATTATGTAGTTCTAGGAAATGGAAACCCAGAGGGAAGGGTGAAAACCTGTCGTAACTACCATGGTGGCGGGAATTGAACCCACTACGGAAGGGCGACAAGGGCACATCCCCTATGACTTTCTTGCGAGAAGAAACTAGTTAGTATGACTTATTCTCTTTAGATTAAAAAATTTTATTGATCAAGAATAATTTAATTTTGGGAACCCATGATTTATCAAAACGATATCCCTAATATTGTAAAATGATATGTGGAATAAGTGAAAATTCTATTTTGGAAGAAATTTTCTCTTTTTAGAACATGTTATGCCTAAGGAAAATGGAATACAATGGGTTTTCATTTGAGGAGTAACGATTAAATTTTATTTTTGAAGAATATATTTTTTTATTGTGAACATATTACTAATTGGGTTATTTATAGAAATGATTATCCTATAATAGAGAATATGTGATTAGGTTAATTACATTTTATTACGAGTCTTTAATAGTAGTCAATATTATTTTGAGATAAATGTTAAGATTTATTGTGGAGGACTATGTTGTAAAATTCATATGAATTTTGGGTTCCAATCATAGTTTGGATTACTTTAATGAATTTTATGCACAATTTTTTATTGAATAGTATTTCTAGAACAATAGGTATTGTTTTTTGAATTATTTTGATTAAAGGATTATTGTTTTCATGGGATTATCTGATCTTGTACAAAAAAATTTGGTTTTGGATAATGTCTAGTGACATGGGAAATATGTATTTAATTTATTTAGATTATGTGATTATTTATAAATTTAATCTAGCACTTCATGTGTGACCAAGTCATCTTGAGTACACATCATTTGGAGAAAAGATTATTTTTCTGGTAGAAATTTATTAATGTATGAATCTCTACTTGAAAAGTAAGTATACTTCCTTATGTTCTTAGTAAATATCATAAATGCATTCAAAAAATATATGAAAATGATATTAAAACAAAAATATTTTCCACTAAAATTTACTATTAGGAAATTAATGACTGTTGAACCCATCAGAAGTTTATAGTTTTCTAAATGTTAACATTATCCTGATCATGTTTTCTATCACTATCCATCATAACTTAACACTTAGTTTATCTTTTATATCTCTGTTTTCCTACATGAAATAAAGTTATGTGTTATCTCAGGTGACCTTTGTAGTTCTCTTTATTTCTTTTAATGTCATAGTTTTATTGTCTCTTTTTTAATGTGGGACATTTAGTGATGTTTTTTAGTCCAATTTTAAAATTGTGAGGACACAATTTTCAAAAGGGGGGGATGGATGTAATGACCCAGGTCTTTATAAAATAATACATTTTAATTTCTATTAATATTAATGACTAAGATATTATTTTTACATTAAAGGGGATTCTTTGTCTTTTATATTACATTATATAAAACAATGGGTTTTATTGAAATCTTAGGTTGCGCACAACATTGGGTAATACTGAAAAATAAGATAATAGTTTTTTATTTTAAATGGTTGTTAATCCCTAGCTGTTTTATTGGCAGTAATGAAAAATATTAACTATATTATGATTTTACATATTTATTAAATGTTATTACATTTATAAAAATGAATATTAAAGGCTTTAAAAAAGAATGAATCTGATTTTAAGCATGAGATACCCTAATATTTTTAAAAGGCAATTTTACCGACTTTTAATGGTCAACCCTTTCTAAATATATTTTTGTAGATTTTATATATTCTCTTTGACAATATAAACATATTATATAGAATTGTAACATAAAAATTTACTTTGGATGAAATTTTTGTATTTTTCTGATAAAATTCATATTTTTTATAAATAGTGAAAAATACTGCATTTTAATTCATAACTACCTTTTCATCTAATTTATTTATATTGATAGATTATTATTTTAATTGGTTTTAATGTGTAATTGGATTATTTTTTATCATTTAATCCAATTTCATTCATTGGATGTAATTACACATTAAAATTGGACATAAACACATGTCAATCTTTTGAAAGATATTTTTTCTTAAAAACTAGTTTTTTGGTTTTAACAACATGAATTAATTTTAAATTAATTATTAAAACATTTATTTTTTGATTTTTGAATAATGGATACCATATTTGTAATCAGTAGGTCCAAATTGTGTAAATATGTAACTTTTATTTTTAGACATTATGAATAATAACTTCAGTAATTATTTTATTTACCATGGATAAAGGGTAAATCTACTAAATAAGGGTTAAAAATTAAATTATAATAATATAAAAATACACTAACATGTGTCTTAATCATCTTATATGAGATATGTCTGACAATGTGAATCATTGGGTAGATTTTGGGATCCCATGAAGCTACATGGATGTGAAAATAAAATATTATAAAATCAATTTAAAGTAAATAAAAATGTAACATAAACATGTATCTTTTAGTGAAAAACATTTTTATACAGTGTTATATAAGTGATCTTTTGGACTATAAATAGCCATTAGAAGGGTAAAATTATTTCCTACATCATGTTATTTTATTTATAATTATTATTTATCAAATAAATAAATTTATATATAACACAATGATGATGTAGTGAATACCTTATTAATGAAAGATTTAAATAAATGAGATTACAAATATTAAAATAAATTTATTTAAAACTATTTTGGACATAAAATAAATTTATTAATTATAAGGACTGGTTATATTTTAATTAATGATTTTTTTTAAGTAATGAAGTTGTTATAGATTTTTAAAAAGTCATGATATGAATAGAATAAAAATTGACATAAATGAGTTTTTACACAAATACTATTTTATTAAATAATATAATAGTACTGAAATTCTTAGATTCAGCCAAATGACATAGATAATGTTGAAAAATTATTAATTAATAACTTGATGTTCTATTTTCATATTATTTTAACTATATTAACCATATAGTACAAATATACAAGAATACATTGTAAGCATCAAATTAGTTTACAAAGGGTTAATGATAAAATATAATGTTAAATTTGTGACTTATACTAGTCTAGAACTTTTTATTTTAGAGTTTTACGACCAAAAAGAATATTATCTTTGAAATAAATAACTTTTGGATCATTTAAAACAGAAAATAATTTTATAATAAAATAATATTTCAAACCTTTCCAAAGCGCCACTCCTCCCTCTTATAAAATGGAATCCGCTCTACCCATTTATTCACACCTATCATGTGCCATGGCTAATCAATACTATGAACAAATAATCTCCCCAAATCTCTATATTCATCTTATAGGCCTTATCTTAGGCTGAATTCAATTTATGAAATCCTTTTTTCTAAAATTGAATTGGAGTTAAACCTTTTTCAGGTAGCATCTTCCTTAATGTTCCTTTCCATTATTTTACTTCTTCACTATCTATTCTATTCTTATTATTTGATTATATAACAAAAATAGTATCATCAATATATTATTATGTTGTTATGAGATTTAATCTAACAACACTTACACACACCTCTATATAATGGATGCAAACATAATGTTTCTGTGTATGACCAACTATTGCCTCATGAAATAATGATTGTTCGATTTTCCCATCCCATCTCTCATTGTGGACATTATGACGGCTCTGTAACTATATATGATATATACTATGTTTATATTTTCTCTAATATATAGTAATTTTTATTTAAAAACATACCTTCTTTATTTTCATGATGTGTAAATATGATAATTTCATTTGAACAAGTGCGGACTACCGCCCTCTCAATGTGTTATGACTCATTCATGCCATACATAAAACATATAAAAGATGGTGTTAATAAAATTAAATAATATATATAAAATATGATATTATTCTATAATTATAATATACATATGTATCAATTAGTTTTTATTTCTTTAAATATGAAAATGAAATGAAAGTAGCATTCAAGAGTATGTGCAACTTACTGTCTCCATGAATGGTGCATTTAATTTCTTATCTCCAACTGTTATGTACTATTATAAAAACATATATATACTATATATATATATATGTGTGTTATATTTAAATTAGTAATATAATTATATAGATAATGTACTTTTTACCACACATACAATTTGTAATTAAAACAAGTTCATTTTTGTTTCAAGTACCGAATATCGACAAAATGAATGATATTAACTTAAATAATTATGTAATATTTATTACATGGTAATAAGTGATATTAAAGGAATAATAAACTTGTAAAAGGTTCTTAAGAAAGTTTGAATTAACTTAATTTTATTATTTAGGAAGAACAAGGAACATACGTGATGATTCAGACTCAAGGTAAGGGACATCGTCTCAATCTCCTTTCATTGAGGAATATTTTCGATTTATACATGAATTTATTTTATAAGGTGTATAAACACCGTGGAATTTTAATTTCATTAAAATATAATCTTTTTTAATGAATAATTTTACTAAATGACACACAAATGTTTCTTTTTAATGTACACGACGACAAAAACCTTTCCGCCGCAACGATCATTTTTAATATTTGGCTTCCTTAACAAGCTGTAAATTTTTTCAAAGGAAAATAAATACCATAAACCATTTTCATGTATTTTTTATTGAAAATTGTTTTTATGATTCATTTATTATATCAGTATCTTGAAATTAATTATTTTTATTTCTATGTGAAAATTTTATGTTTCCTTTAAGCATGTTTTATGTGTTATGAATATGTATTGTTCTTAGGAATTGTTTTTTTCCACGAGTGATTCCATGATAAACCAAGGGAGGGTGATCCTGATATAGCTCTCCAATTAATTGGGTAACATGAAAGATGTAATATTTAACAATTATCCTTATATATTTAGGGAAGATTCTATGATTAGTATTACAAACAAAACTCCCTATATAGCTGTGACAACTACAATGTAAGTATGTTTTGGATAACAAAAGTTACCTTGGTGATTCATGATTTTAATGTTTTATTCAAAAATATTATGATCTAATGAGGCACTTTAAATATCTTACGTTTTATGATTGAAAAATATGATTTATTTTATTTTATGTATTAATTGACTAATGTTTTCCTTCCTTATTTTATATCCATTACTGATCTTTTTATGCTAATCCTATGTTTTTTAAATATTTTTCATAGGGAATAAAGAAGGGTAAAATAAAGGATTAAATCAATAATATATATATTAGGAAAATAATTATTGTTTCATTTAAGGAGTTTTATTATTATAAAAAAATTATATAGAGTAAAATTGTATACTTTGTAATTTTTGAGATGTAATGTTATAGTTATGGCCTAATTCTATAGAACTTTAAACCTAAAAATATCCACAATGTGAATTATTGACATAACACAAAATTACATATTGTTAAATATAGGTCCTTATAGGTCACCTAGAACTACAAAATGATTCTAGTACTTGATATTTAAGTGGACACTCACCACATTATTTTCCCAGAGAACCACTTGGGTTAAAAATAGGACACCAGAAGAATAGACCCAACTAATGCGACAAAAATTTAGGATTTATTTTACAATTTTATCCAATAAAATTTTATTTAGGAAGTTCAGTATCCAAAATGGATATCCAATATCATCCTGTTGAAGAATAAAAATTTGAAAATAATGGTCTATCTCGACATTTTTAATCTCAACTGACATTGTCAAAAAGATAATCTGTCAGTTCTGATTACCGAACATTTTATTGATGACACAAAATGATATAAAGATATCCATATCATTGATTGATATTAATTATATAATAGAACATAAATTGACCATGAACATGTAAAATCATCTTCAATTTAATCCCTCGTATATTATTTCCTATCTTGTAATTCCCTTTGGATTGATGAATTTAGGTGCTACATATTAATGTGCCTTGAAAGTCATATTCATTCCCCAATTAATACTATTTTTGGAATTCTATGTGGAGGATTTTTTGGTTATTTTTAAATAGTTTTATTACTATCTATCTGATCTTGTGGTTATCCTCAACAAAATGCGACAAAAAAATCAAAAATTAAACCCTTAGAAGTGCACATATGGGGTTACCGTAGGAAAATTTATTATATTATTCGTACTCCCTCATAAAACTGATGTTTTTTATAGAAGAACAAGTTTATCCTAAATATATACACTCAAAAAAACCTTAATTAATTTATAAAACATCATGATATCCTTTCATACATTCCATGATCTATATCAAACCTTAGAGGAAACAACTTTCTCGTCCCCATATTAATGAAAAAGGTGGTCACATATCACTGGAACAATGAATTTCAGGAAGCATTTGATAGCCCTAGGAGTTATCACATGATTCCACTGTTTCTAATTAAAAAACGTGATGTGAAAACACTCATTTTGAATATGAAAATCCTAAAACAATCTCTAGGTGATTTCTACACACAAATGAATGACATATACATCAAAAAAAAGTCTTTATTATCTTAATCAAACCATGTTAAACCCCATGAATTATTCTTTAGATATCGAGAAGATCTTTCTAGAGTCAATAATCATGTTTCTAATGTTGAGGTACTAAATGAAACCATACAATGTCCATTTGATCTCTTAGCACAACCCATTCAAATAAATAATCTTCCATCCCATGTTTACTATATGTTTAGCATGGTGGAAAATTACCTATTAGTAGTTCTACATTTAGTATGTTCCCTAGTATGTTCTAAATAACATGGATTTTGAGAAATTAATTATATATCATCTATCTACAAATGAAACATTTTTTTGATACTCTATTTTATTATGAAGAGATAATATCAATTAAAGGGAACCCTAAGATATGGGAGATGCATTTTGATGGAGCATCTAAATGGCCAAAAGAGAATATAATAGAAGAATGAAATATCAAAAAAGATATGATGGATGTAATATTTATCTCTCTAGTAAATTAAATATTTTTTTTATCATTCCTATA
This sequence comes from Viscum album, assembly GCA_963277665.1. Taxonomy (NCBI): domain Eukaryota; kingdom Viridiplantae; phylum Streptophyta; class Magnoliopsida; order Santalales; family Viscaceae; genus Viscum; species Viscum album. Next base: position 1,547,687,767 of record OY728155.1, on the reverse strand, counting down.
TTTAGAAGGATGTTCATACAATGGGGTTGAATATATATCCCTCATCGTAGGGATATAATTGCCTCCTCAAATGACCATAGACCACTTAAAGGTGAAAGGAAATTCATAGTTATAAATGAAATAGATCAATCATGATTATTCCATAAGATAGGACGTTCTAATATATCTACATGACTATGTCTTAAGAATATTGGTAGAATTCCCCTTAAATCTACAATTTACTAAGGTCCCATAATCATAGCACACCCCCGTAAATGTTTAGAGAATGTTACCACACCAAAAACATATTTAGATTGAAATGAAACAATTTTAAATATTGGAAAATTCCAAATGGTCTCATTAATTTTTCATGCCATCATGAAAAAAGTCAATGATGGAATCACCATTCCCAAACAAGATGGTCTAATGATTGTTTGGATGATCCTCATTGTGTACTTTATTCAAAACAACATTCTATTCTAAAAAATATCCAGAAATGGGAAAATTTTATGAGGACAGAAAAAAATTACTCTTCATGAAATATAAAATCACTATAAGGTTATCTATAAATGAAGCATTGATGGAGTCCATCTTAGGTACATCGATGATGAAGGGACTACAGAACTAAAAAAATAAGTACATACAATAAAATGTTGTTCCCACTAGTCATGGTTTAGGATTTCCAATAAAATATTAATTATTGGTTAATTATAGACTTCAATGATGTATTATTCCATAAAATTCACTAAGAAGTGTCATTTATATCATGTGAATTCCAAATTCCTCCATTGACCCCTAAATTTTCTACATACATCAAAATAATCTTATCTACATTCTATATGGGGAATGGATGTGGTGGGGTGTTATCCTCTAGTTATCACCAACTAATTCATATAAAACCTAACTAGTTCTGTCTTCTTATCCAAATGGGTTGAATTTTACCCCTCAGTTAATTTTAGACCAAAATAATTTTCAGCATCATGAAATCCAACTTCATAACCAGATTTAGTGTCCCTTCATACAAAATTGATGGAGAATGGCACCAATTTTTATTCTAATATGTGGGAGGGTTTGTATTGGGAGAATAATATCAAAACCAACCAATTTTCTCACTATCATAGAAAATCCAATGGATAGATAGAGACCATCAACAAGACCCTATAAAATATACTATATAAGAGGGTGTATAAAGATAAAAATCATGGAATAAAATGATATTCCATGCATTGTGAGCTTACCAAATGAAAAACTGTATAGTCACACTGGTGAGACCACATTCTCTTCTATACGTGTTAGAAGTGGTCCTACCTATTGAGGTCTAATTACCCTTAGTCTTTGTTACTATATGTAATGAATTCTCCATAGATGAGAATTTGAAAAAAATGGATCGATAAATTGGAACAACATAAAGATAAAATATGTGTGTTCCTTTCATAATGTGGACGTCTATTATAATCGTATAGTAGAGGATTATAACATGAATTATCACCTCTTCTCATTCCTCCAAGGAGTACTCATATTAGTCTTATAAACTCCACTGATAATATAGATGAAGCCTCTAATGATAGAGACAAAGGGAGAGTGACCATATTCCATACACAAGGTCCTCTCCAACATATTTTATTCTCTCATCTTGACGGTTTAAGATCTCAATACATCCATTTCCAATTAAAGATTTCTCCAAAAATAATTTATATGATAAATTCATCATGATCTGTGTTTCAATATGATAAACTACATGACACGAGGTTCCTTGTTGTATGATGTTAAACTGTATGGTTTTCTCAAATCCTTGTTGAATGATGTTAAACTATATAGAATCATTGGTCCAGTTTGTATTCCTATATTTGGAACATGATCTAGTCCCAATCAAACAACCCAAAACTATAAGGCACCATGGTCTGATATTTATTTCTCTAAACTACATATCCAAACATCATTTTAACATGATGTTAAACTATATGACAATTTCCAAACCACTTGATATAAAAGTTCATGGGTGTTTCCTTGTTAGAAAACATAAAACTTAAAAATGTTTTAGTGTATGATTAAGAAGATAATAATCTTTTGTTTTTTCTTCCAAAACAACTTCTTTCTATGAGATACATGTGTCTTGTTCTTTCCAAAAAAACACATATAGTGAGGTCGGGATATTATTTCTCGGGCTTATCCACAACCAATAAAAAAAATTCCCCCTCTTCTACATATACACCATATCTATGTTTGATACTATAATTCTGGGTCCCTATGTAATGACCTAAACTTTTTGAACGATAATTGTTTCTAGAAAATGTGTGTTATATTATTTTATTCACAAAAAAACTATATCACATTACTAATGAAGTGAGTAAAATTGAAATATAGCCATTGGATTAAAACCATTATATGAATGTTGGCCCACTTAAAACATTGGTCAATATGACCATTGGAAACAATACTCAAAATAATAATATTAAATTTATAATTAGATTTATAAATAGAAATGATAATGGTTAATTAATGCAGAATGTGGAGTCAATAGCCTCATCTGGTAGGGTCATTCCATATGAAGGACAATTTTTAAAACTTGGGAGGGAGGTATCATCTTGGGGTTTCACTCTTGATCATTCCCAAGATAACCTTCAACACTTTAAGCTCAAACAAAATCACATACGGTATAAGTTCAATTTAGTGGAGATTACAACTCCGGTGATGTTATCTGAGCCACCATAAGAATCTATCACCATTGAACACCTTACCCATAGATAGTATATAGGTTTTATAAGATATTATGATTCAAGGCCTTGGATCATTATTATATAATCCATTTGTATGAATAAAATTGTTTTTTCTATCTTTTTGATTTTGAGATTAGTTTTTCATAAAAATATGATGAATTGGATAATCTCATTTTACAAATACAAATTTTACATTTTATAAAAGATTTAATTATTAAAATAGGATATGGTATTATTAAAAATGATTATCTTAACAATATATTATTATTAAAAAACTATTAATTAAATTTTAATGATTAATTAATTATATATTTTTTTCAAGTGTTCGAAATTTCACTATACGTTATAATATTTATTTTCTACCATCTATTATTTTTAATAAAAAATGATTTTATATAATTAAAAATTAAATATTTCATACTTATATAATTATCACGACAATATAAATTTCAATTTTGAATTCATAATATCGATACTAGGTTAGTGGGAATTTATGAGAATTTAACAAAATATAGTTTTTTTTCATGAAATCATAATGATGTATTATATAATATATAATTATTGTCAAATATTTTGGATTAAAATATTATAAGAGGGGAAACATGTGGCCAATACCATGGTCATGACCATGGGTTTGGAAATACTACTTCAGACGTGTCTAAGGAAATTACTAAAAAACGCCCTCTTTTTTCTATAAATACCCACCCTTTCATAAATCAAATTAATTAAAAATTCATCCTCCATATATCATAGATATTATTCTTTACCAAGGATTCCATAATTTCCCAATGTTATAATCTTATTGTTTTAGGAGTTACTCTTCAACGTAAATGGAATCTCAACTTTCCTTTCTTGTTCATGATTCATTTTTACGTGGTATGTCATTCAAAATTTGATACTATGGTCTTATGAAAATATTATTATATCTGATTTCTATATTATTATTATTTTATGAATGGGTGACCCTATTACCCTATATTTTTAATGTTTTCTTAAACCATGCTTTATACCCATTATGTTCCATATTTTACTTCTCAAAATTTCTCTATTTTCCACAAGAAATTGTTATATTTTATATTGTGAATAACCAATCTTAATTATCCTCCATGGCTATTTAGATATATTTTTAAAATGATCTATTTTATTCTATGATTAATATTAATTAATCCATAATACGTTATTGATGGGTTTAAATGAAAAAAAATGATCTTATTTTATGAACTTTTGAAAACTCCAGGATTATGTTATCAAACCCATTTAGTTTATTCTCTACAGGTTATTTATGAAATGATTTATCATAATATATATGTATCAAAATAAAATATAAATATGCAGGGCGAACCTTGATAGTTCTCTAATTCATTGGGTAATTATTTGAATCCCTAGAGATGACAAGTTTTACAATACCTTAGTGAATAACCATAGTAATTTTAATGACACCACTATGATGAATCAGAGTTATATTTATAAGAATGACTCAATGAAATGTTTTTGAAACATTAATATGTTATGAATCATGTTATTTTAATTATGATATACCTATTTTACCCTTTCTCATTACTTAAGGATGTTTCTTATGTTTTTATCGATAATTATCATAATCAAATGTAAACAGTTTCACATTATTTCCCTCATCGTGATTTATAATAACCCTTGATTTTTATGTATTTCCATTGATTTTTAGATATAATAATTTTAATTTAGGTTTAACAAATGATGAATCCTTTCATATTGATTAGAATAATGTTTTCATGTTTATATTTATTATACACCTTTTTTCCCAAACACTAAACATTAAAAGATCCTCTATTTGTACCATGTAAATGAAAAGTTATGAAATAAAGAGTTGGGATGCCATAGTTGGTATAAAATGATGGTTTATTATTTTTTCTAAATTATGAGCTGAAAATTTTAGGAATAACCTTATAGAAAATATTAAATATAGAAAACCATTCTTGTATTTAGGTAAAGTATTATGTAAGTGGTTTTTAAGAAAAGAAATATTTTTCTGGAGATGAAAAGGTAAAAATGGCACTGTAATAGATGTATATAAAAGAAAAAATAGAAAACAACACTTTCAGATAGACTTGAATGAGAATGGGTTCCTAACAATATGCATTTATTCACCCCTATTTTGATACTCTTAGAGGATATTTTTTGTTTATCCAAATATTTTTGTAAAGAATTATGAAGGATTTATATGTAATTAAGTTGTATTTAGTGAATAACATGTTTATGAATGATGTTACTTGACATAATATCTCCCTTTCAATTATAATATTATTATATAAAATATATTTTCACTATGGTTTTTTACAAAATATTAGGATGTAGGTGAAACCACATAAATGGTGAGTGCAATAAACCCGATGCTGATGAACTTCCGATGTAATATAGTATAAAAAACATCACGATAATGATGAATCAACATACTCAAGTAATGGGAAATAACTTTAATCAATATGAGATACAATATTTATTGTTAAAGGAAAAAATTTATGTTGATTCCATTATCCATCAATAACCACCTTATTTCTGTGGATCTACCGACCCATTGACTAATAAATAGTGGATAAGCACTATCAAAAAGATATTTTCTAATATCCATTGTCTTTAATAAGAGAATGAAACCATATATATGTACCATATAGAGGTAGATGCTGATAAATGGTGGTTTTTGATCAAAAATATGAATTTAGGATGAGAGATTGAAGCTATTGAGTGGGATGAGTTATGTGGAACCTCTTCTAAAAAATATTTCCCCCATTCGATGAGAATGATAATGGATATGGAATTCCTAGAGATGAAGCATAAGAAGAATTAATATATGGGAATCTATGAGATGAAAATTATAATACATTCTCACTACACCCCTAGTTTTTTCATGGAACCTAATAGGAAGGATCATAAAATATTTGGTGGACTAATACATCATCTATAGAATAATCTTGACAACCAAGACTGTGAAAAGTATGAGGTGATCATGAGGAGTGCTATAAAAGATGAACTAGATCTCATAAAGACATAATGGTTCTATAGATCAAATGAAATAAATAGATATTTTTATCCAATTTTAGGGTGTATCTTTGATCAAGGAAAAATATGAACGAAAGTTAAAAATTCTAAATGCCAAAAATCTAGGATGAGAAATTATGGGAACTACCTACATAGGAGAGGAAAGTGTTACAAGTGTGGAAGAGAAATATATATTTCTTGGAACAGTCATAATGAAGTGAATCACCACCTTCTAAATACACATGATATAGTGAAGATGGTGCAGGATTTTCACGAAGTCCACTGCTTTAAATGTGGACAACCATGCCACTTTTCCAATCGCTATCCAAATCTAAGTGTAATAGAGGGGAATCACCATAATACTAATCATTTTCCAATGGAGAAAGTTCATACTTTATATACAATGATGGTTGATGTTGAAGCTCTAAATGATGTGGTGGTAAGTACACTCATTTTTTCTCTCAAAGATAGAAAGTAAATTGTTTGATTTTGGTTATACAGTTTCCTTTATTTTCTCAAAGTTTTAAAATAATTTATAATCAATCCATGAAATTCTATATGATTAGTTTTAATTCAAGACTATTGAAGGGATAATATAAGCATCAACTGTGTATAAAAACACTATTATTTACTTTGGTGAGAATAATCTCAATGCAATTCAAGAAGTTATTCCCATATTGGAATTCAACATTATATTCATGATTGAATGGAACTCTCTGTGAAATACTAACATAAATTGTTGAAGCAAGGAAATAATAGTATTATTGAATGGATAACCTATACTTTTTTATGAATAATGATATATTTACTTGAACTATTTCTTGAAGCACTACCCATAGCCTTATTAATAGATATGATCAAAGACGATGGAGATGAAAATTAACATATACAAATAAATAATGTCCCCATCACTCAAAAATTCATTGTTTTATTTTCTATGGAGTTTCCAGAAACTCTCATAGAAAGAGAGTTAGAGTTTTTCATTGATCATATTTTGGGATCCATGGGGATTTCAATGAAACCATATTGAATTACTAATGTGGAGTTTGAGAAATTACATAAGTAACTCCATGATATTTTGTAGAAGGGGTTTATCTATCCAAGAGTTTCTCCTTGGGGAGAACCTATTCTATTTATAGAGAATAAGGATAGATAAATGTGTAAATTCATTTATTATAGTGAACTTAATTAGATATTGGTGAAGAAAAAGTACCCTCTTCTAGAATTGATGATTTCTTTGACCTGATTTATGGGGCTCAATTCTTCTCCAAATTGATATTTTATCTGGTTATCATCTATTGAGGATAAAGAATGAATATATTATAAAAAGTCATTCTTTTCAAGATATAGGAATCATGGGTTTGTTGTTTTTCCTTTGTATTGACTAATGATCCTTTTATTTCTATGGATTTAATGAATACAGTATTTAATGACTACCTTGATAGTAGTATGGTAGATTTTTTGTTGATATTCATATATATTCTAAAATTGATGAGGACAATTAAGATTATCTAGGGGTTATAATGAAAACTAGAAGGATGTATATGTTATTTAGAATGTTTATAAAAAATGAATTTTGGTAATACATGTTTCTTTCATGGGGTAAATTACAACCAATGAAATAATATCTATTGATACAGACCAGAAAAAGGTTGTAGAGGAGTCTCTGCTTTATAGAACAATAACATAGATGTATAACTTATTTGGTTTAGTAGGATATTATAAGAGGTTTGTAAATAATACATTCACGACATTCCAATCCACTAACAAAGTTAACTCATAAATGGGTCAAGTTCATCTGAAAAAAGGGGAGTTTATAATGTTTCCAATAGTTAAAGAAGAGATTAGTTACTGCATCCATGTTAACTATACCCTCTATTGGATAAGGATTCAATATTTTTAGTGATTCATATATGAAATGTATTGGGTGAATCTTCATGATAAATTACATGGTGATTGGTTAGGAATCTCATGAGTTTAAACCACATGAGAAGAACTATCTTATGTATGACTTGGTGGTAGATGTGGTTTTTTTGGTCTGAAGATATGGTGGCACTATTTTAATGGTGATAAATGTGATAGATACACAGACCATCAATGATTGATGTATATCTTCACACAAAAGGAATTGAAAAACATAAAATCATATAGATGAGATGGTTGGAACTTCATAAAGACTATAATTTTTCAATTAATTATCATCCTGTAAAAGCAAAAAGTCTATGGTGCATTAATTTGGAATGACACTATTGTATAGTTAATTACGAGGATTCAAAGAGATCCTTTAATCAGGGACCTAGTAAAACGGAAAATGGGAATTGTAAGTGAATGGAAATCCTCAACCCTATCCCAAATGGTTTCTCCACCATCTTTAATAGATAAGATCAATAAATATCAATGTGACTATCCTTTGGTAGAGAAGAATATTGAGGGTATGAATAATGGGACGTTTCCTATGTTCAATAATGATCAAGAAGGTGTACTAAAAATTTTGTACATGGATGTGAGTTCTATCTATTACTGAAATAAAGAGGAAGTATATGGTTGAAGCTTGTATCTCTAGTGTATATATTCATCATGGAAGCGCTATAATGTATAAGGACCATTGTGATAATTATTTATAGGATAAACTGAAAGGGAGATTTTTAAATACACTACAAGGTGGTTGGTATGTCAATAAGTGACATTAGAGCCACAAAATACTAAAAGGGTATGAAAACCACTCCCCATACAGGCATGGATGTGGGATAATATCACTATGGACTTTATCACAAGTCTTCCAAGAACATCCAAATGATATAATGAGATATGGGTTATAATGGAACATATTACCAGAACTGCCCATGTTTATATCTTTTTGAGATGACTTCTAGCCTAATCAACTCGCAAGGATTTACATAAAGGGGTTGGTAAGGATGCATGGGGTGCTACTTCCTATCATTCTAGATCGTGATAAATGGTATACATAAATATTCTAAAGAATTATTCAACATTATCTTAATACTAAATTGAAATTTATTACGATCTATCACCCACAAACTGATGGATAATCTAAAATGGCTATTCAAACACTCAAGGACATATTGAGAACACACTCAATAGAATTTAATGGTGGATGGGATCAACATATCTTGTTAGTTGATTTATCATACAATAAAAACTCCTATTCAAGTATTCAAATGGATCCCTATGAATATGTACATGGGAAGTGATGTCAAACAAATACAAGTTGGGATGAATCTGGTGAGAGAAATCATATTGGACCTAATCTTGTGAAAGAGTGGATAGAAAATGTTCATGTCATCAAACAAAAAATATAGGGAATTCAGAGTCATCATAAGTGCTTAGCTGACAACCGTCGAAGTGACTTTGAGTTTGATTTTGGAGATAAATTATTCCCTATAATATCACCATGGAAGAGATTCATGTAGTTTGGGATGAAAGGGAAGCTCATTTTCAGGCACACTGGAAAAAATTAAATCCTTTCTCTCATAGAATCGATGAGATATCGGCTTGTACTTAGTCCAAATCTAGGTGATTATCATGATGTATTCAATGTTTCATTATGAGTAAGTACATACATGACCTTTCACATGTACTATATCCAGAGATGGTACAATTGGAGCATGACTTCTCTTTTGAAGAGCAGTTGGAAGAGATCTTGGATCATAGATACAAGGTTATATGCAACTAGACTACCCACACTGTTAAAGTGTTGGGGAGGTACCAAAAATATAATAATACACCTTGGAACCAGAGGAGGAAATGATGAAAAATTACCCACACCATTTTTCAACATAGGGATCAAGATGAAATATTGGTGATTAAATTTGTTATGGGGGGAATAATGTAACCACTAGAACTTTTTGAATGATAATTGTTTCCAAAAAATGTCTGTTATATTATTTTGTAGTCAAAAAACAGTATCCCATTACTAATTAAGTGAGTATAATTGAAATTTGATCATTATTTTTCAACCCTTATATGACCACTAGTCAATTATGACTATTTTTCAATATTAATGTTGAAAACAGAATGCTTAGTAATAATTTTAATGTCAAAATTATTGTTATAAATGAATGTGGTAATTGATTATTAATGTATAAAGAAGAGTAAATGTCGACATCCTATAATAATGTTTTATGAATCCCATTTTTCAGAACCTGTGAGGTAGATAGCTTATTTAGGATTCTATATTGATTATGCCAAAGCCAAGATTTAACATTATAATCATGAACAAAATCTTTTACGAGGGAAGTTCATGTTAGTGGAAATAACCACTCAAGCGACGTTATCCAAGTTTCCACAAGAATATATCACCATCACACGCCTTACCCAGTGGTCATGTGAAGGTGTTACAAGGGGTTATGTGTCAAGGCCTTAGTTAGTTATTTTATAATCCCATTTTAAGAATAAAATAATTTACCATCATTTTCTTTTTGTTTTTAGTTTTTTAAAAAAATATGACGAATTTGATAAATTGATTTTTCATACTGAAATTGAACATCTCATAAAATATATAAATATTCTAATATTATTATGTATTATTAATAATTATTATTTTAATAAAATAATATTATAATACCAGTCGTATTTTAAATTTAAATGATAAAATAATTTTATTTTTCTTAGTTGTCAATAATTTCATTGTGTATTTTACTATACATTTTATATCCACTGTTATTTTCAATAAATAAGGTTTTTTGTATTTAAAATTTAAATTTAAGATACTAAGATAATTATTATTTTAAATTAATTTTCATTTCTTAAATCATAATTTTATATTAGTTTAGTGTGAATTTATGATATTTTTATAAAATACTTATGTTTTATAAGGAATAGTAAAAATATAGTTTGAGTTTTATGGTATGTTAAATGAAATCATAATGATGTAATATATAATATAATATTATGATAAACACATGTGGATTAAAATATGATAATATGTTTCTCTAGTGGACAAAACCATGAGACAATAGAATGGGAAATCCCATGGTTTTTCAAATACCACTAATAAGGTATCAAAGGAAATTAATAACAAAATCCCCATATTTTGAAATAAATACCCACCCATTAATTCATTTCCATTCATTAAAAATTCAACCTCTATTAATTTATGATATTATTACCTTCCAAGTAATCCTCCCACTATTTCCTCAGGCCCCAAGGCCCCAATAATTGGGTTTTAGGAGTTATTTTTCATGGTAGGGGGATATCAACTTCTCTTTTCCGTTCATGTTTTCTTTTTTATATGATATGAAATTAAAATTTCCATATAATATTTACATATCCATTTTATTATTCCCCATTACAATATTAATAGCCTATTATTAATAGTATACTCTTATACTCTCTCTATTTAATGTTCTCTAAAACCATGTTTTATACATGTTATGTTACTGATTTTAGCTCTCAATATTTCTCTCTTTTCCACAAGAAATTATTGTGCTTTATTATTTGAATACGCAAAAAATTATATTATCCATGTGTATTAACATATATTTCAATATTAAATATTTTATTATGGGGTAAACATAAATGAACCCCACCTTTCTTTTTTGGTATTAAAATCATAAAATGAACTTGTTTTTATGCACTTTCTAAAACTCCACGATTTTGATATGAAACCAATTTCATTTATTCTATGAAGGTTACATATGAAAAATTATTTTATCATATATATGGGTAAAATTAATTAATACATATTATTGGTGCACCCAAATAGATCCCCAATGCATTTAGTAAAGCATTTAGTCTCTAGAGAAGACATGTTTTACGATACCTTGGTGAATAACTATGGTAATTTTTATGACACATCGATGAAAAAACATAGTGATATGATTATGAATGGATAAATCAAATGTTATAGGCACATTTATATGTTATGGATCATGTTATTTTAATTTTTATATTCCCCTTTTACTCTTTCTCATTACATTATGATATTCTATATTTTCTTATTGATAATTCAATATAATCACATGTAAGTTATTTCCCTTATTTTCCATTAATGGAACTTATTCTCAACCATTCCTTTGATATATTTCATAAGGTTATCAGATTTAGTAATTGTATATTTGGATTATGTAATGAGTAATCCATTAATGTTTATTAGATGAAAAATTCCATTTTTACATGTATTATGTAAGAACCTGAATCTTTATTTTCGGTATCGATCTTTTTTTCAAGTATTTTTAGGGAAAATGGGAGAATTTGGAAACATTATGAGTACACTCCACATAAATAAGATTACATGGTGTGTACTTAGGAGTATATGTAGTGTACCTAGTTGCTGCGCGTACCCATGTACTGGCTGTGTAACGACCGAGTACATGGCTGTGTGAGGTGACCTGAATACCAAATAAAGTGGGGTCCGGTTATGGCATGTACAAAGTGTGTAAATTAAATAAACACATGGTATAATTTTTATTTATTTTTTTGATAGGATGGACCGGGGTAATGTCTCATACCAAAAAACTCATTCTTCTAACCCCGTCTCATCCAGGTACTATCGAGGGTGACGAATCTTCTCGAAGCCATCGAACTGTCATCTGTTATCTGAATCAAACATTGTTAGCTGCATTGGAATTCCCAGGGAGATTTATTATTTCTTTTAGAGGATTTCCTCCTATTTTACCAGCTTTTATGAGATAATATTGGTTGATATTTTTTGATGTTTTTATAGACCTAAAATTTTCAATGTTGATTCAAAGGATGTGGCTCAACTATATCAATCGTAAAACATCGATGTAGGTGGTTTGTTACTTTCTGTTGTTTTATTTGGATTATATGTGAAGAAATTGTTGAAAACCCTAGTTTAGGGTATTGTGTGTTTTGGATATTTAACCCTGTTTGACATCTGTAATGATTTTTTTTCACTTAAGAAAGGGTTTTTTTATGATTTATGTTTATTACCCTATTTATGGATGTGTTTTCCAAAACTTTCTAGATTTTGGATGTTGGGTCTAGAAATGAATTTTAGGCTATTTGTTTACATTCCTTGTGATGTTAGGATATATTTGATATTATATTACATGCTTGTGATATGAATTTTAGTTATTTATACATGTAGTATTTGAGATTACTTTAGATGCCTGATATCGTTTGTGCACAATTATATTACCCAGGGCTGTGAAAACCTGGTGTTGTTAGACCATAGGGGGAAATAACATGGAGGGCTTCCCCATAGTTCCTGTTATAATTTTCACATTGTAAGACCATAGTGGTGATATACATTGATATCTCCATCAGAGTTTCTATAGTATGCCATTGGGAGATCACAAAGGGAATGTGGATGGATTTCTTCCTCAAAGAGTCTGTAGTTATCATAAAAAGAACACATGTAGAATTGATGGTGAATGCTTCCTTATAGATTCTTTGTCTTTTTGAAACAAGAGGGGTTAGACTGTGAGAACATTCCCAGACAGTTGCTTTTGAATTAATAGTTTAATGATTAATAAATGTAAATGAATGTAGTTGAAACTGTAGGATTGTTTAATTTTTAGTACATCCTTGTTCATAACAAAATTTTGCATATTACTTGATATATATATATATATATATATATTCAATGACAGTTAGGCACAGATCATTTGGTGGTTGCATTATAGGATTAATCTCGCACCTAGTTTTGGTCATTCTTTTGGGTCCAAACAGATTATATTGTTGCAGGTATATATAAGGGAAATCCCCCTTCTACATCAGATATGTGATTGTTGAGGACCTGGAGAGCATGGGACCAAGTTGAGGATTATGATGCTGCTGGAGTTTACTTTTTTTCTTGTGCTTTGGTTTAGTACTGTAAATCTAGCATTTTGAATTGTTTGGATACTTTCTTAGATATATGTTACATGCATCATTTATATATGTGCTCTAGTTTTTTATTTAAATCTAGTCTTCTGTTGTTTACTTGTTATAGGATATTACTGCTTCCACTATTGTATATTATTGTTATTATGATGTGTTACTCTTCCAATGAGGGCATAGTTTCCCCACTATTATACCAAAGTCCGTCACTACTAGTTGGATGCCTTTGAAATTTAGGTAAATGCGATTAAGGCTATGTGACCAATCAGGTACGAGGCACCATTGGGCGGAGCCCAAAACCAGGACGTTACAAAGTGGTATCATTGGGATTATTTTCTTCTTTCACTTATTTTTCGAATCCTATAGACAACGCTTGGAACAAATAGGCAAGTTGTAATAAGTTTTACTTGGGAGTAGCTAACTTGTTTACTTGGGAAATCCAATATACCTCGAATATTGTAATTTTTTTGGGTTTTCAATTGTTACAGATTATTTGATTTCACTGTTGGATGATTCACATGATTTGATCTATTGTCATTTATATTCTCAAGGTTATGTTTCTATTGAAACCCAATGAGATAAGGGTAAGCCATCTCATGCATCATATATGAACTTTCTAGAGATCACATATCTTGCAATCTTGTCTTGCCATTTAGGGTGAATTCCTAATTTTATGTTGTTGGGATAGATGTTGTGCTAGGTATGCATGCTGTTATAATAGATGTCATGATAAAATAACAAATATTTGATATTGAATTTTTAATATTTAATGATTCATTTGAATTTGTGCCAAACATTGGTCTCTCAGGTGTTATGGGACCTCATGGATCAATATTTAGTGGATCATGTGATTAAATTCACTATTATACATTGTTATATACATGAAAAAGATGCCATGATTTGATTCGTGGGGAGTATGGGTCACCAAAGATCATAATTTGGCACTTTAATTTTTTTAGTGTTTTTATGTGGTTCCAAAGTAGTTTCTAATTCTTACTATTCAGAAAAACCCAAAATACATGGTGTGTAATGATTAACACATTCCATGTATCCTTATGTTCGGGATGGAAAAAGATTTCTTACATACACACTGTGTACTATTGGTAGACGCCACGTAGTCATTATCTTTTTGACTGACTGTGTGAGAAGAAACACAAGGTTCAGAAATGTTGGGTGATACACACTATGTTATAAGAGCCATGTATATAGTCATGTGACCAACCACATGGGTGGATAAAACATAGGTTGTACATGTCGTGTTCTATCCTTGCGTGCCATGTAGAGTCAACCATGTCGCTGACCGTGTGACTAGTGGAATAGGTGGTTATAATTGAAGGGGAGTACACACTGTGTCTAGGGTTAACATGTCGTGTAGTATTACCCAATAAGGAACTGTGTGTTTATATGATGGGAGGAACTTGGGTAGGGTAATATGATTCAAGTACATGTTGTTTCATAGGATGAACATACCTTGTGTAGGGGAGTTACACGACCCATTTTGTTAGAAATACACGCCCATGTTGGAAACTAAGGGAACACGCCTTGTAATGGGTATACATGTCGTGTAACACTATTTTGTAAAATTTGTATTTTTTCTTCTCTTCATCCATTATTCACTTCTATATTTCAGTCCTTGATAATATTGATCTAAGGTGTGCGCTTGACCTTGAAGGGTCATTCCACCAAGAATTCCTCTGGTTGTACACTAGATACAGGGCAATGATCAGACATTGGAAATGGTATACCTGGGACTACCAACATATTTTCCCATTGAGGCCATCTTGGCACTAGCCTTCATTCCAGATATAGATGCCGATGCACAGTTCAGAGAAGGCTTTATGATGTTCATGAGAACCTTCTGGGAAGAACGACATCCTTCCCCGTGTATGATAGAGTTGATGTGGGTTTTAGCAGCAGCATCCTCCCACTTTCTCAGGGGATATAGGACTTCATGATGTAGAGTCATGGTTAGAATCCATGCAATATATCATAGATCATCACAAGACACCTCCAGAGATGAGGTTGATGATCTCTATATGCATGCTTAGGGATTCATCCAAGAGATGGTGGGATGTGATATCATAGGCGGGACGCAATCGAGTTATTTCTTGGGATGAGTTCTTGCAAACCTTCAATGGATTCATATTCATGATCTGTTTCCACCACCAATTGGCTTCCTATCAAAATTATAGACCACCAAATCAAGTTTATCTTCTCCTGAGAACTGGAGGATAGTGAATATCTTTTCAATGGAGTAAATCCACTATTACTTGAGGAGGGAATTAGATGATACTCTAAACATGGGAGGCCTTTTCCGCACGAAGGATTCAATAAAAACATTCTCCTTACATGGAGGAGGAGGGTGTACACGTGAATTTTGTAATTATTTATAACTTAATCTAGCTGAGAAGGTACTATCATGATGTTTTGAGAACCCATTGCCATCATATCAGGCATATCATTAGGGAAATCTTCACATTCCCTATCACACTAATTGTTGGGACGTGTTCTTCTATTTACCACCATTAACTAACAATAGGAATGTACAATTATATTGCTTTAATACTTATCCATATAGCATAAAAATGAAACTTTGAATATACGGGGATAAAATTGTAAAGGAGAATTATATCCCAAATTGTGATTCTCTATGATTCAATCTAGTGTATGCTGGATCCATTTAATAGATTTTATTCTGGTGGGATATTTTTTTATTTTCTTAATAATGGGTTGTACAATGCTCATTAAATTACCAAATCATATCTCCTATGAGTGTCAAACCAAGAGTGAAGCAGGACCCCATGTCGTGCACCCAATTTTATTTGAGTCTAGATTAAAGTAGTGTTTTCCAGTTATACCCATAGATACATTTGTTCCAGAGCCACAAGTATCTATTTTTATAAACATACAGATGTATTTTCATCATAAACCACTTACTCTATACTTACCAAAATTTAGGGGTGTTTAATTATACGTAGTCTCATCCTTAAGATTCTTACTAAAGTATTCTATTCATAATCTCGGATAACATCTTGACCATCCTATCATACCAAATATTTTGACTCTTTCCATTTACATATAATATTACATAATTTTACACATAATTATATATCTGAGTATAAACCATGGATCGTAAAGTGTATTGTCTTTGAAGACAAGCTATATAAAACTGAAAACAAGTGACTAAATAAAAACTTATTTATTAAACCTTTATAAAATCTCAAAACTTCCTTTAAGACCTTACATCTACATAGGGTTACTTGGGGATCACATGAACAAAGGGATGTGCTAAAATACCGTTAAGGGATTAAACATAAGAACAAGGCTTTAGCAAAGGGGTTAGAGATCATGATATAATGATATAAAATGGCATATAAAATCAAAATTATAAACATGGTATCATATATACATGAATTCATAGTATTGTGTGAGTAACATAAATCTTGGATTTATCATGATTCAATGCACATTTCATATATAGAAACACAATTCAAGGTTAACCACCAAGAGCATCACACATGGTTGCACAACTCAAGGAAAACCGCCAAGAGCATTGCACATAACATCTCATTTGACTAAAATTTCCCCAATGCATTGAAGTTATATCTTGGAGTACCCATATTAACATGTTAATGAATATTATTTCCACATAAATAAATATATATAATAAATCATACATAAAACTATGGGATCCCATGGGGAGAAATGGGTATCACATTAATGTCGTAAACCATCATGAATGGGCATATCATATAAGTGTCCATGATAAAAAGGAATTAAAAAATACATGGAAATTAATAAGGTAAAATAGGCATATATATTTTTATATGATGTAAAATAGAAGTTAAAACATGTAATTAGAGTATTTAGGATATTCTTAGCATTATATACTTTTAGTGCAGTTTTAAGAAGAATCCCAAAGAGAAATTAAAATATTAAAGTGAATAATCATTTATATAAAATGATTAGTGAAAAAATAAGGTTTTCATAAAAAAAGACTAATCTTATAACAAAAAATGTGGTTTTAAACAAATGATAGAGTTCGGTTGAAATTGGGTAGAAATTTGGGGAAGTTCCCATAAAAGGAATTTGATTATTGGGCAGTATCGCGGAGATAACAACATTAAAGAATATATATACCTCCAAGATAATACCTTTTGGATCATGAAACATGATTTTGGAGTATATACACAGTAATTTTATGTTGTATATAAAAATAAACAACAACATAATTTTGGTAAATAAAATGATAGAGAAACTCGAAGGAATAAATGCGCTTTAGGTAGAATCCCTTATGGAATATCGACATGGTATCAGGTGTACTTAAGAGGTCATAATGAGTGGGAGAAGTATTTTTCATCTTTGATAAATCATGTGGTATTTTGGAGAAAGGTGTGAAGTCATACCTTGTCATTAAGAATTATACATAAAAGATCACAACAAAGATATGATTCTAGAATAAATGTGAGAAAGAGATAATCCCTTACCTTAAGTCTGATATTTTTATTAACATGATATTAATGACATTAATAATAAAATTAGTTTCATTAATATATAATTCCATAACATTTTTTCATGTAAATGATTTTGTATAACCTTTTTAGTTTATTCATAACATTTTCGTTTGGGTATGAGGTTCAATTTCACTGTTTGGGTCCGTTTGATACATGTTTTGTTTTCTAGTATACATGAACGGATAAACATGTATGGTGAGAGTGTTTGTATAGAATTGAAGGCATATGCGATTAGTGAACATAAATAAGATTACATGGATTTATATTTAATTTTTTTTACTTTTATTGAATGTGAATCATTATATAAAATATTAATGATAAACTCTTGGATTAATGGGGGGATATTTCTCACAATTAACTTATTTTGCATAATTATTTTAAACAATTAATTTATAGGGATTCCATAACATTAAATAAGATTAAATAAATATATTATGATCATTTTAATCCATTAAAATAGTTTCATGTCCAGTCTAGAAGATGGTAATGCAAATTGAAAACCTGACATCTTTTAATGTGACAAATCAACACATCTCAGAAGGTATTTTCATTTATAGAATTAATGTAGGGGGAGAGAGAGATTATGATAAAAAATCCCATTAGCATAACGGAACTACATAAAGTTTATTTTAATGGATTTATCAAACCATTTGGGTTAAGGTAGGTGAGTAATGAAATAATAAAAGAAAATAACTTTAAAGAAAATAAAAGAATTGGAAAGTGGAATTTACCTCTTGAGTTTATCTCCCACGAGAGCCTCTTAAGGGGACAAGATTTGGAATTTTAAGGAGACCATGTGATGTTAGACGTGGGGAAAGGATATTAGGGAGTGAATTGGGTAGAAATTAGGCAAGGAACAAGTCTTAAGAGGAGTGAAGAGAAGAGGGAAGTGTTGGTGGTTTTTATAATGGAGGAGAGGACTAAATTTGGAATATTTAAAACATTATTTAATTATTTTTATCTAGAAAATAAATTGTGTCTGATTATTGTGAAAAAATAGTAATAAGTTAATATAATTATGAATAAATTACCATTTATTTCACCCATGAGTCAAGTATTATGCTGAAATTTGGGTTTTATTAATAGTAGTGAATTATCATATTTTACTATTCATAAATATTTGATGTATTTTAGAAAAATATGAGAAGTTAAAACCTAACCATTTTTCAACATGTAGAATCCAAAAATGAACTCCATTTTTCCGAAATAATTTTCTATTTATAATTTATTTATTTATTTTTGAATAAAATTATAATTTATTCGAAAAAAGAACATTAAAACTATAACCCATTTTTAACACCTTGAAAACATAATCAAGGTCCCATAAAATTAGCTTATAACCATAAGACAATAAAAAAAATTATTACATTTTATGAAAATAAATTTACAATTTAAAATATTAAATTAATCATAAAATTGTAATTAAAATATTTATGACTTAAAAAAATACCAATACTTATACTATGATCATTCTTTCACTTATATGATGAATAAATTGAATTTTTACATTCATGGTTGAAGTTTATAATTTTTTTTCAACATAATATTCATTAATATTAATTTATATTTATAAGGGTATGTAACAATTCACAAGGGTGTGTTACTATTCATAAAAAACTAAGTTTATTTTATGAGACTCTAAATATCTTACTAGATGCAACCGTGTTTGTCAGATTTTTCAAAATTCAAAACAAATAAGTGAAAAAATTATGTCTAAATTTCACATAGTATGTAGTAGTTTATTTTTTGGATTTCATGTGATTATATAACATAATTATAAGAAGGGATCTTTCATTGATAAAATATTGGGTCATTACAAAGACCATGTACTTCCCTTTTAATATGGTGAGGGGGTGATGGTTTGTTTTCCATTTTAAGGTTAGAGAATTATCTTCCACTCTTCTCAACAACCAAGAAATGGGAATCACACTTTGAGAAATATTTAATAATTTCTTATGGGACATATCCATATTTGTAGGATGAGTTTTCTATCCTAGTTAAAAAACATTAGTGGTGAAGGAAACATCAAATCTCTTTATTCTTCTCCCATAACCTCACCCGTTGACACTAGTGGTATATGGAGATTGTGTTATTTTTTAGGTCTTTTACATCATTTTGTTTCCTTGAACATGAATGACTCATGTGGGTTTAGAGGTTAGTCATGATAATAACATATAAATAATTATCCATATGTATTAGAAGAGAATAATCCTCCGAATCTTTCCCTCCCCACCAGTTAGAGGGCCTCCATAATAGTGCGTCCTCATAATCATGTATCCAATATAAGGGCCACATTCCCTATGTAATAAAACTTCAATTGACAAACTCTTTGGTGTATGACCCACCCATAATACTTAATCGACTTGATTTGAAATACCCCATAAGAATCTAGAATATTGGGCCTCCAGTTGGTTTGAGCCAAAACATTGTTATCATAATTTCAAATGTCCAAATACCATGTGGGAAAAGTCTTATAAGGTCCACCAAAGTCATGGTTACTCATAATCCTTCTACATGGGCATCAATTCATATATAAATGGGATACATAAGAATATTTATTTAGGTCCAAACGTATACCCCAAATCAACCCCAATTTCATTGAGGTCAAATTACTGGTAGGGTCACATCCAATTGGGGATACCACATCCCTTCTAGGTCCCATGGACCTCTTCATCATCAATCACGCACAATCATATATCTAGGAAAAAATTTCCTAGATAATATTATTGAATGATGTTAAAATATAATGTTTTTTCCTTATCACATGGCCTTAATAGTTATGATACTTCACTTTAAGTAGCACTAAACTATGTGGGATCTAATTCACTTTACAATGAACATTTGAATCCCATATCTTGGTACCAATACCATAATAAAAAAAATATAATCTCCTTTGATGATGATAAATTAAAGATCACACCACTAGGTGACATTATAAAATTATAATAATTATATAGGTGAATAAAATAACTTATTAGATAAAAAATATGTAACCGTTTTTAGAGAACGTCAAAAACATATAGATTTCCCCACTAATGAAGAAACATGTATTCGTAAAAATTATTATAATTTCCTTTCATTAAAATAATTTATTGTTAGTTAACGGGGACCTATGTCAAAATTTGGATTTAGTGAAGTATTATAAAATTTAAATTAAATATTTAAGAGATTCTCATAGTATGAAATAATTCCCCTTTAAAAGGTCAGATGAGCATGACCTACCATGCTAATAACAAATACATGTCTCTAAGAATCATTGAAGATATTTACTAATAAACACAATATTTTGAAAATATGGTGCATGAAACATTTTGAATGGGGGAACCATTGGGTATTTTAGGCTGTATAGAAAAAACTGATTTGATGCTGTTTAAAAATGGTGAAGATGATGTGAATAATTGGGTTTCAATTGAAACCCCCACAAGTAACTATTGATGGAACGATAATGAAATATTTTCAAAATAATAAATTCCAAACATGGGGATATTTTATCTCCCTATTTAATGAATATCAACCCAAAGAGAAATTGAAATGAATTAATGAATAATGAACATTAATCCTATACTTCTGGTATATTATTTAAAAAATGAAATATTTAAATTTTAACAATATATGTGGTATATATAATTTTTTACTCCCTAATTTTAATCCAAATAAAAAAAATTAAATTTATAACGATTATATTAGTAGAATAAGATCATCATGTTATTGGTGAATCCTCAATCCTTCAGTAGCTATAGAAAATTACACCATCATATTTTATATAATAGAGGTTATCATACTTTAATACTATTATTATGTATTACGTGTTACCGTAAGAAATCCCAATATGGGTTTCACATATAACATTAATTTAATTTAGTTATTTATAGAAATGTGGTTATGGGATACCATAAATATGTAATAGAATAATTATAAATGAATTATATATATCATATGACTTTAGTCAATGATGAGCGTATATTAAATACTTAATCATACATCTTGTGTATATATAATATATAGATAATTAAAAAACAAATAAAATATCAAAAATATATAAATAAATTTCTTTATAATCCTAAATGATAAAATTCATACGAATTTTAGAAGATTAATTGATCGGTAGTCCCTATGAATCTTGTTAGAGATACAATCTGTTCATGAAATATTGATTTTATAATTAGTTATTGATACATATGAATTATTTAATGTAGATGATTGAGGTAAAAATTCATACAACATGATTTTCATTGACAACATAGATCGATATTATAATATCACAAAAATAATAACATTGTATTTTTTTATTACATTTAGTCTTTAAAATATGGATGTAAATGGTGAATTTTTAATGTAGATAAATGAAAATTTTCTAAAACATAATCAACTAATTTCATAACCAAGCATTCATTAATTGTTAAATTCATTTGAGGATGCGAGTGTAGACTCGAATTAGTATGGTCAATCAGTGGTTATGAAAACAACAATGTACCTCAATAAATTTCTCTTTACTATAAGGTTTAATTGGCTATCAAATGAAACATTGCGTGGAAGAAAGATATTGTATGATTGAACAATCATAGAACAAGGATTTTTGCAATGTTCAAGTGTGGCCAAGTGTATAGATTGATGAAATAGATGATTTGGGTGAATTTTAAATTTTAAAATAATTAGAGTAATTTTATAATAGACAAATATTTTAGAATGAGTTTGTCTTTAAAAAAATTTCAACAATTCGAGAACATTTTTTACAAAAAACACCCAGTATTGAAGGAAATGTTATATTTTATAAAATATAATAATTAAAATTTGATTGTTTTAACAAATCCATTAAAATTTTGGTTTTTAATATGAGTAAATGAATTATGAAATATATGTATAATCTCCATACTGAAGAAAAAATTATATACTAATTCTATGAATATATGTACCCATTTTTAGTTAAGTAATTTTATTCTTTAAAAATACATTATTTTTCCAAAAATGG
This sequence comes from Viscum album, assembly GCA_963277665.1. Classification (NCBI taxonomy): domain Eukaryota; kingdom Viridiplantae; phylum Streptophyta; class Magnoliopsida; order Santalales; family Viscaceae; genus Viscum; species Viscum album. Next base: position 1,547,664,767 of record OY728155.1, on the reverse strand, counting down.
TTTTTATTAATTTATTTGACCGAATAATATATTTATCCTCTTTAAATTATAAAAATTAAAATATATTTCTAGAATTTTATTTTTTGTGATAGAATATGAAAATTAGAAAATTGTCAGATTTTTTTTATTTTTCTAAAATATTGATTTTTCCATGAATAGAAAAATATTCTGATTTTATTGAAAAATATATTTTATTCTCAGGTAATTATAGTGTATCATTTTTTATTGTATTTTAAAATTTAATTAATAAATTTTTGATTAATAATAATTTTATTAATTTCATTATTATTTAAATATCAATTAATTTTTGTATAAAACAATTTTACACGTAATTTTTTTTTCTATAAAATCATTTTCTCTCCCATGTTGTGTGTTTAATTTAAATTTAATATCATAAAATTATATGGAATTTGTTTAATAAAATAGAGTCCATATTTGGAATCATATTTTTCACATTATGTAAATATTTAAAAACCCTTATAATGAATAGTAACCGTGGGAATTATTTTTCTTCTCGGCATAGATATATCATGCACATATGGTTAAAAAAATTGATATATCTATAATAAATTATATAAAAACTGCCATATTTATATTGGATGAATTTAGGTCAACCCAAATCATATAGTATTCAACGATATGGAATCATAGTTCCATTTTTCTTTAATAATGAGGTTAATATTATTTTATGTAAATTATATATATAAAATGTCAGTATAATTGTTTTCATATATATATAAAATATTATCATAGGGATAAATAGTGTTTATGTTATATTATAAATGTTTCTTTTAAATATGAATGAACATTTTAATCGTGGTATTTTATTTTTTATTTTTAGTGATTTGATAATTAAATTTAATGATTACCCAACACTAACATAGTGACTGTGTATACTGTAGATAAGTCACGTTAATAACTATAAAATATATATTTATTACAATATGAAATATATTTCCATGTATATTTTGGATAAATATATTATAATAGTGATGTGTGAAATTTTTATAATCAAATTACATTATTTTTTTGGTTTAGTTTTAATTCAACTGTCTGAATAGTATAAAAATTGATTTATCGGTATCTTTTTTTAAATAGTAATATATTAAGTTAATTATAATTAAATAAAACCTTCTAAATGTAATGGTGAATACTATATGGTCTATAAATATATATTATTTTAAACTTATGGGTCTAATTTTCCTTTCACGTTACTTTATTTACCACTGATGTGTAAAAATAATGATATCGTTGAAATCGTCAAAATGTAAAACCCGGGGGGTGGGGTAAACTAAGAGATAGATGTTAAAAATAATCTAAACATTTTTATGTTTTTTTGGATGAGTTTATTTTACCTATATTAATCCTAAGTTATATATATATATATGGAGTCACATAATCCTAAAAATTAATTTATATTAATTGAATACTCTAAGTAATTCCAATGGCCCCTACTTAATCTTACATAATGACACCACCTATTATCTCATAATCATGAATTTTATGAAACGTATCTATACAAAACCCTTAAAAATATCTACATATCATCCTTCGATATATTGTAGAAATAATTTAATGTTTAAAAGACAAGCCTTAAGTTCCTTAAAGTGATATATAATGGTGGTTTTTCAATGAGGGTGTAATTGTGTGAACGAGTAATTTTCAATTTACAGATTCAACTACCTACTATGATTATATCCTAACCATTAAAATATAATAAAATAAAAAACTCCGATATACTAATACATTACTATGTGGATGGAATAACCCTTATCAATATCATTTACAGCCAACTTGGAGATGAACATTTGGTTATTTTATATGAGTACACAACCACCTCCATGTAATTATATGATTCATTTTCCATTACCATCATCCAATAATCATTATTATATTCTTTTTAATGTTTATATAATAAGTTTATGAAAATAATTTTATTCTGTAATTATAATTTGTTTACAACCTTTTAAACTTCATATTCATCGATATGTAATAATGTTGATCTTTCATACGTATGGACTACCAACTCCTTAAATATATTTTTCATTTTAAATTTTAATTTAAATTGATAGTAATAAGGTTAGAATAAATTATTATATAGGGTATTTTTTATATAATTATAATTCTATTTTGGATAATAAAAATTACCATTTTTTCTACACTCATCAAACACTGGAATCATCACTCATGTGTATATGCTATTTACCATCTCAATAGAGTGATATAATTCATTCTTTATCACAAATTTATATAACCATTTATAAAATTTTATATAATCAATATATATGATATATATTAAAATACTATAATTATGGATATTATAGAGCCAAGATCAAAATTCATGTATCTGAATAAAAGAATCAAAACATTCCTGAAAAAGGAAATAATTATCACATGGAATAGTAATATTAATAAATAATTATCCAAAACAAGTGATTTGATTTCATAAAAAATATTATATGTAATTATATTTATAAATATTGTTTTACAGTATATATTTAAAAAATAATATTTATTATCAATGAGTTTTTGATGCATAAGAAGCAATATAATAAAGAAGCTAATTGATTATCATTTCACATATGACTATGTGAAACATATATCATACCCACCATTGGTTTCTTTCATATAGTCTATATACATACCCATTTATATGATATATACATAATAACATTAAATTCATGGTATTAAAAGTTTCATTTGATATTATTTATTTCTTGGTGGTTTTGATTCAAAAGATACCAAAGTGGTAAGAATTTAAATTATAATAACTTTTCTTTTTGAGATTTACCATACTAAATTTGTATTGAGTAAAATTATATGGATCAAAAAACATAACCTAGTTCAATTTATTTCTTCTAAATTAATTATTAGAATTTTTTTATTAGTGTATTTTTAATTTTTTTTTTAATTAAAATGGTCGAGAAAATGTTATTAAGGAAAACCTAAACATATTTCCTCTTGGGTCAGAAGTATTTTTCTTTCAGTCCCATACACAGAAAAATGGTTTTATGAATGTTATTACGTATAAACTAAACATTATAAAAATTATATTTACATTACCTTTTACATTATTTTCAATTTCAAAAAATGATTCATTCTAAATTATTTCAAAAAATTTCATTTTTGACATTATGACAATGTGTAAAAAGAATGATTTCTTTTAACATGGATTGGATGAAGGGATTTTCCTACCAGCATAAATGTTCTCTTATTTGAATTATCCTTTATATTTCATCCTATATTTTTCTAATGAAAATAATGTTTTATATATTATAGTAATTTTTTTTAAAAGTTATCAATAAAAGAAGAGGTAGTCTCTTATATTTTAAAATAATAGATAATGATTTAGATTAAACGAATTATTTCCCAATTCCATGATCTTTTATGTGTTGTTATGATTCACTTGTGATATTGACTTATAATTCCATGTAAATTATTTCTTTGGATATATTATTATATTTATGATTTAAGGATGATTAAATGAAACATATTCATTCCCATGGGTTAATTTTGTTATGGGTAATCCTTATAGATATCCATTTATTTTTCAAGGGTTATTCTATGATAGAATGTTAAAATTTTTATGAATCCTGTTATCTTTTCATAGGCTATGTTATGATTATATGATAAATGTTTTATATTATTTTTCCATACATATGTATGATTTTAATTTTTTATAGGTGGTAATAGAATTATATAAACCTTCAATTTAATGTGTAATGATGAAAATGATGAGAACCCCTAAAAGAAAATAATGTTCATAATCTACTAAGACATGACACAATTTACTAAATATATGTTTCACATAAGGGATTGTTGGAAATGATAGGATAAAAAAGTAATTAGTGTAATTGTTTTAGTAATGATAATATTGTGCATGATCCTTTCTAAAAGAAATTATTTCTTATGTTTTTAGTCCCCATTATTATGTATTATTCATATGATATGTTCCCATGAATCATTTTTTATTATTATTGACTGCACAAACTATAAACTAATGTATTGTTTATGAAAATGAATTAATCCATGGTTTATGTTTAATGATATTTGATTTAAAGTGTATTATTATTATAGGTTATGAAAATTTTGTCATAAATGTATGATTATCTAATGATCACATTCGATAATTGACTTATATCCCATATGTTTACCCATACTAAGCCACTAAACTCACCCTTTACTATGATACCTTTCCATGATCAATAAAGAAATAATTTAAATATTATATTTCTAGTAAGGGAATTATATGTGATGAAAATACTATAAAATGTTAAATATCATTCATAAAATATGATTAATGTGTATACAGTCTATAAAGGTTCAGTAGAATTATAGTTCTATAGAATATATTTATTTGATATGTATTTAAAATTCATATAAAATGTTATATTATTTATTTATGTTTTTCATTGGTAACCTTATTTTATATTAGACTATGGTGTAGTAATTTTTAGATTATGGTTATATATGATTTTTGAAAACACAATGGAATGATTAAAATATTTATTATTAGCCTAAACATTTGGTAATGTAAAAAAATGGGTGGTTTTTTGAAAAAATATATCCATGTATGGACACTGAAAATGGATACAATTATATAAGATATCCACATAGTGGAAATAAATATAAAAGGGGTTGATTGGGTATTATTTTGGTCATTTATTAGGAATATGAGTGGACCGTAATGGAAAACTTAACTAAAAACTCTTAGGAGATATGTTTAGTTGAGTTCACATTGTAGTTATGAACCATTATAATTGATATGAATATATGATTACGGTGGATAACAAAGATAAAATTTTAAGTCTCACATAAAAAACATGGTTTAATAATTTAGTTATCATATAAATTATTTTCAATGATTTAATAATTTAAAAACCATATTATTGTCACTCACATTATGCTATTTGGTTTTTTCCAGTGATTGGAAGTTGGAGAATTCATATAACTACTAAATGTTATGAACTATGGAATAATTTTCCTAATGAGAAACTAAAGTAAATTGGATTTATATTACATAACCAAAATATTATTCCTAATAACCTATATCATTATATGACAAAAAATCTCACACTCTAAAAAATTTTATTATAGAAAATGTTTTTACAAATATGATATTTTAGTATGTCCCTATGGAATTTACTGATGTCTCGGTAAATCATCAGTATATAGTGTTTCATTAATTATTGATATTAATAAACATAGTTAATTAGAGACATTTGAAAATTTCACCAAATTAGCCATATTTATAAATGATTCAAAATAAGAGAAATTTATAAAGTCTCTAATTAGCAACACAAAATTTATATACATTTTTTAGAAAAATAAAAAATTGTCATATAATAACCTCCTTTCCTATAAACATTGACTTGTTTTCAAATGCATTATATTGAAATTTAAAAAAAAATATTTTTTTAATAGTAATAGTATAACAACACCAATTCAATACCCCATGTCCTTGCCTAATGTCTCCCAGAACCACACAGACATCACCCAACGTGACACACACCTAGAAAACACCAACCTATAAAATTCAAACCCTTCATTGGCTAATTCCCTCATCAAACCCAATCCAAAAAATCGAATTGTTTATCTTTATGAATATATATATATATATATATATTAATTTATTTCAGAATTAAAATCATTAATATTGTCACGAACCGAATCTGGTCGCCTTCAAAATCGGCACCCCACCCGATCCATGACAAAACCCGAAGGGCGTTCCCGATCCCCACGGGCTGGCACAAGTGCCCAGGTATCATAAAATGATGTTTGGGAACGATTTACCTGAATTGGTAAACATAAAACAACAAACAAAACCAAGTAACCAAAACTGGATTTTAAAAAAAAACATCTTTTACTAAAATTCAGAACTGAATTTCACAAATTTAAACAATGTATGAAGACCATTACAAAGGTACAAAACCAAGAAATGATAGCCCAAGAACCACCACATGGCAAGAGGCACCTCCCTCAATCCATCCCCAAAAGACTTCACCACCAAGGACCTGCTAGAAACTCAAACCAATGGTATTAAAAACTGTACCCAACCTGCGAAAAAAAATAACCAAGTCTACTTACACCCATGGGTGTAAGTAGGGTGTGAGCCAATGCCCAGTAGGATACCACCACTAAGAGATTCCATGTGATAAACATTTAAAGACGAAAAGCATGCAAGTATTCAAAAACATGAAAAGTTAGTTACAATTTCTAAAAGATGCGACTTTGAATAAAAATAGTTTTCAAGTGGGCTATTTTAACGGGTTAAAACTTTTAAAATAAACACAAAATCTACTTGATTTTCCATCCAAATGTAACATATACCAACAGTAAGTATAAAGTAACTAATGAGCACAAGCAATAGGAAATAACCCCTAGGCACTAGCTAGCTGTGGGTCCCAGGTACCTCGTGTCTCGGTGAGAGTAACCATCACAAATATCCATTCTCATGCACAAGTCACTAGTAGGGAACATAACTATAACCTAGTGGTCCCCAATAATCATCATCATAGTTTATTTAGAGTTGTAAGCGTCAATCTTGCTAAGTGAAACTGAGGCCAAACCCCACGGATTCACTAGCATACTAGTACACGTCCACCCACCTAGATACTCAGGTTTTCCCCTTGTGCTCAAATGAGTTCAACAAGTCATGAAATATACATTGAACATGAAAATATCATTTCCACATCACAAATTCACCAAAAATCCCATATGTATACCACACAAGTCACAAAAATCCATTTTTCGTTCAAAATGATTTTGAAATCCGACTCACACCAAAATAGCCCACAACACATTTCACATTTCTTCAACACTTCAACAAAACCATTAAACAATTTTATAAAACAATTATAAGGTATTTCAACTCATATAATAGCCCACACACATGGAAAATAACACTTCTTTCATAATCAAAAATACAATTTTTCACATCACACTCACACAAAACACTCCACATCACTTTCACATCACTTTCACACCTCAATATCTCCTTCAAAAAATTTAATAAAATATTTCCAAGATGATACATATCACATAACAACATTTTCACAAACGAAATGGACCTTTTAAAAATATTGTCCTACCAAAACAGTTTGCTGATATAGTTTCACCTATTACACAACTCAATAAACCATTCAAAACTTTCATAAAACAATTATAAGAAGTATACCCAAACATTGCACATAAAACCCATTTCAAAAACCTCTTTTTAAGCCAAAATCACACCAAGACCCTAAAAAAACAGAATTTGAAGCCCAATAAACATGTAATAATCCACTTTCAAATGTTATATAATCACCTTGAACAATATCACAAAAGATACCCATGAGAATGCAAAAATCCATAAAACACTTTCAAGGAGTATAACAAGGTTCTACACATAAAACCATTCAAAGAAAACCCCTTTTTAGTCCCACATGGAACTATATCATTACCCAACCAAAATTGGAATTCCCTTTCAACAACTAATAAATCACTTCCAAATTTTAAAAAACTACCATAAGAGATAACACATGAAATACATTTGAAAAATACACACTTCAAGCAAAAATGTAACTTTAATACCAAATGCTTTACTATTGCTACAAAAAATGGTTTTCTCATAATGCACAACATATAAGTAACATGAAAAATTATTTAATCAAACAAACTAACTCATCATTAAATGGTTACCCACGGAATCACCTACCGAAATTGTCGAATCCCTCAAAACATGCTGCGAAACATCAACTGCACCACCCCGGCACCACAAGGATGATAAATCCAGCCATAGACCACAAATTTTCACCAATAAGACCCATGGTTAAACCTTAGGTATGAACCTTAGGTTATGGACACTTTGGAACATCAAGAAAGAGGGATGAAACCCTAAGGAAATGAATGAAGTGGAAGGGAGGAACACTCACCTTAAAAAATCTTGAAGCAATTGCCCTGAATTAACCAAATGTTGAATCTCAAAGCAGCAAGACCTAATATTTAGGCTCTACTGATGAGGAGGAGGTCATGTGGGGACTGAAATGGGGAAAAAGGAGTAAATATTGAAGGAGATATGAAGGAATGAATTTACCTCTTCAAATCTTCCCTATTTTAGAAACCCTAATATGTTCAGACCTCAATCGCAATGACGAAGAGCTCCAAAGAGGGGAGTGAGAGCTTGGGCGCGAGACTGGGTTCAAGGGGCGTGTTTGAGGCTTTGAATCACCAAAAAAGACTTAAAAATGAAGATCTTATTAATTAATCAAATTTTATTTTTAAAACTGGAATTGGGATTTCGGGCAGACCCAATCCCTTAAATAAAAACCCATATACACCTTGGTTATTGATTTATAAAGGCTCCAAACTACAATTGTGGTGTTAATATGTCAGGGTACACCATTTAGGAATTGTAATGGGTGAAAAATATTAAAAAATGAAAAAGTTATAAAAGAAAAAAATTTATTTTTTAATCTGGAATTGGACTCAAGGTTTGGCCCAATTCACGAAAACTCACCCATTCAACCATATGAGCTTGAGAAACCCCAAAAAACAAAGGATAAATGAAAAATTATTTAAATTTAACTTTAAAATAAGTCATGTATGTGACAATTCTCCCCACCATGTAAACTTTTCGCCCCGGAAAGTCACGTCAAGGCCAAAGCACCAACCAAACCCAACTGAGAAACCAAGAGGGACTCCCTTGTTAGGATTCACCCCCAAAGGCCAAAACAACTCCAGTGATCAATTAATGAAGGATTACTCTCACAAGAAAAGCTTACACCACATTACTGAAATGATCAATCACATTCATAGTTGATCCCAAAATAAAACTAATTAAATACTATCCAAACAAGACTCAAGCAATTCACCCAAATGAACAACAACATCGAAGAAGGTTTCACTTGACTTACTTTAGCTAGACCATTGGGTACTCCCCAATCCCAAAGTTTACTAAAGGAATATGTAGGTATCTTGATATATCTGAATGAGACTACCTACCGCCAAGCCACGACCATGGATAAGTCTGAGTTACTGGTATGGGGGAACAAAAATAACCTCCCCACCATAAGAGACAACTTATATATATTTTTTCCCGAGAAAGAATCAGGACACTAACAAGAGGAGGCCTGAATAGACTCCCCAGTACAAAGGGTATACTTTCCGTCAGAAATTTACAAAAGAACTTATATAAGACTCATAGTGTGTCTCCCCACCATAAGAACCAACCATCTTAACCGACCAGCATGGGCTGGTACAGAAAGCCCCCAGAATTTAAAGAGTTGGGATGACCACATGGTTAGTCTGCACGGTTTGGGAAACCATGCACTAATAGTGGGGATCCTTCTATCTACAAGGTTTTCTAGGGCATTGTCACTACTAACCAAGTGAAAATCGTGTGCCCAACCAGTCTAGCCAAACTTCAAACCTTTCTCCAAAGACTAAATAGAAACCAAAGGGGGATTGAATAACATTGGGAGATGACATGGGTACAAGGCCCTTTACCTATTTCCAATGAACATGAAAAACAGAAGAACGATAACGAGACCATAGGTTTAAACTCTTCCTATCTTTCATATTGAGGATAGGAAATTGTACAAGGGTTTAAACGACCCTGGGATTTCCCCTAACTACGAGTCAGCTTCTCTCCGAGACCTATGGCTGGAGCTCAAATGATTGAAGCACATTCGACCTCGCAGTTAGGCTTTGGAACCCCCCCCCCCCCCCCTGAATGAGAATTCCTCTTTCGGTGCAACCAACAACTACACTGCAATCCCCGATAAGTTTTCCAAGACTTAACAAATTCCAAACTCACTTTACCCTAACTCGATATTTCACTGAAACAAGGGATTATAAGATGCACACACATAACACCTTGTTTGTTCGGGTGAGAAACAATAGAAGTAAAGAACGCCTATACTCACCTTCCTCTAAAATGGAATATTTTTTCCCAAGGGAGATATTCTCCCAACATAACAGAGACTCTCATATGATTTCTCAACTTTCACCTTTAGGGTCAATTGATCACATGATATCATAAGGCATCACCAAACATGTCCATTGTGACTGATATAAACAATTCATGGAGAGGGGACTTATACAACATCCCCAAACAACACACAATTCTAGATAGTGGCCACAATATCCTATCGTGACCATATTTCCCACACTGGTGGTTTAACATAAACTCATGCTTCAAAGAAACTATGAAGAACCCAAAGGCCCTCTTAGACGACATCAAGACACTCATCCCGACTAACAACCCTAGACCACTTCCAGCTTCGACAAATAAGGAGACTTAAGAGGCTAATGTCTCTTTCAACCTTACATGATCACTCTCCCACTACAAGAGGATACAAAAAACCAAGAAAGGAAAGGGTGTAGAATCAATCTAAAAATCTCAAGAAAAAGTTTCCTTATATTGATCAACTGGAGGGTCTTCAAATGGAGAAACAATCCAGGTTGCACTTCATTTGTGCACTAACCTTTAATGGGGTGTACCTTTTCCAATGATTGAACCCAAGGACCCAACCAAGATGGTCCATTGGTCAAGATATACCACAAAACAGATCCAAACACATGAAGGGAACCACCTTAAAGGCGTCTCAAAACATTTTTCAAAAGATACCACTAACCGTCCCTACAACACAACTTAATGACCAAACCCAAACCCAAAATACAGTTCAAATAGGAGGGGTTCTTGGACTCAAATCATTCCACAACATCAACTTTTTCAAAAACACATAATATAAGACATCACAAAAAATTAATCAAGACATCATGTTTTTCTTTAAAAACATTTCTTGAAAACAAACGGTTCAGCGGTTAGCGTATCCACCAATGGTACCTCATGGGCCTTATACATGCATGTTTCTGTGCCACACTGGGCACCCTCCTCATATCCATCCTGACACTCATCCAGTCATGACATCAATCATACATCATCCCATATAACCTTATGCATGTGGTTGCCCATGGAAATACCAAAGGTTAAAAAAACATTCTTTCCACATTTCAAAACCAAAAAAGTCAACCAACACATCCTTTTTCTCAAAACTGCTAACCACAAGATCAAAATCCCAACTCACATATTACAAAACTTTTCATAAAGACACAACCATTTAGAAAATAACTCACTTTCAAGATATTCATATCAATTTCAAAACATCTCATCCCATTAAAACACCCTTTGATTGTTTAGAAAACTCTATTGGAAACACTTTTCAAAACCATCTTCAATATAGTTCCTTCTTTCAAAAGAGGTGTAAGCACACCATAATTCATTTCAAAACAATTATAAAAATTCACTTCCACCATTTCATAAATAAAACCATTCCCTCTTTATTTGAAAATCATTTCACAAAAACTTTACAATTTTTAAAACCAAAGTGCTAAGATTTCAAAACCTAAGCACAAAACAATGCGAGAGGAAACTAGTTTCAGTGGGTGACTTGGAAATATGGTTGGAGGTCATATTCCAATCACTTCACTGTCACAGAGAGTGTTCTAGGGAATATCCTTGGCTCCACAAGGCTTTCCAGGCCATGTGAGCTCACTAGGACCATTAACCCAACTCTCTTTTCATTTCCCCTAATCATCATCAAACCAAGAAAACCAAAGGACTTAGATAAATACAGACTTCTCTTGGAAACATGAATCCTATTATGAGGTGTGGTGATCAGGAACACTACCCATAACTGGAATTCCATGTCCCAACAATCCTAACTCCAGACTATCCTGACTCTTCCCCAAATAACATGACCCAAAGAGTTAACCCGAACCTCCTCTGATACCATTTTGTCACGAACCGAATCTGGTCGCCTTCAAAATCGGCACTCGACCCGACCCATGGCAAGACCCGAAGGGCGTTCCAGATCCCCACGGGCTGGCACAAGTGCCCAGGTATCATAAAATGAAGTTTGGGAATGATTTACGTGAATTGGTAAACATAAAACAACAAACGAAACCAAGAAACCAAAACTGGATTTTTCAAACAAAAACATCTTTTACTAAAATTCAGAACTGAATTTCACAAATTTAAACAATGTATGAAGACCATTACAAAGGTACAAAACCAAGAAAATATAGACCATGAACCTCCACATGGCAAGAGGCACCTCCCTCAATCCATCCCCACAAGACTTCACCACCAAGGACCTGCTAGAAACCTGAACCAATGGTACTAAAAACATTACCCAACCAGCGAAAACAAAAATAACCAAGTCTACTTACACCCAAGGGTGTAAGTAGGGTGTGAGCCAATGGCCAGTAGGATACCACCAATAAGATATTCCACGTGATAAACATTTAAAGATGAAAAGCATGCATGTTTCAAAAACATGAAAAGCTAGTTACAATTTATAAAAGATGCGACTTTGAATAAAAAAAGTTTTCAAGTGGGATATTTTAATGGGTTAACACTTTTAAAATAAACACCAAAGCTACTGAATTTTCCAGCCAAATGTACTTTATGCCAATGGTAAGTTTAAAGTAACTAATGAGCACAAGAAATAGGAAATAACCCCTAGGCACTAGCTAGTTGTGGGTCTCAGGTACCTCGTATCTCGGTGAGAGTAACCATCACAAGTATTCATTCTCGTGCACAAGCCACTAGTAGGGAACATACCAATAACCTAGTGGTCCCCAATCATCATCATCATAGTATAGTTAGAGTTTTAAGTGTCAATCTTGCTAAGTTAAACTGAGGCCAAACCCCACGGATTCACTAGCATACTAGTACACGTCCACCCACCTAGATACCCAGGTTTTCCCCTTGTGGTCAAACAAGTTCAACAAGTCAAGAAATATACATTGAACATGAAAATATCATTTCCACATCACAAATTCACCAAACAGCCCATATGTATACCACACAAGTCACAAAAATCCATTTTTCATTCAAAATGATTTTGAAATCTGACTCACACCAAAATAGCCCAAAACACATTTCACATTTCTTCAACACTTCAACAAAACCATTAAACAATTTTATAAAACAATTATAAGGTATTTCAACTAATATAACAGCCCACACACATGGAAAATAACACTTCTTTCATAATCAAAAATTCAATTTATCACACCACACTCACACAAAACACTCCACATCACTTTCACATCACTTTCACACCTCAATATCTCCTTCAAACAATTTAATAAAATATTTCCAAGATGATAAATATCACATAACAACCTTTTGACAAATGAATTGGACCTTTTAAAAATATACTCCTGCCAAAATAGTTTTCTGATATAGTTTCACCTATTACACAACTCAATAAACCATTCAAAACTTTCATAAAACAATTATAAGGAGTATACCCAACCTTTGCACATAAAACCCATTTCAAAAACCACTTTTTAAGCCAAAATCACACCAAGACCCTAACAAAACAGAATTGACAGCCCAGTCAACATGTAATAATCCACTTTCAAATGGTATATTATCACCTTGAACAATATCACAAAAGATACCATAAGAACACTCAAATCCATAAAACACTTTCAAGGAGTATAACAAGGTTATACACATAAACCCATTCAAAGACAACCCCTTTTTAGGCCCACATGGCACTATATCATTACCCAACCAAAATTGGCAGCCTCTTTTAACAACTAATAAATCACTTCCACATTTTACAAACTACCACAAGAGATAACACATGAAATACATTTGAAAAATACACACTTCAAGTAAAAATGTAACTTTAATACCAAATGGTTTACTATTCCTACCAAAAATGGTTTTCTCATAATGCACAGCATATAAGTAACATGCAAAATTATTTAATCAAGCAAACTAACTCATCATTAAATAGTTACCCACGGAATCACCTATTGAAATTGTCGAGTCCCTCAAAACATGCTGCGAAACATCAACCGCACCACCCCGGCACCACAAGGATGATAAATCCAGCCCTAGACCACAAATTTTTACCAAAAATACCCATGGTTAAACCCTAGGTATGAACCCTAGGTTCTTGAACTTTGGAACATCAAGAACGAGGGATAAAACCCTAAGGAAATGGAAGAAGTGGAAGGGAGGAACACTCACCTTGAAAAATCTTGAAGCAATTACCCTGAATTAACCAAATGTGGAAACTCAAAGCAGCAAAACCTAATAGTTAGGCTCTACTGATGAGGAGGAGGTCATGTGGGGACTGAAATGGGGGGAAAATAGTAAATATTGAAGGATATATGAAGGAATGAATTTACCTCTTCAAATCTACCCGATTTTAGAAACCCTAATAAGTTCAGACCTCAATCACGATGAAGAAGAGCTCCAAAGAGGAGAGAGAGAGCTTGTCCACGCGACTGGGTTCAAGGGGCGCGTTTGATGCTTTGAATCATCGAAAAATCCTTTAAAATGAATACGTTATTAATCAATCACATTTTATTTTTAAAACTGGAATTGGGTCTTCGGGCTGGCCCAATCCCTTAAATAAAAACTCATATACACCTTGGTTATGGATTTATAAAGGCTCCAAACTACAATGGTGGTGTTAATATGTCAGGGTACACCATTTAGGAATTGCAATGGGTGAAAAATATTAATAAATGAAAACGTTATAAAAGAAACAAAATTTATTTTTAAATCTGGAATTGAGCTCACGATTTGGCCCAATTCACGAAAACCCACCCATTCCACCATAAAAGCTTGAGAAACCCCAAAAACAAAGGATAAATGAAAATTTATTTAAATTTAACTTTAAAATAAGTCATGTATGTGACAAATATATCTGTATACATCTTTATATAATTATATAAAAGTATATCTATGTATATGATATATATATATATATATATATTATATGTCTCTTTATGTGTCTTTATATTATATATATAAATAAATAATTTGTATATATATATGTTCTTTTGTGTGTCTGTTTATATATATGTGTGTCTATATTATATATATATATATATGTATATATATTTTGATGTATGTGTCGGTTTTATGTTTGAGCATGTGTGTTTGCGATTGTATTTATATATGTGTGTGTTTGTGTGTTTACCAACACACACTTATTGATATATATATATATATATATATATATATATATATATATATATATATATATTTGTATTTAAATATGTTAGAGTATATATATATAAATATATATTTGTATACATGTTTATATATATATATATATATGTCTTCTATATATATATTATGATACTTAAATATATATTATTGTATATTTATATAAATATAAATTTTAAAATATATATATATATAATATTAATATTTAAATTTTATATATATGTAAATTAATATAATTATAATTATATATGTATACTTAATTAACACAATTCTAAAATATTTGTAATAGTGACACTAAAATGGCCACATTTTCATTAAAATGTGGCTAAATTTGAAATATATACTTATGTAAATGATTATGTATATATTATATGTGTTTATATATATTTGTGTTTGTTTATAAATATAAATATGAGAATCTATATATCAATATATATATATATATATATATATATATATATATATATATATATACACATTGATCTAGGGAAATTGGTAACATCACTATTAAAAGTATGCATCTCACACATGCAGGGAAGTGCTCGATCATTCTAAAACATGAGACTTCACCTATACCCACCTGGGTAACTACCACTAAGAAGCATGTTGAGGGATATATAGATATATATCTTCACATTTCAGTATATATATAAATACTCCAAAATCTGAGGAACCAGGCAAAACCTGGCCCTACGAAAATTATTAAATAAAATGAAAAAGATTCAGACAGCTAGGGGGTTCTTACAGAGTCTAGAATATATAACATCATACATGTCCTCCTTAGAAAGTAAAACACAGTAACTAGGGGACGTAAAAGGCCACATCACATCCATCGCTAAAATCGTCTACTTAGATAAACCATCCGCTACCTGATTGGCCTCCCGGTAGGCATGTGAGACAGTCAACTACATATAAGAAACTTGGTTGAGGCATTCAACCCAATGAGGCATCACTTTCCATGGAATGTTGCAGGACCATGACTCCAATGCATGGACTGCAAGCTGCGAGTCTGAATAAATCCATAACATGTTCCAAATAAATCGAACAATGTAGCTGACTGCATGAATTATCTCCCATAGTTCGGCTCTATAGGCAACTCCAACACGAGTAAAATGATAAAAAAAAATCCCTTAATAAAGAAACAGTATGTGAGAAAGACACCACCACACCCTGATAATTCTGGTGCACCAGAAGTAGCTCCATCCACATTCACCTTAAGCCATGGGTTGATTTTAGGTATCCAGCGAATATAACTAATTATTCTGGGTTTCCGTGGCCGATCGGAGACACCATGAAACCTAAGAGTCTGAAGATCAGATATGTTGTTATACATCACACCTATTTGAGTCTTGGAAGCAGCATGAACATCCCTATGGATAGCCGCCATGCCATGCCGTACAGGGATGCGCCTGCTGTCAAAAAATTACACATTACGAGGAGCCCATATGGATGAAAACAGAGCTGCAACAGACACCAACAAAAGGTTCTCAAACTGCTCGCTGCATGTAAACCTGGAAAGCCCTGTAATCAAGTCCTTTAGCAGCAGATTTCTGTCAAAAATCAGCCCAAACAGGCCTCTAATGTAGTCCCACAGCTGGCCTTCATAGCCACTTTCCAAAAACAGATGTTGGAAACTCTCCTCAGTATCCATACACTGGGGACAATCTGAAGCATGATGAAATCTACCCCACTTGAGCTGGTCATGAGTCGGCACCCTGTTTTTCCAGATGCACTAAATCCACAAGAAACGAGAAGGCTGAATGAAAATGGTTCAGAAATTTCTCAGCCAACTAGGTGCGTGACAGGATCCTCCAGAAACCAGCCGGTAAAAATCCCAGCTATTGAACTGCACATTCCAGTTATGCTTCCATATCACCATATCATGGTCCGTAAAGGGATAATTGTGAATTTCATGTTCCACCTAAAAAGGGACCATGCTACGAAACAAAGGCATGTGAGAAATAAATTCAGCGATAGAGAAATGCCTTTTATCATGAGGAAGAACCATACTATCCTACAGATGTCTCTCAAGCCATGTCGTACTCAAATAATTAAGAGGAGATTCCCTGCAAACCAACCGTTTGATATCATGGGTAATGTGCCTGAAGGTGTACTTGAGAGATGCCCAAACCAATGATGCAATGTAGTTTCTGTGTCCATTAAGGAGCCTTCCTGTAAATCTGTTAGTTAAGAAATCATTATACCCCTCCTTGGAAATCAGATTCCATGTGAACTTCCCAATGAGACCATCATTGAAAGTTTTGAGGTCTTTAACTCCAAGGCATCCCAAGTCAACAGGATTGATGCATTCCTTCCAGGAAACCGTGACAAGCTTCCTCTCATGGACTGACCCAGTCTAAATGAAGTTTCTAATCATGCCCTGAAGCTCCTTAATGAGACCTCTGGGTCATCAATAAAAAGAGAAAGAGTATACAAACTTGGAGGTGATAACTAAACTGACAAGGAAAACCCTCCCAGCCATAGATATCGCCTTCCCTTTCTAAATAGCACGTTGCTTCACAATGTTAGAAGATATTCCCTCTTGATGTTGTCTCTTCACCCGTCCCTAGAATATGGGAATCCCTAGATAATGAAGTGGAAAAGAGACCTTTTTCACCCCCAGACGTCGATTAATCCTGTTTTTCTTACAACCCTAACACCATTACCGAAAACAATGAATGATTTATCCCAACTGATTGCCTGACCAGACACCTTTTCATAATGTTGGAAAATAGCTTTAATGAAAGAAATGGTTCTCCTTGAAAGTTGTACAAACAGAAGGATATCATCAGCTTATAAATAATGGGATGGAGAAAAATCATTCCGAGCAACCTTAATTTGCTTTTAGAAACCCATATTGGAAAGATCATTAATACATCTACTAAGATAATCTTTAGCAATCACAAAAAGAAGGCCAGAGAGTGGATCACCTTTCCGCACACCTCTGGTGCAGGGGAAAAAACGGCGTGGTGTGCCATTGATGAGGATGGACAGCCTTGAAGAGCAATGTATGGTGCTGATCAGCCTCATGAAAGCAGTAGAGAACCCATGTTGTTTAAGAACATCAAGAAGGAAGATCCATTTTAAAGTGTAAAAAGCTTTTGATATGTCCAGTTTCAGAGCAAAAGAGCCATCCTTCGTCTTCCTCCTCATCAGGTTGACACTCTTCAAAGCAGTGAAAAGACAATTCAGATTGTGTCTCCCAGGATCAAATCCAAATTTATTCGCACTGATCAGGCCTTCAACAATGCGGCCCATTCTA
This sequence comes from Viscum album, assembly GCA_963277665.1. Classification (NCBI taxonomy): domain Eukaryota; kingdom Viridiplantae; phylum Streptophyta; class Magnoliopsida; order Santalales; family Viscaceae; genus Viscum; species Viscum album. The sequence continues at coordinate 1,547,646,480 of OY728155.1, read as the reverse complement.
TTTATGAGAATCTTACTAATGATCTTGGGGATGGTGTTCCAAAGTGCAACAGGCCTGAAATCCTTAATATCAAGAGCATTACCTTTCCTAGGAAGGAGGGAAATGAAAGAGGAGTTCATCCCAAACGACAAGTAAGTGTGAGAAAAGAAGTCCTTTATGGCATAAGTAATATCATCCTGCAGAATGTCCCAGTAAGATGTGTAAAATTTTTCAGTGAAACCATCAGGTCCCGGAGCACTATCCACATTATGATATAAAAGGGCTTCACGAATCTCTTCCTTCGTAGAGGGGGTGACAAGATATTGATTGTCCTGTTCGCCAATGCATGCAGTTATGTCCGAAACCATACTGTGAGTGTTTTCTTTCCCATCATCATAGTATAACTCTTTAAAATGGTTCACAAATGCCAGAGATATCTCATTTTCATATGTAAAGAGATTCCCTTGAATTCTTATCTCATTATCCCTTGCCCAAATTTTCTTTTCATTATGTAGCCGGTTGAAAAATTTAGAATTCATGTCAACCTCTTTGAGCCATCTGATATTCAGCTGATTTCTAGCTAGAATTTCTTAAAGCATCAATAGATCATCCAATTTATTATGAGACATTATCTCCTCACATGATAGGGAAGGCTATTGTTGATTCTGAATCATAATAGATGAATGCTTTTCCTCAGCAGCATTAATGTCAGAGCCAAGCTGAGAAAAGGACCCCCTACTCCATTCCTTTAGAAGCATTTTTAGATGCTTTAATTTCGCAACCAACCTTTGTAGGGGGCTGCCAATCGGTTCATGTTTCCATGCCACAAGCACAATTTTCCTGCATTTATTCTCCAAAATCCACCCATTATTGAATCGAAATGGGATTGCTCTTGTCCGCGCCAATTGTGTATTAAAATCCACAACAATAGGATTACGATCTGAATGATGCTTTGGTAGTGTAAAACCAGAGACTCTATGCGCAGCACCTTGATCATCCATCTGAACAAAGCATCTATCAATTTTTCTTTCCTGCCTCCTATTCCAGGTATGATGACACCAAGTAAATTCAGCTCCAGCAAGAGGGACCTCAACAAGATTTTAAAGATCTAGAAAAGCAGAAAAATCAGCAGCCGTAATCCTATTAAAAGTATCCCCTATCTTCTCCTCAGGCCTCAACATAGTATTAAATTCCCCAAGGGATACCCATCTTTGACTCATCATCCCATAAACCTCTTTGATCTCCTCCCATAACTCCCTTCTTCTAATACAAGAGGTAGAAGCATATACGAACGAGGATCAAAATTGATAATCATCAATCTTGCAAGAGAGAAAAACACGATGGGGATTCTTTACAAAGGAAGTGACTTGAATGGAATCATGCTGAAGAACCCACAAGTGATCCATCACAGAAACAGAAAAATTACTTGACACAAATTGATACCAAATATTGGTCCAATTGAAGCCATTCCAATTATCAAAGATAAGTTTTGGTTCAGCAATACCAACAAGCAAAGGTTTATGGGCCACAATAAAATGTCTATGGGTCTTGGCCGTTCGGGAATTTCCCAACCCATGACAGTTCTAGAAGAATATTTTCATTACAGTTGGGCCATGCCCCTTGTCTGGGGCGCCCCTTTTATGCCATAGCTTGTTGAGCCTTGCCCTTCTTCCCTTTTCCCTTCTGGCCTTGACCTTTAGGGTGGATGCCATCATCGATGTTCATGGGTGAAGCCATATCAACCCTGTCCATAGGAACCGGCTGAGAAACCTCTTTAGCCTACTATACCTTGTTGTCAACCAGATTGTTACTGAAGGCCCTCGGTGAGATTGACTGCTCAGGGAGGAGAGACCCTGTTTCAGTGAGATTATCTTGCTCCGGCTCAGTATGCTGAGGGTCTTCAGTGTCATATGACCAAAGAATTCCACTCAATGTTGTAAATTTGTTCTGAGATTTTAAGTGATCATGGTCACTGCTTGAGGGAATTCTCTTTCAGGAAGCCTTGGAGGGGGTTGTTAGCACAATTCCCCCCCCCCAAATCAGATACATCCAGAGTCTTGTCTTGATCAACTTCACCAAAACCCACATGGGATGATGGTTCAGATGCTACGGTATGATTATTGATACCCTGCAGAGTGAGTGCCACCTCCAGAGGCTGAGAAGCCTCCTGTTCCGCAGAGGCTTTGTCTAGGAAGAGATTAACCATCCTATCTTGGTCGTCATGTGTTGAATTTTGAAGAGTATCATCCCACATATTAGAATCAGCCTCCAGAAATGACAGAGCATCTTGTTCCACCAGGTCCTTGACCAGACATGCAAGAGGGTCCACCAGAGCAATATTCTGCATATTAGAAGCAACCATCGATTACAGAGCATCTTGTTCAACCCGTTCCATGTCCAGATGTGTAGAAGGGTCCACCAGCACAATGTTCTCAGCATGTGCCTCAGAGGCCATCAAAGTATTGTCACAAGGGGGAGCAATGTCCTCACAAACAGGGGCACCAACGGAGGTCCCTGCCAGACCATTGGAGGGAGCCAACATTGAAGACCCACCCTTTCCCTGCATAGGTGGAAGCTTGTACATGGTCTTCTTCATTCTACATGTCTCATCATCATGTCCTTTCACCTTGCAAACACTGCATTCTTTATCCCTTTTACATTCAATGGTTAGATGACCAAAAAAACATGAAATTCATACAGAATTTCGGCTTCCTTTCATTATTGATATTTAACTTCATAATACCATATCTTGTTGTGAGGACAACTTTTTCAAAAAGAGTGCTTGCCATATCCACTTCATCCAATATCTGGGAAAAATGACCAAACCTCGGGTTATCTGTCTATCAATCCAATCGAATGGGGTTGCCAACAGCAGAGGCAATGTCCCATAAGATCTATGGTTGCCAGTACCGCAAATTCAGCCTACAGATTCATATCCATATTTGGGAATGTCTATTCCGGACATTCACGGGATCAAAATTCCGGACCCATTCCTGAATATTCAGGAAACCAGGTATCAGAGAGACAATACCTTTGCTCGATGCCTTTCCCTTGCAGTCATCCGATAGAAAGACAACATGATAGTATCCCCTTCCCATTGCATTAATTTTCCAATAATCAAAACCCCACGCCTCAGCAATCCTCTCTGTTAATTCATTGAATTTCCAAAGATTTACACCTTTCGATGTCACAACGCGAGAAATAATTGAGAAGAGACAAAGATTATCTCGTTCCTCCAACGCTTCTTGTTTTCCGGACACATGAGCAATCCACCCCTTTTTAATCACCCGTCCAAGAGGAGGTTCATCAATGGAGAAGTATGGACCGGAGGCATCCTTAACAACATCAACAAAAATTATGCACTGGACCGACAACGTTGTGAGAGGATTCCAGAACACCCGTCGGCTTTTTCGTGACCGTAAACATTACAGAATGACTGAGACATTCAACAATAGCTTTTGACCGATCCTTTACTTCTGAGATTATTTCTGAGTTAATTCCCACCCCATCACCTGTATCACTATGTTTAGGGTTTTCTCGTTCGCCCCCCTGCGCTGCCATCTCCATATATATATAAATATAATTACTTTTAAAAACATATCAATGTATTTTTATATAAATATAAATATATATATATATATATAATTAAACAATTATATATTAATATGAATTAATTAATTGAATTATACTTATATATAATTATCCCAATAGCCATTTAATCATAAAAAGTTCACAAAATTATAGACATTCATTGGAAATAAAATCTATTTTTAAATTTAGCTATATTTTTAAGCACGAATAACAAAATGTCATTAAAATAATTAATTTTGTCTTGAAAAAGTTAATAAATTAGTGATTATTCAATAAAATTGTTTTTAAATTACAAACTTCGCATAAAAAATATGGATAAACTCAAAAATATCAGTTGTTTTAAATGTATCTAAGCTACTAAATTATCACTATTTTTAATGTTGCTGAATAAATAGAGCTAAATTATCAACATTTTGAAACCAACATGTACAATAAATGCTGGTAAATTCTAGTTTATTTAGTGTTAACATGGGTGAGTATCCTAACACATGTAACAAGATAAAATTATAGTTTAATAGTAATTTAGTTGATGATGAACATGTAGGGAATAATATTAAACATATGACTTGTCAAGTGTATGGGAAGAAGCACCCTGAAAAATGACTTAAAAGAATGAAAAGATGTTTTATTTGTAGATAATATTATAATAGAATTAAAAAATTATATTAAAAAATGTAAAAATTTATGGAGTAAATTTAATTTCATCTTAATATAATAATTAAATATAAATATTAATTTTATGGGAATTTGGGTGTTATCAAAATCAAATCCCATGCGCAATGTCTAGGTCTTAGACTAAGAAAGGTCTTATGGTGTACCAATTTTTGAAGTCAAATAATTCAAATGTTTATATATTGGGATACAATAATTAATTTTTTTAAGTGTCTTACAAAGGTATTCTTATTATTAGAAACATGAAACATTTTTTTTATTTTTTCAATAATTGTTTCTCTAAGGATTTACAAGCACATCTCAAATGTTACAAATAGCTTAAAAAAGTGATTTGGTTGTATGGTGATGTTTTATGAAAACACATTATTGACTAATAGAAAATACATAATATGTTCTTGTTTTTTAGATAATAAATTCTAGTAAGAATAAAAATATTTTTGATTTTGATAAAGTAAATTTGATATAATTTATAAACAAGGGATTGTGTAAAGATTTCATGAAAAAGTAGCTTATGTAATTTTTTATTATTTTTTACTACAGTTTTGGAATTACGAAATATATTACATAAAGTATAGTTCTATTTAATGAATAATTTTATAGTTAATTATTGAAATCATTTATTATTTCATTGAGATTATATATACATAAAGGTTATTTGTTTAAAGAATTTCCATTTTTAAGAGAATATATTATCATTGGATACATGTGTTTGGTGTGTGACATTACTAGATACATTATGTTTTTTTGGGATTAATCTTATGTTTATTTTAGAAATTTAGAGACATTTTATAAAAAATTATATTTTGAATGTTTTTAGACATTTTTCATAATATAATCAATGTAAAATATTTTTTAAATTGTTCAAATTGATCATTCAGAATTATTTACCAGGTTTTTAATGAATACTGTTTTATTTCTTCATTATAAGATTTATCCATATTTGATATCCCATTCCAACAATTTTGGATTTGGTAGATATAAATAGGTAGCAGGAATGACATTATAATACATTACAAATTTATTATGTAGGAAAAGATAATCATAGTTCTCCATAAATAGAAAATTAAACATTAATGTTAATTTCATGTAGTAATAGAAAATGTGTAAATTGATCAAAGGAAAAATAAATGATGAAATTATTCATATGGTATGGAATGAAATAATGTATGTTTGTTATATTGTATTTTCTACCACGGTGGTAAATAAATTCCCCAACTCATGTAAACAAATGGTAAATCTATCATGTCCTATATTGCATGTATCTCACAACTACCATGGTTTTTATTGGAAATTCATGTGTTTTAATGTGAAATATACTTGGACTTACAAATATGTATTTAAAAATTACATAGATACGTAGTTTGGATATAGTAATAAGTTAACTTGATACAATATAAATCATATTTTACTACTATTTCATTATAAATGAATTCAAAAAATTCATAATTCAAATCCTTAGGGAGATATTTATTTAATTGTGAAGAATATATAATACCTATAATTAATGTAGAATTTATCTATAAATTAATATTAAGTGTTTTATATCATTCTTGACATAAAATATGATGGTTTATGTGACTTGATATATACTATTAAAATAGAATTATTTAAATATGATCATTTAATAATTACTACTAAATTTTTGGGTGTTAATACGTGTAATCACATTATAAAATATATTTATAATGGACATACTCAGTATAAATTTTTTCTTTAATTATAATGGAATAATCATTTAAATTTTCATAAAGTGATTTTATTTTTCAAAAAATATATATTTTTTAAAAATGATTTGTCATGATTTTTTAGAGAAAATAATAAAATTAATTTTTACCAATTTTAAAAAGAGTACATTATAAAAATTATACAATATTTAAAATAATCATATAAAAATAACTAAGTAGTACTTTTTTTATTTTTAGTATAAGATTTATTTTTCAGGGAATTGTAAAAATAATAATTTTGTTGAGAAATGTATTTTCCTTTCATGTATTTAAAAAGCAACATTTTATTTTGAATTGGATTAATTAAATTGTAAAGACCCGTAAAATTCAAGGGAAATTTTTTCTTAATTTTCTTTGGAATTTTACAAGAACGCAGTTCCTGAAGGCGCCTGATTTCGAGACCTGGTGTGCCCGGAATTACTATCCGAAGTTTAGATCGGGTACGTTCAGTGAACGAACGAGCGTGTTTTCCTATCTTTTGAACCGGTGCTCGGAATCGAATTCCGAGGGCACCGATGGAACCGCAGCGCCGGTAATTGCTTAGGAACGCTTAATCTGAAATTGCGTTTACACGAGAGAAGTTGATAAAAATTGTGGAAGTTAAAAATAAAAATTTAACAACAATTTTTATTTTTACTCTTAAGTGTTTAATCCTTTAGATGGAAGTTGGGTAACTACCCAACCTCCCTTGGGTGGTTATGAGGGTGGTGGGGCCCACACGAACCCCACCCCTTCATATCCTCTAACCTCCTCAACTCACATTAATTTTGTTAACTTAAGTTTATTAACTTATGGAATTAATGGGGTGAGTTATTGTGGAATTCAAACACTTGAATTTCAAAAGCCTTGATGTGTTAATAAAATAAGTTGAGAAATTATTTTATTGGGTTGGTGTTTAGTTGTTTGAGAGCCTTTGGAGAAAAATCTAAGTCTTGCGTTCTTCTTTCTCTTCGACGAAGAATGTGAAGAATGAACGATCTCCGAAGTGGAGCGCCGAGCCCTCGGAGACCGTCTTCCGTGACACCGACCCGCGACGCGACGTCTTCTTCCACGGCGTTTTTCTTCCGCGGCGTCTCTTTTCGTGACGGTTTTACACGACAAAATCTCCGTCAACGTCTTCGAATCCTCGCTTCGCGACGCCGACGTTCGTCATCACTTTTATCAAGGTAGGGGATTATTTAATTATTATCGTTCGTGATTTTCTAGTTGTCGTTCTTCGTGGATATACGACCAAATGATACCGATTAATGGGAGGGGGCCGGACCGCACAAACACGGCCGACCCTCCTCCTTCATCCTTATTTGATTCATTGTGTTTGGGACAGAATGGTGTGGTGACGTCGCACCACACGGGAAATGCACGACAAGTAATGCACGGCGCCGTCGCGCCGCACCGTGAAGATGAACAAGGACGCGACACCGTCGCGCCGCGTCGAAGAGAACCGAAGACGCCGTGGCCTGAGCGGGGTCGCGGTGGAGGGGCGCAGTGCCGTTGCACCGCGCTGGACGAACAAAGTCGCGGCCGGTTCCAGGCCGCGGCGGAGCAGGGTGACCGACGGCCGGTTCCGGGCCGCCGGTGTCGGCGATGGAGGAAGAACCGGTCGTCGCCGGTCCTTGTCTGCAAAACCGGCCGGCCGGTGCGGGCCGGCCGGACAAAGGGGAGCCGGGGGAATTAATTCTCCCGACCGGCCTACAAAACGGCCCCCTTAATTGGGGGGCCGCGGTTACACCAGGGGGGCAGGCGCCCCCCCCCCCCCCCCTGCCAAAACGGCTCGGCCGTTGGCCGAGCTGGCCAGCGCGCTGGGCGTGCTGTGCCCAGGCCGGGTCGTGCCGGGCGGGGCCGACCCGGACCCGGGTCGGGCGACCCGGGTCGGTCCGGGCCCGAAACCCCCATTTTCGGACTGTCTTCGGTATTTTGCCCATAACTTCGGCTACGAACCTATGATCTACGCACCGTCAGTTGCGATGCGATCATTGAATCGAGACGGTCGTTTCGGTATATCGCAATCATGGTTTTGGAATACATTTGGTTCGGCCGGGTTGGCTCGTGCACGGAACGAACCGGGCCCTCGGAGCGAAAACACTCATAACTTGAACTCTGGGCGTCCGATCGACGTGCCGTTGACATTGAAGGAATCCTTAAAGTGAGAAGGATCTTTTGGCTTACTCCACTAGAGGTTCAGATGCCGTCGAAGTGCGGTCGGGTTGGCTCGCTCACGAAACCAACCGGGCCCCTGAAAAAAAAGCCAATAACTCACAGACCGGGCGTCCGATTGATGCGCCGTCTGTCTCGTTGATTTCCTCTTGATGAGACGGGACTTTTGGCATACTTCGCCCGAGTTTTGGTTGCTGTTGGATAGTGGCCGGGTTGGATTGTACCCGAAATCCAACCGGGCCCTTGGAACAGAAAAGCTGTTATCTTTCAGACTGGATGTCCGTTTGACGAACTGTCAGCGGTGTTGGTGATCACGTTGAGAAACGGTCCCTATGAGTATACCCTATGAGAGTTCGGGGTACAGTTGAGATACGGCCGGGTTGGTTCTCTCATGAAACCAACCGGGCCCCTAGGACAGAAATGCTAATAACTCACAGACCGGGCGTCCGATTGACGCGCCGTCTGTTGCATTGAAACCCCTATGACGAGGCGGTCCTTTGAGATAATTCTTCGTGGAACATTGTGATACATGGAGTATCGACCTGTAGCTCATGGAGCGGACCCTCCCGGAGACGAGCGTTCGGAGTACGGAGACCGTGTAGCAGGCTGAGACCTGGCGACTGCTTGACCGACTCGACTTGGAGTGAGTCGACTAGCGTAGTGGACAGAGCGCCCGGTATTTGGCGACAGACCCACGACGGACGGAGTGCCCGGTAGTTGGCCGCAGACCCGCGGTACTCGACAGGAGGAGTACCTCTGTAGGCTATTAGGGGGAGCGCCCGATATTTGGCGACAGACCCACAGTGGACGGAGCGCCCTGTAGTTGGCCGCAGACCCGTGGTACTCGATAGGAGGAGTACCTCAGCAGTCTTAGGTTAGTGAGCAGTTCCTCAGAGTCGTGACAAGACCACTGTACACTTCAGAGACGAAGCTCTTCAGCAGTTACGGTTTCGATAATGAAAATCCTAGTTTGAGCTGAGTCTATGACCTTGTGATTACCTCATGATTGAGATGGGTCATTTGATAACTTAGGTATATGTATGGGCATATACCTGGGTAGTGGTTATCCGTTGATTTCATAATCTTTGTGTTTCCTCATGATTGAGATGGGTTACTTGATAACTTAGGTATATGTATGGGCATATATCTAAGAGAGGTTATCCGTTGAGATCTTCCTTGTGGTTATCCTTATTGGGTTTAGTGAGACCTTGAGGGTCTCAGGGTCCCTACTGTAAAGACCCGTAAAATTCAAGGGAAATTTTTTCTTAATTTTCTTTGGAATTTTACAAGAACGCGGTTTCAGACGGCACCTGATTCCGAGGCCCGGTGTGCCCGGAATCAATTTCCGAAGTTTGGCTCGGGTACGTTCAGTGAACGAACGAGCGGGAATTCCTAACTTTTGATCCGGTGCTCGGAATTGAAATCCGAGGACACCGATGAACTCGCAGCGCCGATATTCGCTTAAGGAGACCTTTTCCGAGGTTGCGTTTATTTCGGGTTGAGAGTTAGTTTTTGGGAGTTTAGAATAAGTTAAATAAAAATTGTGGATTACAAATTTTTATTTAAACTTGTTGGTTAACTTATCTCAAAGGAAGTTAGGGGTGGGACCCACACCCACTTAACCTCCCTTGAGAGGATTAAGTGTGGTGGGGCCCACACGAACCCTAAACTTTTCATCTCCTCTCAAACTCCTTTAACCCCCCTTTTAATTGACATGTCAACTTGTTAATTAATTTGGAGTTATCTTATTTGAATTTCAAACCTTTGAAATTCAAAAAGGTTTGGTTGAGTTAATAAAATAAGCTCTTAGCTTATTTTTTTGGGTTAGTTTTGTTTTTCCATCTTGAGAGGATTGAGAGCTTTTCTTTCTTCTTCAAACTTTGACGAAGAACGCTCAAGCTTGACGAAGAACGCTCAAACTCCGACGAAGAACGCCACTCCTCTCTTCTTCGTCTTCCGTGTCAACGAAAGGGAACGCCGCTTCCTCCTCGGACTTCCTTCGTCGGCATACGAAGATTCGCCAACGACGTACCTCTTCGGACGTACCTTTTCGTCATCGGATTTAACGAACGATTACCGCGACGCCCGACCTCCGCGATGTTGTCTTCCGCGGTTCGTTGACAATCTTCGAACTTGAACCCAAGGTAGGGGTTGTTGTTGATTATTTATTTATTTATTTTATTCTTGTTCGTGGTTCTAGCATGACTAACGTGAGGTTTTTCATTATGTGTTATCATTTAACGTGAGGGGGCTGGACCGCATGAACACGGTCGAACCCCCTCCTTTGTTCTTGATAATTTATCCTGCGGTTGATACAAGATGGCGTGGTGTCGTCGCACCACGCAGATTTTTTTCGCACGATTAAATTGCGCGGCGCCGTCGCGCCGCGCCGTGGAAGGATCATCAAGAACGCGACGCCGTTGCGCCGCGTCGAAGGGAATCAAAGGCGCGACAGAGGGGCGTGGTGCCGTCGCACCGCGCCGGACGACGAACACCGCGGCCGGTTCCGGGCCGCGGCGGGACAAGAAGACCGGCGGCCAGGCCGCCGGCGTCGGAAGCTGGAAAGGGGACCGGTTTTCCGGTCCCGTTGAAGAAAAAACCGGCCGGCAGATGGCCGGCCGCAAGGTCAAAGGCCGGGGGAATTTAATTCCCCCGGCCAGCTCTAAACCCCCCCCATTTATGAGGGGGGGTGGTTTCTTTGAGGGGGGCAGCCGGCCCCCCGATTTTCTTCAAAGCAGGCCCCCCACGAGGGGGGGGGGGGGTTTCCAAATGGCGCGGCTAAATAGCCGCGCCGCCTTTCCATCAAGCGGGGGCCCTGCCCCCCGCGCGCTGCCTCCGTGCGGCGCCAGGCCGCCGCGCCGCCGGCCGGCCGGCCGGGTCGGGTCGGACCCGGGTCGGGTCGACCCGGTTCGGGCCGACCCAGGGGGGGGGGGGGGGGGTCGGGCCGGGTCGGCCCGGACCCGGACCCCCCATTTTCGAGACGGTTTTGGTCTTTTGGCCATAACTTGAGCCACGGACCTCCGATCGACGAACCGTCTGCGGCAACACAATCCTTAGATCGAGACGGTCGTTTCGGTATATCGCACTCAAAGTTTCGGAATACTTTGAGTTCGGCCGGGTTGGTTCGTACACGAAACCAACCGGGCCTTTGGAGCGGAAACGCTCATATCTTGAGCTACGGACGTCCGATTGACGTGCCGTCAGCTTTGTTGTGTTCCTCTTAGTGAGACAGATCTTTTGGCATACTCTGCCCGAGGTTTGGATGCAGGTGGAGTACGGTCAGGTTGGTTTTGCCTTAAAAACCAACCGGGCCCCGGGGACAAAAATGCCAATAACTCTCAGACCGGGCGTCCGATCGACGCGCCGTCTGTTGCATTGAGTTCCTGTTGACGATACAGAACTTTTGGATACATCAACTCTGGACTTTGTGACAGTTGATGTATCAGCCTCTCGGCTCGTGGAGCGGATCCTCCTGTACGAGCTTGCTGTGTGCGGGAACCCTAGTGCTGGCTGCGACTGTGACTGCTACTACTACTGCTACTACTGCTACTGTGACTGCGACGACGACAGCACAGAGATCCTATGTGGATTCGACGACGATGACTACAGCACTCAGCGATCCTACGTGGATCAGTGCTACAGGTCCTGTGTGGGCCCGATCCTGTGTGGGTCCGATCCTGTGTGGGTCTTTGCGCTCAGCGGTCCTGTGTGAACCAGCGCCTACAGGTCCTATGTGGGCCCGATCCTGTGTGGGTCTTTTTCGGGGGTTAGTTACCTATCGATCCTTCGTGGGTCCGACGACTTAGATGGATCAGAGATCATCTTTATCGTCTTTTGAAGAAGTATACCTGTGTGAGCTGAATCCTGTCGCTTTCCTGTGTGGATTGTGTTGTGCTATCCTGTGTGGATTACGTTTTGCTTTCCTGTGTGGAATACGTTTACTTTCCTGTGTGGACTGAGTTGTACTTGGGCTCAGAGGTTGGAGCGTATTTGAAATTGATGACTTAGGTATATGTATGGGCATATACCTAAGCAGTGTCGGTTGTTACTTCGTGATTGCACCTTTCTTCGTGGTTTATCCTTTGTGGATTTGAGAGACCTTCAGGGGTCTCGGGGTCCCTACTGAGTAGCTTATACTCACCCCTGCACGGGCTTTGCCCGCACTACATTGTGTTGGTTGCAGACTACAGACAGCGTTGATCTTAGCTGTGGCTTGCAGAGCAGGACGGTACCTGGAGGTGGACCACTGGGCGGGACGTGCTCGGAGCGGACGACGGGACCCGTGGAGCAGTGGAGCTATCTATACCCACCCTTCAGGTGGGATTTCCAGTGGACAGCTCGGTGTAGCGGCTTTTACTTTTCAATTGCTGTTTTCCCTTTCGAGTTGTACTTTACCTTCAGTTTGGGTTTGTATACTGGCCCATTTACTTTTCCTCACTTTCAGTTGTACTCTGCTTTTGCTTAGTGTTTACTTTTCGCTTGCTTACTCTGTGGTGTTTGTTTACTTTACAAAGGCAATGTCTTCCCTTTTTACTGGGATTTACACCTTGGTGCTAGTCGCCAGCCCCTGGTCTATGGAAGGCGGGCTTGGGGTAGTCACGACACGGACCCCGAGGGCGGGTCGTGACACCTACCGAGTATCGTTATACTCACCCCTGCACGGGCTATGCCCGCACCTCGTTGTGTTGGTTGCAGACGACGGGCAGTGCTAATGGAGGCCGAGTGTTCGAGGACTGGACGGTACTCGGAGGTGGACTACACGATGAGTCAGTATCCGGAGGTGGACTTCACGGCGAGACGACACACAAAGGAGGTTGACGGGCGAGAGCGTTGTGGAGCCTATCTGTACCTACCCTTCAGGTAGGATCCGTGGTGGACGATTCAGGAGCTGCGCCATCTATACCTACCCTTCAGGTAGGATCCGAGGAGGACGACCCAGGAGCCGCTTCCGTTCTTCCAGATGTTTTATTTTTCTTCAGTACTTTGTTCAGTTGTAGTTGTACATTCATTTGGGTTTGTATTCTAGCCCATTTATCTTTCATCACGTCTCTTTGTACTTAGTGTTTTACTTCCACTTGTACTCTGTGATGTTTTGTTTACTTTTATAAAGGCAATGACTTCCCAGTTATCGGGATTTACGCCTTTGGTGCTAGTCGCCAGCCCCTGGCCTATGGAAGGCGGGCTTGGGGTAGTCATGGAACGGGCCCCGAGGGCGGGTCGTGACAAATTGGTATCAGAGGAGTCGGTTCTACCGAAGAACTTATAACTCTGATATTTTCTTTCTGTGATGCAATAGTGTTAAGAGTACCGAGTGTGGTCTTCAGTTCAGGGAGTCCAGTGTTGGTGCGGGCGGCCGATGTATCCATACACCCGGACCCTGACAACTGATTTTCGACTTTGTGCACAAAAACACTGATTGCGTGTGTGTTTTCAAAGGATTCCCCTTAATACAGCTCAAACCAGGTCAGGTCACCATGTATAATCGTTTGATCGTGTCACGTTGTTTTTTTCAGGATGCCTTTTCACGGACGACCAGCTAGAGCATAGAGGGATGTGCATACTGACAGCCTGCCGAGCGATGAGGCTTCAGTACACGGCCCTCTTGCAGTTGAGGCACTAACGGTACTGCCATACGTTGGGCCACCGATGCCACCAGCCACAGCAGTAGGCGATGCACGCCACTTGAGTGCACTGCACGGGTTCCAGCGCCAGAGGACACTCAGGTTCCGGGGAGAGACAGACCCACAGGCGGCTGAGGTTTGGCTGGAGGATGTGGTGAGAGTCTTCAGGCTAGTGGGGATGCTTGCAAATTTCATGGTGATCTTTGCTGCCAGCCTTCTTCAGGCAGCAACAGGAAGGTGGTGGAGCAACTTGTTCCAGTTTTGCGACGGGATGACCTTCACATGGGAAGAATTCGAGACCTTCTTCAGGGTGGATTTTGTGCTAGTAGCTCTACACCACGAGCGTGTTCAGGAGCTGCTGCCTTTGCCGCGTGTTTTTCGATCAGTAGCTGAGTCATCTGTGGGCAGTAGACAGATGATGCAGAGGTCCAGGAGGACCATACCAGCAGTTGGGTGATCTCGGATTTTAGGACCGGTGGTGCGGGGCACCCGGGGTGGGGTCAGATCTAGGCGTGCCAGAAACGGACAGTATTACTCATGCGGTGGAAAGGGTCACCTGGCACGTGACTTTCCGACTCCTCGTACAGTTGATCTGCAGGCTTTGGAGGAGCCACTGAGGAAGAAGCAATGGCGGGTGCTTGAGCAACAACAAAGCAGTGGACAAGGCAGTAGAGCTCTGGGAGCAGGTGGACAGGAGCGGAACTAGTGGATACGTCTCTTGTACCTCTAGTTCCATGTTGCTGTTGTATTCGTGTCTTTGTACTATGAGCTGCAATAATAAAAAACACTTATATTTATGATGTTTTCTTTCCTGTCTATTTGTTTGGTTGATACTGAGGGGTCCCAGTTAAAAACTTTTGACATTACCCTCACTTTTTAGATTTCTACTGGAGGATACCCAGTGACCTCACATTGATGCCGACAGTGTGACTCGACCCTTGGAGGTGAGAGTGACAATTGGATCTCTTGGTAGTAACGTCGAGGCCTTACGACGTCATCCATGGCATGAATACATCATTCATGTCAGGATTGATTGTATTAGGCAATGGGCGTGGTTCATCCAGGGGATGAGACCGAGTTTCTCTTTTCGGCAAAGGAGAAATTTTAGCAGCTCTTTCAGATCGTAGGAAAAGAAGGTGCAGATCATCCAGGAGCGGATGAAGACTGCACAGTGCAGTAAGAAACAGGAAACCGGTGCCAGTATTAGAGACTCGAGTGTGTTAAATATTTCAAGAAGAGGAAGCTTTAAGGAGAGAGGAGTTTGCGAAGCAGCAGACGTGGAGGCAGAGCTAGGAGAGCAACATGAGGTGGTGTACATCTTAACATGCTACAACCACCCGCCTTAGTTATCCCAACCAGGCTCAGGGAGCTGGAGGGCGGAGGAAGAGAGTAGCTGCATGCGGTCAGGGAGAGTGACCCAATGGCTCTAAAAAAATGATTCAAGGGACAGTCTGCATCCACTACTACCTGCTGTAGTAACAGACGTCGATATGAATCATTCCTTGCTTTCACAAATATTGTTCCAGACCTAGAGTTTCCAGTAAGCCGTAGACTTGACCCTCACGTCTGGAGATACCTTTGAAGGAGACTCGATCATCACACTTACGCCGACAGTGTGGTCAGACCCTCGAGGAGAGAGTTTCGGTTGGAATTTCTTGGTGGCAGCGTCGAGGCCTTACGATGTTAGTTTGAGTAAGGAATGAGCAATAACTGTTCATACTCAAATTGACGGTTTTAGGCAAATGTCGGGATGGGTTTTCCTTGGTCGGCGAAAAGGAAACCCCAGGAAGCATAGGGTAACTCATGCACAAGAGAGTGCGACCGATAACTCTTGAGTTGGTCAACTTTACCCTCGTGGTAGCAGTCGTTTTGAGTTCCAGTTCTAACAGGAATTGGAGACCTCTGGAGTTCGAGGATGACGATCACGTCCTTATACGGTTCTCACCTCGACGAGGTTTATGGAGATGTGGCCAAGGTGGTAAGTTATCTCCGAGGTTCAATGGACCTTTCTAGGTCCTCATCTAGGTAGGAGAGGTGGTTTACCGCTTGACCCATCCACCTCAGTTGCACCAGGTACACGACGTCTTCCAGGTATCTCAACTGAGGAGATACGTGCTCGATCCTTCGCATACCATCGACCATGGAGAGCTGGACGATGGAGATGTGGTGACTTTCACGGAGGTTCCAGTGGGGATCGGGGATCGACAGGAGAGGTTCCTTCGAGGAAGGTAGATTCCTTGGGTGGACTTTCTTTGGTAGTATGAGACCCTCCATGTAAGCACATGTGAGCGGAAGGCTCAGATGTGTGCTCAGTACCGCTTTTGTGTCCCTAGTTAGTGTTATGTCTTTACGGGGACGTAAATCCCTGAGGTTGGAGTAATGTAAATACCCATAAAATTCAATGGAAATATTTTCTTAATTTTCTTTGGAATTTTACAAGAATGCAGTTCCTGACGGCGCCTGATTCCGAGGCCTGGTGTGACCGGAATTACTATCTGATGTTTAGCTCGGGTACGTTCAGTGAACGAACGAGTGTGTTTTCCTATCTTTTGAACCGGTGCTCGGAATCAAATTCTAAGGGCACCGATGGAACCGCAGCGTCTGTAATTGCTTAGGAACTCTTAATCCGGAGTTGCATTTACATGAGAGAAGTTGATAAAAATTGTAGAAGTTAAAAATAAAAATTTAACAACAATTTTTATTTTTACTCTAAGTGTTTAATCCTCTGGATGGAAGTTGGGTAACTACCCAACCTCCCTTGGGAGGTTATGAGGGTTGTGGGGCCCACAAGAACCCCACCCCTTCATATCCTCTAACCTCCTCAACTCCCATTAATTTTGTTAACTTAAGTTTATTAACTTATGGAATTAATGGGGTGAGTTATTGTGGAATTCAAACACTTGAATTTAAAAAGCCTTGATGTGTTAATAAAATAAGTTGAGAACTTATTTTATTGGGTTGGTGTTTAGTTGTTTGAGAGCCTTTGGAGAAAAAGCTAAAGAAGTCTTGAGTTCTTCTTTATCTTCGACGAAGAACGCGAAGAACGAACGATCTCAAACGTGGAGCGCCGAGCCCTCGGAGATCGTCTTCCACGACACCGACCGGCAACGCGACGTCTTCTTCTACGATGTTTTTCTTCTGTGACGTCTCTTTTCACGACGGTTTTCCACGATGAAATCTCCGTCAACGTCTTCGAATCCTCGCTTCACGACGCCGACGTTCGTCATCTCTTTTATCAAGGTAGGGGATTATTTAATTATTATCATTCATGATTTTCTAGTTGTCATTCTTCGTGGATATACGATCAAATGATACCGATTAACGGGAGGGGGCCAGACCGCACAAACATGGCCGACCCTCCTCCTTTATCCTTGTTTGATTCTTTGTGTTTGGGATGGAATGGCGAGGTGTCGTCGCACCACGCGGTAAACGCACGACAAGTAATGCGCGGCGCCGTCGCGCCGCACCGTGAATATGAACAAGGACGTGACGCCGTCGCACCGCGTCGAAGAAAACCGAAGACGCCGCGGCCGGAGCGGGGCCACGACGGAGGGGCGCGGTGCCGTTGCACCGCGCCGGATGAACCAAGCCGCAGCCAGTTCCGGGCCGCGGCGGAGCAGGGTGACCGGCGACCGGTTCCGGGCCGCCGGTGTCGGTGATGGAGGAAGGACCGGCTGTCGCCGGTCCTTGTCAGCAAAACTGGCCAGCCGGTGCAGGCCGACCGGACAAAGGGGAGTCGGGGGAATTAATTTCCCCGACCGGCCTACAAAACGACCCCCTTAATTGGGGGGCCGCGGTTACACCAGGGGGCAGGCGCCCCTCCCCACTTGCCAAAACGGCTCGGCCGTTGGCCGAGCTGGCCAGCACGCTGGGCGCGCTGTGCCCAGGCCGGGCCGAGCCGCGCCCAGCCGGTCCGGGCCGCGCCGACCGGGGGGTCTCGGGCCGGGTCGGTCCGGGCCCGAAACCCCCGTTTTCGGACCATCTTTGGTCTTTTGCCTATAACATGGGCTACGGACCTCCGATCTATGCACCATCAGTTGGGATGCGATCCTTGAATCGAGACGGTCGTTTCGGTATATCTCACTCAAGGTTTTGGAATACTTTTTGTTCGGCCGGGTTGACTCGTGCACGGAACCAACCGGGCACTCGGAGCGGAAATGCTCATAACTTGAACTCCAGACGTCCGATCGATGTGCCGTCGAATTTGAAGGAATCCTCTAAGTGAGAATGATCTTTTGGCTTACTCCTCTTGAGGTTCGTATGCCATCGGAGTGTGGTCGGGTTGGTTCGCTCACGAAACCAACGGGGCCCCTGGAAAGAAAAAGCCAATAACTCACAGACCGGGCGTCCGATTGACGCGTCGTCTGTCTCGTTGATTTCCTCTTGATGAGACGGAACTTTTGGCATACTTTTCCTGAGTTTTGGTTGCTGTTGGATAGTGTCCAGGTTGGATTGTACCCGAAATCCAACCGGGCCCTTGGAACAGAAAAGCTGTTATCTTTCAGACTGGACGTCCGTTTGACGAACCATCAGCGACATTGGTGATCACGTTGAGAAACGGTCCCTATGAGTATAACCTATGAGAGTTCGAGGTATATTTGAGATACGGCCGAGTTGGTTCTCTCATGAAACCAACCGGGCCCCTGGGACAGAAAGGCTAATAACTCACAGACCGGGCGTCCGATTGACGCACCGTCTGTTGTGTTGAGACCCCTATGACGAGGCGGTCCTTTGAGATACTTCTTTGTGGAACTTTGTGATACATGGATTATCGACCTATAGCTCATGGAGTGGACCCTCCCAGAGACGAGCGTACGGAGTACGGAGACCGTGTAGCCGGCTATGACCTAACGACTAGTTGACCGAATTGACTTGGAGTGAGTCGACTAGCCCAGTGGACGGAGCGCCCGGTATTTGGCGACAGACCCACGGTGGACGGAGCACCCGGTAGTTGGCCGCAGACCCGCGGTACTCGACAGGAGGAGTACCTCTGTAGGATATTAGGGGGAGTGCCCAGTATTTGGCGACAGACCCACAGCGGACGGAGCGCCCGGTAGTTGGCCGCAGACCCACGATACTCGACAGGAGGAGTACCTCAACAGTCTTAGGTTAGTGAGCAGTTCCTCAGAGTCGTGACAGGACCACTGTACACTTCAGAGACGGAGCTCTTCAGTAGTTACGGTTTCGATAATGAAAATCCTGGTTTGAGCTGAGTCTGTGACCTTGTGTTTACCTCATGATTGAGATGGGTCACTTGATAACTTAGGTATATGTATGGGCATATACCTGGGTAGTGGTTATCCGTTGATTTCATAATCTTTGTGTTTCCTCATGATTGAGATGGGTTACTTGATAACTTAGGTATATGTATGGGCATATACCTAAGAGAGGTTATCTGTTGAGATCTTCCTTATGGTTATCCTTGTTGGTTTTAGTGAGACCTTGATGGTATCGGGGTCCCTACCGAGTATCGTTATACTCACCCCTACACGGGCTATACCCACACCTCGTTGTGTTGGTTGCAGACAACGTGTAGTGCTGATGGAGGCCGAGTGTTTGAGGACTGGACGGTACCCGGAGGTGGACTACACGACGAGTCAATATCCGGAGGTGGACTTCACGGCGAGACGACACACGGAGGAGGTTGACGGGAGAGAGCGTTGTGGAGGCTATCTGTACCTACCCTTCAGGTAGGATCCGTGGTGGACGATCCAGGAGTTGCGCCATTTGTACCTACCCTTCAGGTAGGATCTGAGGAGGACGACCTCGGAGCCGCTTCCGTTCTTACAGATATTGTATTTTTCTATTGTACTTTGTTCAGTTGTAGTTGTACTTTAATTTGGGTTTGTATTCTGGCCCATTTACCTTTCAGCACTTCTCTTTGTACTTAGTGTTTTACTTCCGCTTGTACTTTGTGATGTTTTGTTTACTTTTATAAAGGCAATGCCTTCCTAGTTATCGGGATTTACACCTTTGGTGCTAGTCGCCAGCCCCTGGCCTATGGAAGGCGGGCTTGGGGTAGTCACGACACGGGCCCCAAGGGCGGGTCATGGCATAAATTTCGTGATATCATTTTGAGTAATACTATTCCAAAAAATTTCATTTTAATCGACATTATTCTCAATTTTCCTAAAAACTATCTATACATAAAAAATGCATTTTATAAATATTCATTTTAATCATGTTTTAAATGTATATTTTAAAATTAATTTAACTATTATAAATGAATTGAATAAAAAAAACTAGAATATATATTTTAAAACATAATTTACATTTTTTTAAAGACATGGACAATATTTATATTCAAAATTATTTAAATCTATAGTATATATCTATCACATAAATAATGGTAAATTGGGAAATTTGGATTGAAATTAATGTGGTATATCTTTAAAAACCTATCTAATAGTGGACTTATTTAAATTATATGATATTATTTCATCCTTATTTATAAAATAATATTTTTTATGGAAACCTAGATCAAATTTTTTATAAGGGAATTGATATTATTCTATAATAATATTAAACACACAATGATACTACCTTTGATATAATATCTCTAATATTTCTTAGAGGGGTAATAGAAGATAAATTTTATTCTAAATTGATATTAAAAAATTAAATTATTTTTTCTATCAGAGAATAATATTTTTTTTCAAGATATAATTGCCTTAAATGCATACACTATACTGCATAAGTTCTTATGGAAGCTAAAGAATAATCATATAAATGGTTTTAAAAACATATAATTTAAAATTTTTATATAATTAGTTGTTATGATAAATTAATTTTGATAAAATAAATCTATGGTTTTACTTATGTTTAAAAGTTTATATTTGAAATACATTACTTTATTGAGGTTTTATGACTACTGTAGAAATATTTCTAGGAATTACATTAATGGTATCTTATATAAATAAAATTTTCATGTGATTTAAAATTACTATAACACATATCATAGATTGATTAAATTGGATAGGTTCAATCATATTAACTATTTTCATCATATGGTTTTAATTTCATTTTATAGTAAATTTCATTAATTAGAAAGTGAAAAACATTGATATCATGTTAATCGTCAAAATGGTTGACAAAGGGTGGAAAAAAGTGATAAATTTTAAAGAATCACATAACCATGTACACATTTTACTGGATGAGTTTATTTCTACTTATCATAATCATAAATTATATGTATATAAATTTGGATCCACATGGGAAGAAATACATTTATATTATTTTAGTACTTTTGTTACTTACAAGGGTTCCCCGCTCATCTCTTTTATAAGAATAATACCACTCAATTCTTTATCACACATCCTGAGCCACATTTAATGACCATCCCTACAAAAAAACCAATTATTTACTATCTTAGATTAAATTTTATGGTGTTCTCTTTCTAAAAGACCATCTCTAGGGTCCTCCAGGAGAGATGCAATGGACGATCAACAAAGTGTAGGTAATTAGATTTATCAACCATTTTCATTTTACTTATTATTTTATATCCTCAATTCATTACTAATAATTCCTATTTAACAACATTAGTATCTATTAAAAACTAATATTTTTAATTTTTTATATAATAACCATTAATCATCTCTTTTTAATTCATATGGGAAATAAATGTATTTATTGTTTATGCCTGTGGAATACCACCACCACATAGAGATCATATCAATTTTCCATTACCATCATTCATGGTTGGATTTTTAGATAGATATAATATTTAAATATAATTTTTATGACATAATTATTCATAAGAAAATAGCATACAATATCATCCTTCGGAAATTATCATCCATTGAGGAAAAATAACACCTCTGATATGTGTGTTTGGAGAACCACCTCCATGATGTGATGTTAATTACATTTCATTTTATTATCATAACTGGTAATAATGATACATTTAATGAATATATAAGGGATTTATAAAATAATTATGAGTCTAGGATGAAGAAATATTATATATCATTCTTTTATTATATCCATTAAAACATGGAGACATCTCCCATGTATACTTATGGATTACTATTTTTGTAATGTGAAGTAATTCATTTTCAACAACCACATTATATGAAAAGTAATAAAAGTTTATTTAATAATTATATAATGAAATTATCTAATTATAATTTTTTTTGAAATTAATGAATGATGACCATTATACAAGTAATGATACTATCGAATCAAAACATGCCTAAAAGAAAAATTGTTATCACATGAAATAATAATTTTAACCATAAATTGATTAAAAATTGGTGATGGTATATTATATGTAAATAATATTTGTTATTATATATATTAATATGGATTTTTAATATATTTATAATAAATATAGTTCTATTATAAATGATTTTTTAATAAATATAATTTAAGAAAAAATCTATGCTAAGGGTTTCACATAACACTTTTGTATCTGTGAGAAATTTTCCATAATCACCCAATATATTGTTCACCTGATATATATGCTAAACCTTATAAATTATTTCTCTTTAATCCCTCTATTTTTATTTTATTTAAATTTTAATTTGATGTTATTTTTCTCATGGAGGTTTGATTCAAAATCATCTAATGTTGTATGGGTTTATATAATAATCCATTTTAATTCTATGATTGAATATGAAAAATTTATAGTGGGGGAAAAATATAGATATTAACCATTAATCCAAATCAAGATTCATCACCAGTATACATTATTAGTATTTTTTTGTATTATTACCATCCCCTCACCTTTTATATAAAATGATAGCGAAAATTTTATTAATTAAAATTTTCCATTATTTAGTATTTTTTTAGAAAATTGTTTCCCTCTATGCCCATTTGATGAAAATTTATTTGATGAAAATTATTAAATAGAGAATAAATTATTTATATGATCCATTTTCAATAAACATGAAATTAATTATAATTTTTTATAGATAAATGTTTTGGAAATGATTGAGAAGAAATGGATTGTGACATTCTAAAAAATTATGGAATAATATTTTATTATTGTACATGATGAGAACAGATTTTCCCACAATCATGGAAATTTATTATTTTAAGATTATATTACTAGTTTCAATGGTTATTTTCAAATAAACATATTTATCTAAATATTATTAGAAATTACACTTAATATTTTGTCCAAATAAAATGATATTTTTTCATATTTTCAATGATTGGTTAGAGTATTATTTTAAGTGGATTTGTTTCTATGTCAATATCTTTTAATAATTATTATACATCAGTGGGGATATGATATCAGGATACCATATAATTTATCTCTTGAGATAGATTATAATGATGATGATTTAATGATGATAACATGAAACCCATTTCTTTTAAATTGGTTAATTATTTTCTGATAAAATAATTATTAAACCTATTTATTTTCCAAACATTATGATATGTTAAAGTGATAAAATTATTACACATCCCATTTTAATTCCATGGGATCTGATATGATGACATAATGAATGATTTATGATATGATGGAATAAAGATTTATGGTTTTCATTATGTGATGGGTGGGACTAGAATTATATATCCATTTCATACATTAGATGATGATGATGGATTTTAGAAACTCCCAGCATATGACTGAGTTAACAGACTCCCAAGATATTATAGTATTTACTAAAATGATTTTACTCCTAAGAGAATTTTGAAAATCATATGTTAATTATTTCTGTTATGAGTCTTTTATTACAATGATATAATTGGGAGTGAACCTTGATTTTGGAAATTAGTTTACACATTTATGTGCATTCCAGAAATTTATGAATTTTTATTATGATATATTCTGAAGGATCATTGTAGTTTATAGATGATTCCACATAATTTTTAAATATAATTTTTATTATGGAAATATAATTCCATTATTTATGTCTAATGATATTTTATTGAATAAGTTTGATTATTTTTAGTATGGTCATTTTCTCATACCTTTATCATTATATTATTATCACTTATAATCATTGTTAATATCTCATATATTTACCATTACAAATCAAATGATCCCTTTTTTCATTATGGTCCTTTTCAATATGTTTCAAAGAATAGTGTAATGTATGATTAGTCTAAGAAAGGAAATATATGTGTAAAAGTTATTGGGATATGGTGGAGAGGTATCATGAAATAATAATATTGTATGTTTATAATCAAAATACACTCATTCTTTATAATTAATAGGATTTTATTATTATTAGATTTATTGAATATAC
Source organism: Viscum album (assembly GCA_963277665.1). Classification (NCBI taxonomy): domain Eukaryota; kingdom Viridiplantae; phylum Streptophyta; class Magnoliopsida; order Santalales; family Viscaceae; genus Viscum; species Viscum album. The sequence continues at coordinate 1,547,622,540 of OY728155.1, read as the reverse complement.
AGATAATATAATTTCATATTTTTGTATGTTATATTGGGGTCACCTCAAATTTAAAAAATAATCTGTGTCATGGTTGATAATATAAATAAATGATTTATTCACAATCAATAAGAGTACAATTTATCAGAGAGTTTATCTAGATATATAATGAACAATAGAGAAAGTAGATTTTTATAGTATGTTTTAATACAATTATCATACTCATACTCATCATAATCAAATAATCATTGAGGGATATTATATTCTCTAAATAGACATTACTTTAGAACATTCAATTGTTTAATGGAATATTATGCTTATATAAATCCAATAAATCATGTTTTAAATAATTGAAAATTTCATTTTTTCTATAACAACATTATTTGAATTGGTTGTTAATATTGGGTTGACAATGGGTATAATACCACTATAAAGAAATAAAAACGGATAATAATTATAGATTAATATCCTTAATATTCATAGATAATGAAAATTAAATATATATTTTGATAAAAAACTCAAATAAAATTGTTGAAATACATTAGAATAATTTGAATAAAAGGTACAATAAAATGTCATTTTTCACATTATTAATAATATATTTTTTTACAATAATGAAGGAAAATATTAAAAAACATTACCATTAAATGAGAACTAAAATATTCATAGAGAATATTCTTTTAAATATCGATAATAATCATCATTAAAATCTTTAAATAATATCTACATATATTCATTTAAATTATATTTTATAAAAAAATCCAAAATTTTTAAATTTTAAATATCATAACCTTTATTTTCAATCAATGAATATGATGGAAATACAATTATAAAAAAATAATAATTTCAAATATATTTTTTCTTAATATAAAATAGTATATATTCTATACATACCCTTCCTCCATATGATTTGATTCATTAACTCTTGAATCGTTTACTTCTACTATATATGGGTAGTATCATGTAGTGATATAGTTCTCAAACTTTGTGACGAAATCTATACATGAATCATTAAAGGAAATATTTCTTATGTATTGTATTTTATTTTTTATCTATCAAATTTATAAAATTTAGAACAATCGTTAAACCAACAATAGTATAGTTCTATACGTGGTCGAATTGTTAGGTCTCTCATCTCCCCCTTTAATATTTATTGGTGATTTATTTTCAAAAAATTTAGATAATTTACAAAATCCTCTTCAGTATATATAATTTAGTTCTATAATCATATATAAGATTCACTTATCATAGTATATTAAATTAAAATTTATACATTTTTAATTCATTTTGTACACTACAACATCAATGTATACATATTGGTAACTTACATTGCCGATTTTTCTTGTCTGTTGTAAAATATATGAGACATTTTTCATAACATAAATAATGTTTCAAATTTGAGTAACCTTTACATGTAATAGTTATTGAAATGGTAAATTTTCAATAAAATAACATCTATAAACAAGATGGACCTTAATTAAATTTTTAATTCCCCATTCCATCTATCAAACCAAGTGGCCTTTTAAATAGGAAGACTCATAAATACCATGTATATTAGATATCATATATTTTAAATCCCTGAAAAATAATTATAACCAATAATAATGATTAATAATAAATAAGTATTCAAATAATGAATAAAAAATATGTGATGGGAATAATAAGAATCCAAATAATAATAATGAGAAAGGTAATATATAATTATCAAAATAGAAAGGAATTAAGACATGGAGCGAGTCATCATTATCCCTCATTTTGAATATTAAAAAAATCAAAACATCACGTCTAAATTTTTAATAAAAATAAATAAAATTAAAATAATAATATTTTTAAAAAATTAGACCGATCAAATAAAAAACAATGGTAATGAAATATACTAGTAAATAACTATATATATATATTAAATATAAGAGAACAATAAAATAAAATAAAATAAACAAAAAAACAAACTGTCTTAAAATCGAGGATCAACAAAATTTACAAAACATAGAATGATAATATATATTGAATAATTCCTCCCAATTTTATGCATAATTAAAAATATATACTACTATTAAGGGAATAAAAAATTAAACAGAATATGATCTCACCTTAAATACATGAATTAAATTTTGGAAAAGATATCACTATGAATGAATTATTTCATAATCTATTCTTGTAAAAATAAATGAGGACAACTTTGATAAGGAATTAATTACAATTATGATAAAGGATTTATATAAAAAAAATTAAAAAACTTATGAAGAAATTTAAATTTATTAAATACATTTTCAATTAATTATATATAATATTTAATATTTAACCCCTTCATATGAATTAAATAAGAAATTTTATGTTATATGATTAGTTGAAAAAATAAATACACATTAATAAAGATCATTGAAACAAATGATATAATAAAATAATAAATTCTATGATTGTTTGAAAAAAAGAAACATTCTTACTTTGGTGTTTAATCAATCAATGTTCTAATGGTATATAAAAATAACATTCATGAATCTATATTTTAGAAGGTTTATACAATTTCCAATTGAAATTAGATTTAGAAAAATAATATTTCTTATAAATAAGTGATTGGAAAAATCATAAAGTATAGTCACCAGAATAATGAAAAAAATAACTATATATAAAATACATAATAAAAGAAATACCGTCAAATTTTACATTAAAAATGTTGTATTTATTCAACATGGAAAAATTATCTTTATATTTATAAATATGTTTTCTCTTTTTTGTTCTTATCATCTATCAAATTACCATAAATTAATTCTAGAATTCCGAATTGATAAATGAATTTTAATAATATTTTTATGAATATTTATGCTATATATTTTATTTATTAATTATCTTTCAAAATAACTTCCAAATAATCCAAAACCATTTTCATTGGTACTAGAAGTATATATTTTTATCTTATTTTCTACTATTGGCCTCTCTTTTTAATCTATTGGATTTAGAGAATTTTTTAAATTATTTTACTCCTCAATTATCATAGTCTTATATTCCTTTTTTAATATCATGTTGGAATCGCCAAATTTGACAACACTGTTTTTTACTGATCATTGTTTTTCATAACTCTTTACTGGTAGGCTTATTATGTCAATAATCAAAGATAGACTCCTAATCAAAAAAATGAAAACATTATAGATTATAGAAATTAAACATTTATTTACATCCTTTATTTTGGATTCATCCATGAAACATGACTAGCAATGTTAAAATAGATATCTTGCATATTTATCTATAAAATATTTAACACCATCTTTATTTAGATAACAGTATGCATCAAATTAATATGATTCATCAATACTAAACTAATAATTGATATATTTATTATCATTTTCAATGAATATATTTTATTTTATTCTTAATCAATATTTGGTTAGGTTTGATTTCACCATTGCGTATAACATCATAATAAGAATGATCTAAATCACTTAAATTAGCAATCATTCTATATCTAATGTTATCCCTTCTATCATGCTTTCTAGAATTATTTCCATTTCTAATAGACTATTTTCATTATTATCTTTTTATATTTCTCTTAAATCCTTATATATCATCTCTTTTACATTCTTCAAAGAACATGAATGATCTATAGAAAAACCAGACGAAGTAATAATAAATATAAGAGAAATACAATACTTATTTTTATTTGTTTAATGTTTATTTTTTTAACTAATGTTTATATTATAAGAGATAACAAATAAGCGTAGCTATATTTTTTTCATTGAACATATTACTTTCATTAATAAAGACATTTTTATCAAGGAGCATATTTTTTCTTGACATTAGAACTCTTTCAACCATATCTCTATTTCTTTAATGTTTATCCAAGTGTTCTAGTTCCATTAAAACATCTTGTGAATCTATAAATCATTTCACTAAAATACTTATTTTATTACATTTTGAAATCATAATAGTTATCCCATAGTATCCCAAGTGTTTTTATTTCCAAATTATCTAACCTATATTCTGTAACAATTTTAATTTTAATCACATAATAAGTTGTTGTTCTTGTTGATACTATACTAAAATAACGTCAACTAATTGACCAAAAAATAATATTCATTATTTAAAAATTCTGAATATAATATGTATCTTTATTACATATGTGGTGTTAAGAAAATATTATAGTATTACCATTATCATATAAAATGCCTTAATTAATTAATGGTGGTGGGATTTTATCACATTATTCAGTTAACCATATATTTTTTCATTATGAAAAGGTTGCATATGAGGTATCCTACTATCAGTGTATCCATGAACCATCACTTATAATTATCATTCCCTTATATTTTTAAGTTTGTGATAATTTTAGTAGTATAATAATTAAAATAGTTGTAAATTTTTAATGATTTTTTTTTGAAAAACAATGATGATGGAATTTTTTTTAATAGAGACTTAATTGAAAACATTAAGACAATTAGAGTAATTTTAATAAAAATGTAAAATTTATTAGATAACATGAATAAATTATTTGATTATAAACATTAAGGGTTATGTTTAGTAGTTAGTGCGTGACAAAAAATATTGAACAGAAGAGAATTATGATTTTAATAGAAGTTTGGAAAATAATTATCCTAAAACTACACTTCACACCAATATACACATCAAGGGTAATAGAATAAGTAGAAATCAATTTTTAATGAGTGCTAAAACTATTTAAATACTACTTCAGACCATACCCCTGAAAAAAATAAAATTTACCTACCTTCAATAAATTAGGAGACTGAAACCTATTCCAAAACTTTTTCTTGTAGAAAATAACAACTACTGAGCATAAATTATACCCAATTTTTTAATGGAGGTGAAAAAATGCATCAGTTATGTGACCACTCAATAAAACAATATGACACATAAACAAATAAAAACCTTGAAATATAAAACAATGAACACATTTAAATGGTATAGATGTGATATCAACTATATAAAATTTATTATTATCCCATTAGGTAAATTTGGAAGTACTGTACTTCTCAAAATCAATTATATTAATGTGTAAACGATTATATCTTTCAGAAATTTTATCACATCATTATTAGATTAGATTGTCTATATCACACTAAAAATAGAATATGGATCATTATAATGAAATTAAATATCTAATTTATATTGGAAACTCTCAAATATATTCTGATTGAATAAATAAAAAATAATTTATGAAGAAGTATTCATAAATCTCTCAATAGCATGTAGGAAACATGTAAATTAATTAAAATAAAGAGAAATTAAATAGTCACCATTACTATGTTTCGAATATTCAATTAATAAATGTGATATTGAAAATTATTTAAGTAATATTTGATATAAATTTGGAATTAAATATTGATGCAGAATACACATTTCAATCTCAAAATGAATCAATCATAAAATAATCGAAAATTCATATAGATATTCAGGTGAATAAAATCCATCAATAATCATCTTATTTAATACTTTTTATACTATTTTCTTGATTTTCATTCCTAAAATATAATAGATAAATCCACCATGAATATATATTTTTTAAATTCATATTATATTTATCTAATATTAAATATTTTCTTATTTCTTCCATAATATTATTCCATTTCCTAAATATCATTATCTTTAAGATACTTCACATCTGAAATTTTACATTCATATTATAATTTACATATTTTTACACAATTGTTACCAAATTTATATCAAAATTTGTATGTGAATAAAATAGTATTAATTCATGTTTATTTATGAATATTTTTTTCATTCGTAAAATCCACTTTGATGAGTATAATGGTGTATTTCAATAATTTGTTGAATTTTCAGAGAAACAAAATACTATAATATGTATGCGTGATTTCTTTTTCTGAAATTCAATCACAATTACTAACTCTAATATAAAAAATATATGTCTAGTCTGATGTCATATTTGATATTAATCTAATTTTATAATTATAATGACCATTTATATAAAAAACCTTCCATGTATACAAATATGAAATTTAGTTTTATTATTTTCATAGGTGGTTTTCATATGAATGAGTAATTTTATATAATTTTTATAATTTATTAAATTAAAGTATCTTTTTTACAAAAGGGTTTAATACTTCACAAATAATCAAAAAAAATCATCCGATGTAAGCTACATCTAAAATGTAATGGTCATTTCATTTTTCAATTTACCATGACATCTATCAAACATTTGGTTCATATGAAGAAGTTGATTATCCAACACTTATAATATGATAAGTAATATAATCGATGTTCCATAAAAATAGTGATATATGTTATATAGAAAAAAAATAACAAATAAACTATCAAAATAATGATAAATGATGTTAGGAAAATTATAATAATCAAAATAATAACAAATAGATATAAAACATGCGATTATAAAGACAAAATCAACAAAGTCATGAAGGCACTCAACAAAACACACACCCATTTTATCAGGTAGGTAGTCCATGGAGACCATTAGTTAAGACCCCACTACAAATTTCTTTTAATCAATAAAAATAAAGAGTTAAATTTTGAAATTGTTTCAAAATCTGTATATAAGAAAAGAATAAAAGCAATAAAAGATAATGAATCTCTATTTACTCCTACTGAGTGCCTTCATAATTTGAAACACATGGGTACCCCTGTTCATATACATAAATACAAAATAATGACATTATAATACTTCTATTAATGGGAGGATATTTACTATAGTGTTTTGTCTTACTCGTTTTCATACTCATCATCATGAGTGAATCCCAATATTAATAGAAAACACAAAAATCATTGTGTTTTATTGGGAGTCGAGTATTGATGTAAAAATAAAAATTATATAGAACAAATATGTCTCTAAATACATATTTATATGAACATAATTCACAATCCCATTGAAATATGACTAGATTTAAAAATGCATTGTCCCATGATGTTCTCATTTCCAGTGTAGCGCCATGTGTTCCTAGAAGAACGCTTACTAACTTGGAATAATCTATTATGACATGATAATAAAAATTATAGAATGATATCATCCATCACTATGGAATTATATATAAAAAATTATTATAGTATAAACTTTATGTTGAAATCAATTCCTCTTAATTCCATATAAATACATCACCGTGA